>OY729166.1:19445698-20645698 GCA_958299025.2 Drosophila histrio | reverse complement strand
AAAGATTCTTGCAATTTTCGAAGACAGTATCTTCATAGGGTCTGCCACATGTTCTTCTCCCTGTAACAGTAAGAAGTATTTATTGTGATAGACATATATACATAAATCATATTGATTGTATAGACAGATGGTGTTGGTATTTTGTTACGATTAGTATATGTATATGTGGGAATGGGTCTGGCAACGCCGCTCAGCCTTCTCACCACAGCAAGCTGAGGCAAGAACTATTTAGCATCGAGGTGAAAAGAGCAGTTCTGATCGAGAGTCCGAGGTGAAAGGGCTGCTAGTGTGAAACTCAAACGAAGTTGCGAAAAGACGCTCGCATTAAGAATTAATTACGACTCAAACTGAATTACTTATTATCATCTTACTTTATAATTCTTATTTAAATAAACATCAAAATAATACTAATTTCCGTGGAGTTTGCCTTATTCAATAACCCGAATTCCACATATATATATATAATATATATGTATATTCTTGATCAGGAAAACGAGCTGACTGTTTGTGCCCATGTCCGTTTATCTGTCTATATTAATGCAAGCTGATTTATCCTGGAATAGATATTTAACAGATTTTTTTGCCATAAGTAGTTCATATGTTGAAATCGCGCGAATAGGATTATTATTTGATATACCTGACATAGTAACGTTCAGATGAAAATTGAATGCAGGGTTCAGCAAGGTTATCAAATCTGAATATAACCTTTCTTTCTTCTTTTTCCATTAAATTCATTATTATAATATTATATTATTAACGTAAGCTTTTAAAGCTTAACAATTCTCATTAATTTGCATAAAATTTGTTATATTTTCGTAAATAATATATTTTCTACACTAAATTTTTAACTAAAGACTTCGGTCATTTATAATCTATTTTAATTATATACGTGGAGTGCAATTATTTATTTTTAAAAATACTGGCGACTCAAAAAATATTAGTATGCGCGTGAATAAAGTTTAATTATAGACTGGCTTTGCCATTTTACCGGCGTGTGTTGGTGTGTGTATAGAAATTGCATTTGACAAAACTGAGAGCACGTTCGTGCGTGCATATTTAATCAAGTTTTTATTTGAGTTTGCTTAGCTTAGTGAGGTGGCATTTGTGGAAGGTTTGGCTGTTGGGAGGGGGGCGTGGTCTGCCAACTTTGTAGCCTAACAAACACTGGTATTCATAGTCCATATGCGTTTGTTGCGCTGGCATTTAAAACTTTGAACCCTTTTCGCACTCGCATAAATCACTGGGGCGCCGTGCAGTATGCAACATTATTTTTGTTGCAGCGCTGTAAATACCATGGTAGCTTTATGGCTGTAAAAACTGAAACGATATCAAGTTTTCCACTCCTATTCTCTTTTTTCCTCCTCTGCTTTCACGCATTCACCTGCGCGTTGTAGTTGCCTAGAATAATAGTTGAAGTCAGAGGTTCTCCAAGTTGACACCGAGTCTAGAAACCTTTAGCTGTGTTTTATTAACCCCCAGTGATCGATTGCCGCGGCATTGCGTCGCATAAGGGTTAACGATGTCGGCGCCAAAAGTTGTCGTTATTTGCAAGTTCTTTTTTTTAATGGTAAACTACGCCGTGGATTTTAGTACAAACTTCTGTACTGCCACTAAGTTATGGGATTTTAGCGGGATGAAAAAGACGAACTTGAAATACTATGTGATTTGTGGTAACTGGTTAAAGTTAAGATATATTTTCGCTGAAGTTTAGGAAGTTTTAATTATGATTTATCTTTAAGTTCGATGGAAAAGTCATAGACGGCAAGAGAAGGATTGAATACTATGGAATACTTAAATTAATCTTAAGAATCGCACATATTCATTCAACCTAAATATATCTTTAACTATTATTCTTTTATTTAAACAAGGCAAATCCAGTTTTCTTCTTTTAATTGCAGTTTTCTGTTTTGCTTATCATATAATATCCAAATGTAATTAATATTAATTTGAATTTGTAGTTAATGTTATATAGTATAGTATTTTCGTCTGTCTCATTTTATGGGGTTTCTCTCAGATATACAGATTTTAGTGTATTTCTCCTCTCGAAGAAAACAAGTTGTTCCTTCTTTATTTAAACCTAACCTTATTTCAGCCCGGAACCCCCATCAGTTCTATATTCTTGTTAGATATCACCGTACTCATTTTAATTTTCGCTTTAAGCTCCATTCAAACAGCACACACTGTCTAGCTAATTTCAGTAGCATATCAATTTCACTTTAACCATTTTACACTTCATATGCAAAGCGCTCGACCTCAAGGTCTAATGCTTATTTGTACATTATCTTAGTTGAGATTTCCTTTTAAGGCGCTAAGAGCCAGCAAGTTTGCACAATTTTGTTAATGACAGCAGTCAACAGCCAAAGGCGTCGGCGCCGTTGCACTAAAAGTGAAGCAATGTCGTCATCGTCATCGTCCTTGGTCGTTTTGTCCTTGTCTGCGTGTCCTGTACATCAGCTTGCTGCTCGTTGCACTAAATTATGCAGAGTTCAATCAACTTACGCTGATTGGAGCCCCACAAAGCGGCGAGTGTCAAGTGGAGCTAACCCAAAGCCACAGAGTCGCGGGTGTGTGGCTGGGCAATAAATCAAACCTCGACAGCGTCGACGACGGCGCCGACGACGACGACGACGACGACAACGACAACGACTTCGAATCATTGGATCTGCCTTCTAGTTCCTTCTTCACTTCGCCTGCTTCTCCCGAGGGAGCCTCTAGTGGGCTATTAGAAGTGTTGCTACACGTTTTGCTTGGCTGCATTCGCTGCTTGCATGCGGTTTAACAGCAAAATTGATTGAACTTCTCTTTTTCGGTCTTGCAAATCGTTTTAAAGGCCTTACCTTAAATTCATGAAAACCCAAATTGGCCAAATAAAGAGAAAGAGGAGCAGCAGGCTAAGGAAATGGTAACACATATGCCTGTGTTATAGTCTCTCAGGGTTTCCTCACACACACACTCACAAACTGTATATGCATCCTCATCAATATCATATTTATGCTTGGCTGCCAACAAACAATTGAAAACAATACGAAATACTTAGTAATTCCTTAGTTTTTGTTTTTGTTGGCAATACCCCTCCTCATGTACGTCTCCTTAGCTGTGTTCGGTCTCGGAATATTTTATGCTATGCTGTTTTTCGATATTCCTTGCCTTGGCTTCGACTTGGCCTTGTGCCAGAAATTCTTTGTATTTTTATATTGTTTTGTTATCGCTTTTTCAGGTTTTTGTTTTCATCTTGGGTTTGCCAGATACTTCGAACAGATAGTTCAGACTGGGCGGAGTGAGAGGCGTGCCAGTGTATATGTGGAACGTGGAACGTGGAGCATAGTTTTGGTTTAGGCCGTTATGCATATTTGCCATTTGTGTGCCCGACTTGCTTTCGTTTGTATGCCAAAAATGCGGCTCATGTCTTGTCAATTGTTGATGAGGTGGGAATAAGGTACGAATGTTGTGCACACCCAATTGCTTTAAGGCATTACCCTGTAAATAGGCTGGCCAAAACCCAACAAACTCGATTCAATTGTAACAGTCTTGGAGCGGAGTTTAAAATAAGAATTTGTATATTGAGAATTTACTTGTATCTTTCGACTACTTTTACAAATATACTAATAACCATTACTATTCTATTCTTTTTTACAGGTAAGTGTGAAACTTGTTTTAACAAAAACTAAAAATGTGTGTGCATAAAATAAGTGAGTAAATATTTATAATTATTTTCTGACAATTAGTTAGAACCATATCTTTGAACTATTGTGTACCTGTTTTATTGAAACAGATTATCTCATATATATTAATAATATTAATATGACTATCCGATTGAGATTGTCTCTAAGATGACTCATTTCGAAACCATATGGACATTAACTTCTTAGGAATGTATTAACTCTTATCCAACTACTATCTTACTCCTATCTTTACTGATGTGCTAATTTGAAGTTGTTTAAGATCAATTAACTGTATTCAATGAATGCCAGATAATTAAAACATTATGGAATTCGTTTCTTATAAACATTAACATACTTCGTTATATCTTCAAAGTTCATTAAATACAGAAAACTACTGCGAGCTACTTTTCGCTTAATTATTCTATCTTCTTCTATTCATGAAGTACGCTCTATTTACACATAGTTCAGGCTTCTTTCTTTAATTATGTTCGAGTTGGTGTTCATACTATATGAAACACTATTAAATTTCTGGGAAAACTCTTATGTTTTTCTCGATAGTTTATGGCTGAGGACTGCGCAACTTTTCTTTTTGTTTGTCCTGCCAAGACTGGGATTCATTACACTTGACATTTGATTTAAACCGCACTCTGGGCGAAAAAGAAGACTTCAATGCAGGCTCACACAATAATATCCTGTCTGAGCTTTGGCAAGTGAGATAACAAGCCGAAAGGAACACAAGACAAAGCAATAGGAAAAGCAAAAGCAAAATCAAACCACTGCCCACAAATAAAAAGCTCAGGCTGAGGCAACATTGCGGTAAACAAACGACAACTGCAAAGTTCATGGGGACACATGTTTATCAATGTCTTCAACGAAAATACAAGAAAAATACCAAAATAGAAAAAAGAACAGAGCACAAAATTGTCAGCTAAATTACGGAAAGGCAGGCGGGCTTACACACGCAGACGTTAGACATTTTTGGGCTTAAAGTCGACGTCGTCGTCGCACTCGCAGACAGCTCGGCAGACAACGAGGCAGAGGACCAGACTGGCAGGAGTCGACCATATATTTAGGCAGGATATTGATTGATTTATTGCGTGCAGGAGACCGCCTAGGCGTCGTCCGCCACACAATGAATGTCACAAAGTGGCGGCAAGAGGCCCGCGGCTTTTGTAGGCGTTCCAAGCATTTGAGAGTTATTAAATGGAGAGCTCGGCATGTTTCGAAAACGAGTGAAAAAGAAACCGAATAAGGTGAAGTGGGTATTTCTTGAGAGGAATGTGTTAAGTCATCTATTTTCTCATGGTGTTTTTATACCCTTGCGGAGGAAATTACAATATTTTCATTATAAAGCATAGTGTCTCTATACTTTTACTGCTTTAACTATGAAAGTTAGTTAAATAAATAAATTAGTAAATATTTAATAATAGTATTGAGTCGTTGGCGTCACAAAGATTAAACTTTTTCATGTTGTTGTATTTGTAAAAAGTTGAGATCATATCCCTATGGAATGTCTCTCAGTTTGTGATTAATTTGTTCATTATTTTTTCATATTATTATTTTATATAATATTATATTAAACTACAAATTCTGTTGCGAATTCAAATCAAATAGCTTTTATTGGTCGTCTTCTATTTTTTCTATTTAACAATTGAATTTCATTTAATGTAAAATAAAATAATAATAATAATAATAATAAAAATATCAAGTCAACTTTTACAATCACGGTAATAAATTCCTTATTTCCGAAATTGTTTGCCTTGATTCCAATCAACCTTTAACTACTTTTTTTTAGTTCAACTATCTTTGATGGATCTTTATTTATTACTTCTATTTACTACATACGATATATTCATTCGAACCGAATTTTTAATGTACTCAACAAGTATTTGCTTTTAATTTCAGCCATAAAGCAAAATACAGAGCTATCCAGTATTTGCAGTCAGCTTTTAAGTAGGATAGAAACTCGTTTTTGTGCACAATAAACAACAATAAACTTTATGGTGGCAAAGAAGAAATTGTTGTTTGGTAGTTTTTAGAGGCGGCGACAACAACAACGACAGTAACAGAAAAAGCGAACGATCGAAACGATGGCGACTTGTCAGAAAATTATCTGCCCCATCTGCTGACCACATCGACCAGAATGAGGATGACAGTTTCATCCATCCTATCGCCCTTCACCACACAATACTATGTGCGGTTGTTCAGAAATAAAATGTTTATCGTGTCGCTGTGGCTGTGTGGTAACATATACGAGTTTAGTTGTCACTTGGAATTCGCAAGCGGTGGCAACTCGCAACTTGTTGTTTGGCGGCGTGTCAATAATTTTTTACCAACTCTGCGTTTATTTGGCCAGCAGCTGAAATGGCAAAGTTTCGAGAGTTTCGTATCAAACTAAATCAATTGACAATTGTTAAGAGGCGAAACGGCAGTTGAGCCAAGAGTTAAATATTGAAAGGCTTTAAATGAAAGTGCAGCAAGTGTATTCTGGGGGCGAGTGGCATCTACAAATGACTGGCCATTTGCTGTGACTGCAATTGATTGGCCACGGCCAATGGGGCGGCTACGTAAGCTACGCTCATTTATTTATTTATAAACAAAGTAGAAATTACAACAACAGACAACAGACAGTCAGACAGGCGACACAGGCTGACGCCGCATTCCTAGTAAGTCCAACAAATTTGCAGGCAAATGTGAGAAACAAGGATCCGAGAACGAATGCGAATATTTTTCGTTCGGAGCAGTGACTAATTAATTTTACACCGTTTATCGTGAGTTTCACGCGCGTATAGCTTAAGCCAAACAAATCAATCACAGGGCCAAGTCAGGCCAAAGAGGGACCCGAAGAGACAGGGATAGGTTTGGGGTTGGAGAGTGCCAATTAGCAAAGCATACAATTCACATGCACTTTGCATGGCGCCAGGACGACCAGCTCAAAAAGACGAAACAGGACAACACACAGTGTCTGGATACGTTTGTATGTATGTGTGTGTGTGTGTGTGTGTGTATATGTAAGCACTTAAGACAGATGAATGAAGTGGCAAACATGGCGGACAGTTTGGATTTCAGTTACAGCTACGACGATGTCCAGTTCGAGGCGTCGACTGGCCGCCGACATTTACAAATCAGCGGCAATTATTTATGGGATGGCAAACACATACAAACACACACACCATACACACTCAAACTTATATGTCCGGTGAGGGGACGCAGCCTTAATTAATTTTTACGTATTGAAAGGTTGACGCTATTGCACGCACGGGTGTCATCAGCATCGAGTCGACCACTTAATAAGCAGTAAGAGACCATTCAAGAAAACTTGATGGCCAAGAAATTTTATGCAAAAGTTCAGCAGTTAAAAATGAAATGTTGCAAAAAATTCAAATGAAAATTGGAATGATAAAGTCGAAAAGTCAGAAAGTTGAGGCCTGGGGAACAGACTGTGGTTATGACTGCGCGAGAGACTGTAAAAGTGGCTCGAAAGTTTCACCAGGTTGAGGAGTTCGCTCTTGCTCAAGTTGTGTATAGAGAGTCGTGAGTCAAGCGTCGAGTGGGCTGCTTTTTAATGGCAGCCCCGACACAGCTCAGACAGTCACTCAGCATAAATAGAGGGCAAATGGCAGAGCTGATGCTACTGCATGTTGGCCACCTCCAACCACCCATCCACAGAACCGACAAAGCGTTTAAAATGTGTCTGTGGCTTTGAGAGCAAAAAAAAAAAATACGAACCGAGAGGAAAATTACGTAGAACGGCAGAAAAAAATGCAATAGAAAGAGATACCGTCCCATACCGTGAAGAGTGTGAGCAAGAGGTAAAAGCGACACTGAGTGCAAATAAAATAGAAAACCAAGGCAATTTTTCAGCTTCATTAAGTAACCGCAAAGTTTGTTTTATGTGCGGTCAGCTACAAGCCAAAGCCAGCAGCAGCAGCACCAGCATATCAGGCAGCAAAAGCGCCTGAAAAGATAAAATAAAGCCGATAAACATATGAGCATTAAAAGTTTTTCAACACAAAAAAGTTTATACCCAACACTCGTTGGAAATATTAAGTATACGACAGTAAATTAGCTAAATGCAAATTTAATTTAAGTTATTAAGTCCGATTTTCTGCAGGAGGATGCCCATTATTTTGATGCCATGAGACTCCTTCGAAACCTTAATTTGAGTTGAGGATACACTCTTTAGCCCTGTACATAAAATATACAACGGGCTAATAAGTTTGTGGCACTGTCTGTAAGATGCAGACGAAGGTAGCTTCGATCCTTTAAAGTATATATATTATTTGTCAGTATCAACCATCGATTAGTGATCTAGCTCTTTGATTATTGATATTGTTTTAATTTATATACTAATTTCCATACTTGTATTACTACTTATTTGTTATATTATTTATTACCAAAAGCTATAATTATTGACAAGTCGAGTCAATACATTTAACTTGTATTAAATATACCACAATTTCTGAACAGACAATTAAGCAGACAAATATTAAGTATACACCAAGTTATTCTCAGCATAAATTATGCATCGAATCATTGCCGAGCACATTGCCAAGACAGACTTTACTAATAAACCTATAAAGCAACTTGAGCACACACACACACACAGAAACTACAAATACCAGTGCCAAAATTGTTTGCTGTGGACATTGACAAATATTCAAAGCGGCATATTCCTTCCACCATTTGGGGCCAAAAGCAGATTGGCTGCATTTTGTGTTAAATCAGCAACAATTGTTGCCCAAGCCACCAAATAGAGAAGCAGCAGCTATCACTTTGGGGTTTCCCCACTGCAATTCGAGTTTGAATTTGAAGTTGCTTTACTTACTTTGGCTTCGGCTTTGGCTTTAGCTTTGGCTTTGGCCAGCCGCCAGGCAGAGGAAATTAAAATTTATATAGCATACAAAACGGGGCAGCAGTAGCAGTTGCTTTAGCAGCTGCTGCCTCACTGAGGCATTTTGCTATTTAGCATGTTTCTTAGCCCCGCTCCAAGTCTGGAAGTCTGCAAGTCTGCAAGTCTCTCAAGTCGTTGGTCTTTCTTTTCATCTGGCTGCTGCTTGGCTGCTGCCAAAGCGGAAAGCGTGGCTGCCATTAAGCTGCCAATCGACCATTTGTCAGCTTCGATTGCGGCAGAAAGAAGCGCATGAAAAAATGCTACTTCTACTGCCAAGTTCTTGCCAATGGCTTTGAATTGGGTTAAGTGATTTGGCGTTCAATCAATCCACTGTTTGTCCCCCTTCTCCCATTTTCCTCTCCGAAATGGGCGTGCATAATTATAGAGAACGGCTCTATTTGTATATGCTTGGCATATTACACATACGCCTTGTGGATATGCGCGAATGGCATGACTAATCAACAGTTTGGGAGACCGGGCCCCTTCATTATGCCATTCATTATCTTTTTGCGATAAGCGAACGGATTTCACCACTGGGAATTGTTCTGATACCGAGTTCAGCCCGTTGTTGTTTACGCACTGCGTGTGCAATTTAAATCAATTATGCGCTTTCGGTCTAAATCATACCATTAACTCGGCCTGCATCGCAACGCAATGCTCTGTGCCATGGCCAATACATAAAACATTGAAATGACCAACGTTTGTAGAATGTGGCCAGACAATTTAATGAACCGGCTAAATGATTTTACCGCTTTGAAGTGATTTAAACACGTTTTGTTGTAAATTGCGAATTGTGAATTATTATTTTAAATGATGATTAATAAGCGAGCAATAAGCCCACGAATATTGGATGTTTACTGACAAATAGAATTCAAGTTTGGCGTAACTGTTGAAAGATGTACTGCAATTAAATATTTGCTTTAGCTTTGGTCTGAGAGACAATTTTTATTTCTAGTCTTATAAAATGTTTTCTTTCTCAATTGCGTGCAAATATTTTATAAAAGTCCCAATGGCGTATATTAAGATTTTAATGTATAACTAAAGTCATTGAAAGCATTGGATCAATATAAATTTCATCATATTAGTAATTTCGCTCCATTTCCTGCTGCGATTACTTGCCTCGATTAAAAATTAGCTGATTCTGTGACCCCGTTCCATTATTCTTCTTTCATGGCCTTCCATTCGGCGACCCGAGCCTGGAGAGTAATTAATCGTTCATTTAGCTCGGCCGTCACTTTGGCAATTTCCTCAGATCTTGTGGGCTTGTGTGGCATAATGTATGGCACTTTAATAATATTGAGCCGTCTTCTGAGTGTTGGCCGTTCAATGTTAATACTGCGCGGCTTTAAGGATTGCAACTGTGGATTTCTCGGCGGAATTTTGAGCATGTTTCAAGCTTAACAAATTGATAATAAAGCAAATAAAATTTTTGAAACTGCTGTAATTTGAGGCTATAACAGAAATTTTATCAAATGCCTTAAAAATTTGGTTTACTGAGACTTAGGTAAAATATTACTAGATTTCATATGAAACATTCAATTCGAAATGTGACAAACTAATTGACAAACTAATTTAATGATTAACATCTTCCACTTTTTACTAATTCTCTACAAGAATAAATATTCAGCTGTTGCCCCTAAAATTGTTGCAATTTAACTTTGAGAGGAAAAATGAATTTCCTTCTTGTAAAAATACATCCCGGATGTGTATGGCAAAACATGAAATTGATACTTTCTTATAACCATTCTCTCCAGAACACACTTATCTTTTATCTTTAAAAATCTTAACTAAAAGGGTACCATATTAAAATGCATGTCCAACTTTAATGAGGTAAATAATAAGCTCTCTCTCTCTCTCTCTGTATTTCCATTACCATACCCATTTTCTATGATTTAATTTGCTGTAGCATTTTAATAGAACAAAAGCTGCAATGCTCCTCCCACTCCATATACATACAGCCACACACAGTGCTGGCCATTTCATTAACCACACAAAGCCTTTACACATACGGCTTTCTCTTTGGCCCCAAACCAAGGCCAACGTGTAATTTGCTCATGTGCAATGCTTTAAACGCCACAAATGGAATTTTTAATTGTCTGCCAAGGAAAAGGACTCACACCCTCCCGCACATATACACGTACTTGCACATACGTGACCAGATACGTCGACATATTTATAATTTCTTTAATGTTTTGCTCAACCTGAGAGCCAAAAGAGAAGAACCAACCCAACCGACAGTCGACAGTCGAGTTAGACTCATTCCTCGAACTGACAACCCGTTACAAAGGCTTTCACTGCTTAGCGTACTTGAGTTACTTTATTATGTAAGCGTCGGGGGATTCCGGGACAGAGTCTCTCGGTCCAGTACCGGTACCGAACACTCTCCCGGATCCAGACCCGACCCACTTGGCATAAAAAGGTGAACTTCAGTGTCATTTGTTTGCCGCCACCGACGCCGACGTCGTCGCTTGAGTTGTCGGTTTTGCAGCTGAACTTTGCTCTCGGTGTGCTCCAGTGGGGACAACTTAAGTTATCTTTATGCTTCAAAAGGCCTACACTGAGTCGGGCCTCTGACGACTGTCTGGCATACAGTCAGACAAGCTGTTGAACAACGCCCGAGCCAAGGATGAACTGCTGAACTGAGAACAGCAGCCTCTGGCTCTGCCTTTGCCACTGCCATCGACTCTCCCCCTCGTCTTCTGTCTCTTCCTGCTGTTAGCACTCCTTCCTCTGGTGCGTCCTGTGAGTCCCGCTGGGTCTCTGTTTGCCTTTTTCCATATTTCAATTGAAATGCGCAGCAGCACAATTAAAAATCAAGCCAAGTGATGCGTGCCAGTGCCGTGGCAAGTGTTTGCTGAGTGTTTGTTGTTTAAAATGAAGCGCTATAAATGGACAAGTTGTTGTTGTTGAGTCCCCTTCAACGGTTCCAGTGTGCCTTGAGGCAGCATATGGCCCAGTCAACAGTCTGTCGCTTGTCCAGGCCATGTCGTGTTGTGTCTTGTCGCTTAAGGCCAGACTTTTGTTGGTTTTTATATGTCCTTCTCGTTACTGTTCGGACTTGTATAAAGAGGCGCTTAGCTGGGCAATATTTTGGCTTTTGTTTTCTCTATGTGTTTTGTTTACTTGGCCACGCCTATAGATATTTACCCTCTTTCTGGTCTTTTTTTTCTTACTTGGTTGGGAAGTGCATAATTTATCATTCACAGGGCTCTTGAGTTGCACAATGGGAAGAAATATTATAAAGAGCTGACAATTAAGTGAATTTATTAAAGGAAATTAAGAAGTAGATGATGATATTGTTAAATATAGAATAAATAAAGGGAAAGGATTTAAATTGATGTATTTAACTTTTACTAAAATATACATGTATGATATACATATGTATTAAATTTTCTTCAGTTTACTGGCACATTAAACAGACAGTCATATGTGTAGCCATTTAAACTATTTAGGTATATCTCAGTTGCAAATATATAAGTTTCATAAATATACTAATAGTAAAAGGTCCCAAATTGCAGAATTTTATTTGCGTAATATAAGCACTCGATATATTAAGTAATTACCAAGCAATTAAACGATTATTCGAGTGTTGAATATTTTGAGATTTATAACAGTAGAAATTCAGCTTTGACTTTTACTGATAATAAATATAAATCAATAAAACATATCAGTGTACGTTATGCCATTGTAGAGTGTATTTTTCATTGGCCTGTTGGCATATTTCATTACATCAAACTAAATTAAATATCGCAGTGCCTATTCTAGGAAATCTCATTTCAAGTCTGACAGCAACATAGCCTTGTCATTGGCACACATACACAACGAGGCGTATACTCAACATTTCAGTAAATGAAAATGAATGAATGTGAATGCGGCATGTTTTTACTATTCTTCATGCTCTTCAACTCTCTTGTAACTATGCTCAGAGAACTGAGAAAAATAAAATGAAAAAGAAATGGAAAAAAGAAGAAACACAATCGAATTTTTGCCAGATGAATTTTTGCAGATGCCAACTCTTTTTTTTTTTTTTTGTATGATTGCCCACTTTTCAGTCTCCACTCTCCCTTCTGTCCCGACTTCACCATTTGCGAATCAGTGAGGCGTGTTTTTGACATTTAACAAGCTATGCGGCCAGTTGGCTCGAGCGATGCTTGTGCAAATGCTTTTAATTAAAAAATATTTGCAGCCAAACTTTGCATAATTTCAACTCAATAGTTTTTAGTCCGGGCACTGTTTTTGGCAGACAGACAGATGGAATGAGAGACAGATGGATAGGCAGACAATTCGAGAGACAGCTTAGTAGCCAGGCACTTAGGCACAGAGCACCATCAGAATCAACTGGACAAAAGTTGAGAGATGAGCGACGACATGTGACAACTCATCAGGCAACGCACCAAAGGGAACGGCAACTGGACTGCCTTGGCCCCAACTGCGTCTGATTCTCTGTGTGCTTCCGAATTAGTGTCCAGCTGGACGGGTGTCCTTGCTGTGCAGGTGTCGCCGCTATTGTCATATTTTCCATAGTCCAAAGCGACTCATCGATGTGTGTGTGTGTGTGTGAGTGCTAATGGCTTTGGAAAATCAAAAGCGAGATTAGTCAATGGTGCCGCAATTGAGTGGCAGGACACCAGAGCAGACCGAAGCCAAGCAGACAGGCTGGACAACAGGTTCAATGGGTTGATGCAGACAGGCTTGCTGCAATTGTGTTCATTGTTCTCCTGGTTGTTGTCGTTGTTGTTGGTTTGATTTTAAATTTTATGAAAATTCCTGTAACGTGGCGTATGCGTAATATAATTTGGCAGCAAGCTAAAATCCGAGTTTAAGCCCAGGCAAAAATGGAAATGGCCAAAACAAAACTGAGAAATAAAACCTTTAAAAAGAATAAAAACTAACAACTGCTGCACAATTGTAGCCGAAACTATGGGGTCCAGTCTGGGGGCAGAAGTGAGGCATACATATTTTTGATGCTGAAAAATATTTGCAAATAAATTGCCAAAGTCGAGAGATATAGAGAACGAATGCGAGCGAGGGAGACGGAGAGAGAGAATGGGGCATGCAGAAGCCCCAAAAATGGCTAACAAACACAGTTGGCCCGGCTGCCAGTGACGTAAATCTATTTCAGTTGAGGGATTTCTACATCAAACATGCCGGACAGTTTTGCATTGCAACGCTGCAACAGCAGTTGCATGTTGGGGGTGTGGCCGTCCACTGTGCGTATGAGTAATCTTCTATTCGACTTCCCTCCGACAATATATTTTTTTCACTTTTGATTAAAAATCGCAACCGAAAATTTATTTCATTTAATTTTTCACTGCTTTTCTTTGTTTATTAAGTTTTGTTTTTTAACTAACATGCAAAAGTATTTGAATTTTAATTTGCTTTGGCAATAGATTGCCCCAAAAAACATAGAAAACAAAAAACGAGACCAATTGAAATGCCAAACATGGTTGGAGAAGCTGCCGCTGCTCAGTTTTGTTTTGAGCATTTCGGGCGCGGCACGCTCGTATATCAAATTCAATTGTGTGTCTTGTTATTGTTGTTGTTGTTGTTGTTGCAAGTTGAATTACAAGCGAGCGGTTTGTTGTAGCTGGTATTTTGGGATTTTGAGTTCGGTTTTTAAGTGAACGGCTTTTATTTAGTTATGCGGCGTTAGCCAGAAAAATCCAATAACTGGCATACAACTAAATGCGTCTGGGAATTCTATTGCCACCATCGAGCACCACTTTGAGCGATGAGGTGGTTAAGGTTTTGCTGTTGTTTTGTTTTTTTTTTTGTTAACTTCCCAACAACAACAACAACAACAGCCAAAACAAAGAACACTACCTAAAATGAATTGAGAGTTTTGTTGTTTGGGGTTGAGCTTGGAGTCCTTTGGGTGCTATTGTGTGTGGATTTTGAAAAAGATATATGACAGCATATTAAATATATATACAAAGCGGAGTAGGCTGGAGTAATAAAACAGATAAAATGGAGACTTGGCAATAATTCTTGTATAGTTTTTAAGAATTGTGTGCAGTTGCAGTAGTTTTGTCATCTATAAATCATGGCAATACACCTAAATAAAATCTGTAAGGTAGATTCGATTATAGTAGAACCTTCGGAAAAGAGAAAAAGGTTACTGGACCCTTAAAAATATTTTTCAAATTGTAAATTGAAAATTAACAATGTGGGCATTCAGCAGGTAATTTTTATTACCACTTATCACCAGATTATTTTTTTCTACATCAAAAATGTCAAATTCTGGTATCACAAACAATGTATTGAATAACAAGTGGAATACCTGATATTGATTGATGTTCCCGAGCTTTTGAAAGATTGATTTACTTTAAATGTATCATGTAGTACAGCTGATTTGTATAAAAATTCATCATTCATCAGGTACAGATCAATCACAATTAGAGAAGCGGTTACTTATTTTGAGTTGAATTCTTCAATTTCAATCGACTTATTTGATTTATTTATTTATACACATATAAGCTAACGTAATTTTGTTTGTCAATTGATAGTTATTAAGTTTATCTATGACTTGCAGGAAAGAGAAGCTCTTCCACATGTTTATAATACTTTTTCTTTAATTTTCAACGGTGTAACTCGTGCCGTTCTAGTTTTATTATATAGCTCTGTTACATATGCCTCTAAATATTTAATTCTTTCGCCATAACCAAATTGCACTGTTTTGCATATTCAATGCACATTTTGTTGTTGTCAAATTAAAAAGTTGCAGCTTTACAACTTTCAGTTATGCGTGTCCTCAGCATTTACGGTTAATTCAATTATTTAAGCCAAGGAGCATTTGAAACTTGTTGCCCCTGTTCTTGTGCCCCAAAAGCCGCTGTTGTTGCGGTGGCATGTACTTGTTAAGGGGAGCTTTCAGCGACGTTGCCACTCAGCAGTTGCCCATCAAATTGAGCATTTTGTTTGCGCGTTTGTAGCGCCATTCACTACAGTTTACCAGGCAGGCGGGAGATGGGCAGGCAGGACCTGGGCAGGCCTAAACATCGCGTCGCCTCGCTGATTTGCATTTGAGCCAAAAAGGGGCAGGAGTTTGACATAAAGGGGCGCAACCTCAAAGTCGTCTGGCAGTCGCTCCCATCGTCGTCGTCGTCGTCGTCGTTGTCGTGTTATGTGTGACATTTGTTTGTTTAGACGGCACTCCTGGCGACAAATATAAATGTTAGTTACGCTTTGCGAGTTTTGCTTGCCAAATTGCCTGTCAAGTCTCTCTGGCGACTGGGCGTTGTGTCGGCCGAGGCCTGGCAGAGGACTGGTTATAAATATCTCAAACCGTTTGCTGTATGCAATTTGTCTGCCGCTGCGTCTCACTTCTCGCATGAACATTTCTGCTGGCCACATTTTTGCCAGTCATTTTTGCACTTCATTTGCCGCTTCACAGTGTCGTTCAAACGATTCATTGACTGACGTCATGCCTCAAACTGTGGCACAACCAGCAAGTGGCAGCTATGTAGCCGGTTGTTGGCAGCTTTAACTGCTTAACGCTTGGGGCTCTAATCGAATTGCCAGGCCCAGTGTGGACCCCCCTTGTGACTCAATGCCAAATAGTTGGCCATTTTTCTCTCTTGTCTTTTGTCTTTTGCCTCATTTACACGCACACACACACACACACACACAGCTCCCACCGCCAACACAGACACCGCTATGGGGGTTGGCACGGTGGCAGGGGTAAAAATTGCGTGTCTGGCCATAAAATTGGCAGTGCCCAAGCCCAAGGCCAGACCTATGTCCATTTGAGGTTCTGGTCCCGTTTTTCGGTTTGCTTGTTTTGTGGGCATCCTTTGGGCATTGGCACTGATTTCTTCACATTTATTTTCTTCATTGGTTTAGTTGTATTCCCATTTTTTCTCTCTCTCTTTCTCGATTTTATCCTGCCCTTTTGCGGTTTAGTAAAACTAATTTATTTTAAGTAAGTTTGAGTTGAAAAAAAAACGAAACAGAAAAACATCTGAAAAATTTCGACCATGTGACCCAAATTCTTGCATTCACAGACGGCAGTAGCTCACTCTTGTTTTTTTTTACTATTACTTGCCTCTTGCCACAATCGCATACAATTTGCTCATTTCAACCACACCAACACACACATTGATACACACAAAGTTGAGGGGGAGGGGGGTCTAGGCAGTCTGGCACTCACATAAATAGTAATTTGCCTAGTGCGTTTTGTGGGCCCAGGTAGGCGTGCACCGTTTTAGCCAAATTGCCGCCGTCCGGGGCACAAAAAGCAAAGCCGCTTAAGTCGCACCCAGCAACTGAAAGAGAAGGGTGGAAAGGGAGGGAGGTGGCTGCGATGACTGCTGCAAAATGTACAAAATCGAAAATGTAATGAAAACCGCAGCCGCCTACACAGTCAGAACTGGTCAAGTCTATGGAGTAGAATTGTAAAACAGACGCTGCACTGTGGAGCCAATAATACGAAAGTGATATAATTGATAATACTTATTGAAGGTATACATAAAACATATTTATGTTATCAAGGGCTGCAATTAAACTTCTACCATTTGTCATCTTAGTATTTCTTTAAACTTATTTGGTCACCCCAATAAAAACAGTGTCACTCAACCTATTTCAAACAAAATTTTTCAATCTTATGGTAATTTATGTTTTTAAAGCTAACTTAATAATTGCATCTTTATCACAGTTTGCCAAATTATTTATAACTACTAAAACTACTCTTAAGTGTATTTGCTGTCTGGCGATAAATCAATAAATCCCTAGTGCCTTGAGGTTTTCTTTAAACTATTAGCTATCTGATAACATGATTGATTTATATACTACTTGGAAACACACTAAAGATTACAAATAACTGAATTTATGAATAGTAAAACAGACGGCAAATTATTTTATACATTATCACCTATACCTTTATTGTAACAATCTTTGTATTATATACTACAATGTTTGACCACTTGCATACAGTTTGACTAATACTCATAGCACTTCGGACCACTGTTAATTGTGATTTGTGAAAACATTCTAAAAGCCGGTGGAATTTTGACAGGTTGGTCAGACTGTGGAAAACGTAGGCGCGCGTGAGTCCAAACGGCCACAATTGGTTCGAGTGTAGTGCCAAAAATTTGTGCAAATTAATGCCAGCCAGAAAATTGATAGTAAAATGTTTCATCTCTAATTTTTACTCTTGTTTTTTTGGTTTAGTTGCATACTTTTGGGCGGTAATAAAGTTGTCCGCTCAAACCGCAAATGGAATTTTAGCGCTTGTGGTCGATTTGTGTGAGTATTTTAGTGAGTGTGCATGAGTGTGTGTGCGTGATCAAATTGCACTCGTTTCGTGGCATCATTACATATTCAAAAAGGCAACGCACGTAGCGCATTTTTATGAAATTTTACTCGCTTCTAATGTAATCGTTATGCGAAGCATTTTGGCCACTTGCTGGTGCTGGTACCAAGCTGTACTGTCGTTTAAGAACACATAAAGTAAATGTCCTGTGTTTAAGCGTACATCCCGACACACTAACGAGTGGGGTGTGATGATGGAACGGGGGGGGAAGCCGCCAGCATCCACATTCACGCACAATCAAGCTGTAAGACGAGTAAAAGCGTAAATGTAGACAGACTTCCTTATCACTGTAAAATGTATGCTCTAACATTTGATCTGTTATTTAGCAGTATTATTTATTTAAATATGCAGTTGGTTCTTATCTAAATAGGTAAAGAAAGACTGTATAACAGGTTTGTTCATTATTTTTTACTGACTGTTACGAAATTCAATTTAGAGCTTTTGAATTGGTGAAAGCTTTAAGGACTAATAACAGTTAAGCACTGAGCTTTTTCACTTTTAAAAGCGCAGTACTGGTTATTTAACGTTTGCTACCCCTAAAGCTTTAAACTGTTAGTTTGGAAGTAAATCCAAAATGTGCAACTATAAAAAAGAGCTTTTAATATTTGCATTACTCGGCTGCACATGATTTTCGGAGTAAAGCTCACAGTTATGCTGCATGGCAACTAAAGCTGTTATCCTTGAATAGCTTTTGCGAGCTTTTACAGTGTAGCGGCCCGGTAAAGCTTTTACATGGATAGTGAAGTAGCTACAGTTTCCAAAATTGTACAATAGATGTCTCTTTTTTCTTCTTAACTGTTCTGTCGTATAATATTCGGACCGTAGCGTTTTAATCGTATGCAAAATCTTTGAGATTAAGTTGTAAAACATATCTATTTAAATAAAATATTATTTCACAAATTCACAAATTATATTACAAATATGTATCAATATTACCTTTTGATTTAGTAAAATTACATGATGTTTATTCATTGGCAATACGTTGTGAAAATAAATATTATTTACTTAATCAACCTAAGCCTAAATCAATTCCGATAGAATTTCTTGTAAACGCTCTTGTCAAAAACAACAATGACCAGAATTACTAACTAACTTTCAAGTAGTTCTTTTGCTACAACCCATAAACTAGCACTGAGCTTGAAAATTTCATAAAATACTGCTCTTACAAATCAAATAAGCAATAAACTAAATCAAGCGTATACAAGTTGACACCCTTTGAGCCGGAATGCTCTAGCAAGCTTAGTCCAAAAAACCCACACCGAACACACAATCACACACAAACACATGCCTCTTGACACACGTGCCGATGTACATGCGTTCCAGCCGCCCCCTCCGTATACCAGTTTGCTACTGATGCTTCAACAACAACAATAATAAATAAATAAATATAAAATCCCTACTAATTGAGTGCGATTTTCGAGCATCAATTTCATAAAGCATACAAAAAAAAAAAAGCAAAAGCTCTGCCGATGATGAAGTTTACTTTTTTATTCTTCTTCTCCTTTCTTTTTTATATTTTTGCTGTTGTGCCGTGCAGGGGCAAAAAGGCAGTTGAAAAACATGATATAAATATTAAAAATAAAAAAGAAATCGACAAAAAGTTGATGGGGCCACAAACAAACAGGAAGAAAAAAGGGACGCGGCACACTAAAAAGCTGCTGTTGCCAATCATATAGACATCTTTTTTTTTGTCAGGCCCGAGCCCAAGCGACAACAAGGATAATGGCACTACAACAAGCACACTTATGACAGCCTCAGACCCATAGCCGCCGTGTCCTTGCCTTAGAGTTGGTCTGTTTTATTTATAGCCGGAAGGGTAATTCACATTTGTCATATGACATGATTTTCTGTTATTCTAGATGAGTTCTGTTGTGTCATAAAATACTGTAAAACTAGTAAACGAAGTTTGAAATGAATAGCTTGCAAAGCAACAATTAAAGTCATTAAATGAGTATTATAAAATATGGAATATGTTCATATTTTTCAGAGCATTCAGTCTTCGGTTCATTAAGATGGACTTCACCATTTAGTTCTTTTTTTCGTACAATTTTGTTTACTTATTTGATGTTTTTTGTTTAGTTCTCGCAGCGTACTTCTGCATTTTTGCAGCTGCTCTGTGCAAAACTCAATAACAAATTATAACGTATTATAGCCATGGCAAACTGTTGCGTTGCTTAGCAATCGCAACCCAACTCAAACCAACTCCAACAAATTTGCCAATCCTCCCACACAAACCCAAACTCAGCAGCACCCTCTCAACTGCCCTCTGCGCTACCCTGCTCTTCCCTGGCCGATGGAACTTTTTACCAAACTATGCTGCCAGCAACAAAGTTGCCATGGGTGATGATGCTGCTACCTTCGAGGTTGGTTGGTTGCCTGCCGCATATTTTTTTCGTTTTTCTTCCTTTTTTTTCTACTTGTGATATTTTTGCTCTTGAGCTGAGTTGTTGACGAGGTCGTTTTGTGTTGATTGCCCGCACCCCAGACTTTGGTTTGAGTTTGTTCTCTTGTTCTGCAAACGGCAATATGAAGTGCTTCATAATTTTTACCTTTATTTACCGTGTTTTTTTTTTAGTTGTTTGCCTCAGTATTAGCCATGTTTTGCACTGCCAATTCGCCTTTCATACGGGATTCGTTTGCAGTTTTTTGTTGTTGTTTATCTACTGCTAAAAGTTGAGTTTTTAATTATGTGGCATAGATGGCTTGCCGCCGCCAAACTATGTAGATATAAATACCAATCTCTCAGATAAAGCCGTAAAAATTCAAATTCAAATTAGTTCTACCAGTGTGTGGATTGAGTGGACTTTACAGGTATTTCAAGAGTATTGCTGAACTCTTTTAATATTAGGAAAATTATAATAATTTGATAAATATAATTACTTACGTTTTATTGAGTTACGAAGTCTGTTTTACAAGTAGGTACTGCAATTCTAATGATAATGCGATATATGTAACATTCTTTTCTAAAAATTTTGGCCAATTTTGTAATATTTTGTTTCAGTTGCAAAACTATTTTTGCAACATAACTTATCCCTTTTCAAAATCTACAAATTTTCCCTCTACATTGCTTTCACATGATTTCCGTTTTCATTAGCATTTGGCTCAACTCGCCCGTCAACTGGTTATCTTTGATTTAACAACATGCAACTTGAAAATCCGTATCGAAATCGCCAAATCAAACGAGGGCGGTCAATAAATCTGTTAGCCAGTGAGCCGTAAAACTGCGATCTGTCTGCTTATGGCGAGGCCATCAGCCGATTTAGTCGATTTAGTGATGAATTTATGAGAGTTTGCGCCATCAAGTACGAGAACATGGGAATGGAAAAGATGAAAAATACCAATGCAAATTGGCAGGCAGTCGACTTTAACTATGCATTCTGTTAAATACGTGAGCGATTTGCAACTACCGATACACCCATAGTCAAAGTAATACTAGCTCCGAATTCAATCGAGAGCGAGGTGCCCCTTGACGTATGCAACACAAAAATGTTCATGCTGCTTTGGCTGCTTGATGCAGTTGTGCGTAAAATATGAAAGAAATATTTGATTTGTTTATTGCACAAGTGGCAACAAAAGCAGCGAGTTAAGGATACGTTTAGGAATTGCTCTCTGATTCAAGGATATTTCACGTCTTATTTTTTTTTATTTTTTTTGGATTTTCAAATCAATAAAGCAAACCGTGCGCAATTTGGCGTGTAATTTACCGTGTAACGATGATGGTCCAAAGCGAGCTCAACGAGTGGGGTTGAATGAGATCCCTGTTGCGTGTCCAGCCAGCAGCTGGCTCTAAGCCTGGCTGCCCGTTTTGTTGTAGCGGCTAACGGCTTAACATTTATTAGTTAGACTTGCCTTTGGCATAATGCATTTATGCTTCATTGATGCGCGTTTTCTACCAATGATGTTTTATACTTTTCTGTTCTCCCTCACTTTTGTACGTTTTGCATTTTGCATTTGGTATTTTAGCAATTTTAGTTACTTGACTCACTCAACGAACGAACTTAAATTGTCAATTTATGGGCATCGTCGTCGGTTGCTTTGGCAAAAGTATTTCATAGTAATTCTATGCTCGACTGGCTCTTGCCAACTTTTCAGCTGAGCACAAAATTTTAATAAAGTTAACAACTTTATTGAAATCATAAAAAAAAAGTTTTTTTTTTAACATTTTTTCTTGATTTTTGTTATTTCTTTTTACTGGCCAACTTTTCGTTTACGTTTGCGAGTGCTTCTTTGCACTTTTCGGTTGTCTACGCGTTTGGCATGAATTTTTATTGCCTCTCTGATTTTCTTTTGCCGAACTCCCGCTCGTTGTTGTACCATTTTGCACATTTGATGAGAAAATTCTTTAGCTAATTATGTCTGGTTGGTTGTGCACACACACTTACTGAAATACACACTCACACATAACCCTGACAAAAAGATTCAAATAGAGTCACAAGTTTTGCTTCATATTTTGCCGGTTGCCTCTCAATGAAATTGCAATTTGTAAAATTTCAAACATTTTTGCGGCTTGTTGCCCTTTGTGTCTATCTGTATTAGTGAGTACGTTGGGGTGTGTGTGTGTGTGTGTGTGTGGTTTCGAGTGGCACGCATGCTGACTGACGACTGACTGGTTGTCGAAACTTTTTAAGTTGCCTTCTTCATTCGACAAGTGCTGTAGTTGGTTGACGACATTTTGGGACAAACAGTTGGAGACTTGAATAAGTCAAAATATCAAAAGTTTGTTCTTTTCACTGAAAGCAAATAAGCTATGGGTTGAAAGGACAGTTTAAATGTTATATACGATTATCATTATATAAATTTATATATATAGATATATCATTTTTTATATATTTGCAGTGGGTCTTTTAAGTTTGTCACGAAATATGTAGCGTATTATAGAAGGCATGACAGACCTCGTAAATAATATATATGTTTGATCATGTCTATTATTTGGTATTGTCTTATACATCTAGATCAAATTCATTTAAGATGGTTCACTAAATAATATAGCTGTTATAGGAACGATCAGTTGAATATTCAATATGTCTCGCCGAAGTTAAACTTTCTTTTCGCTTTCCCCAAAATAAGTAATTTCAGAATTAAATATCAAAATTGTCAAATATGCTTGTAAAATGTGGATAAAGTAGAAGATTATTTCTAATCAAAGTTAAGAGCGAGCCAAAATTAGATAATTGAAGTTTCGCTTAGCATTTACCAATAAAAATAATAAAAAAATGACAGGCGAATAGGCACATACATCTGTTTTGATTGTGCATATTCAAACAGTACAGTCTGCACTTAAATACTTTTTTTAGAAAGTAGAAAATGATGAAAAACTGAAGAAAGTGATTCTTTTTTTTGCTTGGCTAATAGAAGACACAGCTATAGACTGTCTAAAAAAATGGCGTAATTAAAGGCAGGACGTCTGCGATTTGCATTTATTGACTACCACGGCTGAAATGTGCCACAAAAATTTAAATTCGATCAATCAGAGTTGGCAGTTGAAGGAGGCTGTGGCAATAGCAGGTCAGGTTAAGAGGCTGAGCTTCAGCGAAGGCAACGTCAAAGTCAGAGGATGCGCTGGCTGACTGTGGCTGTGGCTGTGGCTGGCAGTGACTGCCAAGTAACATTTGAGAAAATTGATTTGATTTGATTTTAGATTTGCCACTCGCCCTATATACTATACTACTGAGCGTACAATTGCTTGGTATATACATAAGTAATACGCATTTTCAATCAAATGCACAGAACATGGCTAAGGGAAAGGAAATGGAGTTGTGGGCAGAGGAGACTCAAAGTCGTCACTTGGGTTTTTGAAAATAAATTGCTGCATATTTTTGTGTGCCGAAGCTGGGAGCAAATGGCAAATGAGTGAAAAGTCTCCTGGCCGACGAATTGCAAATAAATTGATTTAATTTACAAGTATATATTCGAGAATTGTTTAAGCAGTGTGTGTTTGTGTATGTGTGTGTGTGTATGTGTCAAAAGAAATTAAAGCAATGATTATTTCTCAGTGGTAGGTAGAAAACACTTGATGACTTTCTCAGTTAACGAAGCGTATGTGCAATATTCTCTGCGTGCAAGGCAAGTTTAAATAAATTTAATTAATTTACAGCTATCATTCTTCTCCCCTCACCCCTTATATTTCCCTTTTTATTTTACATAACTCAACAACAAATGCAAATTCATTTAAATAATTTTTCGAGAGCACTTTTATTTGCGTCTGCCCCCCTCACCCCGTCCAGGTGCTGACAACTGTGTGGGAACTATGCAAATTTACATTTCTTATGCAAATGTTTGTGTTTTAAAGGTAGCTCAGCTCGAAGCAGCTAACGCTGATGGTTAGGCAAGTATATTCTCAAGATTTTGTTGCGGTTGCCTTTAGGATAGTATTAAGATTTGACTGAAATTTCTTTTAATACTTTAGTTTTTTATTCTAAACCAATTTACTTCTCCGGGGAATTCAATTGAACTAAAATATATTACCTAAATTGTGCGGAGTATCTTTATGTTGTAAAGAAATGTTGTTATTGAATTGAATTTATTGTATTTTAAGGAAAAAACATATTTTGTGTTTTCAATTTGTTTTTCTTGAATTAATAATCAAATCAATTAATTTGCTTTAATCGCCATCCAATATATATTTTGTTTACAGTATTGACTGTATTATTATTGACTTACTTTATCAGATCTAACTTTACCCTAATTCTCCTATATTATATAAACAATTTTTAATCTATCTAAATACCGACAACATTTAATATGCATACTTACATATATGCATAATTCATTCATATAATTTACTAGTTACCTTTCATTCAATCAAAGCTATTATTAATATGAATCAGTCATTTTATAAGAATTATGTTATTATTATATCATAAATATTCAAGGACTCAAAGGTTATTTTTCTTTTACCTCAAATTTTCATCAATTCATTTCATAACCTTTTTTTTCATTTTAAAGCAAATTTGCGTGCTGCAAACCTCAGAAATTCTCTAGGGGATTCCAGAGAAAGCTTCAATCCATAAAGTATATTTTCAGTTACAAATCTGTGTGTCAGTTGCTTCTTTTTTTTTTTTTTTTGATTTGTCAGGTCGAGAATGCAAGCCGAAGTCCCTTTCCAGCTGCCATTGCTGCTCTTCTAAGCCTTTTCATTCTATACAAACGTCTTGCAATTTCTAGCTTGCCACAGTCGGCGTCTCCTGCCACTGACTCTGCCTCTTCCTCTTCCTCGTTCTCCATTTGCATCTTGGCGTTGCTTCTGTTGCTTTATGCATGACATTTAATCAAGTTGACGACTGCATTTGATGCCGCAAATATTTCAAAATGACGCAAGACAGGCGGGCACAGTGCAGGAGTCTGTAGGTGTATATGTGTGTGTGTGTGAGGATGTATGTTTGTGCGTGCTGAAAAGTTGCATATTAAACGCAGACAGCCTCAGCAAGAAAAGCAGCAGCAAAAGTGATGATTGCGGGGTGCAGTGGCGACTTTTGCACAGTTAATGCAATTTCCCGGGGCCACCCGCCTGCTGCGCGATAATTCAAGCGGAAGCGGAAGTGCCAACGTCAAAGCCGCAGAGCACTGAAATTCAACAAAATGGAAACTATTAAACGCACTGCCACAAGCTCGACCTGCCTGCATTTTCTTTTTTCCATTTTTTCTTAATTTTTGACAACATGCATCAAAAAAAGAGACGCAGTTTATTTTTTCAAATGTTAACCGAAGACAGCAGCCAGGACAAAGGATCTACTCTGCTGCCGATGCTACTGCATTTAATGACAGCTGTCCTGGCATACCGCTTTGCAAGTTATTTCATATAATAAACTCACAATGCGCGTGTTGCAAACTGCTTCTAAAAAAAAAGTTGACTTAATGAAAACCGCAAATTGTTTGAGTTGCTGCTTCCGTGCGCCACGACAGGCAAATTAAAAAATACCAGAGCTCAGGAAACAACAACAACAACAACAAGAGCGGCAACAACATCGAGATCTACAGCTGGAACAGGTACAGCAACAATTACTGCGGCTGCGGCTTGATATTAATATTTATCTTTGGTAATTTTAGGTATTTTTAATAACAAAAGCAAAGTAAAATGTTTTGCGGTGCACTTGCCACAGCATTAACTTTACAACTGCCCTCCTGTTGATGCTTCCTCCCTTCTGTCTTCTGTGAAAAATGCGCCTGCGGTACCGGATATGTAGTGGTGCCTTCTGCAAGTTCCTGGTCAGAACTTGACTTGGACTTTGGCTCTTAACTGCCGTTGGGCAGACATTGCAGTTGAGCAGCTGCTCAACTCGAAGGCCAAATATTTGCCTAGCTGCAGCTGCATTGCGTAAAGTTTTTCACTGACTGGTAAAGTTAATTTTCTGAGGTTTAACAATTGAAATGCTGCGGTTACCAAGCAATGCAAGGCAATGAAAGTAAGATTCGAGTGCAATGTCTTTCATGAACTACGATGAGTTATTACCTGGCCTGATGAGCCAACCCACGTGTGTTATGAGCAGTAGCTAAAATAACATTTCAGCAGATTGAGAAAGAGATAAACAGAGACAGAGAGATAGACATAGAGAGAAGAGTATAAGATGGATTAGATATAAAATTAGCAGAAAGAGTAATATATATTGTATATATCGTAGATTGTGTATTTGATAAGATTAGATAGGCAAGAAGGCGAAAGATTAGGGCAGCCTTTTTTAAAAAGTAGTTAATTGGACCCTGTCAACGATCTTGTATAACTATTGCCTTGATATGCGGTTTAAGCAATTGAGAAGTACTATATCGTTAATTATAATAGTTGTTAGCATACCAACATGCAATTGCAGATTAACTATAATACTAGTTGTATGATAATGTCTCGTTTTCACAACTACTTAATATTATTCCGACAACACCTTCACTTGCTACATATCAGTAGCACTCAATTCTCGTTCAACCCACAAACTAAATCCCATACAGACTCACACACATTTACATTTAAAGTAACACACAAACAGACACATATACGCACACGTGTACACACTTGATTTAGCCGCAAAGCAACCAAGCTGAAAGCTGCTTAACTATTTTGCCAACTCATTTTGCATATTATTTTTAACAAAAGTTGAATCATTTTCAGCATATTAACATTTTTGAGCATATGATACGCTATTTGCTCTTACACTTCCACCCACTCTTTATTTTTCTATCTAATTCCGTCTCTCTTACCCTTTGGATGTACCACTTGTGTCTGGTTGAGTTGTTGAACACTCGAGAACGAGCTCCTTCAAAACGTTGGAATTTTTTTCAGGCAATCATTTGTAAATTTTATGAAATGCCTCTTGATCTTTAGCTCATAAACTTGAAGCTTGAAGCATAGTTTTCCATATCGTATAAGCATGTGTGTGTGTGTGTGTGTGTGGTTTAATTTTAATGCGGAAATAATTGCCTGCAAATAGTTTTGCTAAGCGGTTTAGCAGTCGAGCTCGAAAAATGAAATGAAATTATTTGTGTTGGTAACATATATATGTATCAGACTGTGGCTGAAGCTACAATTGAGGCTGCATATCTGAGAGATTCGTCACTTAATTAATTAGCTGTGGAGTGTGGAGAACAATGTGTATAATTGATCAGTACGGCTGCCATCAGTCTTTGGCTCTGTGGGTTGTTTATGAAACAAAAGTCAAGTGCACTTACGCGTGCATGGCATTAAAATCAATCCAGAAACAGTCCAAAGAGTCAGCCAATAGACTGCAATCAATGCTGCTTATTGTTTTTCAGGCAGCAACTGAAGCAAGAACAGTACGAGGACCATGCCATTGTTATTATGGATTATTGCCCTGACCAGGCGATCTCACATTGCGTATACGTAATATGTGCATCGTGCATCGTTGCGTATTTTCAATTTGTGCCACCCGAAATATTCAAACGCAGAGAAGATAAACAGCTCGACCAGCAGCAGCAGAGTCGTTTCGACTCCTGCTGAATCGTGTGGAGAGTCGAGTCCATGGAAATTAAGCCAATGCCAATGGTTGCCATTGCGGTTGCTACTCGGCTGAGCTGCAGCAACGTTAATTGCAACGCTTTGTGCAGCCGCCTACAACTCACAGTGTTGTTGTTGTTCTTGTTGTTCATGTTTTTGTTCTTGTTGTTGTTGCCTGTCGATGCATGCATGCAAAACACGCACAGTGTGGCAAGGGCAGGCGACGGGGGACGGCAACAAAATTTTTTCGCACTGCGGTTTTTGCACTGTGCGGGAAAATTTACTGCATGGCACATTAAGCAGGCAAGTGGTGATATGATTGCGTTTATGAGTGTCTGCCCGCTTCCTTCTTGCCACATCGTACCACATAACCCAAAATTAACTACAACTTTTTATTTTGCCTACTTGCAACTAGGTGTATTTATGCTTGCCTGTGTCTGTGCGTTGAGTGTGTGCTTAAGCCTGCTTAATGCACCGAATAATTTGCACAATTATTTTTTTTAGTGGCTCAGCACATTAGTTGCTAATTCAATGAGCTAAGACAAAGTAATATACTGATAATTTGCGACTAGACAACGTTTAATGTGCTTGTTAGGAGTTTGGGATACAATTTTCTTGATTATCGACATAATAGAGTAGAATAATATTGAAACACATAATAACATAATTTCTAACACAAATTTGTTTCTCAAAACCGCAAATTTAATTGCGAATTTACTTCACATCGAAAAAGTGATATTTAATACACTTGAAACTTGCATTTAGTATAATAGTCCATTGTACATTGAATTAATAGCTTTGATTTGTGCAATATAAAATATTATTTGACTATATAGTATGAGAACCAAACTAGAAATCGGTGCTGAACCGAATACAATACAGTTCACAATAAACAGATAACAAACACAATAATTGAACAATGCTTGTATTTATTTCGTCATTATATCCTTTACAAAGTGTATGACGGCTTTAATACTCTTTTGCGATTGTTTATTAGTTGTTTCTTTAAATTGATTTATGAGTGTTTGTTTTATATTTGTCGAGCTTAAGATATTGTGTATTATATTATAATTGTATATAGTTTGTCCTATTTCTTTATAATTTTTATTTAAACTCAATTAAAAAGCCAACTTTAATTTGTAAGCCTTCATCTGAGATACCTTCGATTTCTGTCGTATTTAATGCGCGCTGTGCTGTATTATTATCAAAGTTTGCTCGCAAATTTATGCACATTTTATGCTAACACAGAAACATTCTCTATCTTTCTCACTCACTCATTAAAAATATTTCTATCTGTTTCTTTGCAGGTAAGTGCCAGGTGGCTATTCATTAACAATTTGTAATTAGTAGACCGACGATCTTTCAGCTATTGTTGTTGTCGAGGTAAGCCTCACCGAACTTAAGTCTATGCAAATTATAAAGCAATTGAAATTTTATGACCCAAAGTCGTCGTGCTCAAATTGATAGCCGCGGCAGAGAGACAATTAAAAATGTGAATGCCACATGAGACTTTTAGCGTGTACTGTGGGGCCAGTAATTGCCTTTGCGTTGCCAGTTAACTTGGCTGACTGACTACCAATTGGCACGCGCTGCAACAACGGCATCGAATTAATAAAATATTGAATATGCCACACGTTTGACTTTATATTTATGGGGCACATACAGTTGAGCAACGTGTCTTTAGTATCTTTTATACTTAGACCTGCCAACTAGCTTCACTTATGTCTGTTGGTTTTTGTGTATTGGTGTGTGTGTGTGTATGTATTTTAGTAAATTAATTACTTCACTTAAGCGCTCTACACACGCTGCCTTCCTGCTTTCTGCCAGCTTCCTTCACCTTGATTTTGTTTACGCAAAAAAACATTTTGTGAAAATTGGAAAATTCCTTTTGTTTGCTAGCCCAGCTGAGCTGAGACCAGGCCAGAAAGAGATAGATTGAGAGCGAGAGAGAGAGAGAGAGAGAGCGGCAACAACAACCATTGCTATTAACTTGTTTTTCAATCTCAGGGCACGCCTCTGTTCTATTTGCTTAGTTGCTGTTTCTGTTTCTTGCCTTGGTCATTGTTTTACAGGTGCTTTTGGCTTATTCTTGCCATTGTTTGTCGGCACAACAAAGACAACAAAAACAGCAAAAATCTACAAAAATAATTGCCACGGCTGGCAGCCATTTGGTGCGCTTTTAAGCTTCACTTAAACGAAATTGTAATGAAATAGAAATGAAAATGAATTTCTATGGCTTGATGTTTGTTTCCGAGCACAGCAGAACACGGCTGAGGAGCCTTCGGTTCCTTTTACCTACCAGCTTGCCCGTAATTGCTTAGGATAAAAGTTGCATTTACTTTTAATTCAATTAGTTCTCCGTGTGCCTCCATCTTTTGCATTGTTTTCATAGAGTTTTTGGGCTTTGGCCTCTCTGCATAACAATCGTACTTGTAATGCACTTTGCCTAAGCCTTTCCAAAAGGGCTGAAGCTAATGCCAAACATAAGCGTTCTTGCTCTTCCATTTCGGGCAATAAAATTCATAGCCTACTTATTTGGGGCGCATGCTTAGTGGCATTACCCAGGAGTTGGGGTTTGTTTTTTGTGTTTTGTGTTATGTATTTGGTTTTTTCCGGGCAACGCCTACCAAATCCAAATGCTGCTGACCTGGCAGTCAGCCAAAAGAGGCGTTTTTGGTTTTACGATGTCAGGCAATGCAACTGGTTGGCAGTCACAGGCTCACTCATTCTGTTTGTTTGTGTTTGTGAGTGTCAGTGTGTGATTTTGGTTTCCGTTAGGTTGGTTGGCTGCTTAATCAATTGCCTCAAGGGTGAGTTCCTGCAGTGTTAGTACAAATAAGTTGAAGGCTTTTAAGAATTTGTATAAGAAGCGTTTTGGCACACATTATTATACACGAATATCGAAATTATAATGTAATGAAGCCATGAAATGTAATAAGCCACTAATATTTCTTATGCAATTCTAGTAATTATTGTTTATCTTTTTAAACCAGCAATTACATATATCTAATAAAGATGAGTGTCTTTCTGTCTATTTTAAATTAGCTTTATAGAGTTCTCTACAAATTTAAAGAGAGTTTACGAATGCTGTGAATAGATTTAAGTTTATTAGGAGCAGCTGGGATAAATGCATCTCGGATTTTAGGTATTTGGAAATACCGCAAGAGCTTTAGGGTTTGGCTGCTACTCGACATAAGCTGCCTAAAGATAGCTTGCTACGTGCGCATTTATTAACACACAACGCGCACAACGCACTCACATACACATGCACACACACACAGACACACGTAGTCACATATGCAGGAGATGAACCCATACAAATGCACATCATTAGCATGGCCATTGTTTTCGCACAACAATATGCTTATTATCTCCAATTTCCGGGCAAAATGCATTACAAATAAAAACAACAACATGCTGTAGAGAAAGAGGATAAGAGAATGAGAGTGAGAGAGAAAGATAAATAGAGAGAGAGAGAGAGACATATATATATATATATTTATATAGATAGATAGAGAGAGCTTTAGTTTATGGTTAGTGGCTGGCAATGGTTGACAGTCGAAATGTAAAGTTTGCATTTCGTGGCAAGCGCCTAACTTTAGGTGCTTAAACTTAAGCTGGGCTGCCAATTGAAAACAGAGAGACATAATTGGACACATGCACACACACACACACACACACACACAGACTTTGCATGAGAGAGATAGAAAGTGAATGAGACGCGTGTCGCACTGAAAAGTGGCTCTTAGTCACAAAAGCAAACAATAAGCGCGCTAATTGAGGATAATATGCAATGCCGCGGCAGCTCCAACGACATCCTACATAAAATTCAAACAACAAGACAACAAATATTGTCATACGAGTATTTAGAATAAGTCGAATTTTGAATGCCCTTAAGTTGAAAACGGAAAGAATTGACGAGCTATTGTAGTTGATTATTTAAGTAGTTACTCTCAAAATATAGTTTAAAGAATTTGGTTTAATTTTATCAATAGAAAATCACTGCACAAATGATGCAGGACTTCTCCTACAGAAATTAACTCTATATTTCTCTGGCGTTACCAATCAATCTGCTTAGTCTGAAACTCCTTTTGTCTAGCTTTCAGCTTCCCATGAATGAACATGTGTATAGGTACTTATCTATATAAGCACATTCATAATAACATCCTGTGGTAGTTTTAGGCCCTCCATAATAAGCCAGATTAATTTGCAGCACAGCATAGCGCAGAATTCTTTTTGATGTTTCGACATTTCATTAAAATCTCATTAATTTTTTTGTTAAATGATAAAAAAAAGACGAAAAAAGCAGATGAATCTGTGCAATACAGAAATAATGTTTAACGTATTAAGCAAATAATTTTCTTACGAAACAGTTGCTAGGGGCATGCCACATGCTACTTGTATTTATGCCCCACACTCTGTCTTCTTAGCAACTGTCGTTTCCTCTGCATCTTAGGAGTGTTTTGGGGCGTGAAAATAGAAACCCTTTGCTGTGATTTAATTCTTTGAAATGTATGTTTCACAGCAAAATAAAATAAGCCTTTGCTTTTGCCTTTGGCTTTCATGGTGCAACATGTGCCTTGATTCCCATAAAACTGCTTTGAAGAGTATACGTATGGGATAAACAAAAAATTCATAAGTGGATGTTATGTAAATAAAGAGTGGAAGAAAATTAACTGCTGTTAGTTGAAAAGAATATATGAAAAACTTTAGATAATTTTGCTATTATTTTAATAAATAGTGTTACATAATTGAAGTCATTCTTGTGTATGTGATAAGTTTTTAATCTATTAATAAACAATAAACGTCCTGTTTGTTTGGACATTAAATTGAATTAATTCAATCTCTTCATACAAAATTAATTGGTGTTATGTCTTTATTTCAGACTTTACTTTACTTCCATGATATCATTTAACTAACTTGTTTTTCGTCCATTGTAATTACAATTATTTAATCACGATCATTTATAACTTGGTATGATTACATAATTTCCACTATCTCTTGAATAAAGATAACTCGAAATTCAGTTTATCTTTCTCCATTTATAAATGATATGCAATTTGTGAATACTTTAAATTAAAAGATTTTCAATATTTCTCTCAAATAATGCATATATTTACGTTCGTATATAACCTCAGTCTATTGAAAAGATGCAAAAGGAGGCAACAAATAAAATATATGTACCAAAGTCGAAATTTACTGAACAATCTTGACTCTGTCTATATTTTCTTAATGATATGTATTTCTTGTTTCTATTACCTGTAAGCAATACATTATCTTTAGTTTTCTTCAATCAAACTCCACTTAGTTTTCCACTCTCTGAGATCAATCAAATTGTTTTACAGCTGCTCTGACATTTTAATTGAAAGCGCCAATACAAATTGTCTGTGTTTTTTTTTTGTGTCGTGTCGAGGGCAACTTGCAACTCATATGCTTGTTTATTAATATGACGCATACGCAATGTTATCAGGCCTCGCAATATATATTTTTGTAGGCCTTCAACTGGCGACTTTTGGTGTACATGTTCGGTGGATATCATCATTGGGCCTGGCCACATAAATCATCAATGGCAGCTGCCACACAGCCACCACCAGAGAGCGGAGGCAACATGGACTCGTCAACATGGTTTACATCATTTTATTGAAAATTTTACCTGATTTATAGGCCGCCCACAGACTGAAACTTAATCACATGGCAAAACGAGGCTTGAAATCTGACCAGGGCTGTAGCTGGTTGGTTGGTTGACTTGCTTGTTGCCCATATGACATATTGACGTGATATTGAATGATGGTCCTGCTGCCTGTTTACTGCAGGTTGGTAAGGGGTAAGGGTTAAGGGTAAATCCTTGCATGTAATGACAACATAAGCAATTACTTACGCATGTAATTTAAATATCAGAAGTCAGTCCAATAAACAACTACTAACAATAACAAAAACACGAAAGGTTCCACAATATTGAGGCTTAACACACACATTCAACTTGATTAGGCTCGGGAGAGCCGTTACAATAACATTTTGGCCTTGCCATATAAGAAATAATTATTAATATGATTACGCTGGGTTGAGACGGAGGGGTTGGGACAGGGTTAGGTGCTTCGTTGGCAGTCATGGCACTCCAGGCTGCACTTATCGTAAGGTAAATAAGCCACTTGTAACTCAAGTAGACAGTCAGCCAGCGCCTGCAGGCCGAGCGTTCAATTCCCATCCTCCCATGTCCTCTCTGCATGCTCATGTATTTTTAATATCTTACCTCAAGTGTCTGCTTCAACATCAACACACACACACACTCACACACACACTCACACACACACGCACACACAAATATATTGAGAACCTGTCTGACACATATACATACACATTTTTTCGTTTTGCCCCTTTTTACTCGACTTTTATCGGCCTTAAAGTGTTGGCAGTTACCCATACACAGACCCAGACACTCATTGTTCCTCTTCATTCGCTGTGGCTGGGTTTTTTGGGGCATGCTGGCGAATGCGGCGCCCACGGGACACATAACCGTAAATGCTTCATGTGTGTGTATTGTCTTGCGGTCTGGTGTGATCTGCGGCTTTTTCCGATGCTTAGATGTCCGAAATTGTTGCATTTAAAGACCCTTTGAGTTTGACTTAAACAGTGCTTAGGCCTGGCCAATTTTAGCTTATAGCTTGCCACATACAAATTGCCAATTGGTAACTGGTAATCGCAAATAAAAAACGACGTTAACTTGACTTCTTACTATGAACTATATTCTTAACTTGTGGCTCTATTTATCTGTCTGAATATTATTTTTATTGTATTTAAATAATATGTATAATATATAGGAGAATTTACGAGATTGAATTCTTATACCAAACTATGTCTTAAGAATATCTGAGTATTTAATTTATTATTCATAAACATTTATCAGATAAAATGGGCAGTTCTCTAAATTTTTTGTATCGATTACTTGATAACTAAGATATTTTATATAAAATCTCTTACATGGGTTCTATACATAAACAGACTTTGGAAAGACTAGCTTATTATTTGTCTATTCGAAAAATAACAGATTTATAATTGTTACTCTATTAGAACTAACCGAACTAAAACTTTTTATCGTAATTATTATGGCAAGTCTAAGTCATTGAGGATCATCATTTAAAGTCAATTATAATAATCCATAAAAGAAATGAGCTCAAAGCAGCTGAAACAACATAAAAAAAATAAAACTCTTTTGGCAAGGACTTCGGCATAACTCAAAGCTAGTCAACTACTTAACATAGTTCACCTTGCTAAAGAACTTGGCTTTGGCTCTTCAACTTCTCGTTGGCAACAATTGCAATCATGCCCCAAACCACCGCAATCTCTCAATCTCTGGATGCTGTTTTCAATGGGTAGACGTCATCGTCCTCTGCTATTAGAGTCAACAAAAGCAAGTGGCAAGTAAGCTGATGCAGCAAGGTCTTCCTCTCTTTCTCTCATTCTTTTTCTTGCACCGTACGAAAAATTAAAACCAGGCAGTCAGCGATAATGTGGCAGCTGATGAAGGCAATGATAATGATAATAATAATGCAGCTGTGGCTGTGGCTGCCGCTGCCAACGATGACGATGCCAATTGAAAATCCTTTCTGCGGTTATTCTTTGCAGCTCTTTTCATTACACTTTCCCGTGGGTGGGGGGGGTGAGGAGCCGGCTCAATTATGAAAAACGCTTATTTGAAAATTGCTAGTTAATTGTTGCGGAGAGGCGACTTCAACTCCAACTCCGATTTTGCAAAAAAGAAAGCGATTCCAAGTGGAAGTGCCTGAGGCTGTCAGTTAGCCAAGTTGCCTGGCACTGGTTACTTTGCTTCATTGTTGGCTCAATTAAATTAGAAGGAGCCCGGTGTAAACTGAAAACTGAAAACTCTGCTCTCGCATTTGATTTAAATTTTAATTGTAGACGCTCACAGCTCTAGGCTATCATTTTTGGAGCGTACCTAAAATTTACATAATAATCGCAAAATGTGTTGCCCCAGGCTCAATGGAGGAAAGAAAAACGAGTCCAAAACGAGTCCTGGCAAAATCGTAACCGGCAAACTGGTAAACTGGCGATGGCGACACATGCCGAGACAGGTTTAAAAGCTGTCTGACAGGTAACAACAAAATACGTAGCCAAGTGCTTCGATTATGCCAAACATTCAGTTCGCCAGCCAGCCAGTCAGCCAACCAACCAACCAGCCAGTGAAGCGACTTCATATGCGTTAATTTTCCAGTGGAATGAGCAGCAAGAGCAGCAGAAGGAGATGAGATGCTTCGATGTTGCCGACCCCAAGTGCCGCCGACTGGTTGCCGCTGACAACAAGTGGCTGGCAGCAGAAAATTCATTATAATTTATAATAAGCAACAACGCTGACAAGAACGACAACAACGGCAACGACAACGACGACGACAACGACAAAAAGGACATGAGCTGAAGTTCCTCTCAAAATCTAACACACGCTCACACATGCAATGCAATGGCATTAAAATAGCATGCACAATCCCAAGATACTCTGTGTTGACGATCTTTGTATCCCAATATTGTGATTTTGACTGTTTCTTCAGTTTTCTCTAATCTGAGAGCATATGCATCAGAATATGACAAGCTAATGAGCTTGTACAATGTAATCAATTATTAAATGGCCTATTTTAAATACGCTTATCAACATGTTACTTTTATTCTACCCTGCATACCCGCTTTGAAGTTTATAGGGTATAAAAACTGCGCAAAGCAACACAACCAATAATGAAGCTCATCATTATCCTGTGCACAAATCCAATTTGATTATGTTAATACACGTGGAAAGGAAATGCTTTTGCAATTGCAATTGCCAATTGGCACATCCTTGCGTGTCCGTGTCTCAGTCTCCCACCCCCGCATTCAACGCTTTCACCCCAGCGGGGGGCATAAACCGTAAAGCGACAACCCCGCTTTAGTATTAGCGATATCCCCATTGTGGACTTCACTTCAATCGATGTGATGTGTTTTGATGTAGCTTTGATTTTTGATTGAAGTTGCGCTGAGACGATTTTGCGGGTTATGAATTCCCAATTATGCCACAGCGGCTTATTCTCGATTGGTTGAATAATAAGATAATTGCTAAAGATATTTGTATTTAATTTAATATTTAAAAGACAATAACATTTGTGTGTCTAAGTCGATTTCTTTAAATTCAATTAGCATTGAATCCTATTAGAGTATTTGTAATTATTTATTTCCTAAACTTGTTTGAAGTTCATAAAACATTTAAATTAACCGCATTTTATTGATCTCTTGCCGGTTGTTCATGATTGTGATAAAGGAATTGCTCTAATTGACAGACCGCATTCAAGCAGCGTCACATTTCGGGCCAGGCCATTTCCCATTTTGGCCGGCACAGTTTGAGACAGCTCCAAGGCCCGGCCGCATTCTAATTAAACGTTCCGGCTTCCCCTGACAGAGTCCGACTAGTATTTTTAAAGCCTTAAATGTCACGCCCATGCCAGACACCGTAAACTGCATGTGAGTGTGTATGTTGGTTAGGCTTATGTAATCAGGGTTGCCTCTGTGAGAGGAGCCCTGACTTACTAGAGTTAGACAGAGGTCCGTGCTAGTGCGTAAATAAATTATATTTACGCAAATTCGCACTCAAATTGTGGGCTAAGGGCGAAGAAGGGAATGTGGATTGTTGCTATTGCTGGCAACGACGACTGCGACTGACATGATAACATTTTGGCCTAAAATTGGCAACAACAACAACAGCAACAACAACAACAGCTTAGACAATGGTCAACGCCGACAGAGTCGCAGTCAGGCGAAGAGATGGCCGCAAAGGGGCGCAAAGAGGTGACAGAGGGGCGCGTCCATTGTTAGTGCTCGTAATTGGGTAGCAACAATTTATGCGTCAGTTGTTGTGGCATCGTGGGAGTGTGGAGTGTAAAGACGGGTGTCCTCAACATGAATTAGACTGCCTATGCCACATGTGGCACTCAGTGACTGACGAACGAGCGCAATTGCAATTTCAGCTGCATTTGCAATTGCTGCATTATTTTTACGTTTGCATTGAAATTGACCAAGAAGAGCATCCAAAATATAGAATAGAACTTGAAATCTTTGTCGATTCATCCACCCGCACACACACACACACACACACACTAACGCATATGAATAAATTTCGTGCTGAATGCAGTTTTGAGTTTTGTTTGTGACACAATTCCATTTAATCGCTTCTTTGGCGCCAACAGTTTGCAACAAAAACAGCAGCAAGTGCAACAGCAGCCGCCGCAGGCAACATTCAAGCCAGAGACAGTAATCGGAATAATAATGAATGCTTTCATTATCATAGTGTTTGCTTTTGCTGTTGTTATCATTGTTGTTGTTCTTGTAGTTGTTGTAGTTGTTGTTCTCACTGCTGTTGCTGTCATTTGGCATTTGTTTACTCCTTTTTGTGGCGTCTCCTGCACTTGGCTCTGACTGTCTAGATGCAATGGCTCCAACACGACTCATCCATGTCCGTATCGCTCTTTTAGAGCCGCCTTACTTCCGGTCAATGTGTCCATTCTTTGGCGCCTTACTAAGCATCTGAAACTGTAACTACAGTCAATTTTGGTTGGTTACGTTTAATACTCTGGCTTATATTCCATGGAGAATCAGCCAGTCAAGGTTACTGGGATCCTACAATTATTGCGCCATCCATATTTGCAAAATAAACAGCATTTGATATAGGCATATAAAGATACAGTCTTAGGTTATACAGTGATCATATATAATTGGCGTTAAATTTCGGGAAATCCGCATATTGTTTTAGGAAAGTCTTCAATAAGAAATAAACCCACATGATGTCTGGCTTAAGTAATACAATATAAATTAATATATATAATATAAAAGCTGCAATTCTGTAGCGTTAGCAATATATGAAAACTAATAATAATACTAGTAAAAGCGGAATACCTCATTGCTTTTCTAGAATGTAGTAAGTTGATGTTGATGTAGATGTAGTAAGAACAATTATATACTTAGGATATATTGGTAAATGTTTATTCTATTGTTACGTTTATAGTCAAATTGACTTGTACTATTATATATATTTCTGTATAATATATGGGCATTTCCACCAAAAGGTCCACCGAGACCAAAACATTCAAAGTGTTTAAAAACAACTTGTTTCATTATAAAAATAGGGTGTATAGTCGATATTTTAATAGGAAAGCAATGTAATTTAACTAATGTAACAAAATTTCGTCTTTATTCATAACCCACTTCGAAATATTGGGATACAACGTCGAACAAGTGAAACTTTTCTCATTTGGGCATTTCTAGTGTACATTTTGTTTTGATACAAATTCTCAGAATAAGTTATTATGCATTGTCTTATGGTACTCCAAATCTTTAAAAAAGGTACAAAGAGTCAAAAAATAATGTATAAGAAAATATGCGATTGCAAGTTACGATAATTTCGGCTTTGCATTATCGCATATTTCGGTGTCCCGTGCGACATGTCCCGTGCGAACGCGGCTTTATTTAATTTAAAAAAAAACTAGAAATCATATTTGAGCAAAACTATAACCATTTTAAAGAGACATCAATGCATAACATTTATCAGAAATTTGCGTGAATATATTGCCCAAACTCTCGCTGAAATCTGAGATTAAATTGATCTCCAAAAAAACCACTTCTATTTTTGTCCCGTGCGAATGCCTTGATTTTTTGTAAAAATCTACAATACGAATAGTTCCTCAAAATCGACCTTAGCACCAATTATAGGGCTAATCAAGAACTACTTTTAATTGGAAAAATAATTTTGAAAATCCGTCTTACTTTGACCTTTTTACCACTTACAATGTGTACGATTGTCCCGTGCGACATCATGGAAATGCCCATATATAATTAATATTGTTATATTGAAATATTGCGTGTTACATTCTCAACTTTTAACTAACTTCTCTGATCGCCCTCGTTATCTTTTGGGCTGTATATCTCAAGTAGCAATTTTGTTGTTGTTGGTGGTTCATTGCGCATTTGGTTGGTCCCATCACTTTGGCCATTTGGTCTAATGCATTGGCTACTGTGCCAGGTCTGTTCCTTTGGAAGCTCTTCTTGGGTCTTGTGGAGGGGCGATGCATTTAATTATAATTCAACTATGTGTTGCTTTAGCGGCATTTAATATATGCAGAGAGTGTTGCAACTCCGGCAGCGGTTGCCGCTTTCAAAACAAATGGCCGACGCACCGCCAAAGCGGATGCAGCCGGAAACGGATGTTTGGGTGTTGCACACTGTGTGTGTACGTGTGTGTGTGTGTGACTGTGTGTATGTAGTTTAGTTCTGTGAATTGCTTACTAGGTGTTAAATTTATGCATTTCGGATGGCTGACAACAACTGACATCTACAACAATGTTGCATGAATATGTTGAATGAGCAGTGTTGGATGTATTTAAAAATTTAATAGACTGCCACAATTGTTGCTGCCACAGCCATTGCCACTGCTGGTAAGTGATATTGGTAGTGCTGACAAAACGTGTGCTTTCAATCATCAAAGAGATAAAAAGCAAAGAAGGCGCCGTCGCCAAATTGCAAATAAATTGCAGAAATTGAATCAAATACGCATGCAATTGCAAACAAATAGAGCGAAGACCCAGGAACCAGAGCCCACGACTGGCTCATAGACAAACAAGCCGGAGCATCTAGACGGTGGCACGAGACAGAGCAAGGGACGGAGAGCGGGGTGTAGACCTCGGAATCGACTCAACTCTGACTGTGACTCCAACTCGACTCGACTCGGCTGCCTGCCTGCCTGGCCGGGATATTTGTTGCAAAAAAGCAATTTTATGCTTGCAAAGGCATGAAAAGCCTTTGTTCGTGTCTATTTCACGATAGTTTGGCGTCTGCGGCAGCGGCAGCGACGGCTTTCTCTTGTCTTCCCTCTCTTTCATTCTCTTTCTCTCTCACTCTGTCTCACCCTCTCTGACTGCTGCATATGTTGCGCATACGCCACATACGCCGCACAAGAATAAAAAAAAAAGGGACGGAGGAGGCTGGCTGTTGAAGTTAGCGTAGCAGGCGGGAAATGAATTATTTATGAAGTGGTTGCCTTGTTGTTGTTGTTGTTGTTGTTGTTGTTGTTGTTGGTTTCAGCACTCGACACACTCATCGGCCTTTGTTACATGCGCTGTGGCTGCAGTTTCAAGTGTTTTTTACTTTATCAATTGGTTGCTTTGCACTTATTTGCTATTTGTTCTTACACACACACACACACACACACATGCAGCAGTGGGGCGAGTGTGTGCTGCATTTCCGTTTCCGTTTTGTTAGGCAACTGTTGCGCTCCCGGGAAGTTATTTATTTTATTTGCCATTGCCGTTGCCGTTGCCGTTGCCGTTGCCGCTGTTGCTCTTGCTTCTGTTGCCGCTGCTCGTTTACTAAAATCAAAGAGGAAATTGAATTTGTTGCGAAAATTTATGTGTTCAAATGGAAATGTTGTTTGCCGTTGTTGCGCCAATTTCCTGAGGGCCCCTGAGCCCCATCTGACAACTGTGTGAGCCTTTGATTAGTTTTGATTTTTCGTCCGCAGCCACTTGAACTGACCCAAGGCAACAGCAACACCAACAGCAACATCAGCAGCAACCTCAGCAGCAACACCAACAAAATCAGTAACAACATCAATGGCTAGAGCAGCTTTGCCAGCTCCAAGACATTGGCAATTTTTCATATGAACGCTTCGCACTGACAGCTTTGAGATGCTATAAAATTTATGCATGTCAACTGACAAGTGGGCGTGGCAACAACTGGGTTATCTAGGGAAGGGCGCTAGCGTGAAAAGTTAATGGCTTGTGCCTTGTTAAGTGTCATGTGTTATGCGTTGCGTTATCTATAAGCGACGCCTCAATGACTGAGCCCTTTAGGGGACCAGGAGCTAGGCTTGTTGTTTGTTAGCATGTCTGGCAGACGGCAATGATATGGGGGAGAAAAAATATTCCAGTTAGTTTATTTTTAGATGTTGATTAAGACAATAAGTCTAAGAATTCGCATCAATTTCTGGTAATTAATGATTTTAACACAAATTTTAACATTATGTGCTTTACTGCATTTATATTATATTTATTTATATCATTCGATAAATTTAATTACACTGCACAATTTGTGATTTGCAGACAACGCGACATTCGCACTTTGACAGTGCTGCCATACGTATGTAATAAACTTTAATTGAGTGCAAATTTCAGAATGCAGCATTCGTTGACTGGACAATTCTTTGGCTGGCCAACGCTGCGTATGCGCAACATGAAACATGTCAATGTACGAATAATTCAATTCGTTTTTCAATAATTACGAGTACTTGTACAAATTCAGATGCTATTGACAAATAAAACGAAAAGAGAGCTGAAAACTGTCATAAATAATGAACAAAATAGCTTGGTAATCCTTGACACGTCCTATCCAGTAGTAAGTGGTAAACGGCAGGCATACGGTCATTGAGCCTCAGCTGTTGCTTCATTAAATGCAAAGTTATTAAATTACCGCAACAACAGTCGTTTGCAATTTGTACATTGTGAAATGTGTAATTGTCAAGGCGGCGGCGAGATTCTGTTTCACATTTAATCACAAGCCAGACAGAGAAAGGGAAGAGTGAATAAAAGGGAGGGAATATGAGAAAGAAAGAGGGAGAGAGAGAGACGAGGTGACCAAAACCAAAAAACCACATTCGGCAAAAGCCAGTTCCCTGAAAATCGATGCCCAAATGACAGTGACAATTTCATTTAATTGGTTTTAATTAAATTAATGAGTAAATTTTACAAATTGATGCAAAATGATAAATAAGTAATTTAATATATGTTTCTCCATCTGTTTCCCACTCTTATTATCTCGCTCTCTCTCTCTCTCTCTCTCCTTCTCTCGCTTTTTGTCATGCATGTTGTTAATTTAATTTAATATCGTAAAGTTCAGTTGGTTGGTATTTTTTTTTATGCATATATAATTATTTTTATTTTGTAATTGCTGTCAAATGTAATTTAGTTTAATTAATTTTACAAATAAGCTCAAATTGTGGAGCTGGTTGAAAAATTGTAGATAATTAGTTTAATGTAAATCAGTATTTTTACAGTGCACGACGTTATTTTTCGCACTCTTTTGTGCTTAAAACACATTGAACAAAATCTTCGTGGGCGCCATTTAAGCTACGAGTGATATTCTTGTTAATAATTGTATTACATTTGTAGTAACCTTTAGCAAATTAAGTTGCACTTTTTTCTACAGTTAACTAGATGATGATTTTAGGCTAAATGTGTTGTGTATTTGGCATCGTTCAATTAAATGCGATTGATGACTGATAGAATTATTAAATTTATCTTTAACCAACTAGAAAATCTAAAGCATAACTTTATTTAATTGTTATATTTTGTGTACATTTGTCGAAATATTCAATGGTTGGCCACAGTATTTTATAACTTAATTTAATTGTGAAACAATTTGCTGTTGCCTTTATGATATGTCATGCACATACTGCACATACTTTTGCTTATTTGTCAAAAACTTTATTTGTTTGTCAACGTAAAAGCCACTGGCGAGTTTCATATGCAAAAAGGGTTTTTCCATTTTGTGATGTAATTAATTTGATTTAGTATATTTCCCGTAGCACATTTTTCTCAGCATTCCATTCTGATGTAATAGCAGGGCGGCAGCAGCAGTTGCGTTTCCTTGTACATTTTTCATTTGCTTTGCGCACAGAGACAGGGAAGGATACGCGGGCAGGCAGCAGCTTCCTGTTTTTCATAAGCACATTAAACGCAGCATGGGCCGATGCTCTGATGCAGTGCAATAGCAAACACAAAGGCCAAAGGACCCCATATATAGAACAAAACACAAAAAAAGAAGCAAAAAAAAATATACATATAGAGTGAAGATGGTTGTTTACAACAGCAGGTAGAATGCATTGCATGCATTTGATTAATTCCTGGTACTCTCACATCCTTCGAGTAGATTTACTTATGTAACTCGTTTCGAAACAACACCACCGTAAACTATAACCGAAAGACATTCTGTTAAAATATGCAATTTCATCGTCAACTTAATGGAAGTTCTACTCCCTTTCTTTCAATATCATTAGAGGGTATTTCCTATTCGACTCTATAGATTTCGAATACTTTTTGCTGTTTTCTAAATAAATTTTGAGATCAACCTGTTGTTTATTTGCAATGCTGTCAAGCGCATAGAGCAGGGAATAAGAGGGAGTTGGAGATTGGGAGAGAAGAATTCAAAGGTGAGGGAAATGAAGAGCTAGCACACAAAGCGTTGCGCATTGGTTGACACCAACGGGGCGTCTTGTTTGTTTGTTTACCCCTGGATGGTTGTGCATGCATTTTTTATGCTGACAAGACATAAAAGAAAATGTACATAAAAGTCGGTTGAGGTGTTTACTGATGCGTTTCGCCCAGTTGCTAGGGGTTACTCGAGGAGCAGCGAGTATTCCACCTGGTCGAAGTAAGCAGTTTGGGTGACAAGACCTTTGGCTTTTAGCATATCAAAAAGTCGCATAAGGCAATGGCAATGGTAACGGCAACGGCAACGGAAAAATGGCCTCTCACTTGCACACTTCCGCTACCGGAAGTTGTATATGTTATTAGCTTTCTTTTTCACACACACACACACACACGCACACACATATGGACAGCTGGACAGGCGGATGCGTGAAACTGAAATTATTGTAAGAAAACTCGTGTGTTATAAAGATCAAACGCCCGCAATGCTTTTGTCAAGTTTTTGCGCCTCGCTTGCCGTCTGCTATAAAATTAATATCCGGTGTAAATAAAAAAATATGCTCTGGTTTTTTTTTTTTTTATTTTTTATTTTTAAACAAGCAATAGGAACTTCCGCTGCCTGTGCAGAGGGTAAACTGTAGCCCGCCATTTGCCCGCTTGAAGAGTACATTTGTTTGTCTTAAGCCGGAAATTGAAAAAAACAAAAATGTTATTCTTTGCCTTGGCTAAAAGTTTCTGTGCCAAGCCCAGATTCTCTAGAGCACTTTAAATTCGTGCCAAGCACATGCAATGGCTTGTTAAATGCCATACCGACGACCATACAACGCGGTGCCTATAATTATAAAAACCGCTTTATTGTATTTTTCAATTACCTTTAAAATTGACAACAAAAGAGGCGGCGAGCATATAATAAATGTATGCAGACGCTTCGTTCGCTGCCATCGCGCACGCATGCAAATTACAAGGAATATTTAATTACAAAAAATGCGCATAATTATGTGGAGCAACCACCCTCCATTCATTCAGCCGGTTTCCAACACTCCATGTCAACTTCTTATATGGCCTGACCAGGCCGCCCACTATATTATATGGCCACATAAATAAAGCGAGGCTGCGGCCAATGCCGCTTATGTCCTCTGGTCGTTGGTCGGTGGTCCTTCGTCTCTGCCGCTGTCTTCTTTGCAAACTGACGTCAGCTTCAATAAAAATGAGGAAACAAGCAATTGAAATGACCAAAAGAGTCGAAAGTCAACTGCAACTGAGCAACTGGGCGTACAGTGAGGCTCATAAAGCAATAACATATGCGTCTACTTTTAGGCTGGCACTTAAAATTGATAGACAAAAAAAACCTTAGTAATTACTTTTTATACGATAAAGTGATTTTCTTTTAAATAACTGACAATGCCAACAAATCCCTTTGTAAATTATGTTAATATAAAAATATAAATGATTGAGCGATCAGTTTTAATCAATCCATGAAGATAAAACCATGTTTAAATTGTAGAATAAACACTTCCAGAATTATTATTGTAATAATCTAATAACAGATGACCACAAATTTAATAGCGAATAGCTGTAAAATGTAGTTGTGTTTAAAGAAAATTAAATACACAATTATTTGAATTGTCTTTAAGGCAATTTTACTTCCGTTGTATTTTAAAATTGTATAGCTTTTGGACCACCCTAATAGACTTCATCTACCTTCCCACCTTCTCTTTCTTTCTCTGTTGCGAGGCTCAAACCACAAAGCCGAGGTCACTACTTGACTTTCGCTGCTGACTCTGCAGGTTACGGTTGAAGTGTCGTATACGTTATATTATACAATATTCGATTGGGCAGGTTTTTTTTTGGTTCGGTTTGGTTTCGCTTATTATTTTTGTTCTTTTTGTATTTTTTTTTTGCTCATTATGATAATTTCGTGGCCATGTCGAGACATTTTTTGGTCTGGCAATTAAAAATCTGCCATTATGCAGGCAAGTTACAATCTCGTACTCTTTTTTTATTTTTTGATGCTGCTTGCAGCTTTTTTTTAATGCAATTTTAATTTACGTACACATTGTCATATAACTCAAAAAGGACATGCAACGATAAACAAGCGATAAAATTTTTTTTTAAAATTTAATTAAAGCAGCTGCAGGGACAGGCACTCAACAACAAGAACAACAACAACAAGAACAACACCAATTACGTTGCTGTTGACGAGACGTAAACAACGATGCCGATGGACACGTCAACTACTATATAAAAATGCTGCTTGATCAACGAGAAAACGTGAAAGGTTGGTTGTCTACTCACTTGGTGTTGTTTGTCTTATTGTTGTCGTTTGCTATGGCTGATGTGGATCTGCAAGCGACGCCATTTCATTCTTTACACAGACGTAAACAAACACGTAATTATGAAATACGTTTGCGGTGTTGAAGCATTCAGCCTTGTTATTGTTGCTAATCATTGTGTCTAGCTTGTTAAGCTTTGAAATAACTGAAGGCTTTTGTGGTTTTGACGGATAGTTTACAGAGCGTCAGTTAAAAGTATACAATTTGAGCTTGGCATAAGAATATTCTGTGCAATATACTCCTTATACACATAATGGTAATGATTTCTCTTAGTTTTGTGTTAGCAAACCGATGGAGAGCCCATACAAATTGCATATCTGATTATTTTGCACAGAATCTCTTCTAAACTATGTAGTGGTCGGATTGGTCGGTCCCCACGTTGGCCGCCATTGTGTAGGGGCGGATTGGTCGGTCCCCACGTTGGCCGCCATTGTGTAGGGGCGGATTGGTCGTTCATGGCGATTTCAATACCCTGCAGATTCTAAATAAAACTGACTAATGTCGGGTAGGATCAGCCATGGCCACATAAGATTCGGGTCGTGCACTTCTTGCTTAGCCTAGACTCAGCTCGACGGATGGGGCGGGGTTCTTCCTCTTCCTATGGTGGCATACACACACTACAACAAATTAAAGTGCACTACGCAAAGAAAATCAGAATACAGGAGGGAAAGGAAAGAATATATGAATCGGAACAGAGATTAACAGACAGACAATTTGGTACTAGATAGTTTAGTTCTAGGGTATTATGGTGTTGTCCATACCCTATTCTATACCCTCCCTACCTTGGCAATATCTAGTTTACTTTCTTTGAATTGCCCCTATAGCAATACTAGTTACTATTTAAATTAGAATTGGCATTGGTGAGTTGATCGGCGACGGAAAAAAAAATAAGTATTAGACTCTCATGATTTCATAACGAATTCCAACAATCATTTATTCTTAGTGATAAAAGTTAGTGTGTTCATTGTTCCTTATGTTTAATGTTCAACAAATTCATTTTTAATATTTTGTATGTTTAATATATGTGATGATTTTTTTTTTTGTAATTAATTGCCTATATTCTAACATGTTTATTTCTATATATATGTATGTGAAAGAAATTCAAAGAAAAATGCAATAATAAAAAAATAAGTAAGGGAACATTATTTTAAGATACTATTCTTTTCTTTTGTTAAACCCGCATTTACCAAAATATTGTCTAAAGTATGTACATATGTATTGGTATGATCAATATAGAGATACTTAAATTGGTTCGATACATAGGACTCACCAAGCACTGCCGTCGTTGAGCTCAAGATGACGATGTGGCTACCTTGATACGCATAAAAAAAAATAATAATGGTATCATATCCCTATATATACATACGTTTGACCTATTCTAGTGGGCTCTATTATATTATTAATTACATTTCTTTCTTTCTTGTTTTTTACATTTCTATTAATTTACCATTTACAAATTTTTCTTTTAGCAAATAACAATTAAATTGATTAGTTAAAAAAAAATAAATTGATATTAAGAATTCATTCTCTAAAATCGCAAAGTAATTAATTTTCTTTCATTTCTCTTTTATGAGAGCACCACTGAGTGGATATATATATGTGCACAGCACTGTATTTAAGAATAAATAATATTCTCAAATTTTTATCCACATTTGTATATACAAATTGCTAATCTGGACATAAAGTACGCATGTATGCCTAGCACAGATTTGGAAACTAAGGAAAGTTCGCTCGGCAGTGACCAATCCTTACAGCACTTCGATCAGTAGCAGCGGTCAATCAAATGCACTTCAAAAGTTGGGACAGAAACAGGTTGCAGGCGGGTTCTGGCCGGTGACGGCTCTTACAGCAGCTTCCGTGGGGAAGGAATGATTTCCCAATTCCCAAATTGAGGATTTCGAACAATTCGGAATTAATAAATTCCAATAAAAAAATAAAAGCACTGGCACGGGGCACTGTCGAAAAGATTCACTTTAGTATGGGTAACACTGTACTTCCACTCACATACCTGGCTTAATTGGAGAAAAGGCACTTAAAAGAATTATATTCCTCAGCAGCGAAAAGAAAATCCAGAAAGAACCTCGGAATCTCAATTCCGGAATAAAAATCCAGATGAAAAATGCGGAAGCACCTCCAGACCAAATCGTCTTATAAAATTTTCCACGTCTCCCTCAAGATGTTATGTCACGCCACGTGAACAAAAGAAATGTAATTAATTCGACGGAGCACATATGTTGTGCTAAACTCAAGAGACGCTCGCTTAATGTTCTATGCTAAATTCGATCAGCAGCTAATTAGCTAAGCTCAAAACGAATTAAGTCAAAGCGTGGGCGGCGAGAGATAAGAACGGTGCAATCGTATGATTTTGCCGAACTTATCCAAGGTGACATAAGGGAGCCGATAGGGCACTTGGTATGCTAATTAGCAAAACAAAAACAAAACTATGCATAGATAAGATAAGAGAAACAGCTGCAGCGTAGCGGCGGCTGCGCGTAATACTAATACCAATACGCATGTGTGGTTTCTGCAAGCAGTGCATGAAGAAGTGCAATTGCAAGCAGTTAACACTGTTACGCGTGCAGATCATTACTGCAAGCAGTATATTTGAACATGTTACGCATGCGACCGTTGATATATGATCTCCAATATTAAATTTTAGCGAGCATACATAAGAAAATGTTACACCTACAGAAACTGGTCACTACACCACAGTTGCTGCTACGAGAGTCTCACCCGAGAAGTCAGCAACAGAAAAAAAAAAAAAGAACAGTTTCAAAGGTCATTTATTTTGGATGTCTTTGAGATGATAAATACCTAGAACTTTCCCTGAGTCATCTATTAGCTCATAATAGGCTGGACTTATTTTCCGTTTTACTTTTGCCGTAATGAAAACTGGTGCGAGTTTTGCGTTAAATTTCTTAACAGCATTACTCTGAGCAAAATTGCGTGCATAGACTGTATCTCCTACTTTAAATTGAACAGCTCTACTGCGCAAATTATATCTGCCAGCGTTAGAGTCATGCGCTGCCGATACGTTTTCCTTGGCCTTGCTTCTTGCAATCTGTAAGGCCTCCTGCTGTTTAGTAAAGTGTCGTCTGTCAAAATATTGAGCTTACGTAATAGTTCATAGTCCTTACCGTGCAATATCATATTCTGCCCAAACGCTAGGAAATATGGAGAAAATCCTGTGCTTCGATGCACACAAGCTCGTAAAGCTCCACTGATCTCATCCAAATTCATGTCCCAATTGCTATGATCAGATCCAATGTATGCACGAATAGCGGCTAAAACAGATCTGTTCAGTCTTTCGCTAGCATTTGCCTGCGGTGAGTATATTGCAGTACAAATATGAGCTACTCCAAAACGAGTGAGAAATGCCTCAAAAAATGCAGAGCGAAATTGGGAGCCGTTATCAGTTAATATGACTTCGGGGACTCCGAATGTATAAAACAAATATTTCTCTAAATAATCACATATTCGATTCGAGGTGAATTTCTTGAGAGGATGCAAAAAATGAAACTTTGTATTATGATCGACTATGATAAGAATGCCGATATTACCGCTCTTAGATCTCGGATAAGGACCTAACAGATCCATGTACAGCTTCTGGAACGGTCTTTCCGATACCATTGGCTTACCCATAGGCGGTCGTAATACGATATTTGGGCTCTTTGTAGATTTGCAAATTGTACAATCAGCAACATATTGACGGATCTGGGCCACCATTCTTGGCCAAAATAAATATCTTTTAAGCTTCTCAATCAACTTTGCTGTACCACAGTGAGCTGCATTTGGAGCATCATGTGCTTGAAATAAAACCTCTTTCACAATTCCTGATGGAATCCAAAGCTTCCAGGAACTGAATTCCTGAACAGGGTCACCAGTTGCGTGTTCAGTTCGTTTATAAACAAAACCCTCATCCACTTTTAAATCTGGCAATTTTGCTTGATTCTGCTTTATTCGCTGAATTAAGTCTTTATACTCTAGTGATGTAAACGCTTCTGAATTGAGATCTACAACTGGACCTATAATGTTAAACTCATTCACCGCTATTTCATCGCGTCGAGAGAGCGCATCTGCAACTACATTTTGTGAACCCCTGCGATGCAGAATTTGGAATGAAAATCCCTGGAGTTTGATTGCCCAACGAGCTAATCGTCCTGACAGGTCTTTCTGGTTCATAAGCCATTTTAATGAGGCATGGTCTGTTATTACTGTAAATTCTTGTCCTTCAATATAAGCGCGAAATTTGGCAATTCCCTTTATTACTGCTAAGCATTCCAGCTCTGTCACCGTATAGTTCTGTTGGGCTTTACTTAGCTTAGCAGACATATAGGCAATCGGTAGCTCTTCTCCTTCTTCATTAATTTGCGCTAAAACGCAACCAAGTCCATGTAGACTAGCATCACACAGTAAGATAAAGGGTTTCGAAAAATTTGGAGAGCTCAGAATAGGCGCTGTAGTTAGCCTAGTTTTAAGCTCCTTAAATGCATCATCTGCTGCTTCATTCCAAATGAGCGCTTTGTTCTTCTTGAGCAGCTCTGTAAGCGGAACACTGAGCGAAGCATAATTTTCCACAAATCTACGATACCAGCCAGCAAGACCTAAAAATCTTCTCAATTGTTTAACTGTGGAAGGGACTGGAAATTTGTTGATAGCGTCTATTTTGCCTGGATCAGTTTTTAGTTGACCGTCGCCTATAATGAATCCCAAATACTTTATTTCACGCATACAGAATTTTGATTTGGCTATGTTAATAGTCAAATTGGCTTTGCGGAAGTAAAGAGCGATTTCCTGTAAAAGAACCATGTGCGATTCAAAGTCGTCTGACAGAACAAGCAAGTCGTCAAGATAAACAAAAACTCTATTGCGCAGATGAGCGGGTATTACGTTATCCATCAGCCTACATAGGGTCTGAGGCGCGTTACAAAGTCCAAAAGGCATTACTTTGTATTGGTACAACGGCCTATTAGGAATAGTGAACGCCGTATACTGCCTGGAGTCTTCATCAAGTGGAATCTGCCAAAAAGCATGTTTCATATCAAGGCCGGTTATAAATCGGGCAGGAGGCAATCTGCTTAAGATGCCATCGATAATTGGCATGGGATATGCGTCCTTGCGAGTGTATTTGTTAACAATTCGCGAATCTAGACACAATCGTAATTTCTCACCTCGTCGAACTAACACGCAATTGCTGCTCCACGGACTATTGGACTCTTCAATTATGTCCATTGCTAACATTCTGTCCACTTCTTCAAACATTTGCTTCTCTATTGCTGGTGAAACAGGCCAATGTCGTTGCTTTATCGGAATAGCACTGCCAACATCTATCCTGTGAGTGGCTAAATGGGTACGTCCTAATCCTTCCTTTTCATATGATGGGAATTTAGCGACAACTGTACTTAAACTTTGGGTTTGCGCAGCACTCAAAACATGCATACAAGGATCATCTTCCTTACTATCAAAGCCAGTATCTAATTCAGATATGCTTCCAGAAGGATGAATAAGATGATTCAGTAGACCAAAGGTCTTCCAAAAATCAATACCTAAGTATACGTCCTGTTTAAGATCTGGAATTATGAAGAATTCCACAAGTTTTGTCATACAACGATACGTGACTTCTATCTTTATTTTCCCTACTACGGAACATACTGAGTTATTGGCAGTTTTAATATTACCGGAGCATTTTTGAAACTTGGGACTATCTCTGAGTTCACTAGCTGCTTGACTACCTACACAACTGATTGTAGCGCCTGAGTCTAAGAGAGCCATATATTTATTGTCCTCTAGAGTCAGTTCTGTGTAGAGCCTGTTGTCTGAATTACAGAATATTGCTGAAACAAGTTTTTGCCTGGTGGATCTAACTTTCTTCCAAAAGCATCTGAGTCTTATGGTTGAACGTCTAGGCTTCATTCTGGAAAGAATACTGTTTACATCAGCAAAAATGCGTCGTCTGGCTGCTGTGTAATTAGCAAGCCGAACGTGGAAGGGTAATAATTGAGTTTTAGGTTGGTCTTTGCCGGGAATATTGTTATCCAAATTGGATACTTGACTCAGATTATCAGGCTCGCCTGATTCTGTCTGAGAATAACGATCAAAAGTTACTTTTTCGGATGCGGCAGGATATTTTTGGCCTGCGCATCCCTTACTCGGTTTTCCGAAGGATTACAAGTTGCGCATTTCGGCTTAAAAATATTTTTCGCACCGCAGCCGTAACAAAAGATAGTGCGAATTTCTAAGCAGTCATCGAATCGATGTCCTGGCTTTTCGCAATTCCAACAGATCAGCTGTTTGCGCTGAATCGCTGAAATTTCATCAGAAATCTGCTGCTCTGCCCCACATTCCAATTCAGAAATACGAGAGCGGGGATCGAACTTGGATTTAGATGTTCTTATCAACTTACAAAATTGTTCATGGGTCCGAATCTCTTCGCGAAGTTTAGCCAAGGTAGTGATGCCTAAATGCATCAACTCATATCGCAAGGAAGATTTTGCATTATGAATCAAAATTCTAACGAGCGAACGCTCAGAAACTTCTTTTTGCAATCGGCCAATTAATTTCTCAATTGCAAATTGAAAATCTTCAAAGGATTCTTGATCTCCTTGTCTTCGAGAATTAATCATCTCCCATACATCCATTTCATCGTCTGTGTCCTCAAATTTCTTTCGAAATTCTTCGCAAAAGGATCCCCAATTGAAACGAGGATTAGAACGATGAACTCTCCAATACCATTCATTTGCGCGGCCAACAAAAAGTAAATGCAAATGGTCACACAAAAGTCGGTAATCACCGTGTAAGTTCTGCTCGGTTAATGAGCGAACTCTATAAAGAAAATCTTGGGCTTGCATCCCGTCTCTACCGCCATCGAACTTAATATGCCAGCTTTGAATAATGCCGGACACTTTTTCTGCACGGACCGAAGAGGAAGGTCTAGAAATATTTGAATTGCTTTCTGCAACGTCATAACGAGTTGCTGAAGGCATTCGGGGTCGATCACTTACAGATCTGGGACTTGTTCTGGAACTAGGATGTTGTAAGCCTTGATCACTTCGTCCTAACTGTAAGACTGCCAACTGAGCACTGATAGATTTCTCTATAGTCTCCGATAGCATGGTGCTCAAATTTTGAAGAATTTGATTTTGATTCGAATGCATCGCAGTCTCAATTAAATTTTGAATTTCGCCTCGATTCATGGTTCCTTGATTTGGACGTTGAGAATTGTCCGCTGGAGGAAGTTCTTGATGTCGATTCCTCGATCGGGTTTGCATGCCTCGACGTGGAGTAGCACCTCGTCCTCTAAACTTAGAAGTGGTCGCCTTTGTATTGGAACCAGTATTGTGCTCTACAGTCTCAGATGGATTTACTGTATGCGCCGTAGCGTCGTGAATCTCTGCTGCCAAGGAATTGTTTGTGTAATTTAATTGATTGATAGAACAATCAAGTTTACAAACTGGACAGGTCCGAGACAATTGCAAATGTCCTACAATGCATCGATTGTGAAAAGTGTGACTACAGGGTGTCACTGCTGCAAGGTTGTTTCTACTAAGAACTTCGTGACAAATGTCACAGAATTGGTCACTGTCCTGAATACTAGCAACTAAATCTTCTGTGCTACGCTGAACAGGCATGTTTAAATATATATCAATACTTGTACTTATACAAAAAAAACTAAATAAACCGCAAAATTTTTATCCGTCGCTTCACTACAAACCAATGTTTAAACCAATCCAATCATACCAAACTATCTACCACAGAGTTTACTGAATGTTATCTCTCATACTATATTTAAGTGAATTCTATTGCTGATTTACTCCGACTGAGCATTTCCATTGGTCAGGTTGCTAAAGATACTCCAGCAGTCTGCTATTCCAAAAGGAAATCTCTGATCACGAATAAAGTTAGGATAGAATTTATAAAACATTAGCATCTATGACTTCCGAGAGCTGACTCGCTTTGGTCGATCAATCCTAAATATTCGAATTGCAATCGCTATTCCTAAAGACGAAATTCTGAACTCTTCATCAATTTGCTTCTGATTTATAAATCTATTTAAAGGAGGAAAACAACGAAAAATGGATGGATTATATCTTTAGGCAAAATTATGAAGCTAACCATAACACTTGCAGATTTGCAAAGCATTGAATATACAGATGTTATGTATACATATCTAGTTTAAGGATATCGGTCGGCTCCACCCGTTGGGCGCCATTGTGTAGTGGTCGGATTGGTCGGTCCCCACGTTGGCCGCCATTGTGTAGGGGCGGATTGGTCGGTCCCCACGTTGGCCGCCATTGTGTAGGGGCGGATTGGTCGTTCATGGCGATTTCAATACCCTGCAGATTCTAAATAAAACTGACTAATGTCGGGTAGGATCAGCCATGGCCACATAAGATTCGGGTCGTGCACTTCTTGCTTAGCCTAGACTCAGCTCGACGGATGGGGCGGGGTTCTTCCTCTTCCTATGGTGGCATACACACACTACAACAAATTAAAGTGCACTACGCAAAGAAAATCAGAATACAGGAGGGAAAGGAAAGAATATATGAATCGGAACAGAGATTAACAGACAGACAATTTGGTACTAGATAGTTTAGTTCTAGGGTATTATGGTGTTGTCCATACCCTATTCTATACCCTCCCTACCTTGGCAATATCTAGTTTACTTTCTTTGAATTGCCCCTATAGCAATACTAGTTACTATTTAAATTAGAATTGGCATTGGTGAGTTGATCGGCGACGGAAAAAAAAATAAGTATTAGACTCTCATGATTTCATAACGAATTCCAACAATCATTTATTCTTAGTGATAAAAGTTAGTGTGTTCATTGTTCCTTATGTTTAATGTTCAACAAATTCATTTTTAATATTTTGTATGTTTAATATATGTGATGATTTTTTTTTTTGTAATTAATTGCCTATATTCTAACATGTTTATTTCTATATATATGTATGTGAAAGAAATTCAAAGAAAAATGCAATAATAAAAAAATAAGTAAGGGAACATTATTTTAAGATACTATTCTTTTCTTTTGTTAAACCCGCATTTACCAAAATATTGTCTAAAGTATGTACATATGTATTGGTATGATCAATATAGAGATACTTAAATTGGTTCGATACATAGGACTCACCAAGCACTGCCGTCGTTGAGCTCAAGATGACGATGTGGCTACCTTGATACGCATAAAAAAAAATAATAATGGTATCATATCCCTATATATACATACGTTTGACCTATTCTAGTGGGCTCTATTATATTATTAATTACATTTCTTTCTTTCTTGTTTTTTACATTTCTATTAATTTACCATTTACAAATTTTTCTTTTAGCAAATAACAATTAAATTGATTAGTTAAAAAAAAATAAATTGATATTAAGAATTCATTCTCTAAAATCGCAAAGTAATTAATTTTCTTTCATTTCTCTTTTATGAGAGCACCACTGAGTGGATATATATATGTGCACAGCACTGTATTTAAGAATAAATAATATTCTCAAATTTTTATCCACATTTGTATATACAAATTGCTAATCTGGACATAAAGTACGCATGTATGCCTAGCACAGATTTGGAAACTAAGGAAAGTTCGCTCGGCAGTGACCAATCCTTACAGCACTTCGATCAGTAGCAGCGGTCAATCAAATGCACTTCAAAAGTTGGGACAGAAACAGGTTGCAGGCGGGTTCTGGCCGGTGACGGCTCTTACAGCAGCTTCCGTGGGGAAGGAATGATTTCCCAATTCCCAAATTGAGGATTTCGAACAATTCGGAATTAATAAATTCCAATAAAAAAATAAAAGCACTGGCACGGGGCACTGTCGAAAAGATTCACTTTAGTATGGGTAACACTGTACTTCCACTCACATACCTGGCTTAATTGGAGAAAAGGCACTTAAAAGAATTATATTCCTCAGCAGCGAAAAGAAAATCCAGAAAGAACCTCGGAATCTCAATTCCGGAATAAAAATCCAGATGAAAAATGCGGAAGCACCTCCAGACCAAATCGTCTTATAAAATTTTCCACGTCTCCCTCAAGATGTTATGTCACGCCACGTGAACAAAAGAAATGTAATAAATTCGACGGAGCACATATGTTGTGCTAAACTCAAGAGACGCTCGCTTAATGTTCTATGCTAAATTCGATCAGCAGCTAATTAGCTAAGCTCAAAACGAATTAAGTCAAAGCGTGGGCGGCGAGAGATAAGAACGGTGCAATCGTATGATTTTGCCGAACTTATCCAAGGTGACATAAGGGAGCCGATAGGGCACTTGGTATGCTAATTAGCAAAACAAAAACAAAACTATGCATAGATAAGATAAGAGAAACAGCTGCAGCGTAGCGGCGGCTGCGCGTAATACTAATACCAATACGCATGTGTGGTTTCTGCAAGCAGTGCATGAAGAAGTGCAATTGCAAGCAGTTAACACTGTTACGCGTGCAGATCATTACTGCAAGCAGTATATTTGAACATGTTACGCATGCGACCGTTGATATATGATCTCCAATATTAAATTTTAGCGAGCATACATAAGAAAATGTTACACCTACAGAAACTGGTCACTACAACTACAGACACAAATTGGTCAGTTAGAATCCTTGCACTATCTTTAGCACCTGATGCCCCAAAAAACTTGTCAAAACTTGTGCCGCAAACCGCTTGACAGCAAATTGTTTGCGTTCTTTTCCAGTTGAATTTCACATACTATTTGGCAACATCACAAAACGGCTGAAGTTGCTAGTTGCTCAAATTACGATTCCCAATCCCCTTATTGCAGCTCAATGCCACAATAAGGCGGCTAAAGCAAACTCTCAGGCCAACAAACGACTTCTTGCCAATAAGTAAGCGAAACTTTTACTTATATTTTCTACAAACAAATGTGCATGGAAGCTGCAGGTAGCAAAAACTTACCCAAAAGCAAATTGATTTGCAACATTGCAAGGGGCATGGGGCGTGGGAAAGATCTCCATACAATATTTCTTCATTTCGACTGTCTTTGACGTGGCAGGCACCCAATTAAATGGCTGCCATAAGTCAGGCAATCAAAGCCGACAGACGTTTCCCCACTGTGGAGGGCATGGCACGGGCAATTAAATGAAATTGCAAATGCAAACAAAAACAGTTAAGGAAACTTATGTACCCACAACTTGGCGAAGTTTAGATACTCTTATGTGAACATAGTTCTTTTGTAAATCTCTTTTAATGCAAGCATTTATTTGTTAACGTGTAATCTTTAAAATATTGGCAACTAAGAACAGTCTTAAATGATCTCATTAATAATGAGTGTTGGGCATTTGATATCCGTTCTGATTATAATAAATAATAGAACTATTTCTTTTGACAAATTAATGGTTTAAAAAAAATGGTTCGCTTCATAGTTATCTAAAAAACGTGGAAATTAATGCAACTCTTATTTTTTTGTACCTTTTGTGATTTCTCTTCTCTGGCATACTCTCTTATTAGCTGCCGTTTGCTGAATGTGACAGTTGCCGTCTGTGCGTTGCAATCAATTTAATTAATTTTTAATGTCATTTTCTGCAATTTCAATTCAATTTGAAAGTACACTCACTCGCACACACACACCTGAAAACCCATTAAATTGTCGCCTTGGCAAATTGAGAATTACGACGGCCGCCATTTCCGTTGACTTGGCTCAAACTTGACTCGACTAGAGTCGACTCCAAGCTCAAGACAAAAGCCAAAGTGCCATAAAAGCTGCCAGCCAAGCTATATAAATGTGGCAACAAAGTAAACTGTGTCAACTTTGGGTGTTGTCAGTGGGTGTTATATATGTGATGGTGTTCCAGTGGTGTGGGGGGAGGGGAAAGGGCGGGGGAGGTGTTTGGGGTCTACACCACAAAATGTCGCTGGCCAAGCAAAGTAATTTCTTAACGCTGCGTTGCGCAGCAAGCACGACAATTTTGCAATCGCCATTTTGTTGACTAAGAAATATCGAAGCCATCTTGAAGTGCGAATATGCTCCCATGTCACAAGCATACACACACACACACACACACAAATAAACATACACTTACACACTGACACTCACAATCGGGCGTGTTGGTTTTAGCTTCGGCTTCTGCGTTTGCTTGGCCTGCGGTTTTCGCTTGTAGTGGCAGCGGTCTGCGGACAGAGCTACCAAGTTACAAGCTACCAGCTTCAACCTCCAAGTTTCCCATATCCACATCCACATCCCACTCCCCTACTTTGCCACTTCACAACCTTAGTCCTTGTCCACCCACTGCCATTGGCATACATTTCCTTATACTTCCTCTGCCTTTACTGTTGATGATGTTGTTGCTTTTGCTATTGCCATTGCCGTTGCTGTTGCTGTTGCTGTTGCTTCCGCCATGCGCATGTCCTTTTGGTTACAAATTAAACTTCCGTATTTGTTTAGAAATCCATTTGTTAAATTACTTTGCAACCCACACAAAACTTTTCCCTTTCATTTTTATTATTTTCGTCTTTTAACTTTTTGCTGTTCACTAGCAAATATGAAAAATGAATTGCATTTGACTGTACTGCACTGACAGGGACCACACCACACTCGGTTGTGTTAAATGTTAGGCGTGTCATGCCCACTACCACGCCCATTATATAAGCCGATTTCTTCAACTATTTGCCAAACAACAATAATTTATAGCCAGCCATAATGCTAAAATGCATTTGATAACTGCCTGCAACGTTTTTTGGTAACAAAAGCCCAGCAATTTATTTTCATGCCTTTCTCTCTGTCTATTTCAGTGTGTGAAAATTGAAAATTTTTCATATGACCGTATGAAAAAGTTATAAAGCACAACAGTAAATAACAAATACACAAATAAACAAAGAGCAAACCAATAAAATAAATCCAAAAATATGCAGTGAACGCGTGTTTAGGCGTCGATAGTCAAACAACTACAACAGCCCATAAATGGGGGCTCAATCAAAATAACCACAACAATCATATATAGAATACATTGAGTAGCATTTAATTTCAAAAATTCTTGATTCAATTGAAATTTGCTTAACGTTTTAAATTTAAAACTAAGCATTGAAATACTGATAGCGTATTTTTAAGCTACGAAAGACAGACGTCATTACAACTCATAGATAAAATTGTTCGAGAGTCGAAAACAGATACAAGGCATCATCATCTTCTTTAATATCTTCTTTTCTAGATATTTTTCACTCAACGATCTTAAGCTTTAAAGTCTGTTAGAGGCTATGTTGTTACATTGTATCCATAAAATACTTAGACTCGTTGCAATGCATTGCGCTGCAAACTATGTAAAGCATTTTTTATGCCCGAGTTTTTAATAGCATAGACAAACACGATTTAACACACAGCAGACAAGCAAATGTATAAGTGTGTGTCACATGATTTTCATTTGATTTTTTTTTTTTTTGGCTGAAAGGGTTTTTATTTTTCAAAGCGGCTGCAACAAATGTCCAAACATTGACACCAGTACCAGTGCACGACGAAGGATACCACGATGGGCGCCATGGGACTTACAGCGCTTTGACCTCTTTCAGTTTTATCTGTGGGTGTGTATGTCGTGTGTCGTTTGGCATTTTATTTAGAAATAAATACCATTATTACTCAGTATATTTCGCACTCACACAGTCTTTCTCCCTCCCTGGTATTTGGTTATTTTGTAACGTATTTTTCTAAAATACCCCAAACATTTGTTGGCCGTCAGCACATGGCGGTGTCCCATTGTGAATGTGAATGCGAAATTGTGTGCGTGTGTGTGTGTTTTAGGACCTCCCTTGACGTAGCCGTCGTCAGCTGAGAGACTGAGACACAGAGATAGGGGGCTAACGACGGTGGCTTCATCAAATTCACTTGTCTGAACAGCGGTATTATTGATGAAAATTATATGTTTGTGTTAGTATCATGACCACCATAGACTAACGGCTAACGACCAAATAGACCAATAGTCCAACGGACCAAAAACTGTGACCTTTGCCCCTTGCACACACACTCACACACACACACACTCACACACACACCCCCATTTGACTGATCCGATTGTTCTCTACCAGCAACCTTATAGTATTTAGTAAATTTTATATTTGATTTTTCATGTGTTTGCACATTTGGAACGTGACTAGCGTGAGATTTGTAAAATTGTGTGATTTTGTAGGCATTATGAATTGCATATGTCACAAAGGAAGCAAAAAATAGAAAACAGACGGAAACAGATTGTCATTCAAAATATCAAAATTGTATTTAATGAATGCATGGAAATATATCGAATGTTTGCAGTTGCATCAAAGTGTGGAAAATATTGAGAAAATAGAGAAATGAACAGCGCTGTGCGTATGCGATAAGGTTTTGCTTTTCTCATTTGTTCAGGTTGCAAAAGTGTGGAAAAATATAGTGCAAATAAATATAATTGTGAAATTTGATCGATTTTTCGGAATAAATCAGAATTTGTGCAAATTAAATTGAATTGTTGAATCAATTGAAGCAGTAAAAAATAAGTATAAAATTGTTATTTACAATATTTGGGTAAGTTTTGGTTAATTCATTTAGAAGGGGTGTAATTCTTTTTGAATCAATAATGTTGTCTTTTTAGGACAGTTATTCACACTATTTATGATAAAGTTTCTGTAGAGCATTAAAATGTCAAATTTAGCCAAATTACCTAAACAGAAAAAGAATTAATTTACGCAAAAAGATTTGTTATATTTACAAGGCTATTTAATGAGAAATTGTTTATATTTTGTACAAAATATATTATTTACTCTCGTCGTATTATTAGCACACAGAACATTTCGAATGATTTTATTTGCCAATTTGAATGAAAATTATTTATTTCGGCCAACTGCATTGGCTTTTGGGCTTCATCTTGAATTTAAATAGATAAACAAGTGCAGTTGCAATATGAAATATTCTCGGGCAAACTCAAAATTAATATTTCAATATTACGCTCAAAACGAACGAATGAACGAAAAACCAACCACAAAGCTCAGATATATCTGTATCTGTGAATATATTTTTTGATGTATGTATGTTTGTGAATCTGCATCTGTATCTGTGTGTGCTGTGTACTGTGTACTGTGTGAGTTGTCATGTTATTGGCAGCACTTTGATAGCCCCAGGTGATTGTCACCAACATATTGAAGACAAATATGATATGCTTGTCAAGGTAACATCAGTGTGAGTATCTGTCTGTCTGTCTGTCTGTCTGTGTGTCAGTCAGTCTTGTATTTGCATTGATTGCTTTGCGCAAAATTTTAATAAAATGCATGCATGCTTGCACAAACAAAAGCAAATGCCTTTTGGCCTGATGATGAAATGCCAGACAACATATTTGTTTTTAACAAATATTTGCCATGCCAATTTTATGAGATTTCTAATTAAAGTCCTTTTTTTCACTTCTTTCACTTCTCTTTAACCCAAGGTAGACTTTAAAGTTGCAGAAGCATCTACAGCAATACGATTGGTTTTATATGCCAAACATGCCCCAAGTAGATTAATCTATTATCGATAAGTGCAAGAGTCGAAAATTTATAACCGTAAAAAAGCAGCCTGCGGGCCAGCAAATCGAAGTCCAGACCAGACCAGACCCACCATATACGACCACGACCTCCAGACTGCACTTAAGTGCTTGAAAATTGTTTTCGATATTATTTGGCTGCGCTTTTTCTCAACCTTTCACTGTCTTTCTATCTTGTTTTTGCCTCTCCCTCGCTCTATCTCTGTATAGTATTTCTTCTCTCAGTGATTGTCCTGTGTGTGTCCTGCCTTTCAACACATTTGGCCATTTGGCCGTTTACTTGGCCGTTGGCATTTGTCTTGTCTGGACACTGTCCAGAAAAAACCATTTGTTGCTCTGCCGCCGTTGCTGCCAACGTTGAGCTCAGCTGCACTGAATTTAATTTATTTGAACGAGCAGAGAGTTGTTTAGCCCATATTGGTGTGGGTGTGCGAGTGTGTGTGTGTGTGTGTCAGCTTTAAGTGTTATTTATGTTGATATTTTTGACTTTGGTTTACTTTGCAGTGCATTAGCTGAGGATTTTGTCAACGTTGTTCAGTGTAATTAGGCAGCTTTTCGGCTGTAAATCTCATTGTGAGCGGTTTATTGGTCAGCTCTTGTGGTAAATTGATGACATTGGCGACCCGCTTTTGTTTGATTTGTTATTGTTGTAGTTGTGTATTTAATATAAGTACTTGCAAGATTTTGATGCATTAGCTGAAGTACTGAAGTATTATTGTTCACAGCTGCTTATCGAACTGCAGCTGTGTTCCCTTCAATCACTCAATAACATTGCATTTCACGGCTAATAAACTTTAACGACATGCCTGCAAATCCCATGACTAGAGTTGTCGCTCTATCAACGCACTTAAAATATAAGTAGTTTTCCATTTGTAACTAGACTTAAATGATATCTGTCTTTCTATTTGATTCACTCAGTTCAAATTAATTTCTAAAAAATTCATTTAGATAATTAAAATATATTTATAAGTATGTGACAGAGAAGGACATAACACGCGACACTAGTAGGTATCGGTCTGTGGTAGAAGGTGGATAGGCATGTAGCTAACGACATAAAAGAGTCGATATCAGTCGTACAAGAGTTCGGAACAGTCGTGCCAGAGTTGATAACAGTCGTGTAAGAGTTGAGAACAGTAGTACAACAGTCGCAGCAGCAGCCGGTGGGATCGTCGTCAGAGTTCAGTGGCGAGATTCCATTCTTAATTTAAAACCACCAGTCGTCCTTGTATCTAATTATTAAGCATATTACTGACTATATCCATTATTAATAATAAACTGAGGTTATTCAATATAGCCCGTTTTATATGTATACTATTTGTAAGATATGGATATGGAACCCACAGCAGTTTTACAGCGTAATAACAGCAGATATACAACAGCAGAACTATTGCAGATTTATAGCAGATTAACAGCAGATCAACAACTGCAGAATTGACAGGCGATGTTTTTATTACGCAGTTGCTTTGGGCAACCGAGAGAGGATTTGAGAGAACACAACAACAATGGCGGAGACGAAGCCGAAGCCGAAGAAGCAAGCACAAATTACGCAGAGAAATAAAGACGTCAGCAGAAAACTACGCAGTTAGAAAATACAAATTTCTTTTAATGAACCAACTTTATATCACATAGAATTGAGTTAATAACCTAACTTACATATATATCTATGTGTATATTAAAAAATTTAAATGATTGAGGTGATATTAATATTTTGTAGTTAACATGTCAAAAACAAAGCATGATCAGCTTTAATAGCTCTGTTAATGTAAAGTGAGTCTATGAATACCACACAAAATAAATTAAATACTTTGGCAATTGAAATCTAAAGAACTTTTAAGCTATTTGAGGACTGTAAGCCGGATACGCTTGCAGATCTTTCCTTTACAAATGTAACTAATGCTCTGCATTTTAAATATGACAACAATTACAGTTGTACAATTTGTCCTCTGTTGGCACTGCTGCAGCCAGCACCCGACCATTCGATTCCAACCGACCAAGCGATCCAACAGGACCAACCGTCCATGCGACCAAGCTCTTAACCATTTACCACACTCACACACTCTATACACACACACACACACACAGACACATATGCAGCCCAACAAGCAATTTGTCAGTTTATCGATTTCTACCAAACATTTGTGCCAGACACTCAACTGTATTAAATGCTAAAAAACAGCAAAAAAAAATAGAAAAAGAAATAGAAACGTATCGAAAAAAAAACGAAGAGCCAAAGTGATAAACCTTACACACAATGAAAAGCTGCGAGTCAAATGAGGGGCGGTCAGGAGGAGGGAGGCTATTGGCCAATGGCATATGCTAAAAAGCGTGCAATACGAAAAATCGCATTGAGTGAGTGCAAAGAAAAAAATATAAAAAAAAGACAAACATAAAAATAGAAAGAAAAAATAAAGAAATTGAGGCAGCGGCAACGGGAACGGCACACGGTAAACAACATATACATTCGAACATGAAATGGGTATTTCAAAGCGAAAAATCGAAAACTGAAAAATAATTTTCATACATAGAGAGAGAGAGAGAGCAAGAGAAATACAGGAAGAGAGAGGGAAGGCTGAGCGTCTGGAGAGAACAAGGGGCAGGGGATTCGACAGTCACATATGCATGCAACTGCACATACACACATCAGAACACCATAAATAATGGTTGCATGATTTATCGATAACAAGCGCAATTTACAGTCGCACAACAACAACAATAACAATGGCGACAACAACAAAAACAATGCGACAAAATGGTGTGCGAGGCAGGCAGCAAAACCGTTACAACTGCAATGAATTTGTTCGCGACAGAAATGCAATAAAATAAAGAAAAATAAGAAGTGCAGAATACTTCACAGATGATGGACCTAAGAATACCTTACAGTAAATATTCCTACACATTTAAAAACCAACAAAAAGTTGCATTAAATTAATTATTTATTTCCAAAGGACATTGATTTATTGATCTGTTATCGATCCTATACCAATACAAGCATGAATTAATAAGTCGAACTGACAAATCTTAGTTTTTAGATAAGAGATCAGAGCAAACATTCAGCTAAATATTGTTCGAATTATCTATACTTCCTATAACACATTTTCCTTTCTACAGATCGCAATCGAAGAAAAAATATTCAACACAAAACAAATAAAAAATTGCATTGTCATTTTGTTGTTTCTTTTTTTGTTTGCCAGCTTTGCTAGCCAAACATGATTGGAGTGGAGGGAATGTAAAGAAGAATGTCGCCAGGAATGGGGGAGGGGAAAGAATCATAAAATTTGCATGCAAGCAAAACTCGCATAAAATTTTATTGAAAGCGCATTAAAGTCAAAGACAAGAAAAGCAGCGAGAAAACCCAAAGAAGAACTTTATTAGCAAACGGGGAGCCATCGAAACAAGTACTACGACTACCGGCAACCTACTTGGTAGTTTTCAAGTTACAGTTAGTCTTAAGTCAGTCAGCTGCCATTGCCGTAAAAATGGCGAGCATAAAAATGTCAAAGCATAAAAATGTGCGGCATTGGCTGGCCGAAAGCAGATGTAGAAGTAGAAATAGAAGCTGTAGAAGGTGAAGGTGTTGGCCTGGACTAAGTGAAATGCCAGCCAGAAACAACCATGGAAGTAACTGGTAGAGTGGAGCGAATGCGGTGCAGCTGGCGTTGAGCATCAAAGCAGCCACCGCAACACCACTGTGTTCCCTGTCAACAAAACAAACAACAAACAAAGCGCGCAATTTTCACGCCGCGACGTTAGAAAAGCTGCCAAACAGCTGAGGTCATTGACGAAGGGAAACCGAACATGGAGTGCATGGAGTGAAACAGAGTTCTGTGCTCCTATTCTAGGGGGAGGGGGGGGGGGGGAGTTGAACTTTAACAGCAGCTGCAACGCATTTTTGATGACTCTGCACGTGAAAGTGCGGAAATCGAGACAGTCCTTAACACGTCAGCCCTATTTCTTATTACCTTTTGATCTTCCCAGTGGGGTCGCTTGTCCACATTCATGCCATTTAACGGCCCTTTGAGTGACTTTAAATTACAATAAAAGAAAGCGTGTCAAGCGGTCCCAAGAGTTAAGGCTATGCAATGTATCAACCTATTATGATTCACGTTTGATGAACACATTTCTAAAACCATGCCGAACATGTATCTGCTCTGGTTTATAGCCAAGGCTTAACTCTTTATTTTAAAGCAATAAATACAAAGACATACCCAATACAAAAGATAGCATATTCATCATCAGTTTAAAACTATTAAATAACTTCTAATTGCACCAAAAATACAGCAAATGATCAGTCTAGTTGACTGACTTTATCATTTCTAATTCCAGCATAGGCATTAGTTATTATAAGAGTTAAGTTACATTTTAAAAATTAACATTCTTTCAGTTCAAATATTGCGTGACTTTTTGACAATTGTCGAATTATAAATCAGAAACCATTTAGTTAGTCTACTACATCGATCAAGCTATTTAGCACTGAATCAACGCATATTAAATATTTAATTAAATGCCAAAAAGCAATTGTTCTACGCCCGTTCCCTCACTCCACTCAAATAACTCTTGTACCGCCCAAGCATTTGCATATAAAATCAGCAAAATCGAGGGCGACTGTCTCTGTCTCGCTCTGTTTGACTGTGCAAAAATCAAATGAAATTAAAATCACAAAAAATATGACGTACAGTGAATGAAAAATTTTCAACAACGTCATTTGTGCCGACGACGCCGACGAGCAGAGAAATCGTTAAAAACAATAAAAAAAAAATTTGGAGCAAGTGCCACGCGACTGCTGTAAAAACCGCAGCAGTCATGGAGAATTGTACAAGGGACAGAGATAGAGGGGAGAGAAAGTGAGCGTGAGCGGTAGCACTTACAGATATATATATATATATATATATATATATATACGTATATGTATGTATGGAGTGAGAGAGAGAAATAAGAATTTCAAATAAATCCGATTAAATGGAAATTTATTGTCATCCAGTGGCGAACGGCACTTACTACTTCAGTGGGGCGTGCTCATCGACTGGTCGCTCAGTTTCCCTGGAATCCCAGCGTTCCCGGTTCTCAATTCCCAGCTTCAATCCACCTACGCCTGCCCCTCCCCTCCCCTTTCTCCACTTGCCTGTGATTCGACTTCAACACTTCAATATGCTTGCTGACTGCCTGGCCCGTTGCCCCATCCTCATCCTCATCCTCGCCGTCGTCCTCGTCCTCGTCTACTGAATCTGTCTCTGCCTCAGCCTCTGCCTCTGCCTCAGCCTCTGCCATATAACATTCATTTTATTTTGTGTTGAGTCTTCCCCGTTCCGTCCCGCTGCATGTGTTCATGTTCTCCCTGCTGGTCGCTAAAAGCCAGTAATGTCCTTTCGCCACACTCGACTGCATTTTTCTTTAACACTTCAATATACTCGTCCTTCCCGATGTACCCAAAAACGAAAAGGAAGCAAACAAAATTGAAAAATGTGTAAAAAAGTGCCCATTCACAGCTTTACAACGCGCTCCACATCAACGAAACTGCAGCCCACAACTCGCATCTAAAATCCGGGCCAATACTCGTTGCCAATATCTATGCAGCATCCTTTTCCATTGAATCGTGTCTAGTTTTGTGGTTGCCAGCGACAACTGCTTTTTGGTCTCAGCTCTGCGGCTCTTGAATATGCAAGGAATTAAGTAGTCTTAACAAAAAAAAAAAAAGAAAAAGAAAATACTTTGAAAAAAAGCAGAAAAGGCAGAGTTTAAGCCTGCCCCAAAGGTTTACTGGTTGATGCTGAAGGTATTGCACGAAAAAAACAGCTTAAAAATATTTGTAAATTAATGCATTTTGCTAAGCGCTTGGCAGTGGTAGCTAGTGTCGGTGGTCAGATAATTGTGGTGAACTGTGTGGTGCTAATGGAGACGGATTGCAAATTCCATTAAAAATCCCTACATCGCTTTAACCGGGGATTGCTCTCTGTACTGCAAATAGCAAAGTTAAAATCACCTATAATTGGTCTTAATGTTGTGGATAGAAGAAGTATTTTTAACATGAGTTTATAAGCAACATTAGCAAAACCACCCACAGATATTAATATTATCCTAAGGGTCTTTAAAACATTTTTAAAAAAACCAAAAAAAAGTTTTAATTGTGTAAAAAAATTATGTAATACAAATAATTAAGTATAGATCTAATGGGTATCGAACACGCCATACAACAACCAGTTGAATTAAATATGATTTTTATTAAATATGTCTATGAACAAATTATATGATCTTTGTTTATTTAAGATAATCCTTAGTAGTTTTCAATCGATACTTAATATCTTCTCCACATATTCACTTGGATAAAAAAAACGTTTTTATATATAAATATATATATTTATATTTATTTTTTGTCAAATTAAAGCAACTATTATTATTCATTCATTAGAATAAGAATTATAATCATATAATATAAGAATTATAATAATATAATATAATACTATAATAATATAATATAAGAATTGGAATTATTAAACTGCAAATCTTTTTAAAAGTGGATGCAAAGAATATTTGCTTATACAGGTTGCTTTCGAACTATGTATATGAAAGGTTGAGTTAGGTTTTGTCATAACAGTCTAACGAATATTAAATATATATTTAGTATATATCATTACATTCACAATATATTTTAATTCACATACAATTTTTTTAAATCTACAAATATGTATCGGTTATTAGCACTTTAATATATATTAAACTTGAAAGTAAATATGCAAAAGTTTAACAAATACCAAGTATTTCTCACGCCAAACAATCCTTTTTCTTTCCAGGTAAGTGTTCGGCAGTTTTGTGAATGAACTTGTATTTAATTCTGTAAGTAGACAATGCAAATAAGAAAGGATAAGTGCCTTACAGGGTATTAGAAGCACAGCATAAGTAAAGAATTACGAGTATACATAATCAACTTGAGTTGCATGTCAGGCCAAAGACAAATGATGAAAGGCAGCGTTGCAATGAGCTAAAAACTTGGATGAGCCACTACCAGTTAAGGACACAAAAAGGACAACGACAAGTATGTCAACGCGTTGTCCATGAAAGTTAGCTGCGGCTCCTATTTTATCCAGTGGTTGCACATTTTTGCTTTTAGATTAATTAAAATTGCTGCTGTTGATGTTGCTGTTTGCATTAATTGCCGAGTTGTCCATTCATTTGGCAAATTATGCAGCTGGCAATGTTTTTAATTAAAATATAATGTTACATTTGATCGGGCTGAAACGAAACAAATACACACGCAAACATACACATATATCTTATATGCCTAACGAACAGAAGCAAGCAACTGAATACCTATCAACTTGATGGACAGACTGGACACGGCCATACACAGTAATTAAGTCTAATCAGAATTTCCAACAAGCAAAAATCATGCGTGTCCAGTGCACACGGCAGGCAGAAGCCTCCAGGGCCCATACAGGATATCAAAAACTCTCTCTCGCTCTTGCTCTATGAGTTGCTCTGTCTCTCTCTATTATCAATGCTCTGCTCAGTTCAGCTTGGTAACATGAGCTTCATTAGTGTATGCAATAATGGCAAACATTTTTTGCCTGCCAGGCCTGAGCGACGGTGACGACGACGTCGACAGAGTAGCTGACATGGCCAACACGACGTATGCGTAACAAAACTGCCTGGCATGAAAGTACATAACCAGGACAGATGGGCGTGTGTGCGAGTGTTATTTGATAGCAAAATAGTTGCTTGCAGCGAATTCGACTGCATTGAGTTGCATGACATGCAGCTGTAGCTGCTGCTGCTACTGCTGCTGCATTTGTAACTGCAACATAGAACAAACTCGTGATTTGAATTTCGTATTTGAATTTGAAGATGAATTTCGATATATGAATTTTGCCAGTCATAGGTTTTTAATTATTTTGTTTGGTTTTGCTAACCATTGTTCAAATTTGTGTAATACTAGAATGCGAGAACGTCTGTGGTTTTGTAATGCGCACATAATTGATGTCCTGGCAACTGTGGATTAAAGGCAACTGCACACGTGTCCAACAGGCCCAGGCAACTGAGGTATTATCTTCACAATGCAGGATTTTGGTTACATTTGCTTGCAATTTTAATTTCTTGTACTCGTGTTGGATATTCGAATTAGATTGCAAATATTGTGAAATTCATCAAGCAGTTGTTGTCATAGAGAGAGAGAAATTTATGCATTCATCGGTTCGAATAGTATTGAATGTTGTTTTATGGCTTAAATCTTAAGTCATATTTGGTTACAATAGTGCGAACTACAGAGTAGTAATTAAATTGGTGTGCATAAGTCTATTTAATTTATTTATTTTTATTTAAATCGATTTACATGTAGTAAATATAATGGGGTCTATAAATTTACTATTATTATTATTATAATTATTATTAATTGAATGTATTTAAAAATTGCAATGCATATATACATTTATTTTAAACCATGATCAGCTTATGTGTTCAAAAATTATCAGTAATTTATATGTATAGTTTTCATTGATTTATTATCAAAATATTCAGGAAATTTGCAAGAAATTTAAAATCTTTCTTGGCCATTAATAATCCGTAAATTAATCACATAATTATCTAAAGATACATACATAAATGTCATCAAAATATTATCCGGCTTAAATAAAGTTTTATCTTTGTTTATATACATTTTACATTACTTAATACTTGAAGCTTTTTAATAACTTATTGTCCAAAATGAATTGCCTTTTAAAATTCTTCAAACAGCCCTCTCAATGATATCTAATATCTTACGGTTTCCAAACCGATTGTTTGACTAGGAACACACCCATTTACAAACAACTGTTATTGATGGCAGCTCACTCTCTAGCTCTCAATCTCTTACCAATAATTCAGTTGGGTTGGCCTGGCTTATGCCAACCCAGTTGTCTTCTGGACAACTGCATCAGCCTTATACACTGCACCTTGAAGTGCTTTTGTGTCTATTGGCCATGGCAGCTTTTATTTGCTGCTTATGATTGCTCATCTGCCTAAGTCTGAACCTGTTTTTAATTAAGTTCTGGCTCACTGACTCACACTGCCACACACACACACACACACACATCCAGAAAGACACACACAATTACTCTGACACTCAGATTTTGAAATGCATTTGCAACTATGCAACCAAATGCTTAACGCTTGAATAGCTGCAAAGTTTTCAAGGTTTTTCGTCGTTTGGTAATAGCGATCAGTTGCTGCCAAAGTCTAATTGCATGGAACGAAACAAACGACTTGGATAAGAAGTGCAGCAGGAGCTGGAGACGTAGCAGAGCTATCGCATAAAAAGCTCAGTGTGGGCACGTAGCATATGTATGAGAAGCACCACTGCTTTGCATGTGTGTGTGTGTGTTTGTGTGTGTATATGGGCGCTGAAAAGTATGCTATGACTAAAAGTTGGCAACGGCAACCCACTTGGCATGTCACTGGCAGAAGCAGACGCTGCCTGAGGATATCAACGCCAACTTTAGCTGTAAAAAAATGATTGTGGAGTAAGTAGTGGCTCAAATAGGGACTGAGAACTGCTCGTAACATATCTTGTCGTCGTCGTCGTCGTTGTTGTTGTCGACGTCGCCGTCGCCGTCGACGTTGACGCTGGCATCGCTGTCGTTGTCGTTCGCATGCGAATTGTTGCATAAAAGTCAAAAATCTTCAACTTCAGCATCAACTATATAAACGCGACGTCGCTGCCGGAGCGCAGCGCAACTCAAGTCGTCAATGGCAACGGCACTTGAGTGTGCACACACACACACACACATACAGACACACATACAGTCTCCTCATATCGACATTCTCATCCTCGTTGTCGTCTATCATGCCAAAGTGCTCATATTTGCTCAACGAAAGAGCGTCATCGCATCGCATCTCATGGCATCGCATGTCCTTTTTTTGTCCTTCGACTTACGTCTGCCTGCTGCCTGCTGCTTGTCTGACTGACTGGTTATGGATATGCCTTTGAGCGTTTTAAATTTCATATTGCAACTGCAATCGCCTCATACTGCTCTTACTATTTGCGCACACACTCAAAAGCATTGCGACCTTTTTTAAACTCAATAACTTAGCACAAAGTTTTGTACGAAATACTATGTACATGGTCACATGCAATTATGTTGCCAAACTCTATGAAATCACACACATGCACTCATCCAACGAAGCATCATTTTTACACACAAATCATTCACAGCCAAGTGTGCATTCAATCGTGTCCAGAAACTTCCCTCCCCAGCCATGTCAATGCCTCATGCGCTTGGCATATGCATATAGTGCCAATAAAGCGTACACAAATGCAGCTCATCAGGCAGCAGTCACTCAATGCACTGAGCGCAAATGTTGCAATTCAAATATTCGCAGGCAATAATTGAAACTTTAATTTATTAGGAATTATTCATTACTTCAGTTCAAAAAAAAGAATATAATTAAAACTTTAGTTATTACATTTGTAATATTAAGTTATACAAATGTTTTAATATTAAATTATACAAATATAAATACTATTCGTTACTATAAATTTAATTGTACCGGTGATAGTTTCCGTAATGGATATTCTTTTTAAAATATACATATATATACTATAATGATTACGATGGAGTTGAAATAATTTACATATTTTTGTGGACTCAAATTACTATCATACAAGCTTCTTACCTTTAAAATAGTTGCTGCCTATCATCATACATAAACATTGCAATCTTGTTTTGCATAAATACTTTATGATATTTATATATATATTTTATGTACTCTAATAATAATATGTCATTGCAAAAATCTGTCAAGTTTCAACCAAACTATCTCGCTTAATCCCATTTTCTTTCAGTGTATGTGTTTGTGTGTTTGAAGTATATGTTGCTGGACATGCAATATTCAATTTTTCAATATCTGATACTCTGTTCAAGGTTGTCCCCAGGCTGAACAGAAGCAACATCAGCCACAGTAGCTTTGGCAAAAATCAACAGCCTAGACCATCGGTCTGGGCCTTGGTATGGGTATATATGGCTCTCTGGTTTTGAATCTGTCTCTGGGTTTGCCTCTGTTTCTGCTTCTGCTTCTGGTTCTGGTTCTGATGTTGGCTTTGGTTCTGGTTGTGACTGTTTTGGCCTGTCTGTGCATCACAGTGATTAATGTCTGTGGCAAATGCATTAAATTCTGTTAAATGTATTACAATTTTGCCATGCTGTAGCTTTAGCTACAGTTGCATTTTCTGTTGTTGTACTGGCTCTTATTGTTGTTGTTGTTGCTGTCCCCCATCCATCGCAACAGTTTCACACCAATAGCTGCGCTTTGCCTGCGTCTGGCTGATTGATGGTTGCTTCATCTGATGCTTCTCTTGTTGCTGTGGGTGGTTTTCAATGTAACTTGCTTGTCTGTCGGTTGATGCTTCAAGCTGGTTATGAATTTGTACAGTTTTCTGTTTCCAATATTGACCATTGACCAGTCTATACTGGCAGTGCAGAGAACTCGTATTTTTAGGTATGTGAAAGCCAGTAAGCTTATGCAAATAAATAGAGCAATTTGGCAAACGTCAATCAGTATTTGAAAACCAGGTAAACTTGAAAAGTATGAGAAGCATTTAGTCTTTATTTTCTTTAATTCTAATAGAGATATATCATGTTGAAATAAATATTCGTTTAGTTTCCAATATATGTTTAGAAATAAAAAATATAAATATTATGTGTTATTTGTACTCTATCGGCAGAAACGTGAACTGCGACTTAGATAAATTCTCGATCTCTCGATTGCAGTGAGACATGAATTTGTCTTGCCTTCTACTGGTGTCTGTGTAAAACGTTGAATTACTTCGGTCCTAGGGGGTAGAATACCTGCATTATTGTACATAGCATAAATGTTGATTTTTCTAATGCGTTTAAAGGATATGCCAATTAAAAACAATAGAATATAGTCCTTTTAAACTACAGAATATATTAAAAACTGATATTCTCGCATTTCTAGTTTCTTTCGATTCATAAGTAGATTCGCCAAATTGAATTTTTAGCCATTCAATTTATTTTAATTTAATTAAAAAATTGTCCATCTGTATCCATTACAATATTCGGTTTATAATTTGTGTTTCTCAAATTAAATAAATGTATTTTACACTATTCAAATATATATCTTCTATTTTCCTCAGAAATCTGTTTGCTTTCAACTGATTTGTTTTGTATCTTTAACGAAATCGAAAGTTATCCGCTTTTATCCGTCTGAATACTCAGTTAATAACTTGTATTTCACTTATTGCGACTTCTCCCAAGCAATTACAAGTTGAACAAAATATACCACTTAACCTTAAACTCTTTGAGAGCCAAATCCCAAGCACACACTTCAAATGCCAAACAGCGCAACAATCTCAGTTTTAAGCCACACACACACACACACATACACGTACAGAGCACTTTTCTGCCTTGTCTTTTTATAGCATACTTAGCAGCGCTGCTTTATGCTTAATGCCAATTGAATTTATAAAGTGTGTGTGCCTTCCTCCCACACACACACACACACACACCGAATACACTCTCACAGATGCAGATACAGCTACAGCTAAAGCTACAGATTGAGATACGCACCGCAGCGTTTTGGCAAACAAGTTTTGCACACTTGAAAATTTTTGTGATTGATGTGCTTTGGCTACATTCGACTCAGTCTTAGTGCCGCCTCCCCTCCTGCCACTGTTTGACTTTGATGTCTCTAACAATTTCTTGGTATGCGTGTGTGCCTCTCCGCGTATGTGTGTGCATCTTGAGCCGGCGAAAGTTTTAATTGCTTTTTGCAATTAGAACTATTAGTGAGTGCGCCGGCTTACAACTGCGTCGCTGCAACAGTTGACTGCACAACCGCAGAAGCAGTTAAAATTCCAACTCACACACACAATTATTCCCTCCCTTATTACTCTGAATGTCCCCCGCACCTTTCTACATTTATCTAAGCAATTTATTTAATTGCTTCGCAATTTTCATATGTATATAAATTTGGTCCATATGCAGCTTAAATGATTTGTGCAAATATTTTTGTTCAAAATACGCAAATAATGTTGAAAGTGCTGTAGACACTTTTCATTAGACCATACAAATTTATAACAGCAATAATAATATGTTTAAAAACTCATATATAATGTTGACAGTTTGCTTATTGAATTCGGCTAAATAGGCATATCGTATCCTTGTGGAAATGTGTATGGAAGCAGCGGGAAGCAGCTGCGATCCTATAAAGTATAAATATACTTGATCACCGTCAACAGTCGATTTAAAAGGTATCGTGAAAATGATATGAAGTAGGGAAAAAATATGCAAACAGTGCATTGATCAGGTTGTTGTTAATTCAAACATTTTAGAATTCTCCCGTTTCAATTTGTTATTTTCACACACAGAAATCATATTGAGATTGAAGCAAATGGAGTCGGTTTCTTTTGCTGTTTCTGACTGGCGACTGGCGATTGGCGATTGGGCAAACCTCCCACTCGACCCTTCCACACTGGCCAACAAAATCGAAATCGTGTTCTGGGCACTTTGAATGTTTTTTTTTTGTCGCCACTCGAAACGATTTTCTCATATTGTTGTTGTTGCAATCCGTTTGCATGTTGCAAAATAAATCAACTTTCCTATGGCTGTGGGGCATTGGGAGCGAGTTGCAAAATCGAACGATGAGTTGCATTCAATGGCAATCACTGTAAAATAGATTGAACAGTGGCAGTAAAAGAATTTAGAATGGGGTACTATGGATAATCAACTGAAAGTTTAATAGACATTTATAAAACTACATTTGCTTCATTTGGAAGCCTTTTCCTAAAACACAAGAGAATTTCTGATATTTTTATTTGTATTTTAAGGATTTTCCAGTGTTTACTGTAATTCGTCAGTAAAAAACAACTGATTATGTAGATTCTTTCAAAGTAAGTTTTGATTTCTTGTATTTAAGTTTTATATATGAAATTTAAATCGAACTTTATTTAATTTGAGGAACTATGACTAACAGGGAATATAATAATGTGGTATACTCATCAGAAGTTCTGATACGTATCTTAAGTTATATGCATTTTGTAATTTATGCACTTGCATCCCCTTTTTGAGCAAATATTGCTAGCCACGCCTCTGCTGTATATTTTTACTTGTGTTCTCCCCTTCAGCTTGGGGCTGCTTTCGTTTCGCTTTTTGCCCGCACCTTGGCTATTTCACTTTTTAGCCACCCTTCAGGTGGACTCTTTGACTGGAGTTGTATTAAAAAATTAAACTAGATTTCCCTTTAGTTTTGCATGTTGCCCACACAGCCGCCGCGAGCGAATCGCTTACTTTGTGCTTTGAGTTGGGCATCGGCATTGGCGTACCTTGTCCCCTTATCTATTCCGCTATCCTGTTGTCCTATTTTACCTTGTCCAGTGCCAATTTCGATTGCATTTCGAGAAGCAATTTCAATACGCCTCAGAGCCTCACTGGATAGATTCAGAAACGCGCGCGCAACGTTTTTTTAATTGCCATGTGCTCAGAGTCATCGTCACAGGTTCTGTGCTCGCTCCTCGCTCCTTGCTCCTTTTGCAAATATGAAATCATAACTCAGCCATGGGACTCGGTCGGTCGGTTGGACTGACGCCAGGACGTCGCCAATGCCAATGACTAATTATGAAATGTTTGATTTCCCCGGGGACACAAAGCGCGACGAATATTTTGCGGCATTCTATGAGTTTATACCTGACAGGACGAAGCTGTTCACGTTGAAGCGCCTTTTGCTTTTTTTATATTTTTGTTCTCCATTTTTTATTCGGCGCAGACAATCAACAGGAAGCACAGATGCCATATTTTGACAGAAGAGAAGGCAGTGGGAAAAACGGCAGATATTCGTCATATAAATTTTGCCGGGAAATGAAATGAGAAATCAAAAACAAATTGTACAGAAATCTAATGAATTTTAAGCATTCCATACATGCATACACAACATATTCTGAGAAATTCAGCTCAAGTAAGTGTAAGGGAGTGTGCAGGTGTCCGTGTGTCCGTGTGAATGTGTGGCGTTGTGTGTTCGTGTGCAGTTGACAACTGTCTAGTAAGGCCATGTCACTATTCGGCCATGTCTCTTTGCGGTTGGCCACAGGGTGTCTGTGACAACGATGCCGTCGACGATGATGACTCCTTCGTGTCCTGTGTGTATGTCCGTGCCAGGCATGACAAATATTTTGCAACTTCTTAGTGGCTACAAGTCTGTGTGTGTGTGTGAGTGTGAGTGTGAGAGTGTGTGTGGTTAAACTTTAAAATATTTGTGTTGAAATTGCACTTGATTTAATTGTTGTTGCTGCTGTCAAAGTGTTGTTGCTGTTGTTTATCTCATATCATTTACAGGCAACTTTTCTTCTTTGTCTGTGGACTTCAACAAAAGTCACTTGCAGGCTCAAAATCAAAACCAATGAGAAACATCTTTATGATAAACTAAGCGATACCCTGCAACACTTAACATTAAACTGTATTACTATTTATATTTCATTCTAAATTCCAACTGAAGATTGTCAACATTTTCATTACAAATATTAATTGTTAATAAGTTATAAGTAATATCAATCATTTTATCTTTTCTTCTGTAATCTTAGAAATTGATATCTTTTCGTCTTACTACCTTGCATTTTTTACGTCTACGAGGTATATCGACTTTCTCTTTCTTTCTCTTTGTCCTTGTCCGACCGCTCTAAGCTTAAAATCTATGCGAAATCAAAGTAACAAAGAACCGCAACAAATTTGCCTTAGGCTGCTGAATGTCGAGTTGATAGAAGAGGAAAGGAGCTGACTGATGGGGCTGACTGGCCAAATGGTCGACTGTTGATTTGACCAAGCTGTGATTGAATTGTCGTAACCCCAAGTTGACTACCTCATATTCTATCTCACTCTCATTCACTCTCACTCTCTTGCTTTCTCTTTATCTTGAGCTATCTATCTATCTCGTATCGCCGTGATGACATTTTCCACTGACTGAATTTTATGTTGATTACAGATTAAGATTGCAACATTTTCCTCTGATATTGACAATAATGCCTTTGAGCATTATCTGCCATACTGCCCTTTGGCCCCCAACCCACCAACCCCCTGCTACAGTTATCCCAAAGTCTGTGTCCTTCTCTCACACATTCAGTCTCTCTGTCTCACTCTCTCTCTATCTGTATATCTCCTACTTCACTCGCTGCCAAAGTGTTAATTTGGTTGAGTGGGTTTTTGGCTCGATTTGAATACATATACCACTCGAATATACATTTACATGCATACATTTATATGTAGATACTTGTACTTATACTTATATAGAGACAGTCACTCTGCCAAACGACAATGGCCACAGTGTTGATAATAATGAGCTGACAGCTCGGCATTAGTTGCATGGATTGTAGATTGTGTTTGTATGTAAAATGTCTAGGGCTTAGTAAGAACGTTGTCAACATTTTCATGTTGTCTGCACACTACAGCTGGTAATTAATTTTAAAAAACGCTTCGGGCTAGTCAAACAAAGTGTAACAGGATATTAATTACATTTGACGACTGCCAAGCGGAAGTGTTAAAGTGTGTAAAGACGATAAACTGACAACCAGCAGCAGCAGCAGCAGCAGCAACAGCTAAAACAGGAACTGTCAACTTAAGCACTTCCATCAACTGCCCAGAGTTTGGGCATAGGCAACATCTCATTAAACACGATCGTAAAACTTAACTCACATGTTGCTCGACTGAGTTTTTGTCTAAACTCTTGCACATTAATTAGACGTGCCAATGGCAACTTTATTTTACAATCAATTTAGCTGCTTTCGTTTTGGCAGAGCTAACATTAAATATTTGAAAGTATAAGTATAGTTTGCCATGGTTCACAACTATTGGAAAATATCAGATTATAATCTAATACTTTAGACTCTCATTAGTAAACAAAGTATATAGATTTGTTAAGAGTATGCTAGCCTAAGTTATAGTCCTATTCAAATATTATTTAATTAATTATTAATATAGTTTATATTGATAAATATATAGTTTTGTTTAAATTATGTTAGCTTATTTAAAAGTCTTTTTAAAATATTCTTAAATTAATTATCAGTTTAGTTTAAATTGATTTAAATTAATCATGTTAATTTCTCTAAAAATATTTAAGTAATATTCTGGATTGGCTTTTATTTCTAATAATATTTCGAATGTTTAAAATAGATTGATATGATAAATTGTGTCACTTTCCAACACATATTCCATAGTGTTTCTTTTTAATTTTCCCTACAAAAATAGTAGTTTAAGGTGAATTACCTATAAAAGCAATTTAGAAATACATTTTTCATTTAAAACAACTGCATACTTTATAAATAAATTTTCCATTTAATATCATGATCATTTTTTAAAAACAGTACAACAAATGTTACACTCCCTTGCACGGTTCATGGCTTTTGGGCCCAAAAATAAATACAAACTGTTGCATTCTTAGCAGCCATCACTCTAACAAACTACGACAGGTGTGCGTTTACATTTTTTAAATAGAGTGTCCGAACAACACACAGACCCACACACACACACACACACACACACTCGTTTAAAATTCGATTATGTAAACAGCAACAACAGCAACAATAATTACAAAGCAAAATGGCAGCAACTGAAAGTAGAAAAAAAAAGAAATTGTTGCCCCAACATGACTATAGCTTTAAAAGCAATTTTTTTTTGTTCAATTTTGTTGTTGTATTTGGTGTTGTTTTTGATGTTGTTGTTGCCTTAGTACTTCTCTACGAACAACGTAATGAAAATTCAGTTTTTATATACTCAACTGCTAATGACAGTTTTTTAATGATGTTGGACGCTAGCTGCAACAACACACACACACACAAATAAAATAAAAATTAAATGGATGAAAGTTGCGCCAACAACTCGCACAACAAAACGCCAAATGGACATTTAATAGGATATACGTCGAAGTCAACGTCGGCATCGCTGCCAGCGTCGACTCAACACCGCGCAGCGCACTCTCCGTAATGCCATTTAATTTAATTTCTGTATTTTTTCTATAAATTATTTCAAACATAAGTCCGTGGAGAGCTGCCATGAACTACTACATGGCCATAGTAGAACCAGGTGGGAAAAAGTGTTGCCTACTTACAGGCAACGAAATGAAGCGCAGCAGAAATGCGTGTGGTACTTGGGAATTGGCAAGAATTTTGGTAGCCCAACGTATTGTATCTTAATGAAATATATATATTTAATAAATATTTATATATTTAATTCGAATTTGAAGAACATATTATACGTAGTATTGGCTCAAAGAAAGAAGAATAGAACGCTGACGTTAAAACGTAAATAGATAGCGGCGTTTTTGTTCGGGTCTGCATGCATTTTTATGTTTACGTGTAATCCCCTGTGTTCAAGGTATCTCTTAAGCGTTCTCTGTCGATACAAACCTTCTTAATTAAATATTTTAAAAATTGTCGTGAATTTTGGCCCACTCTATCTTGATTCTCTTGATATTTAATATTTTGATTATCCTGACATTTATATAATAAGTATACTTGTGTGTTCCTAGATCTATGCAGATTTTAATGGTCCATCGATCACCGATAATTTTAATTGGTCTCTCTTTGTCTATTTTACATTAATATCTTAAATTGAAAAACATAATAATCCTACGAGATCACTCCAAGATCCCGCTATTTTCAAAATAACCCAGATATCACCTACACAACTTTTGTCTGCCATATCTAACCGCATTTTGTTGGGCATGGGTTATAAGTTTGCAGGTAACTCTAACTCCCTCTCGCTCTGTCGCTATCGCTTTTTGTCCCGCTGTCTCTGTCGCTCTTAATGCCACTGCTGCGAGACGCAGTCAACCTCAACGCAACTAAGCTGCGGTCCGCAGCAGCACTTACCAAAGCAGACCTCAAAAAGTTTGCACCCACACGACGAGGACGACGACGACGACGACGACGATGTCGACGGTTGATGCCAAAGCGTCCGCCACGACTATAAAAAGGTGCAAACAGCAGCAATACGATGGTGGTAAACGGGGTTGTTGTTGGGGCCCAGGGGGAGTTTCGGGGGAATGATGAGAACGTCGCCGTCGACCGACACTAAGCCTGAGTGCATTTTCTTGTTGTTGTGTACGCGCGCATAGTTTGTTTGCCGTGCGTAAAATCCGCAACGTTACGCCATTTTGTGTGCTTTCTTTGTGTTGTGCTGCTGTGTTTTTGTTGTTGTTGTTGCTTATATATACATTTTTTTTGCTTTATATCCCTACCCTACACCCTGTAAAATGCAAAAAAGGTGCGAAAAGTGTGGCCAGAACTTGCTAGTATTGTTCTTGTTGTTACTGGTAGTTTGTCGATGCTGACGCTTTGATAGTCTCCGACAGAGAAAGAGAGAGCGAGAAGGAAAAGCATAACGAGTGAGTAAGAGAGATGTGGATAGAGTAAGTAAGTAAGATGAAGTGCGGGGGAATCTTTTCTGCTTGGTTTTAATATACAACACAACCTTTGGTTGTTGCTCTTTTACTCCTTGTTGTTGTTGTAGCTCAGCCCGTAAAAATAAAAGCCACGTTATTAAGTTGAAAGCACGTGCAACTTGTTGTTGTTGCCACTGAGCCGTACCAGCCAAGCCAAGCCGGGCCAGAGTCTCCTTGCCCCCATTTGCCAGCCTGCTGGCAGTTGCTTTTATTGTTATTACTACAATACATTTGGCACTCGGCACTATTTTTGCTTGCCACTTTTTGGCTGCATATTTTCTCACCTTTCAAGCGAATGTGTGTGTGTGTGAGTGTGTGTGTGTTAGTATGCTGCTGTTTTTGTGTTTACGTTTGTGAATGGACTCGACTTTTAATGGCTCCCGCCTGGGTCCTCCTGTTAGTTGTATATCATGATTTCCCTGGCACCATCACTGCATTCATTTGGCGATCTTAAATCAAAATGTTCGTGCCACACTGGCAACTGGCCTCTGGACTGTTTATTCCCGCAGTAGAGCTCTTGAAGTGGAAGCGGTGTATATTAGTTTCATCTCCAGGCAGGTAACATATTGCAACTTTCCATTCACGTCTTGTCAGATATATGTCAATAATAGTCCTATTTAAAATATAATCTAATATTTGTCTGTTATAAAAGAAGAAGTTCTTTTACTTCAGCTACTTCAACGAGCTTAATACAATTTTTTCTCATTCCAATTCAACGTATTCTGGTTAGGGCATTCCATAGTCCATAATTGTTTATTAACGTCGATTTCACTTGTTTTACGTTGCTCTAATAATCAACATAAAAACAAAAACAGCAAAAGCAAAAGCAAACGGATACTGAAATTGTTTTGCACTTAATGGCATTTTAAATAAACTACACGAGGCTGTAAAAAACTGAATATACTATTGTACCGAGGGCACTTTTAGCCACTTTAATGGGAAGCCAAGTAGATTATTGCCGCGCCAAATGTGCAAATAAAATGTCCAAATGGTGTCCATAACCCATAGTCGGATCCCGCTAAACTTAATAAAAACAGACGCTCTCTAGGCCGTTAGAACCTCTAGAATGGCATAGACTGGCATATATGTATGAATATATATGCGTTTCAGACGTTAACAGCATACTTAAACTAGGCCATTTTCGATGCACTAAAATCTTATACGAAATTAAATATAAACACGTCGGATATTTCATTACTTTTGTGGCATGAATTTTAAATGAGATTTTAGGAATTTAATGAAAACTTTCTTAGCGGACAGGGAAACATTTTGTTGGAATTCTGACAAGTTATTATAGATAGTTTTTAGTATAGAACCACTACATTCAATATATATGAAAATATTCAGTCATATATGTACATTTATGCCAATTAATCTTGGAATCTTTGTCTAAATCTCTGCCCATCAAAACTGGCATCGAAACCTTGTAAATAATTAAAGCACAGCATGCCAAAATATACACCTGTAATGCATTTACGAGATATACGTAACGCTGTAACTCATTAGGTAATAGCTGACAAATATATTTTGGAATATATTTACTAAACTATTGTAACTCTACAACAAAATTACCAAAATTTTACATAATTATTACATGAACGCATTGAAATGCTAAGCAACTTAAAGCAACTAATTTAATTAAAATTTTGCAATACTCTGACTGTAATATGGATTGAGTGTTTCCCTGAACAACTGCATAAACAAATGCACGAGCTGATTGTATTGACGGCAACAAAAACGACAACAGCAGCAGCAACAACAACAACAGAATACAATGATAATGAGCAATTCAAGTGGCAAGAGAGCCCCAATTCGAATAGCATACAGCAATACAGCCATATACTACATTCATCCTGCCCCTTGCTGTGTCCTGTAGCCATTTGCCTGATAGCCATCGATGCCATGAACAAAACACGAAGCAGGGACCTCGGGGAGATTGACTGAGAGGATGGACGTAATGAGGGGGGGATGGCTCGTGGTATAGAAAAGGCGACAGGCGCTTTTCATTCGTGTTGATGTAGCCGATGATGAAGTGATAATAATTAAATTTGCATAATGCTAAGTGATTAAGTTGTTGTCAACTGTTGTCGCCCGTTGCCCAATGTCGTTGCCATTGCCATTGCCGCTGCCGATGTCAATGTCCCGCAGCTGCCATTGTCAGAGACTGTGTTCAATTTGATGTATTTAAAGGCAAAACGATTGCAAAATCGCAAGCAAAACCTGACAACACTTTGTGTCGATCTTTTGGGAAATGCTCGTCCTGGGGTCAAGTGCAATTTCAATTTTGTATTGCGTGTCCAGGCCAAGTGTCGTGGGATTAATATTGTTATGTTTTTATTTTTCTCTCCTTCAAAACATTTACATTTAATTTGGCCTGTTGCGTTGAGCTTGTTAAACTAATTGAAGTGGCGCCAACAACGCGTCATAATGTCATGCAACAGGCAACAGGAACACGTAACTGACCCGATGGCAACGTTGAAGCATTGCACATAATGACTTGGGTTGGGCACCGTTGAGGTCTTCTAATTACAACGCTTATTTATAATTGATTTGTGGCAATTTAATTAATTTGAATTTAACTATTTAATGGGGGATTACCAGGCCGGGCAGCCCAACCAAACTCGCGCGTGTTTGGTCCAAAGCCGCATTTAGTAGCCAAGCGCACTAATTAGCTGTTGCATTTTAGATTAGGCCAAAAAAAAAACCTAGCTGTGTGGTTAATTGAAGCCTGACATCATTTGTGCCAAATGGTGAATGGGGACAACTGACAAACTCTCATGACATTGACTAAAAATTTCGGACAGTAAATCGACTAGCAGATTAATCTGGTAAGTTTGGACAGCATTTTCAACTATTAACTGAAATATCACACTCTAAACTGTGTCATCTTATAGTAGTACCTGACGCTATTAAATAACTCTCTTTAAAGAAAAGTAATGCTTCGAGAAATCCTTAGTTTGTGATCTAGCAATCAATATTAATTTATTGCATTCATTTAGATTACTACTTAATTTTAAAAAAATAACTTACTGTCATTATGTTATACAAATGTAAGAGAAATTTGTGAATAAGTTACTAATAAAGGTTTTTATTGTTTTCTAGCTGCGGTCAGCGCTCTGTACATTATTGTTAATGCATTTTGGATGTTTGACTAACAATTTTAAACTTGATATACAACAAATTAATTGTCATTTAATATGTGTACAGTTTGCAAAACTAATTGGATTTGAAAAGTGCATTAAACACCTAATGCTATATGATTTTTTTGTTTCAATATACTGATTGATGAGAACATTGCATTTAGTTACCCAAAATTAAATTAATGAAATGGTACATAAAATATATTTAATTTTCTGCATAATAAATGACAAAACGGTAAGGCTTGTGGCAATATATTTGCAATTTTAAAAATTTGAGCTGTAATTTAATTAACTTATTTAAACTCCAAGGGGAACATCTTTTCTCACTGCACTTATACATTTAGTTATATAAAGTAAAGAGGAACCAGAACATTTACATAGATGAAATACTTTAGCTGAGATAACTAATCTAATAAGTCAAAAAAGAAAATAGCTAACTGATATCTTATTCGCACTAAACAGACTTCGACGCGTATAAAGTTTAAATAATATAATAGTACATCATATATTATTATACATTTAAGAGAATTATATTGTAGCTCCCCCATCGAGACGCATATTTTCTATATTTAGTACAATGTGTTCCAAATTATTACAACTACTTAGAATACAGAGAATGGATTTCAAATGACTTTATACCATTTCTAAGGGCGCAACTCTTCTTCGCTTGTAAGCTCATCAGCATCTTTAATTACCCGAGGCAAGAACTGAGCAGCAGAAACTTTAAGCGCGTGTCTCTGGCAACGACAGTCCAGTCATACAGTCAGACAGTCAAACAGTCAGACAGTCGGACAGTCAAACAGTCAGACAGCTAAGCAGAAGCAGTTTGTGGACGACTGGATTGAAAGGGGCAAAGGACAGTTTGGTTGGGAGGACAGTTCGCGCACTTCATAAAGTCACATCAATTTATTTCATTTCCTTAGTTAATTTCAAAGTGTCAACATAATAAATGAACTGCACGTAGCAGCAAGTAGCAGCAAATAGCAACAACAACAACAACTACAGTTGCTGTGCAAAAAGTTGTCGCATTTCAAATGGTTGCACGCAACAAATGAGCGCAGGACTCGCACAGGACTTTTTGAAATACGCATAAAAATGCAAGACAAATGACAAGCGAGGGACAAGGAGTAAAGAGCGTGCAAAAATGCACCAAAAACAATGCAAAACCAAAACGAAAACGAACAAAAAAAGAAAACAGAAATGATTAAAAAGGACATGCGAACACCTAAACGTCCGCGTTGGAAAAATGCCACAAATGCAGCGACCGTGCAAATTTTCTTCATTTCCATTTTGACAAAACGCAAACACAGACGAAGACGCAGCAGCAGCAGCAGCAAAAGCTGACGGACTGACTCCAACTCTGACATTGACAAATAATGAATGGGCAACAGCAGCAGAAGGAAGGAGCCATAACGGATAGACTGGAGTGAGAGAGGGCTAAAAGGAGGCGTCGCGTCGGGTAAAATAATGACGAGTAGTTGAATAGTCCTCCCTCCGTTGGTGTAGGTAGGTGGAGGAGGACTCTGGTCCCGGTGTCGCCGCTTGAATGTGTCAAAATTGGAGCCACATTGTCCGAAACAGAAAACGTACGGCGCAAATGTTGGAACAAGGACGTGGGCGACAACAGACGATGGCGCACAGACGGCTTGCAATGCCAACGGTAACCGCAAGGACGCAATCGAAAGGACAGACGCTGCCTGACGACGCGCGTTCGTCTTGGACTTGGACAAACAAAATGCCAGGACAAGGAAATTAAGACAATTGAACCGTTGAGGCGTGAGAGAACGTTACGAGCATGAAATGTGTGTGCGAGAGTGCGAGTGTGTGTGTGTGTGTGTGTGTGTGTGGGCGTAGACATGTTGACATTGCAGGTGCGTCCAGGACTCGCTTGCCCGCTCAACTTGTGGTCGTACATTGTCAATGGCGCAGAAAGGATAACAACACAGCACAGCACAGTAAAGGACAACAGCAGCAACAACAATCCTAGTCAAGGGGTAAAAGCGACGTGTTGGCTTAAGATATTAAAAAAAGAAATAGAACAAGGGCAACTGACAACAGAGTACTGGGAAAGGGCAAAAAAACATTGCCTGCTTTTAAGGAGGGAAATTGCGAAGATAGAAAACAAATAATTGCCATGCAAAAAGTATTAGTTGTCTTATGGAGCGCACACTGTATCTCCCCTCACAGTTTGCTTTGCAGTTTGAGAAAATAATTTGTTTAATGGAATGTAAATTTCATACTTAAGCAAATAAATGCGTTCAAGTGTGAGATACGTGGGCGTGGCAGTGGCTCTGTCTCCCACTCCTCTTGTCAATTGCTAAGTTTATTCTCGCTTTTGTTATTGTTTTCGTTTTCCGTTATTTTTTTTTTTGGATTCTTCCACGACAATAGTTTTTTTTGTTGGTTTTCCCTGTTGATGATACGAGAGATAGTAAAACTATTTGTTGGCTATTTGCAAAAGGGATTTTGAGTATTGAATTGGAATGGAAGCTGACGCATTGACTTGGCCCCCAACAAGCTTATGACGTAGAAGCGTCAATCGGTGATTACAATTGATTGGAAGGCAAAGGAAAAGGTAAAATAAAACAAACAAATCCAAATGAATAATGGTATTTAATAAGAATAGAGATTGAATATGGAAAATGAATAAAAAAGGGCTGCTAAAGATTAAGTAAATAAGTGGAAAAGGAAAGTGATATAAATCATCATAAATACTGAAAACTATCTGAAAGGTACTGAATGTTAAAAATTTAATAAAATAAATAATATAAACATTTTATTTAAGACTAAATTCAACTCGAAGCCTTACTAATTATTTTAATATACTATCCCAAACTTCGTTGTTGAAATTTCACAGCTCAGTAACACAATATTTATATTAAAGTATATTTGGAATACTCTTTTATATTCCTGATTGTTTCAGGCTATTCTCAAAGTATCTAAGCTTCAAGCGCAGGTTTCACATTTTGTCTCATATTTATTAATAATTTTTGGCTAACTGTGAGACACAATTCTATTATATTTTGGCAGCCAAAAAAACGAGCAAACCAAAATGAAAGAGAAGTTATAATGAAAATGTCACATGCATTAATGACACTCAAGGTGACAGCCCTGTTTGCTGCTGCATCGTGAACTCATAGAGAAAGAGAAGAGACACAGAGAGAGAGAGAGAGAGAGGAGAGAGATATCCAGTTGGCATGTAACCATGTCTGACAATATTGCTGCCAAAAAGAGCTTTTAGTGATAACCCTGCCATGCCCTGTGCCCATTTATGTTTGCTAGCATTAAACCTAAAAGATAAAAGGATTTCATAAATGCAACATGCTGATGTTGCTGTTGACAACAATGTTGCATTGCCCCTCTCCCCCCACCAACCACTCTTATTCTCTCATCCATTCCACGCCGTACTCATATAAATAAATAAAAGCAGCAGCACACAGAATGTCCAACCAACTCAACGCCTGTTGTCTGCTCCACACACATGTCCCCACCGCTTCCCTTTAGATCCATCCCCACCTTTCCTACCGACCAGGATGAGTTGTTGTTGTTGTTGTTGTTTCCTTGTTGCCCGTCTTTCTGTCTGTTTGTCATATATGTAGCTGCATTTGAGATCATGGTGGAGGGGAACAGTGAGCTACATTCAACAAATATGGCTTAAAGCAATCTGCAGCAACCCCCAAATAATATAGACAAGGAAGAAAACGGGCTACAGGATTATTTGCAATTTCTTTTAATTAATTTTGATGTTAACCCAATGTTCAGTGATTACGTTATATACGGAGGAATGTTAAGTTGTGGGAAAAACGCCCTTTAATTATTAAATTTAAATTCTATGCATAAATTTACTAATTAATATAATCATTATTATATTTTAGAGTTATATTATAATTGTGATAAAATAAATATAATATATATGTATTCATAGGTTCATGTAAAAGAATTCGTTAAATAATATTTGCTAAAATTCCCTTTTCAAAATGAAATTAATAAAATGTGATTTTAAAATTCGTATACAATTTATAATTATTATTATTATTATTTAATATTGAATAATTGTTTTAGTATTGTTATAAAGTTATAAGCAAAATTTATGGTTTACCTTTGCTGTATAAATATATTTATTATTTTTTTTATTAACTTAATTCATTGCAGAATAATTTTTCTCTTTTTGCTTTGGTTTATATAAATAATTATATTCATGAACATTCATAAAACATATTAAACTTCTACCCTTTGTACGTTATTCACTGCGGGATTAGATTTATTATTCATTGCTTTGAATTAGCTACTTTTATCTTTTCTGCCAACTGGAAAAGCAATTTCTCTGCCAGTTCAAAGGCTCTCAGAGCCAATCGCACTGCCGCACTGTACTGGCCATCATTTCTTTCGTTGTGGCCCTTTGCACGCAAATCAAAATGCCCAGAAGCCAAAGCAAATTATTGCAAAAATGTATCGCGTTGGCAGTGCACTAGCCTGACAGCTGCCACGCCCCCAATTGCGCCCATTCAATAGCGTTGACAATAATGTCGCCAGTCAGAAGGCAAAAGGCAGCAGACAGCAGGCAGCAGGCCTGCCATGTGCCGCCATTCCATTCATCGTCCTCTTTCCCAGTTGACGCCTCGCTGCTTTCTAATGCAGTGCAGAGTTAAAAATTGTTGGCAACGCTTTTGCTTTGACTTTGCAGTGGATGGAGGCGTGGTGCATGGTTGACTGGAAGTGTGTTATCGCTGCCCTGCAGCCTGGCCACGCCAGTTGGCCAGTACAAATTGGCCTAGAAGGCCAAAAGCATTTCAAAATTGTATTAAATCCCGAACGCTTTACGATGCGCTTGCCTAGTCCTTTGTCGCGTCTTTTACGTTCACGTGAACATGTATATGTGAGTTTAAAATTCAGTATTTTTTTCTATTGCTACTTCCTGCAAATTTCATTTCCGCTTTGATTGCGCTTTTTGCGCATTTCCCTTTGGCAAAGTAAAACAAATGAACGGAAATGCCACACACGCAGCAGCCGCAACAACAACAGCAACAACAACAACAATGGTAGCAAACAGAACAACAACATCGAATGCACCTTTGACACCTTTTGGCCAAAGTGTGACAAAAACGAAAGGCACAACAGGAACAACAGCAACAATAAGAGACAGCAGAGGCAAGAGTCGAACGTTGTCCTGCCGCCTGCATGCAAAGTATCTAGTGGCCTCCTGTTGCCTCTTGCCACCTAATGCTGCAGCAGTTGCTGTTTTGGGTTTTGTTGTGCCTTTTTGCTGGCTGACAACACTTTTGTGCGACACACACGCACACACGCACACCGATGGCAACGCAACTCTATTGCTGCCTCCTGCTGTTGCTGCCAAGTGTGAAAAATGTCGAAAATGCAATTTCCTTCAAGTAAAATGCCTGCCATGCGCTTTTGGCCCCCACCAGCTACGTGGCCGTATTACAAACGACTTCACGCTGAATCCTGGCTGACTGCCAGCCTTGTCCTGTACTGCCGCCTGCCGCTTGCCTCTGTCTCTGTCTCTGTTTCTGACTTTGGATCTGGTTCTGCCTGCTCTGTCTCTATCCCTGGCTATGTAGCTTAAATAAAGCACTTCCGCTAATAAAGTCGCACTCCAGGACGTATATGTGTGTGAGTGTGTGTGTGTGTATGTGAGTGGGTGACATAGACTAGGACGACGGGAGTGAAACGTGCTGGACAAGGACAACACACGCATTCGCTTGCAGTTTAGACACAGACTGCAACATGCGTGTCAATGAATGACTGTGTGTGTGCGTGTCGTGCCGTGTGTGTGTTTGCTTTCGTGGCAAAAACACATTTGGAAAATTTGTGTAGGCGACATTGTTGTAAATCACCGACACATTTTGAACTGTGTCAAAGGCCGTGCACCAAAAGTGCACTGAAAAAATAAAGCATACGACACATTTGAATAAGTTTGTGGTTATGATGGAAATTGCAATTATTGGTGTAAGTATATATATAAGTATTAATGCTAGAATAAGTATAGCTATTAATATTACTATTGGCTTAAGAACAAGGTTAGTATAAGTATTATAATAATAGTTAGTTTAAGTATTAGTATTACTTATATTGTAAGAGTTGGCGTAAGTATAGTTATAATAATGAAGATTAGTAACAGATAATACTTTATAAGTTATATTATAGTATTAGTATTGGTATACTCAAGGATTGCTCGTCATGTTATTCTTCAACATATTATTCAATTCAACATTTTATACAGATGTAATGGCACTTCTTTGTTATTGTGGTCCGTGCTTGACTATGATAAGAAACAACTAACAAACTTGCTGAGTTTCAAGATGATGACTTTCCATAAAGTTTCAGCTTTGTCCATCATTATGACAACAAACTGTACGCTGTTCAAAAAATAATAAAATTAATAGCATCAATCGCATATCTTCTATTTGACTTTACTTTTGTGCAGTGCATTGTCCAGTTGAAGTCCACTTGTGACCTCTGCCCCATGTCTTATTCGTCTGTGACGAGGTTGCGGCTGCACGCATTGGTCTGTTCCCTGTTTCCTGTATGCCAAAGACCGTCTCCAACTCCCTTACACCACTGCAACCCGTTCCCTCTTATCATCCAGGTTCTTTCACGGTATTCGCTGGTGTGCACAACTCAAAATTACTGCCAAGTTCTGCAAGTGACGATGACGATGACGACGACGACGACGAAGGCGACATCTGAATGAAATGTTGCGTACGCTTCTAGGACAATGACACACACACACACACACACACACACACACACACACACTCGCAGGCAGAATCACACATTCATCACACAGCATAATGATGGGGAGTCCTGTCGCAGCTGCACAGATTTTTGTTGACAATGGGTGTGAAAATTGAAGGCGAGTGATTGCATTTGTCCTCGCCCCAACTTGATTTACATGGCAAGTGGAGCGAGGAATGGATGGTTAGGGATTGAGAGAAGCATACAACAAAAGACGAAAGAGGAAAAGGACTTTGTCTTGGTCTGATGTGTGAAGGTCTAGGTAATTAATAGACTTGAAATGGTCGCTTGCACAAAATTTTAATTAGGTGACACATGCAAAGTGTTCGCTTCTATGCAGTTAAGAAAAGTTTTCCCAAAAACATAGTTCTCAGCAGAAGCCACAGGCTCAGCCAAAAAGCCAGACTGTCTTTAATTGATAGTCAAAAACAGTTTTGGGTCCTCAACGAGATGCGACGTCATCGTCGTCATCACCGTCGTCGCTTGCAGTTGAAGTGAGGAAATTACAAGTCGTGAATTAATGGCAACTCCCTCCGGCCCGTCCCAACCTTCAGCCAGCCATGGCCCAAACGCCTGGCCGACGAGCACACGTGAGGAGACAATCACTTAGAGTTAGGAGCACGTTGCCAGGATATCCGACGTCGTGGTCTACGCTGTCGCGTCGCAGCCGCTGTCGCTGTCGCTGTCGCTGCCACTGCCGACGTCGCTGCAATTGCAATGCTTTGTCAGCTCAAAAACTTAACCTCAAACGGCGGCACTGACAGGGCGACAGGCGAGCACATACGCGGCATGTCCTTGCCAGGCTCACACATACGCGTACGTGAGTGCCACAGCCAGAATAGTCACCATTGTTGTTTGCACCTTGCCTCCTTGCCCCACTGCTTTGTCTTCAGCTACGAGTGCGTTGGCTCAGCTTAATTTAAATTTCAAACATTTGCAAGAGCCGGAGCAGAGCGATTCATTCGAATTTAATTAGTAACGCGTGTTTCATGGGTTTCCTGTTTTTTGACTTTGCCAAGAGAACCATGAAATGCTCACTACGGGAAATTGCGTTGGTATTTTTCTAACCTCCCACGACTGCTGCTACATCTTAAGCTATGGCTTTGAAGCTTTGTTTTTTGCGTCTGGTCGGGGAACTAATAAAATGTATATTGATTGATTTTGATTCTGCCGCTGCTGCCAATGAGGAATTCATATGAACGTTAAAATGATTTTCTAAAATTAAAAGTTATAGACAATGTAATGTATTATTATTTTTAATTAAATTGTAAATATTCAACTAAAAATACCCTCTGTCCAACTCTGAGTTAGCATTTGGGATGATACTCCGCTTCACATGAAAGACTAGTTCTGGAGTAACTTCCGTGTTGATTATCCATTTGTACTGAATGTGAAAATGTATAGCTTGACAAAGTTTAGTATATATATATACAATCTTCATAATTACTTCATATGCATACTTGAAACATATATTTATTTTCTGCCCACAACTTAGGAAGGAAACAAAGAGAGCTATCAGTTTCATTTAATGTTCACGATATCGAAATATAATTGATAATATAATTAAGCAAGTTTGCAGGAAATATTCAGTAAATTATGGTATTGTATCTGCAGTAATTTAAATCATATAAATATTAGTTATATTTATATACCTACTTTATAATAAATTAATAGATGTGTATAATAATTATATACTAATATTAAATATACAAATTCTCCCTATATTATTGTCTGTTTTAAGGTAACTCAAAAGTATGACAATCGTTTAATGCGTAAGTATGTTATGGAAGTTATATATCAAATGAAAAAGTTAACGAATCAATTTAAATTTTAATTAAGTGGCTACTAAATGTCGACTAATAATATTAAGATTTAATTAGCTTTGTACTAAATTTGATTGAAACTTATGGAGGGGGAAAATGCAGTCATAAATAAAGCGGAGCACACTCAATATTAATTCAATGCAGCGAATTCGAGTTTCGAGTGAATTCTGCCCATGGACAACCTCTCTCCGTTCTAGGCAAGAGCAATCCATTGGCTTGACCATGGATCGATCAATAGACTAAAGACTTTTCAATAGCGTACAGTCTGCAGAGTATGAGTATATGAGGGAAGCTCACAAAAGGCATTTAGCCGCTGTTTGGTATTGGCCCATTGAACTATGCATTGAATAGGCTTGGCGAGCGTCGGACAACGTGCTCATACAATGCCAAGCCAGCCAAATGAATGGACCACTGGCTACCTAATACCCTAACATATCCCCCCCTGCCTCTTCGCAATACGAAACTTACATACCCTGATGATTACCGACTACCGATGCGGTTCTCTCTGTTGAATTTGTTGTTATCGTTACCCATTGCGTTTATACTTTATGATTAAACTATTGACGGCTGCACCCGGTTTATAGATTGACAGACGTTCATTATGCATACCAGGCACGTGAAGAGGCTGCGGGAATGAGATCGGGGGATACCAGCCGGTCAAAGGATTCAGCGATACGCTAATTAAAATGCGCTGACCGGACTGTAAATGAATTGAATATACTTAGTTACTCGGCAGTTCCGTTTCCCCTCGATGACTGTCTATTTAAAGTACATGATATCATAAAAAAAAATTTTTCTTTCTTTTTGGGCAGCTTTTTTTAAGCACTCTGCCATTGACATTTGTAAGCGCTCACTGCTTTATCCTTTAGTGAGTGTTCGTCTGTAATTGTGTATGTTTTGGTGAGTTTGTGTGTGTGTGGCACATTTGTTGATTATTTCGCTTTGATGCGCACAAAAGTATGCAACACAGCGGGGTAAAACAGCAACAGAAGTAGAAGCAGAAAAAATATCGTCATTTTGAAAGGACACACAAACTGTTTTTGCTGTTAATCAGAGTTGTAGCTTAATTAGTTTCTTTGCCATGTATGTGCATGAAATTAATTAGCGTTTTTCTCTCTTTTGTTTTTCCTTCTCGCCAGTCCACATTTCACACGAAACAAGCAATGAAGCTAAGAATGTTGTGGTTCTTTTTGACTTGTGACAAGGCAGTCGAGCTTAAAGCTCGTATATCTTGCGGATTATATACTAATAAATTACAGTACACTATATATTTTCTACAATAATAAGTGTTAAATTTAATAATAATTAGCTGTATATAGATATTTGTTTCGAATATCGTACAAAATATTCATGCAAATGTTTGGAAACGAATTCATGGATTTCAATATGCTAAATGTCATTGAAGCTGCCTTTTTTATGTATTTTTTCCAATATGATAATAATCCTATTGAATACAAATTGCACTCTTTTGCACTTAATAAACGGCAATTCATAAAATTGTAGAGTATTTGAAGCTCTGGAATTTTTCACTTCTTCTCTTCATTTTTCTATATGGCATTCTTTTTCAGCTACTCGTATATGGAGAATTCCATTGTCCAGTCCGTTTCATTTTCTTTGAGACCTCTCTGCGTGGGACTTTCCCCTTTATTTGTCACCTTTTATATTTTGAGCTGGTGACTTTTGTGTATTGGTTGCTTGGCAACCCCTTCGTATTTTGCATTCATGCGCTTCATTCGGCAACCTTCCTCGACTCTGACACAGCTTCCTCATCCACATTCTCCGTCTGCATATATGTATAAACCTTTTGGCTTTTTGGTAAACAGCAAACAATAAGCGCCTTGATTTTGCAAAATGAAATTTAATTATGTCTCGCTTTGTGTCTCTGCATGCGTGTGAGTGCCTCTTGATAAATTTGTTTATTCAATAAAAATGCCTCTCACTGGGAGACTTTAAATGTTGTTACTGTCGCTCGTTGTTGTCGACGTCGACGTCGCTGCTGCTGCCGCTGCCGCTGCCGCTGCCGCTGCTTCTGTCGCTGCTTCTGCTTCTGATGCTGTCAACCGCAGAAAAGAAAAACTTGGCCAAAAGAAAAATTGCGTATGGACATTACGAACACTTCTGAGGGGAAGAGAAGCATTTTTCGTCTGAATTTTCATGCAGTTTTCTTGCCAAGCTCCTTTTGTTTTTATTTCTATTAACTGACCGTAGTATGCGGGTAGCAATGCCAGCATCTGCAAGTGGGCGTGCCCAGTAAAAATCAAGACAACAACCGAACGAAGCAGCATTTTAATAAAAATGCTGCTGTTAAAATGCTGTGGTCACTTGGCACATATCCCCATCTGCTTCCTCTATCCACACCCTCACACACACAGACCCACACACATTTTCCTCACTTTTCCGCTCTCGCGCAAATTAATATTTTTATTTTTATTGTTTTTGCCTGGACAGTCCTGGACAGGCGCAGTCAGCGAGACGTTGTAACGCGTAACTGTTGCTGACGCATATATGCCAGACATTTTTATTTCATTTTATTATCATATGTGATATTTCTATACACTACCATATTTCGAGTCTATTGAGAATGTATTAAATGCAATTTCATAGCTTTGTTCTGCGGTTTTCTTACACTTGTCAAGTTTGGAATAGTTATGTGTAAGTTTAATTTTATTATCTACAGTATGTGTATTCTAAATTAAATTTGAAAGTTAATTAACAAAATTTGTGAATCTCCTTTTGTCCCTACATATCCATATCATTCAGGGATTAATACCGAAACAAATGCCAAATACTCGTACGTACCGGTTTAATAGAATATTTAAAAACTTCTAAATGTTATGGAATAAACTGCATAAAGAGTTTTGTAATACGGAAAACTTAAATTTCAAGTCAACTTTTAGTGTAAAATTATATACATACAAAAAAACAACTTACTGATAAATATACCGAAACTCTATCGGTTTTCATATTAATTATTTGTTTATTTTCGTTATTACATTGGTTTTAAGGTCTCCTAACGTAAAGTTTGCTCGACTGTAGCCTTTTCTATAGTTTAATTTAAATAATATATATGAATATATACAATTTATATATATAAATTTCTTTTGTATCTATAGTTTATGATCTATCTATAAATTTGCAATCAATTAAAGTAAGTGTAGTTAAGCGTCGAATAGTCAAAGTCACAAGAACTGTCTTGTTTTACTTTTCTTTTTTTATTATTTACTGTGGACACTCATACGCCATGTTGTCATCGCTGTTTTCGCCGTTTTGCTAGCCCCATTGTTGTAGTTATTATTGTTGTTGTTGTTGTTGTTTTGTTGCCTGTGCTTGCGCTGCCTTGGGTTTTTATTGAAAAATAATTACATGTTACAGTCATGTCGTGCGTGTGTCTCTCTGTCAGACTGGTCTCACTTGGTGCGGTCTATTTGTGCCGCCTTCTCCGTCTGTCCACGCTGTCTCTCTGTCTGTCTGTCTGTCTGTGGATCTATCCGTACTGTACCCATTACAATACCCCGCTCTGACCAACATCTGTGTGTTCCCCAGTTGGCTGTCAAGCACAGTCCGTGAGTGTGTCTCTGCTGACAAAGGGCTATCATAAAATAAAACACGTTTATATATTTTAACAGCAGTTTTTTTCTACTATTTGTTGTGTTCCCATTGTCAGCGTTGCAAGTTGTTGTGTTCTTCTTGTTGCATAGCTTGTGACAATTTTTATATAATTTTAATTGCTTGTTGCATATTAAGTTATATGGTCAGCAAAAACGATTCGCCTGTCATGTGATCTGACGTGTGGCTGGGCGACAAAATAGTTCTTTATGGTGGAATTTTCACGATATATGATTAACATGATAGATACAATTAAATGACTATTTTATAAATTATTTTGAAAACTTGATGTATCATATTATATAACTAATTGCTGGTAAATATATATGATTTCATTTACTTTACCAAATATGCATATTATCTGCAAATTCTTGGGGGTAACGCATGCTAATTTTTATAAAATATCAATTTGCACAGCTATTATAATAATAAAGTTCAGAATTTATTGCACGTTTTAATATTATATTTCATAGTAGTTTTATTTAATTAATTAATAATGTGACTATATAAATTGAAAGATATAATTAAAATTAATCATTTTAAAAACGATGTGAATCAGTTCACATTATATCTAATTACTTTTAAATGTAATACTACAAACACTAGGTATAGTTTTATTTTATATAAACCTTTTAATTTCTGATTATAAAAAGAAATGCATATTGTCAACTTTCTAGGTTTAATAACAAACAGTTCATGTTTCAGTTTCAAAAAATGATTTCCTCACAATTCCTGGCAATTAACACAATATTTCGGTTCAAAAAGTCAACCCGGTGTTTACATTGTGGATATGCTCATAAGCCTTTGCCATTGCCATAGGAATGCAAACAGTCCGGCAAAAACAAATTGCGCACCTGCCATCTATCTCTCTCTCTATATTTACATATCTCTATCTCGCTCGCAAACTTATGTTGTTGCTCTTGTCACTTAAATGTGTTGAAATGACCAAAAAAGATAAACAGACATAAAAACATAGCCGAAAATGTTGGTAGGTTTCTCAGTTTCACTTGATGCTGCTGTTGTGTGTGTGTGTGTGCGTCACAAAGTGAGCAATAATGAACGTATGTGTGTGTGTGAGATTCACATGTTGGTTTGAGTGTATCAAAAGATAAAAACGTAAGGGCAAACAAACTGGCCAAGAGGGAAAGGGAAAGGGAAAGGTTGAGGCCGGGACAGGAGAACACGTAGCAAAAGAGTAATAAGCATGCAGCATACAAAACCAGAGCCAGAGCTTCAGCCTTTTTATGGACATTGCTCTTCCTGTAAAGCCACACACACACACAGAAAGATAGAGAGAGATAGAGAGATGGAGGGAGTGAGGTAGATAGATAGAGAGACCATCACATCACCATCACTGCCCGCCTGTGATGAATGACTCTTTTAATTAGTTGCCGCAGGAAATGCATGAATTGCAAAATGACTCTGTTTGTTTACCCAGCGACAACGATGGTGACGGCGACGGCGACGACGACGACGGCGACGACGACTCATCTCTCACTGGGGGCGGCAGTCCGGCATAGCAACACCCACTCAGCTGTGTGTGTGTGTGTGTGTGTATTCCTCTATGCGCTCATTTATTAAATAGTAGTTTTCAAGTGTCCTTCAGTGACATGTTGTTTGTTGTTTGTGTCTTCTTGTTGTTGTTGTTGGCAGTTTTCCCTAGCTAGGGTCGTGTCTTCTGCATCATCGTCCTGCTGCGTGTGTGCCATTTCTTTTTTACACACTCACACACACGCACACACACACTAGAGTGGACACAACAAGCCCTACAGCTTACTTCATTATTGTGCATACACGAAGGACTTAGTTCCCCTGCTGCCTATTCTCATTGGTTAGCTCCCTTATTCCTCCTTCTCTCCCTTGATGTCCCTGTTTTCCTGCCATACCCGCTCCTATTCCCTTTGAACTCATCTTGGCCATTTATTTGCCCAGACTGGCGGGCAAGCTTATTAATAATTTTGTCAAGTCGCGCAGCAGCAGCAGCAACAATCAAACAAACAAGTTGCGTAAGTACACATATGTGTAACTACTACTACTATGCCAACGATGGGCAAGGAAAGTTTTTGAGTGTGTACGAAAAGTGGGTTAGATTTGGGACTCGTCAAATATCAATTGGCATTTATGAAACTGGAGAACTGGCTGTGATCTGAGCTAAACTATTTCAGCATTACAAGCGAAACATAGATATTTGATAAAAGACGAATTGATCGCCTACGTTAGATCTATAAAATAGTTCCAAGCTCATTTCGAGACGGATAGATTAACTAATAATATACCTACAGGTATAACAATAGCACGTATTCAAGATGATAACTAAATGAGATCCTTAGAGAACTATTAAGTTCATATCTATTTATCTACTTTAGCATAATCCTAACCCTATTCTTGTCTTAAGCAGACTCATTTCAGTCTGCATATCGTAGTTTAACCTTATTCAATCAGCTCCAATGATTGATTTTATTGATTTTACTTGTATTATACTTGTTAATCTAAGAGTTTTCTTATTTAAAAATCAATTGGAAACTTAGAAGAATTATTTTTTAGACAAGTATTTTAGATCTTTGTAATTAAACTGTATTCAGGTGAGATTTAAAAGCATACCTCAATGTGTCAAGAGCATAAATATCTGCATAGAATATAAGTATACAGTTTCTCAAACAATTGTTGTATTTATATGCATTTTCTTGATAACAAAACGAAATTCACTTTAAATTGAACACATTTATATGCTCGATGCTTATTTCAAAATTGATTTTGTTGTTCTGAAATTCCTTAGAGCTCCCTTAGCTATTGCAGAGTTGCATTTGCCGAGCTGTTCCTGCCTGCGATAGGTGATAAATTTTTATGCACTTTTTGAGCCGAGGAAAGCAAACAGCTGAACGGCAGCTGAGACTCTTATAGCCATCTCACATGTGGGAGTTGATGGCCTTACGGCTTGTATATGTGTGTGTGTGTGTGTGTGTGTGTGTGTCTGTATTAAAAGTTTCTAATCCAAATCAATTTGCATCAAGAGCCTCATTTCATTCTATTATTTCGCAGCCAATTTACGCTGTGCTGGACTGCGGCTCCATCCTTGTGGACACATCATTTTCGATTACTTTCCACTGTGGCAGGAACAGCGACAGCATTGGCTCCGACTATAAAAAGTTACCCATTTCGGTTGCTGTTGCTGCAATTGCTATAAAAGTTTATAACGCGCTTGTTGACAATCCTAATATCACAGTGGGAACGGTCTGAGGACGTGTCCCAAACTCCATTTCAAATCTCTCCTTAAATTCACGCTTCTCTTCTCCCTTTCTCTGTCTATATATCTGTCTCTCTCTGTCTCTCGCTTTCTGGCTGTCAACAATTGTTTCCTGTGTTTTGTGATGCAATTTTATTGCTCTGTATTTCTCAATCTCCTCATTCTCTCTATCCCTGTCTCTCTGTCTCGCTTTCTCCAGCTGTCGCTCTGTGCTGATTTGTTTTGTGCTTTGGCCATGTCAACTTTTCAAAACTATTTCAAAACTGTAAATGACAAATTGTTAAATGGACTTTCAATGCCAAAAGATGCAAAACGGAGACGCAGCCACTGAAGATGTTGTCTCTCTCGACTGTTGTCTCTTTAGCATATCCGTTTACACTTCTGTAGAATGCACAATAAATCAGCGCCTAGTTGGAATTCCTTACCCACCCACCCATTTGCCATCCTCCTCTGCCTTCCCCTTGGGCAGTTATATATCTCTGGTTGTTTGTTTGCCTTGTTTATGCCACTTTTCTTGCATTTCTTGCTGCGGCCGGCACAAAGTTTTGTTAATTGAGTTTGTTGAAAGTTTTATTAAACAGAGCGACGACAGCCGCATTCAACTTTTGTTTTTTTTTTTCTCTCACTCCTTTCAACTTTTTACTCTTTTTAATTTTGTTGTTTTTTTTTGTATTTTTAATTTAAAGCTAGAAAATCTTACTGTCTTTGCCGCAGGTGCATGCAGTAGCATAGGAGGCGGCTGGCCTGCCAGCTGGGGGCGTGGCATTGCGGTTTGATTGTCGCAAAGCGTTGTTTTTCCTTGTTGTTTGTTTCATTTGAAAGCCTGTGACGCCAAAAGGTCAACGTGTGGGCGTGGCAACTGCTATGAAAGTGAAGCGTTAAACGTCAACATGGCGTATGTGCGATATACAGTTTTTTCTCGCCTCGTCCGCAACGTGAAATCTCAATGTTTGCATCGAAGTCTATAGCGTTTAATCCAATATGCATTATGCAAATATTTGCGTCCAGCAAAGCGAGGGCAATATCGGCGCCTTGTGATATGCAAAGTTTCCATATGGGCCGGGAAAGTCTAGGCCACACTTCCGGATATTAATTAAAATTGCATTAAAGTTCGAACATATAGAGTCGGCAGAGTGTTGTGTTTGGTAACTACCTGTAGAACTTGTCCTTGTATCCCTTGTCATCCATTTATTCAACCTCTGCCTTAACTATTGTCAAGACATTCTGTGTTCCTCACATTCTTTAATTAATAAGGAGTCGTGTCGGGTTATTAGTGATTATGTATTATTTCTAAGAATATTAATAAATCTAGCAAATTCATTCAATTTTGTAAATTTACAAGATATGTAAGTCTTTTGTATGAAATTGCATAATCATTGCAGTTGCAGTGGAAAGAGCAAGACTCTGTCCCATTGAATTTAAATCTGGCTTAAAGTTAATTAAAGGCTTTCAGTCAGAATGCATGACTCTTGATATCGTTTGTGACCATGTAAGCCTATGTAATTGCCTTCATACTTTGGAAAGTCTCTTTAAAATACGTATATATATATATATAAATTCTTGCCAATTAAACTAATTGCAGGCCTACAGTCTGTGGCGTAACAGATCAGATGTGAGTGAGTGAATTTCAGCGCAATCTCACACAAACACTTAATTATACTTTATTTCAACTACAATTAATTTGCATTCTGCACTTTTTGGTTAATAATAATAATAATACACATGTTGTTTATAAATCAACAATTCCGTAAATCACTGCAACGAGAATTGGCTGGGAAAATGTAATTTTGTGTGTACGCTTCAATTGCCTTGAGCATTGTACAGCCTTCCACCCGTTCGCTGGATGCAAACAAACAATTCGATGTGTGTGTATCTGTGTGTATCTCTGTGTGTGTGTGCTGGACATCAATATAAATAAATAAATCTTTGCTGGCAAAACAACAAAATCAGTTGCAATGGCACGCACGCAACTTCAGCAACAACAACGACAACAACAACAACAACAACGGGAAATGCGCACTGAAAAATAATAATAACAATTTAATTAAAATATTCAGGCAAAAACAAATTGCACACACAAATTGACACGAACTGCCGCAGTTGGAGTTGCAGTTGCAAGTTGCCAGCTTATGAAAATGCAATACTTATTTTATTTTTCTTTTTTTTTTAATTGATTTCATATTTGGCAATATTTATTTATACACACTTTTTGTCATTTTTTGCATTTTCATTAAATCCTCTCTTTTATTTATTATTGACTCAAGCGTTATAAATAATTGGCAAATAATGTTCAACGTTTCAATCTTCAAGTAAACAAATATCTAAAAATATTTGTTTAAATTTAGTTCTATAAATATTTTAAACATAAATCTTATTTGCTTAGAGATTAACAATATGATATGATTTGTCGGAATATAATAAAAGTCTGGACTATTTCCTCAGATTGCGCACATTTAAAGTTTATTTACAAATCAACATTTTACACTTTATAGGAAACAAAAGAAGTGCTGTACTTAGCTATGAAAGCAGTAAAATTAACTGATATTTCACAGAATATCACATTTATCATTTCCATATATCACAAATATAGTTTATAAGTAACAAATATTTAATTTGGAAGATTTTTTAGGTCAAATTAGTTAAATTAAAAAACTGAGAAGCCTTCTCATAAGTCTTGCTTTGAATACATATATTTTAGATTAATTAATTACAATTTTTAGTATATTCATTCGAAGATAAATAAATTCGAATTGTGCTTGTCTCTTATATTATTAATATTACAGTATTTCATTACTTACTTATATTATTAGCAGTGACAGTATTTTATTTATATTCTATTAAACTCGTAGTGAACTTCAACTTTCGGATTGCATTTTACCAGACTGACAATCAAAATTATATATAAAATTCATTACTTCTTCATCTCCTTCTCCTCCCTCTGTCTATGAGTCTCTTTTTCCTATTTTAACTACCTTTTGTTCGTGGATGCATAAAATGTCATTCAATGCAATGACATTATTTTGGTGTTTTATGAATTTTGTGGTTTAAGCATTGAATACAATCCATGCAACATGATAGTTGCTGTGTCAGTTTGGGTGGCAATGTTGTTACTATTGTTGCTCCTACCCCCCCCCCCCTACCCCTTTTGTTTCAACGTTTTGGCCTTGATGGCTGACTATGTGTTGACCGCAATATGCAAGCGTCAGACAGGCAGACGGGATAACAACAACAATAGTAACATTGGTTGGGTAATGATGACAACGAAAAACCGCAGCGCCCTAAAATGTGTGTGTGTGTGTGTGTGTGTGTGTGTGTGGCGACATTATAATTATATTAGTGTGCCCAGTGCAGTATTCGAAATGTAAGCAATCAATTCAAAATTAATGCAAATTCAGCAACATTTTCACGCATAGACATATACACACACACACACTCACATCGCAATACGCATACCACTACAAGGGCAAACAAAACATGGCGTACGGAAGTCGTCGGTTGCGGTTTGAAGAGTTGCCAAAGCGATGAAACTGCCCCTTTTAGCCTTACCGTTTTAGCGTTATAGTTACCGTTACCGTTACCGTTACCATTGGCGTTGCCATGCCGATGCACAGCAGCTGTCAGCGCAAACGCCCACAACTGTCAAATTCATCAAAATCACACGAATGCACACACTAAGTCACACAAACACTAGTACACACACACACACACATAGTCAGATGGACAGATATATGGATAACTCGATAGATAGTTCGACAGTTGTCGACTGTCAGCCACCTGGAAATGTTGCAACTGGCCATTGTTGCTATTGTTGGCATTGGTCGTTGTTTGTTGCTGTTAGTTGAAGCGTTTTAGTTAGTTGAAGTGATTAGCATCGTTAGTGGCTTTTTTGTTTGCATCAAAGCGGAAATACAGTTGCAAAAGCATTGGTCACTTGCATAGGCAATGTTTATGAGAAGTTTGTATGCAATCTATATATAGAATTGCACTTAGTACAATGCTAACTACATACAATATATCTGCAATTGTTTGTTTATATGCTTGCTCTCTCTCGTCGGCTTACACTTTGTTACGAAACGTAATTAAACATATATTTTAATTGAGTTAAATGAGCTGCTTGGTTGCTCGGTCAACTATTGACAATCAGTCAAACCATATTTTATTACAGTCTATTATTAAATTTCAGCTCAATTGTTTTACATATTCATATTTTGTTTGCTTTACTGCGAAAAGTAATTAATATGTCAAATATTCGACCCAAAAGGCCAAATTATAGCCCCAAGGTTTGTGCAATGCTTTTGCTGCCAATATCAGAAGCCATACATTCGTTTATATAATAGCCAAAAAAAATGGTATATAAAAACATATGTAACGCACGAAAATGTAGACATTTTATTGATGTTTTTTCATTTAAATGGTTTCCCATAAAAATAGTATCCAGGGCACATATTGATATATATCGTAGAATGTGTGTGGTCTCAGTGTCCGATTTGTATAACTGAAATAAAATTTGAGAGCTATTGCAAATTTAAATAACTAACAATTATACGATTATGTATATGATTCAATTAGCTGGAATATAAAAGTATATTTTCCCAAAGCAGTTCGGAATATATCAAAGATAAACGAATAAAGAATAAAGTGACCTCTAGACCCTGTCGCAGACAGACTTACTTTTGCCGATTATTTTTATAAGGTACAGAGTCTAAAATAAAACAAGACGAGATTAATTCAAGTTATCTTTATTATGTAAAGATCATCACTTAATTGTTAAATACACCGCCGATTCCCTTTGGAACTTTTTGTATATTTTCATGGTATTTGCTGGCCCAAAAACCCACAATGCTTATTATCAGCGTGTGCTTTTGCCCTTGCTGTTGATGTTTTTTGTGCCTCTTCCGGTCTTCCTGGGTATTGCCCCCTTAACTTATTCCCCAAAGAAATTTCCTTTTGATTTCACGCCGTAATTGGGTGTCAAACGTTACTTTTGTTGCATTCTCTTTCTGTTCTTCTTTTTGTGCCTGGCACTTATTGACATCTGCCACCTTGCCCCATGTCGCAGCTGTACGTATATGTATGTATCTCTTTTTGTGTGGGTTTGTGTGACATAAAAGTATATACGTATATATTTGTGCCATTATTTGCACAGTTATTTTCAGCGATGGTCTGTCGTATAACTTTAGATGGAAATCAGTTGCGCAGCAAATGATTGTCATGACGATAGCGCACAAATTGACACCAAAGCTGGTGAAAAGGACACAAGCCGAAAATCAGACTAGATCAATATTATTCGATTTGAATGACAGACAGACCGACTAACTGACTAACTGACTGACTGACTGACTGAGCGACAGCGGGACTGGCAGGCTCGATCAATTGACAAGCAAAACGAGACCGAAGTCTAATTGGCACGAAATCAAAACTTTAATGCTAAAAGAGCTACTAGATGAAATCACAAGCTAATTTTTGTAGCTGATAGCCGCAAGGAGCAACAGTTGCTGCAGCTAGAGCTACTGGCAAAGCAGCGTAAGCTTAACCAAAAACCGGAAGTCATAAATCATATATGCCATGGCAGAGGAGTAGAGAGGTGTGTACGGTGTGTGAAGCGCAGTAACCACAGGTGTTGGTTGGGTCAGTCTGCTTTGGCAGCCCCAAAAAGTATGCTAGCAAAATTTGTGTTAAAACGTTTGTTGTTGTTATCCCCCCTTTTATTCATAGGGAATGATTTCTGAGTGTGGCGCAGTTAGTTTTAAATTTTATTTTCGTTAGTATATTTTAATGCCGCCAGTGTTTGTCGTTTGGGTTGCCAACTCTCTAACCAGAACTGGATTCCCGCTCTGTCGTTGCTTTCTCGGGGCGTTGTCACCACAAACGGAAGCACTTTAAAATTATATGAGGCCGGGACCGGGTCCGGCTGTGCATCCTCATGTGTCGTCAGCCACAAGCCGGTAACCAACGAAAACTCGACTCGAAAACTTTTCCAGCTCGAACTCGTACTCGTACTCGTATTTGTCTGTAAATATATATATACGTATGTGACGAGTTGAGGCGACACTTCACACACACACACACACACAAACGTGCACCCCATCAGATATTTTCGCTCTTCTATTTCTTTTTCTGTCAACTATTTTTCGGTTAGTGCCACTTTTTGATGCAACTAAGCGTATTTATTACTTATTTATGTACACAAGTACCATCTAAAAACTATGCGCGGCACAAGCTGAAACGCATTGGACCTCATCCACATTGCAATGTGTGTGTGCAACATAAATAATTGAGTAGCAATATGAGTTAACAATAGTTACAACACTCTAGCACTTAAGTGTATTCAAGTGTTTGCTGCTCTTGTAATGGTTGTAATTACTTTAAGATTCCGCAAAAGTTTTCAAAATAATATCAATGCAATATAGAAAGTTTTAAAATAATACCAAAGAAAATACTTTTCAGTTTTTGTACTTCTTTCCTTGGGTGAAAGATAAGACTCTATAATTTTCTTAGACAAAACTTGATAAGCTGCCAACAAGCATATTCTGTAAGTACTTGAATAAAATATCCAATGAAACGAATACAATTTTAATATATATATACGAAATAGTTTGAAAATTTCAAATGTGTTATTCTGTAGAAGAGCAACAGTTCCTCTAGTTCCTCTACAAAATATATAGTTTATCCCACAGTAATTGAAATGCTAAATCCTATTAAATTTCTTGGAATCAAGCCAAGGTTGCCTTTACATTGAAAATCTAATAATCGAAATGTACGTACTATTAGCCAATTTATTGTCTGCTAAGTTCACCCACAAACACGACATCCAAAAATATCCAAATTGTATACAAATTCTCCAGCTTGCCCCCAATTATTTGTGGGCTCAGTCTTGCCTACTTATTTGGTTGCCTGTCCCTTGCTGTGAAGGGCCAGTTTAATCTTACTGCACAGTAGCATTCCAAGCTCGCAGCTTGTTATAACTCATCCATTTGGCATGTCAGCTATGTTCTAAAGGTAATTAATTAACTAGACTTTGGCTACATTCAACTAACTAACTAACTAACGACGACTCATGCTTTTTATTGTGTAAACTCGCAAATAACTGGATTAAATAGCATCAAATGCTTTTAGTGGAGTCTTAAACAGGTGCAGCTCTACAGTGCGAACAGTGATGACCATCAAACTATAAACACTTGCAAAGTTATTGCTTACTTTGCCCAGATGTTGGTATACTTATGGAAAGCATTGTATGACCGTCAGAGCATTTACAAGCCAGCGAGCAACAGTGTTAAGCTGCTTAAAATTTATTACCTTTTGCTTGAAATAACTTGCCAGCAGGCACAACGTACAGCCAACCAGCCAAACATCTAGGCAACTATATATACAGATATAAACACACACACACACACAGAGAGAAAGCGAGAGAATTGCACATAAAACAATGCGCAATGATAATACAATAAAATACCAAAGACAAAAAGCATTTCAGCAAAGGGCAGGAACAATAACAAGTGGCATTGTAATAATGCACAAAAAACAATAAATATAATAACCTGGAAGGTCTGCAGTTCCAAGGAGCCACACGTTAAGTTGAATTCTATGGTGTTTTCCTTGAATATTTACAAACCATTTATGTTTAGTTTTGAGTATGTAAGAGTTTTACTGTTTTCAATATTTATTAGTAAGCTTATAGACTATTTCAATTAAGTGCGATGATAGATATTATTCTAGCAAAATAATTAAGTCAAAGATATTGATTTATTGATTTTATTCTCATAGTAGTTTATAGTTATCATCTTATTTTGTTATTATTTAATTTATGGATATTTCAATCAAATGAAATGAACTTTTGCAATTCACAACAGCTCTTTGGATTATATTTGGGAATTTACAAATGTTATCACTCTTGGTTTTTCCTAAATATACACAAAATACGCATTGCTTAATATCCATCATAAATTATAAATTTACCCATCACATAACATTAACTTTAAGAGAGGCAAACAAAGAAAAAACTTCCGTTGAAAAGTTCTTAATATCTTATTATTATCTATACAAAATTTGTTTTATTCGGGGCACACGCTTCCGCCTGAGAATTATTCCCCGCCTCTTCGAACTGTCAGACATGTTTAGCAACTTGCAATGCATTTCCTGTCTCCCCGACAGTCAGCACCACCCCCAACTGCCAAGCCCTATCTCCCAAAGACCTGCTTAAATAATAAATTTCAATTTTTAAAGATTTTTACGTGTTATTGAAAAGCTTTGGCCGGGTTTTTTTTTTTTATTATTTGTATTTTTGCCAGTCCCCCAACCGGCTACCCTAAGGGACATGACTTTCGCTTTATTATGTGTTCTTCTTGTTTTTCTTCTGTCCCCCGCTCATGTGCATTATGTTTGCTTTTTGTTCATATCAACATAAATAACTTATATAATGCTACACTTTGCTGAATTCACTGCCTTTATTTATTTTATTTTGTTTTTTTTTTGCTTCCTTCGTTTTTTATTATTTCTTTTAATACACTTTATAAAAAGTCAGAGATGGGAAGTGGAAGTGGGAAAACGTCGCATGAGCAGCAAATTGTTGACACCTCGTTGTATTTTTCTTAATTTCGTTACTTTTTCTCTTGATGCCCCTTGTGAGTATCACGAGAAATGATAAGTTTTCTCTGCACTTTGTATTTTGTTTTGAAAATGAGTTTTACTGTTTTCAAGACACGCCCCAATGAACTGACTAACAAGCAGACAGTCGGTGAGTCCAAAATTATACACAACTTAAATGCTTTAAAATCATATATAATCCTACAATTTATTTGGAATATAATGTTTTCAGAGTATAGAATTAAACTTGACTTTATTACAAATGCTTAACATATATACTTATTTTAATATTACTTAAACTATGTGAAGAATTGACAGATCTATATATTTCTAAATGTTAAACAAGTACTTATCAAGAATATATATTCTTAATGGGATCAGCCACGCCTACTGTTGCCTCTTAAATACTTTACACAACCATTTATTTTTTTCTACACTGAAAAGTGTAAATATTTTGTAGTTTTTCTTTCAAATTGTAAGAGCACCAAGTCCGTATGTCTGTCCATCTCCATCTTTTCTAGTCTCTCAGTTTTAAAGCTCTCTTCGTGAATCTTGGGTAAGGTTCGTCTTTTTGCTTCAGGCAGTCTGTTATCGCAACCGTTCGAATCGGATTACTATGTCCTGTATTTTATTATCTATTTTATATTGTCTTTTCCATTCTGCTCAAATTTGGTTGTAATCGGACTTCTGTATCACATAGCAGCCACAGCTCTCTACAAGGTTTATTATTATTATATTATATTATGCCTTTCTAGCACTCAACTCTCGCCTGCTTGTCTGTCGTTTAATATGCATATTTCCTCCAAAAAAAATATGATTTGGTCTGTGAAAAGGTCACAATAAATATATCTTGTGACTTTGGAAATGCCAAGTTGGTATGCATTGGTTAGGTTTTAACTTTTATTTGTCATCATTGCTTTGCAGTGCTTGAGCTGCCCCCTTCTCTGTACCCCTTAACTGTCATTCTTGCCTCACTTATTCATGGCCAACAAATAAGCAAAAAGAAGTCAGCAGGGAGGAACCGCACAACTGGTAATTGTTGTTGTTGTTGTTAACTTATGCCAACTGAAGATAATTTGCCATGGCTACCAACAGCATCAGCAACGAAAGCAAAGAATGGCAAGTCGAGTTGTAAGTGGAAGGAGGAAGATAAAAGGGTAGAGTAAGGGAAGGGAGGTTGTGGAGCATCAGGTAACTCTTAAGCTGCTGCCTTCCTTCTGCTGCTGTTGTGGTTTTTATGTTTGTTGCTGACGCTAGTTGGGTGCGGTATCTGACAGAGGCGGGGAAAGAGGGAACGCTTTTGGTAACGCTTATCCACTTGTCTTGTGATTTTAATGCAGTGGGCGAGGCCTTTTGAACATGGCAAAAGATTGCCCGGGGCAACCAGCAGCAGCTGCAAATACTCGTAGATACTTTGCCTGGTGGGTTTTGGCTTCAACCTTTTGAATTGTGGCTCAATGCGACTTTTGCTACACGCGCTCGCGCGAATCTCCTGACTGGACGCTGAAAATGGCATGAGGACTGAGAGGAAGACAGAGATCGTAAGCGGGGTGGCAGCTTAGTTTTCTAGTTGCAACTGCAACTGACATTTGTTTGCTTTTATGTGTATGTTATGTTCTTAGATGTATTTTAGTTGCTAATTTTCGTAAGCATAATAAAGTGCAGCGACTTTTCCTGTTGGACTGTTGACTGTCTCTGTGTTGGACATGGACTCCGACTGGGAGTCGCATTTGTCATGCAATGGAGGCCAGAGCCAAGACAAAAGTATTGTCCATAAATCGCCTTAAGGATAACATACACGCATGTCCTTCGCCAAACAGAGGGCTGGCCTTCATGGTCAGCATACTGACCATTTGTATGAAATTGGCTTCACAGTGGTTGCCTGTTTGTTGCTGCATGCAGCACGTAAGTTGAATTGAAATTGAAGTTCGCTTATGGAATTGGAAAAGCTGCTGCTGCTGCTGCTTCTGCTGCGACTTTTGCAATTTTCTTCACACACTTCATGTTCAGAATTAATTTAATATTAATTTTATTTCTATATATATATATATATATATAACATTTCGTACGTTGTGTGTGTTTGTGAGCTCGATTTTTTCCTTTTTCTGTTGCTCTTTTTTGCCCTTTTCCCCATCCCGCTTTGCCACTGTCGCCATTGTAAGCGCCTCAAACTTGTGTTTGTGCGCTGCCACTTGAGCGTTTTTTTTTTTAAGATTTCTCCGTTTCCTTCCGTTACGGTAAGCTTCATACGTTGTCCGATTTGGTATAGGGCGTAAGAACAGCGGCAACGGCGAGGACGACGCTATGGACACCAGTGGAATTTTAAATTATATTGGCAGGGCATAATTTCGAATTAAATGTAGTTTTTGGAAGAATGGCGACTTAAGTGCAACGGGTGTCCTTCTAAAATGCAAGCACTTAAAAGGCAATTTAATAATAAAATAATAATAATAATTCGTTATAAGCGCATAAGAAATTTAAAAGGTAAAAGTTAATCAAATTCAATCCATACGAATAATAATTGAAGTTTAAATACAATCGATATACAATATACGATACAAAAACTTCAAATATTTTGTATAATTATGTGTAAATTAAATATTAAGTAATTGTCTTACTAAACAGAAAAGTAAATCTGTGATCAATAATTCTAGGAAAGCAGAAATATTTAATATATCAAACTTGTCTAAATAATAATATTTAAATTATTATTAATTATCTGAAACATCATCCCTATAACATAATCTACTTAATCATTGTTTTGCTTACACCCAGAACTTATGAACTCTATACAAAATTGTATCATCTAAATCTTTATTTAGTTAAATGAAGAACATTCCCTTGATACCAGGACACCCTGTAAATCCTAATTTTTAGCCATATGTAACTCATCATCTCCTCGTCCCACTATAGTGTACCTGTATTATGGTGGGATAATATACTCTGATGGTTTTTTTCCCTCCTCCCACTGTCTGGTCTGGTTGATGTTGTTTTTCTATCCTCTGCTTCCATTTTTATTTTGCTGCGTGTAAGCCAAAAACCACACGCAATCAACGTCAGACTTTTGTATATTTTGGTCACGTGTACCTGAGCCGACCAGCCAGTCGTTGGGTCTGGTTTTGTAGGTAAAAGTGTCATTTGATAGTTTGCAGAGAACTTAAGAAGTTAAGTTCATTGGCAGACGGCCAAAAACGGACTTAAAGCTATTCCACACATTCACATTGCCCTAGTGTTTCGTGTCCTTCGAGTTCACCTAAGCCAATTAATTAAGCCGCCTTTGGTTAAGGTCCAAATATGTCAAGCGACGTTGCGCCTGTTGCATTTCTTTGACAATGGCAAAAATAAAATTAGCACAAAAGCAGCAGACAAAATGCGGAACTAAATAAATCAGCAACCAAAGGAAGCTAACGCCGCCCAAACGTACAAATTAAACCCAATGAACTTGCATAATGGCGAGGGCCAAACTGTTTCGTCGCTGCGGCAATATGGCGGCATTAATTAAAGTAATTTATCATTAGGGTCAAAATGAAGCAACAACACACTGAAAGCTTAGAGTTGAGGACTGAGTGCTGAGAACTGAGGGCTGAGGCAACCTTTGATTCAGCCACGAAGCTGTATAAATATTTTGCCTTCTCGACTTGGCCAAACTAGTACAAGGGGAAATGGGGAAAAAACGAGTAGAGAAAACTACCATATGGAAATCTTCTGCCTAAATCATGTTCTCATTCCAATATCTCGTTCTATTTCTATTCCTGCTTTTTTTTCTCCGTTCTACGCTTCATTTCGTGCCAAGCTTTAATCTTTTAGCACGCATCTTTGGCATTTTTATTGTAATTTGTTTCGATTGCCTTTGCGTGTGTGTTTGAGTGTGAGGCCGAATTGGCAGGAAGAAAAATCTACGAAAAATGCACGGAAAAGTAGAAGATGAAGAAGCAGAGAGCGGAAAACAAGAGAACCGTTGCCTGCCAGCGAATAAATTATGCGTGTAATTCAACATTTTATTTAATGAAAACCTAATGAAATGCAAAATGCTAACACAAATGAAATAAATTTGTTGTCGAGCAGTCGTCGAATCGCTTGGACGGCTTCCATTTTTGGCTGCTCGGTTTCGTCCTGCGACGTTTGCCAAATTGATTAGGCGCAAAATCGCTGTTGTAATCAACGTAGGGATGGTGTCACGGGGGGAAGGGAAACAAACGCGTACAGAATATACAGGGCTACGTCGGGGTGTTATTGCATTGACTTTGATTAATAATGTGCCCTTTAGTCAGGTACAAGTTATTAGTTCTACCACGACAGCAGTGAGTGTAGCGAGAAGTCTGGGGAATGGAAGGTGTTCGATTTGGCCATGTGCTAATGTGCTGCATAAACGGAATGACATTGTGGTTCTTTGTGCGATGTCCGGTAACATTGATGGATGCTATAGTAACTAGTAGCAAAAGTACAGGGATATAGGTATATATTTGTGAATAATATGTTGAGCATAAATGAAAACTAGAAAGAATATAACCATATAAGCAATTATATATTAAGTATTCGAAGTTAGTTCTTGAAATAAAATTAATTCAATAAAGTTTTCTACAATTCTCATTATCAAAGGTATCACAGAAGTCGAGTCCAACCAAGCGCCAACTCAAAACAAATTATAACATCAATGATGTTAGGAAAAATATATAAAAGATCAGTCCTTACAAGTAACAGAAAAAGTTGATTTACAAACAAATGTAATTTGGCTGGTACCTAGATTAAAAACTATTTGTTTACTCAAATTAATAATTGTAATAAAAGCTTAATTAATGTGCTAAATATTTTGAATTATTATTTTATTTAAATATTTTTGTTATTCAGTGTTTTAATACATTTTGAATCAAATATTTCACTTCAGGGTTGTCAACAATTGCCTACTTTTAGGCCAACCAATGTAGATATTTCAACTATTGTCCATATAATGATATATATATAAAATACGTATCCATTGTGTGCTTTGTCGAGGCAAAGGTGTGTAACTGTTGACACACATACGCGCACATGTCCATTGTAAACCGAAATCCAAATACAATATCAACTACCATAATAAAGCATAAAGTACAAGGCGTCGAGCTGCAAAATCCCAAGTCAATTAGAATTAGCAAAGTTACTGTAGAAAAACAAGCTCAAAAACACCAACAAAATACCAAAAATTCAAAAACCCAAGAGCTGCTGCCAAATATGCTGCTGTCATAATAACGGCTTCCGAAAGAAAGAGTGAGAAACTGTGTGAGTTAGATAGAGAGAGAGAGAGAGAGATAGAGAGAGAGCAGTCGGGTGCCAGGGCGTGTGGCAATCACATTCATTTCATTTCGCACACAAATTTATTTACATGGCGCACTGTACGATGGAATGAATGGTGAAGGGGGCAAGGTGGCATTGGGGAAACGCTGCGGCAGCAGCCACTTCCGCCGGAAACTAGCTTTTAACCCCATGAACGAGTCCTAGGCGTTAATATGGCGCTTGCTGTTGCTCCTCCCGATCCCCACCGTCCGCATGCCTCTGCCTGGCTGCGTAATGAAAAATGCAAATTCCCAGCGGCTAAATTCTAGCAAACAAGCAAAGCGACGCGCTGAGTGCTGAGCGCGTTTTGTATGAGTAGACAAATAGACTCGGCACTGACTTGTCTTCCCTTGTTGTTGCCACATTCGGCCACCGCCCTAGTATTCTTCTCCAGATACTCTTTTTCGAGCAACAGCAAAAGACGACGCAATGCTGCAGCTACATTGGCCAACAATTGCAGCAACGATGCCGCCGCTCTCCAGCGTATTGTGTGGCAAATGACAGGAAATTTAAAAGGATGCCTTTGTAGTCGTCGTCCTGCTGCTGCTGCTGCATGCCACACAACAACAAGGAGACAACAACAACAACATCAACAACATCCCCACCATAACAAAGTGCTGCGTTCTGTTTCTCTCTTCAGTGCTTGTGTCTAGCTGGCGGCTATAATTTCAATGCTCAACTTGATAAGCAGCTTAACCCACGCACAGGAGCCAACAGCAGCAACCGCCGTCGCAGTCGAGTTCTACACTTGACCCGCCGCCCTCCCCCCGATCTGCCCTCTTTCCATGTAGTACATCTGACAACCCTTTTGCTATTTGTGTGTTTTTTGTGCTGAGGATTGCTTCAAATTTCACGCATTTAAATTAATTAGCCGAATGCGGAGGCGTAGCTTTTCCATAGAGTTTTCCATATGCATAGACATTTGGTAATTGCTTGAATTTCGAACAAGTTGACAGAGACTAACGGGGAAATTGGTGGCAAGAAAATATGGTCGGTAGACCAGTTGAAAGATTATTCTGGGTTTCTTGGAATTTCAAAGAAATACTTGAGGGCTTAGTTAGTTACCCAATTATCTATTTGTGTTTAAATATTGTGGATTAATTATTTTATGAGTAATATTTATTTTTTGCATTCTTTAATTTAATAATCCAATTAAGAGAAGGTCTTGATGTTTCTTCTTTCTTCAATAGCTTCTTCTATATTTAATCATAACATAATGAGCTAATAGCCAACAACTTACTTTGCTTTGAGATAACCTTGAGCTTACATTATGCTCAAAAGGAAAGAAATACTTTTGCGTGTTGGCTAATAAGAAAACTTGTTGCCTACGCTGGGACGTTAAACGTTTATGGCGTGTGGAGGAGGAAACGCATTAGCATTGCCTTTAAATATTTATACATTTTAAGCAGTTTTATGCAAAAATCTTTAGACCAGCTGCTGCTGCTGAGCGAAATCAGCGCCACATTTTGCACATTTTGCGCAAAGTTCGACGACGACGCTATTAAATTGAACAACGGCTGACGACCGTGGACTGAGAATCGAGGACTGAAAAGCGTCTCAGCACAATAGTTTATGAGCGAAGCTTATGAAAATCCTTTTGTTACACAATTTTACAGTTATTTTAAGTTGCCTGAGCTAATTTTGCCCGCTGTCTCGGACGTGCCAAGGCAAAAGAGAATCCTCCCCTCCGAGCAGTCAGACAATGTTGGGGCATCTTTTGCCTGCGCGTTGTCCTGTCCTGTCAGGCAATTAAAAACAGTTGACATTTTGCAAACAGTTGCTAGGAGCAAGCAACGAAGCGACAGAGATGTAGACGTCAACGTCAACGTCGACAGCGACGGCGACGTCGCTGCCTATAAACTAAGCAACGTGCGTTTGCCTAAAATTATGCTAAGCTTTGCAGGCAACGCTAAGAAAATCGCAGCCAGACAAAGTATACACCATGGCGAATGAGCAACATTCTCGTTCTCGTTCTCATTCTCATTCTCGTCCTTGTCTTCATCTTCATCTTGGCATTGGTCCTGCTTGCGTCGGCATAAGTACTTAAGGCAACAAAGTAGACTTTTGCATGCAAGCGCATGCTGCCCCGACAACTTTGTGTATGCATGGCGAAGTTGATGGTGAGGAGGGTCTGCATCCTGGCAAGGCTATTGACAGCTTCAACCAAACAGGGCAAATGCAGCATAAATAATTTTTTTCAATTTTTTCCAAACCATTTTGCACGAAACGCTAAAGTAACTTACACAAAGTTGTCGTCGCTCCTGTTTTGCTTAAAATCGTCAACTTTTCGGAGTCAGCGGCTTTAAATGAGTTGTACATAATGTGCAGCTTGCTTTTAGGAGTTTGCCTTGCTCCTGATAAGGCTTACTCGCAGCTCGCAGCTCGCAGCTTGTGCCATTCGTTCAACAAGTTTTCTCACTCATGTTGTCAGCTTAGAATGCGGATGATATCTTTCAGACATCTGTCCGCACTGTGGCATCAATAACCACGTATTGCACTAAAAATATGGGTTTATACTGACTTATTTATTTGGCAAAATGATGTTAAAACTGCAGCTTACATTAAAACAAACCTATGCAGCTCTCTTGACAATTGATTAGTAAAACAATGCATAATAAATTTATATAGCTAAATTCACTGTGTGCATTGAGGTATATTATAGCGTGTAATAAAGAATAACATAAATGTTTATATACGCATGCCATAAGAACGCATTTTTTTTACTGTTTTCCAACTCTATACCGATTACCTTGAATACTAAATAACGATACCTGGAAAATACCATTTAGAGTATTTGCAGAGTCGAATTGTTTACATTCCTCTGGACCATATTCTTCGTACTTATCTCTACAGTGTTTTATGTTCAAGAGATGCAAAGACAATTCATTACGAAAATGTTTGACTGATAGCCATCCCTTAAATTAGAGTTTATCTAACATCAATAACACATACCTTGAGAATGTTAAAGAGAAAAATACTTATTAGTTGTGTAGATATATACACTATAAGAGATGAGTACAAATATAAGATACCTCTAGCTTAATTACCTTGGCTTAACTGAAAACCTTGCCTATATTTTGACCAATTGCATTGAACACATCCTCCACTGTGCCAAGGCAATTCCACTGAGATTTGTTGGGCCACCAGGCAACGGACGAGGTGGCAGCAGACGCGCAGCTGCAAATGTGTCTTGGGTAATTGACTCGGCAAGTTTTGCATTGTTGTCACGTGTTGTGCATGCAGCAAGGACACCAACCAACCGACGAGAGACTAAGAGCCGGGTCCACTCTCCTGAATCCTTCCTGAGCTTAAGCCTGAGTCAGAGCAATATGCAAATCAAAGTCAACGACGTCAACATCTTTCGTTGAACGTTGCAGGCGACAAAACTAGCGCGCAACTAGGCAAAAACTTCCGCTGGCCGGAAGCATAAAACAAGTCGACAGCGGAAGTCCACCCCTACCTCCCTTTGCACAACTCCCGCCTCTGCGGACCCACACATTTGCTCAGTCCCACTCCATTGCATGTTCTACTTTCTGATGTGGTTTTATGATTAAAGTCGGCTCGTCTCAGTCTCAGTCTCAGGCTCAACTCGACTCGACTCGGCTCGCTTATTATAATTATTATTTTTATGTTCGCGTGCTTCGCTTCGCTCTGGCGACATTTGCACGTGAGCTGTTTAGCCAAAAGTGTTAAATCGGCATAAAAACATGGCGAGTCAAGTTGGTAATATGCACGCGATATGCAGCTGTTGGAGCTGTATGCTGATGTGTGGGTGCTGCTGTTTCTCCTCCTTGGAGAGAAGGTGTTTACGAGTCGCGCAATTAATTTAACTGCTGCTGCTCGCGAGGCCATAACAAAATTTATGACCAACAACAGTTTTGTCAATAACTTTTCTCTGCCATATCCCATCTAGCGGATTCTGCTCGCGCTTTCTCGTCTGGTGGCTGGCTAATCTCGAGGGCACTTCATTAATCCACAGCGCCAGTTAATGCCATGCATGTCAGAGTAGCAGACAAATGTTCCCAGGCGGATGGCTGCCTCACCTCGTCCTCTGCCCTCTGCCTCTCTCCACATATGGGGAAATTTATGAGCAGCAGCAAATGCAACTGCCAGGCAGCATATCAAATTATATGGCGGCCACAAAAAGAAATAACATCATGGCAGTGCCGGCAGCAGCAGCAGCAGCAGTAGTGGGAGGGATTCTCGAGGTCCTTCATATCGCTGCCTGCTGTTCCTGCCGCTGCCGCTGCCGCATAAATTCTGATGAATCACTGCAACCTGCAGCACCTGCAGCATCAGACAACAGGCAACAGCAACACGAAAAGTTTCATCGTTCGCGTTCCACGTAATGCGGCAGCTACTCTAATAATAAATTTAGTTTGCAACGCGAAACGAAATTTCGGAATGCATAATTCAAAATAATTCAAAACACAACGCCGCTGATTTCTCTCTCTCTCTCTCTCTCTCTCTGTCCCTCTTCCCGCTTTGCAGTCACAATAGCAGATACAACAACAACAATAATAATAAAAAATAGCAACTGATGAGGAACCATAGAATGGGGAAAACAGCCAATAACAAGACACATTGAACTTCAGGATAAATAAGCTGACAGCATTTGCAAATTATGGCTATTGTTCAGTTCTAAGAATTGTTTTTCGACCCGTTTGCCAATAGCAAACATGGTGCTAAGCCGCACTTCCAGGAATAAAATAATAATAACATCATTAAAATGTTGGAGAAGAGTTCGTACTAAGACAACTGTTAATTGTTAAATGTATACTTTCACTTATAGTTGCAAATAATTCAGTTCGCAACTTTTAATGTTTATTACAACATAAAATTTATAATTTCTTTTAACGTCACAACATTTTTACCAAAAGAGAATTATTAATTTAAATTCTAATGAATTGGATGCCAAGAGAGAAATAAGACAATAACTAAAGCGGCCAATTTTCAAATAATTGACAATATGTTACTAAATATTTGAGAAAGTTTACCGAAGTCTTACAAAATCTCCTTCATCATAATATCCAGCGCAATTTATGAGCCCTATTTGTTATATTTGCGGCGACCATGCAAACCTTCCTTCTCTTAATTAGAATTCTGGTTGGAGCTGATTAGATATAGCCATGACGATTGAGTCTTTTTACAGACCCTTCATACTAGCTACTAAATTGATCATCATGTGTCAATTTCATTCTACTTCTCCATATTTTGCAATTCAGTAAATAATTCAAAATATTAATCATGTTTTTGGTGTCCACTTTATGTTTTCTTTATTGGCCTTTTTATTTCAATTTGATATACTTATTAATCAGCTTAAACAATTCTTTCCCATCACATACTATCCACTAATTGTTTTACAATTTATTTTCTCATTTCAGGTAAGTTCGCAATTTACTGTAAATAAATTGAAGCTGCCCATACTTTAAATACCTTTTTACACTTCTCAACGGTAAGTTCCACTTTAGTCTGGTCGGACAGTTGGACTGGGTGGACCGATTGCCATTCATCATACCATAGCATTTATGGTAATACACACACACACACATACACAGATACACACACTCTCGGCCCCAATTACCAGTGTTTACTCTGGTATCCGGGCTGGAGTTCTGATTGGGCGATACACTTAATAAAAATTTTCAACAATTCAATATCATTTTTATTTGCGTAAGCATAATATTGAATTTACCCCGGCATTCGTGTAATCACACAAACATATACTTTTCACTCAATTATACACAACAATAAATATTGAATACAAACAAACATGACGCACGCACAGTGGACAAGCACTTTATTTAATAATAAACTGCCATATTTCCCTTTCTTCCCCCACCCTTCCCCCACCCTTCCCTGAGCCAACCCATTATTCGGCCGAAATACCTCGTGCGTCCCCCAATTCGCTTAATATGCATTAAAGTGCAATTCATATTTATTTGTGCAAATTTTTCACATTCGTTGTTTCCTCCGTTCACCCCGTTTTTGCGTTACTCTTTCCGGATTCCGGCAAAAGCAACGGACAAGGACTAAACAACTTTCAACGAAATCAAAATACGCTGAAAAATTATGAAATATGAGATTTGAATAATGTCCGTGGTACATATTAATTTGAATTTCTTCTGTCAAATTTATAGAAAATATTTATATAATATATATATATAAATCTTAAATTATCTTCTTAAAAGGTATAGTTTTTTAGAAACACTTTTATTATTTACATTTACTTGTCAAATAAAGACAAAATCATAGAGCTGGAATATGTTTATAATACATATAATTTAATATATTTATAATAGGTAATAAATTCAGTTGAATCTTGTTAATACTTTATAGTAATAATTTATTATTTTACACGTTAAATGTAAAAAGTTTGAAGACTTTTCTTAGTATCATATATAGCTGAATTATCAAGTGTCCAGCATTTCCATTTAGGGAAATCTGTCATTGACTTAGAATGCCAATTTACTTTAGCACTTTATGTATTTTTCAATTGCAGCAAGTGTCATTGGGATATATGTTCGATATATAATATATAATAATATACGATACAAAATACAAATCAAAATACTGCTTAGATATAAAACTAGAGATTTTAAACTTGGATTTTTGTATAATTAATAAATTTAATATGAAATACCTTAGAGTATTCCTTCTTAAGGGTTGAGTATATTTCAAATAATATTATTTCAATTCTAAATAGATTTAACTAATTTTTTTAAAAGTTTATTTTACTGATCTTTGTCAGAAACTATAATCACTTATAATCCATTAAGATTCAGCTTAAATCAGTTGAGAATGTTAATTGCTTGGTGTGCAGAGTACTTTAAATTACTGTAAAACCACTTAAAGAAAGTGCTTATGACCTACTTGAACCGTTTGCAAACAGCATATGCCACTTTTGATCCCTACATAAGTGTGTGGCAGGTTTCACCATAAAACGATGGGACTCTTCGGGAGGCATATATACAAATTACACAACTGAGGCGAGAAGAGGAGAGCAGAAAGCTTCATTCGCTCCATGAGCTATGCTCACGCATAAACAATAAATAAGTCTTCATAATTTTCCTTCATTGAACTTGCCGCCCACCAACTTCATCATCTGCCGGCTGCCATTCCACCCGCATTGTTGTCATTGGCAACACGGACGCGAACCCAGACCCGGACACGGACACGGACCCCAGACCCGAACCCGAACCCGAACCCGAACCCGGACCCTCGATCCATGGCCGTGCCTTGCAGTGCAGCAGCAGCAACAGCAACTGCTGAATCCTGTGAACGTGCTTTTGTCGTAATCCTTTGAATTTCGTTGCAATAATTCCACTTGAATGTTTATTTGTGTATACAGCGCACACACGCATACACACAGCAAGTTGGGGCTGTAGAGCAAGACGAAAGAGGGGCAAAATCGGCCTTACAGTTTATAAGGTTATTGTTTGCGTCATGGGCGCCATTTTAAATCGCTGCAGACGCCGTCGGATGCTACCTTTATAGGCAATAGTACTCGTATATAAGTAATATGGATCCCAACTACTTTTACTACATTTCAACTCGAGTTCGAGCTGGTCTAAGCCATTTTCCATTTGTTTGCCATTTTTGTGGGCTCAGGGGCACTTGGCACTAACCAATCTGCAAATACGCAGAACGACCGACGACAGGTGCTGTTTGCCTGTGTAAAAATCCATAAATTTTTGTCGCCACTCGCTTTTTTCATTTATAAGCTATTGATGCTTTTTCCATTAGTGTCTCATCCTCATCATTGTCTTCATTCTCAATCTCCTCACAGAGCAGCCTCAATCTCATGCTCTCATTCTCATATCTCATCTCAGTATTCTGAGTATTTTCTCATTGTTGTCGTTGTGGCTTCAAGAGGCTTATGCAGAACTGTCGTTGCCTAGTGCCATTCTCTGACTCTAATATTCAATTAGCTCTACATTCTTTTTGCGATAAATGTGTTGCTGATATGTTCCCATATAACCAGCAATCCCTATGCTTTGTGCCCATTTTGTCTGAGCTTTGAATGCATTCAAAGCATTCGCCATGCATGTAATTAAAATTGGTTTAAGTATGCCCTAGGGGCTCACAAACTCGTTGAGTGCTTCGGATTGGGCTTACAGCTATGGGCTCTACATTGCCTTAATGCCAAATGCATCAATTGTTCAACTACAAAATGCATCGGCGGGCAGATTGAGAAGTTGTTAATGTAGAGGAAAATATTAATGAGAACAAATTCATTAAACTTAACGACTTATTTACAATCCATTCTGTAAACTGTGTAATGTCTTATCGATAAGATATTTTAAAATACTTATATTTAACACATTTAAAAAGATGATCACTCTAAGATCTTTTTAAAAAAATCATTGAATATCTAATAGTATATTTTTGGTTACTCTGTTTATAAAAAATATAGATTAGATATATGCCCGAGATACTTGATTGTTTCTCTTATAAAATAAATGGTACAGTTTTCTTTTGTTTTACTACTCAAAAACATACTAGACTCTTGAAAGTATTTTCATATTTATTAAACACTAGTAGCTTGCAGACCTTCAGCTGTGAAATCTTCTTTATTAGTAAAACCTATACCGGTAAGCTCGACTCACAACTAAATTAACTATTTCAGATACTCACTAATCAAACCTCGTGCTGTCACATTCCATACGCTAATTGAAGCTATCTACTGCAACCATTCTCAGCTTTAATTTTGGCAACTGCTTCTCCCGCTCTTGCCCCTGGCAGAAACATAATCTCTGGTCATTTTTCGATAGCTTCAAAGTAGCTTAGTTATGGGCATCGCCCGAAACGAAAATGAACCAAGTCAAGCTTTCGAAATAGGCAATACTCGTAGGCAATCCAGCTGGCAAGTTTACCAGGCAGTCGACTGGTCCGCAGTGCAAATTAACAGAACAAAAGCTGTAGCCCAACAATAGGCGAACTGGCAATGGGCGAAACATGACCAAAGCAATGCAAACAGACAGACAGAAAGACAAACAGACAGTTGGACAGAGTTTTAGGGAACTGAGCTCTAACCAAATACCAAGTGGGCTTAGACCGAAATGCAGCGCCGATTCTCGATTTTGAATTTATGCAGTGTTTGGTTTGTTATTACGTTGTGGGCGTAAGGTATGGGTCTGGGGCGTGGCAGTAGCAGCTCATTTCCGTATACTGGCGGCAACTACTCGCCGCCCCTCCCAGGAAATCAAAAAACCCGCACACAAAGTCGCCGTGGCCGTGTGAAGGCCATGCCAAGTACAGAAATAGGGATTGGATGAGCTGGGTGGACTAGAGGAGGACTCACTGCATCTGCATGCATGGGCGCCTGTTTGTATGCAACGCATTGCTGTTATGCGGTGGTCGCCTGTTCTGGGCCTGGCCTGCTTGCAATCTCAGTTTGTGGTTAATATTATGCTGCATTTCTCATTTCGCGTGGTTTGTTGTTGTTGTTGCTACTGCTGCTGCTGCTGTTGTTGGTTTATTATCGCTGGCAATGCCAGTGCAAACACCGCTGCCCATTCAACATTGAGCATCCTGCATCCTGGAATGTCCCTGTCCCTTGGCTGGTTGGTTTATCTGTTGTTGGTTTTTGGTTGCCGTCGTTGGCCTTCGTTGTTATTGCAATGTTTTTGACAAATAGTCAGGGAAATGCACACGGATGTCTGTTTATTGTGCCGTGCATGCGGTTTACGTTTATCTTCAACTTATGCAGACAGTTGTTGGCCTACCCCCTTTGCATTCCCCTACCCCTCCACCTACACCGACACCCCCTCTCTCCTTCGATCCACTGGACATGTTGTGGTCTGAGACATTTTCAGTCATTGTGTTTGCACCAGACACATTTTGTTGTGGTCCAGCAATGCATCTCCTGCTCTTGCTCTTCCTCTTACTCTTGGTCCTGTTCCTGCTGTTGCGGTGACCCAGCTCCTGGATAACTGTTTGGCTTTTGGTGTATCCTATTGTGTCTAGCCCAGGTTTGTTTGTTACTTTTGTTTGTGTATGTCTCTCGCTACGTGAACGGTTGTGTTTTCAATAATAATCTAATTAAGTGCAGTTTATGAATGTAGACAGGACCAGATATGATGTTCGTCGGCTAATGAACTGAGCTCTGCAAACCGGAAATGACAGCTGACAATTTCCTTTTAATAGCTACGTTCTCTTTATCATTTCTACCAAATACGATATTATCAACATTGAGTATAGTTTGTAAGCTGATAAATTAAAGGACTTAAGAATATTAAAGAATTGTAGGCATAATAAATGGTCTATTGGTTAAAATATTATGTGAAATTATATCTTAAGCCTTTCATTATAACCACCCCTGCTTTTGATTTGTCCATGCTATTCCATAACTGTAAACAATTTGCCTTATTCCAGAAATCTGCATTCTTTTGAATTTACAAATTGTAAATCCCTTCATCTATTGCCAATATCATTGATAAATTCCAATTTGCAAGCATTATGAGTGCTTGGACTGCACTGCGCATATGAAGCTAATTGAATTTTGATTGTCCTTCAAGTGAATTTCAATAGAATACAAAGTTGACAAATCAAATGCAATTCCTTTTGTTTCGTATTAGACATGCAATGCCAAAAGCAAACAAAATTATGAGATGCGTTATCAGAATGCCAAATTGTAAAAGGCAAGGCAATTGTTTTGGCCAGGCTTGTCTTTGATTCAACTCAGTTTTGTTGTCCTTGCTGGCAATATTGCCTATTGTCTGCCCTGGCTGGCATTCAATAGCTTAATTAGTTGAGACGCATACCAGAATTAATCAAGACTGACAAAAGGTAGACAATGAACACGTACAACTGCCAATGAACATTCTGCATAACTGAGGAAAGCCTAAAATCTCTGGTTATTGGGCAGATCTCAAATGCAACTACAAAAGCGCTTATTAATAAACTTATAATGCCCGACTCTGGCAAAGCCGATTACACAAGCTAAAAATGCTGCAAGTTCAGCTTAAGAATTGTCTTAGTCTGAGAACAAAAGTTTTCGAGTATAGAATCAAAGTTTAAAATCAATCATTAACAACGAATAATTGAACTTGGGAAAAGTAGACAATGCACGGCAACTTGAACTATTCCACATAAGTAATGCAATCAAGTTTGAAAATGCCCTCTGAGCCAGACTCTGATATCAAACTATGTACTATGCATCACAATGCAAATTATTTGATATCAGACAAACAGTTAAATTATGAAATTATGCCAAATTTGACATTCGTTTAAGTGTCACGACAAGTCATAGAGAAAAGGCTTCATAAGTTATTTCCATGCCTTTCGTTTGCATAAAAGTTTGCTTAGTCAACTCACACAGTCTCCATGTGTGTGTGTATGTTTTGTGGGCTAAATGCCTAACTCAATTAAGCCAGGGTAAATGTTTAGCGCAAAAAGCTCAAAAGCCACAGCAACACAACCAACACAACACGAAGGTTCCTCGGTCCCTGTTCGGACTCCCCCACCTGGTATGGGAAAGTTTCCTGCTTGGCCAACCTGAAGCGAGCGGCAGCTGCGCCTAATTGCAGGCAACGTAAACGCAACGCTCACAAATTCATTTATACATGCAATAATTTTGTTTATTATTGGTAGCGTCGGTGCCCAAACAACCCAACTACTTTCACCGCCCGTTGGGCGGTCACCCCTTTTTGGGTACATTTGCCATAACTTTTAATTAAATTAAAATGCACAGCCAAATTCGACGGCCACAAACGGCAAGCGACGATACGACAACCTCCTCCTGTGCAGAATCGCAGCCTGTGCAGTCGTGCACCCGAAAACTTAATAACCAATTCGCTTTGTATGCGAAATTGTCCGGCGTTTCATTTATATTTATAAATATTTGAGCAGTACACAGCGTTTCAAGTCGAAAGGCTCTCTTTGTAGGCCCTTGTGCATTTAACGATAATTAAGTTAAACGGACTGTGGCAACTGATCAGATATGCCACAGCCCAGATATTGAGTGATATGAGTTGCAGCTGACCTACTGCTGGATGGATAAAAGATAAACCATATAGTTATTTACAGAATCTTGATGGAATATAGAGAATATATTTGCAAATTATCTCCTTACTTGGAGTACACTACAAACTGACAAGTTCTCATTTACAACGCAACTGGTGAATTTTTAAATATTAATAACCAAAATAGACATTCGCAGTGTATTGTTTGGTAAAATCTCTTGAATTTATGTAATCAATTATAATAATTTATCTATTTTAATTGGAATACTTTTTGATTTGACGTCAAGTCAAGTAGTATTTTAAAAGATGGTCAATAGATACCAAACAAATGCATGCGGTATGAAGTTTATCGTGTTCTTGTTTGTTTTTTATGCCAAGCCAAGCATTAGCATTTTTGAAGAAAGCTAAGAGTTTTAAGAAATGAGAACAGATTGTAAACTCAATCATCTGTAAAAAGAAGGTATTCATTCCAGTTATTTCCACGTACTCATGTACTCAATTTCCCGCTGACCAAGTGTCTCTTGACTCTTACTCTTAGTAGCAACTTCCTCTCTATCCACAATCACAATCACACCACAACCTTCAGCTACCCTTCAGCAGGACACTTAGTAAACACCTTGTGTTGTTGTTCTCCACTCCCAATCTCAATCTCGACACTCCCCAAACTGTATTTGCTTACCGTTGACTTCTTCTTTATTTTTATTCTTGTTGTTGTATCTAATGTGCTTGGTTGGCATATGGCACACTCGCTTGGCGCTTCATAAAAATGCAAACTTATGCTTTTCACAACTTTTGGCATTGACCACAGTCCATAGTCCTCGTGCATGATGATGTCCACTCTGCGACCTCATCTCTTTCTTGCTTCCATACAAACACACACACACACACACACACACACTTGTAATCCAATTAAAGGTAGCACTGTAGTTGGCTTTTAGCGTGCGGTGTCCGACTGTTCCCCTGTCGTTCACCTTCCCGCTCGGCCATTGCCATGAGCTGGTCACCTTAAAAGCTTTTACCAATCGACAACTCGCCTTGATTTTCAGCATCAGTGCAAACTGCGTGGCTTCCAGCTACGTTGTCCTGGCCTGGTCCTTTCTGTCTGCTGTTCGCGTTTTACGTATACTTAATTTGATTTTTCACACAGCCAGCCGCCTCTTCGCCCCTATAACATACCAAGCTGAACCCCCCTCCCCCCACACACACACACACATACACTCGTATACAGTTACAAGCAGTGGTCATGCTCTGATTTTCATGGCGCTCGCACTTGGGCGTTGAACAGAGCAAAAAAAAAATCTAATTTCTGTGCAATTTAACGAGACATTTACGTTTTTTCATTTGATTATCTCACAGTCAGTTTGGTAACGGGGCGCACATCGACCACGCCCACAAACACCAACGCCCCCCACTTTATGCGACTCGACACTCCAAAAAACCGTTGATTGTAAAGATTTGCAACGCTTTCAATGAAAATATCCAAAACGCTTGCGACTTACCTTGTCATTGTGCAACCTGCACTTGCGCTTTTATTATCTTTGGAAGAGTATCAGTATTTGAACGAGCACTGTGAATTGGTGGCTATAAATGCTAAGCAAAAGATTTGATATTAATAGGCAACTTAGCAGGAGAAAGGTAATTAGTTTCCTAAACTCGTAAGGGATAATTTTTGATTGGAATCGAATACATAGCTTCAAGATCGATATAATATATTCTAAATATAATTCCGACTTTTGTATCCAACAATATAACTCTTGAGATGTGTGTAAGTGCAGATATGATAAATTAGAGGTATATTAACATTCGGTTTAATATTCCTTACATTTATTTTGTATGGATTTTTAATCTTCCATCAGCATTGGTGGCTTTGAAGTTGACCCAATATGAACTTTAATTATATATTTATTTACTTAAACAATAAAACGATTTGTAGGTACATAGTAATCAGAATATATATATATTTTTTCAAATAAAATTTAAGATGTTCTTATTTTTCAATGTTAGTTAGTTTATTGATAAATTAAATAATTTGTAAAGTATTAAATAAGTCTCGTTGACGTGCTAGGGAATCATCATTGAAATATTATAAGATGCCGCAAGACAGTACTTACAAGCTAACATCATTTACAATTGAGTATTCATTAAGGGTATTCAGTATTCGCCATGCATTAAAAGCTGTTGCCAAATGCAGCCTGCACTTGCATTTTGTAGCATACTTTTCTGGGCTTTGGTTGAAGTTTTCGTGTAATTTGTTTTATGTGATTGTCCATTGGCTTCATTTTGGATTCACATTAGCCGAACGTAAAGCTGCAGCCACAGCAGCGCATATACACACACCCACACTCACAAATCAACACACACAAACACACACTCAACTGGTGCGCACAAAAGTATGCAACAAATAGCATATGTATTAGTGGAACACAAGAGGACAAAACGCACACCTTTTGTGTACGTGATGTCATTATGGCCAAAAGGTAAATTTCAACTGTCGCACGCTAAACGACTCTGTGAGCTCGTTGGCCTGGTCCACTACCCCTCCCCACCCTCCTCCACCACCAAAGCCAACCCTTCCGCTTATGCTCTCTATCAGATGGTGTATCTCTTTGTGGCTGGTTGGCCACCAAATCGCAACTAACCTTCCCTCCACGCAAATGAACGTTTAATGTATTTGACATTTTGAAAGTCAAACCGAACAGGCAACAGGACACAGCATCTAAACATATGTTGTGCACAGTTCTCTGCACGAATCTATTTCTCTATGCCAACAGCTTCCCATTCACAAATTTCACATTTGCCATTCAGCAGCAAGCCGCCGCGTTCATGCACATTTGTCATTCGAGATGACCCGATTTTTGTGGTCCCGCTGTCTGTTTTTTCGCCTGTTTAGAGTTTAAATTTTCCTGACTGTGGCATGTGACCAGCACTTATGCCTCAACTGCATCCTTTTTCCTATCCTCGTGTCCTCGTTGCTGTTTTTGTTGTTGCTGTTGCACTGTTGCCAATTTTGTAATTTAAATAAGGCGTAATTACAGACTCCTCATTGGCAGTGATTAGAATGACAACACGATCCGTTGAGCTTGTTTTAGATGCATTTACAACTCCCAACGTGAAAGTCGCTAAGAGGAGGTAGTAATAAAAAATGTTTGTTGTTATTTGGGGATTCGGAATAAATAAAGGACCAGTGCAGTGTGCTGACTAGTGTGACAGCGATTAGGGTGACCATGCAGCGCATGTCAATTCGATTGACAAGAGTGAGAGCATCATTAAAAAAAGATTCTATAGGTAAGCAGTCAGATTAGCTTCTGTGAACTTGCATAAAAACAAGTGAAGAGGTAACATTTGTATGCACCTGTGTGACAGCGATCAAGGTGACTCCGCTGGACATGTTAGTTCTATTCATTAACAAATATGAGAGCATAATTAAAAAGAAATATAAGAAAACATACAGGAAATCATGCAGACTTATTACAAACACTATACCACTGAAAATGGCACGTGATTCACCTACGATAGCAATTAGGGTGCTGAACTTATCAGTTTTCAAAAAAGCATGTAAATAATAAAGGAAAACTCATAGATTACTCATTGATAATGTAGAAGAACTTTGAGATAAGGAAGTAAAATTAAAGCAGAGAATTAAATGTTATTGGGGGGACCATGGATAAATTATTGTCTTTAAAAGAGTTTAAAAGAGGAAATACCGGGTTGGTCAAGTCTCAATAAAATCTTTGACACAACTGTTGAATCAGAAGAAGTTGAAAATATATTTCTTCTAAATTAAAACTGATATTTAATTAATAATTCATTGACACCATCAGCTACAAAGCAATAATAAATATGGCGCCTACTTTACAGCTTATGAATCACTATCGATTTCCAATCGAAGCACTTCCTGTACCGACAAAACGGTTTGTGAAACCCCCAAACTCCATGTCTCCCTCTTGGCACATTGTCAATAATTTTGTGTGGTTTGTCAGAAACACTAATTGGTTTTCATGGGTATTCATGGGTGACTCGTTAGTTGGAGCACAAAATACCGCCCACAACATTTAGTCTTAATTAGTGTTTGGGCCATATACATACGAAACTCGAAATGCTAAGGACAATTAATAAGGCGCACAAATTTAACATTCATTGGACGGGGCCGAACTTTATATTCTCTACGTTCTATTCATTATATTCACTTCTTTTTTTTTACATGCTGTCATTTATTTGCTTTTATTTATGCATTATTTTTATGGTCTCCGTTTTTTTTTTTTTTTTTTTTATGGGCCAAGAGTCATTATGCCGAGTTGTTGTTGCTGTTATTGTTTGCTTTGACCAAACAAATATTATGGCCATTAACTAAATTGGTCAAAAACTGCGGCTCGCTTGTTATTGTTATTCTCCGACTCTCTGAAGTTGCCGCCCAAATGTACGCAATAAATGTCAGCTATTAAAAGCGCTACAAAACAGAGAGAAAAAAGAATTCCTTGAACTCGTTTCATAGTTTTGTCTATTACTGAACCTTCCTAAGTTTTGCGTTATATTCTCTTCAGTTAATTGAACTTGGTGTGCGGTCAAAGCAATTAATCAGCGATTTTGTCAAGGCGTCGAAACCAAAAAGAGAAGAAGAAGAAGGCGAAATAAAGCAAAATTAAACAAAGATAAATTTGGAATCAGTGCAATTATGCAAATTGGAAACTGAAAATACCTAATTTTTATACCTTATACCCTTGACCTATTAAGTGCTTCAAGAAGGTATATTGAAGATAAAGCTTATAAGTTTTTGTATAAACAATTTCATGTAGCAGATTTTGGATTGGTTTATTTAAGAGAAACGACTGACAACTAAATTTAAACAGTCTTTAATACTAAGAATATCTAATAATAATAAATTCACCATTATTAACCTCAAATGTCAAGAAATCTCAGAAAATACGAAACCATTTAAGAAATCAATTGGCAATAGAAAGAATCAATAAGTTTTGATCGATCATATTTGGATAACTTAATCTTTATTTAAATTATATTTATCATATAATGATCATTGCATGCTTTTCTATAGGGTATCTTCATTTTAAGCACTTTCAGTCTTATAATCATTACTTGTTTTTATTTTTATATTTTCTTGGTTACGCAACAACCCTTTCTTTTGGGCATGTGACCTGACCTTGCCTTGTTGTCTCATTAGACGCATAATTACGTCGCTCAATGCTGGAATCCCGGGGATCTTAGGACGAAATTAAAAATAAATTACAAGGAAATCCGCGCGACAAATCGAAGGCAAAGTACTGCTGCCGCCTTACCGCCCTTGTCAAACCCACTCCGCCCCAACCCCACTGACCCCACTGACAAACCTGTCAAAATTAGCGAAATTAATGCGCAAACGAAGCGAAACTGTCGAAACACAAAGAAAAGCAACAAAAATGGCGGCGTATGTGTCAAATGCTGGGAAAACGTGAGAAAACTTGAACCTACAAGGCAAAAAAAGGAGGCAACGCCCAATGAAATTGAAACATTTGCCGAGTCGTTGAAATTTCCTTTACTCATTATGCGCGGCGACAACCCTAACAAATCCCTCCTCGACTCCATCCCATGCAGATTGAAATCCAATTAATGCCACTGATGGTGAAAAACAAAAAAAAAAAAAAATGGAGAAAATAATGAAAAATAAGAGAAACGCAAAGCTTTCAACTGATTTTTCACCCGCTCTCCTCTACTTCCTGTATGCCGTTGAGCTGCCTGCCCGCCTTTGATGAGCAAACGACTTGGAAAAATGGGCAAGGGAAGGGGGCGTGGCATAGCTAGTAGGTGTGGGTAGCCAAGAGAAATCCTTTTTTAAAATGCCAAACGCGTTGCGGCGTTAATATGTTAAATTCAAGACTGTGCACGGGAGAGGAGGGGGCATTACCGAAGAGGATCAAAAACTTGCCGTTAGCTCTGAAAGCGGCCAGCGGGTCCACAAACTGTCAACACAATAAATGTGACTGCGTATCGAAAATGAAGTTTGATGAAAGTTGCGCGGTTAACGCGACAGTCAACCCTTGACCTCACCCTCCCTTCTGGCTTAAAAATCCAATTGAAGTATCGCCGGTTTAATTAAAGATGTTTGCGTAGCGAATGGCAGAATAAATACTTTTGCTATGGATAAGTAAAATAGTCTGAGCAGTTAGAGTTAGTTAACAATTAGGCTGAAACATTTTGAATGCCCAGCAAATTGTCAGCTAAATATAAATCAATATATCAATATTGATATTCCACTTAATAGTAAGTGTAAATTCATTAAAATTAGTTATTGTATATCTCAATTTACTAGTATCTAAAGTACGCTTGAGATTATACCAATTTCACCATATTTCCCCCATATGCAAACTCTGTGCAATCTTCAATCGTATATATTTCATATCTGAGGATGTCTTATCAACTCTTTCTGTAATTAATTCAAAGAATCAAACCTTTTTTCAATATTATTTTCACTAATTATAAACTGATTGTAATTAGAAAGCTATTTGCTATTCTGATATGTGTTGTATGTATGATAGTCCCTATAATGGAAGTCCAATTACTCAGTTGCCTGTAAATATTTGAGTGATGCAAATAAAACTGCTCTATTAACGTTAGCCAAGCGAACTTACTAATTAGCACAGCTCTTTATAAAAATAACATCAGGTTATTCCCCTAATTGTGCCTCGACCATATCTACACTCAAACATACTCGTATTCATGACTATTCTCTCATTTACCAAAAATGTTTAGGTTTATTTAGTCAGCGCTCATAATACAAATTTATGTGTTTGCTTAATAAATAAACATTTTGTGCGCTATATAAACTCAAATATGCAGGAAGAGAATTAACTACACTCGTAAGGGTACAAAAAAAAAAAGAACAGAATGCAAATAATAAATACATGCCTTTAATATTTTGTACATTTTTCCACTTGACAACAAAAATATGCGAGCAATAATAAATAGTACACAACGGAATGGATAACAACAATTATGGAATGGAATATTTACATTGTTGAGAACTTTGCTTAATTATTGACAAATGCATCAGCATATTAAATAAAACGTTCCCAAAATCTATTTCATACTGTATTTCATCAATTTTCCAATTTATTTCTCCAATATCCAACATTTACTTCATAAATCCAATGCGCTCTGAAATAAAATGAAATCAATTACATAACAAAGAGTTTTTAATTTCAAAAATATTTATATATTTCTTAGAAACGATTTCTCAACTTAACTTTGGCTGCATACGTGTACACAGCATTTTTAATAGTTTTTTTCTTAAGCTTTGTGATTTACATTCAAAGCATTTAAAAGCCTTCCGAATCCAAAACGTTTGTGTGACAACATTCCGCTCCTAGTACCTTATATTTGTAAATAAAATAAAATATATTTAAGCCAAATTTCATGCCCAATAACTTCCATCAACTCTTCTAACTTATGTTGATAATCTAAAGTTATTTGCTGTCTTTTAGGTGCATATGAAGAAAAACCAAAAGTGGAACTGACTTTTGGCTTACACTTTATTACCATCTCTTTTACTCTTTTGTCTGTTGCCTTTTCACTCTGCTCTATTGGGGGTCTCTTGACGGGGCCAGGTTCGTGTTTATGCCTGTTCACATATGTGTGGATGTGTATGGCAGTGTGTGTGTGTGTATGTTCCCAATTAGATTTTATTGTTTTGGTGCGATTGCAGTTGCCATTGTTTGTTGCTTGCTGGCTTGCCAGCTGTTGTTGTTGTTGTTTATATTGTTGTTGCTGTTGTTTTGGACTTTCTAATTGTTGTTGTTGCTGTTGTTGTAATTAGTGAAGCGCAAACAAATGTCGCCTAATGATTCGTTGACTGCCGTCGACGACGACGACGCCATTTTGTGCCGACTCACACATAAATCCATATATACATATTTAATTGTTGTTGTTGTTGGTTTATTGGGTGTAATTACATATGTCGCGCTCTCATATTTACATGGCAATTGGGCACAGACATTGTAAATATGATTTACATTCCCAAACGATAGCAAGTTTTAAGGCATTTCGCTTTAAACTTTGTCCAACCTTGACAAAACTCATTAATGTATTGGTCAAAAATAACCGCTGGCCAATGTAAACACACACACACCGACACACACACCACACACATATTAAAGATCACATCCAAGTTCAATAATAATTAGTTTGAGATTTAATTTTAATTACATTCAGTTGTCAGCTGAGCTGCCATCTTGTGTTGATGTCCATCCTGTGTGTCGCCTGCGGCGGAAACTGCCTGCCAAGACTGTAATTAATATGGGACCCAAGCACGAGACAGCTGACGTGCATAGATACACACACACACACACACACACATACTCATGCTGTGTGTGTGTGTGTATGTGTGCATGTCTCTTGGATTGATGGCGAAAGCTGTTTATTTACTTACTGAACGTAAAAGGGTTCTGGTTTCGTTTCAATAAATTTAGCTAGCAATGCTTCAGTTGTGTATAAACAAAACAACTTGGACTCAGACTTGTAGTAGGCAAAGGTAATTGACAGCACACAAATGGGAAAAATCGCAAAATGGGCATGGGGAGTGCACAGCTGCTTTCTGAAATGAAATCTATCCTCTGACTCTAACTAGCAGCTTAAGTCTAAATTGTGAGCGAATCATCTACAAGAGCAACCAAAATGTTAAAGACTAGGAAATAACTTGAGAGTTCTTTTCTTCTTTCTTTGGTCCGATGTCAGGAGACTTCGATATCGATATAATCTCATGACTATACCATGAATATATATTCAACCCAATTTGATATATCTAGCTTTATAGTCTCTGATTTCGGAGTCGAAAGATGGAGTGGCAAGATTCTAAAACAAAAGGATTCTACTCATGATATCGAGGCATCTACATAACAGGTTTTGTGTCTTTAGCTCTTATAGTCTTTGAGATCTAAGTGATCATACAGACGATCGGACTGTCTAACTGACATAGATCATATCATATATAGTTTTCATTTTATACAATTACAATTAATAATATAGTAATTAGATTAATATGATGCAAGATAACTGTATTGTTACTATTCCATTAAAATGTTAATTTCATATTCTTTGCAACTTCTTAAAATTAATTGGCAATACCAGAAGATTTAAGATTGAATTTATGTGAATTCCAAATAGAGTAATTCTTCGAATTTATTCCAATAGTTTGCACATTACTCTTTTCCTTCCTCTACTTTGCCCTATGTTTGATAGAATTTAAGGGTTTAATTAATTCCAAGAAAAATATTCTTGGTTTTGTTAAGTTCATAGGAATTTATTAAAATTATTTCATGGCTAACAATGAGTTCAGAGTTAACTGTAATATATACTTGTTTGTGGTTAGACAATACTGAGAAATGAACATTAAATATATATGCATTGCAGATATATTTAAAACAAAACAGACAAACTAAGCGTGGGAGTGTGCTGCTATCTAAGAATGATTATCTAAATTCCCCTAAACTGATTTAATATTCATTCTCTATCAAAACAAATAATAAGCTAAATATCTTTCCTAACAATAAATATTACATAACCAAATAAGTATCGTTTAATAGTTTCACACATTTAACTCTACTACTACCACTCCCAAGCTCAAAAGTTTTCTTATAATTCAAAGAATTCTATTTGGCAAGTTCGCAAGTCGAGTAGCCTAGTCAGTTATTCGCCAAACTCTGCTTCACACACCAAAGCAGCTGGGCTTTCATCTTAATTCATACAGATGTCTGTCGGACTAATGCTTTGGCATTTGATTAGCCCAACAACTTGTAAAGATTTCGATTTTGGAAAGAGCCTTGAACCATTTTGTACAAGCTTCCATCATCATTGGCAGCTGCACAGTCCATTTTCTCCATTATAGTTTTCCATGTAACAAACATGTAAGCGAGAGAGGCCCGTCCAGACTGCCAAAAAGAGGAGGAAACGGAAAAGTAGAAGAAGATGAAGAGAAAAGTGTGTGTGCTACATCATCAACAATATTTCACTTGATTTAATTTTTGTGCCTTAGTCAGAAAATTTGTTGCAATTTGCACCGTACACACACAGACACACAGACATTCCCGTTGCCTTGCTGTACTTTATTTTTTGATGAATTATTATGCGTTACATATTTTTCGCCAGCTCATGACACTCAGCACTGAGCCGGGTCGTAGGGCCCCACCATGGGAAAAGATATCCCTCTTTTGTGTGGTGCCTTATGGTGTTACGTCCATGTGTTGGGCTGGCCGTCAAAAAAAGTTTTGCCTTTTTGGCCTGGTCGAACGGAGAGCTTCATTTTATTTATGCATGCCTAATTTATGAAAATTTGATGTACTTGTAAGCTATTTCGGTGGGATACTTTTATATTTGTTTGCACATAACCGCAACACATGCGCAGCTATCTGAGGAACTCAACTCATCTGAACTTAACGGAACTCAACTTACCAGAACGAGCTGAACGGAACTGTGTCCGGATGCTGTCGATGCTCGATGCTGGCGCCTTTTTTCACGCTCTGACCGCGCTTCAAAAACTTGCGCCTAAATAAATTACTTGTAAAACTTTTCAAATACTCGTAATTCTACATGATGTTGTTGAGGTCGTCAACGCAACGCAACGCTCGTTGCAGCCCTCTCCCCTTTCGATATTACCCGGAGAGCCAGCGACGTTATCGTCAAACTTTACTAAACCAACATAAATACCATTTACTGCAGAAAGTTGCCAAACACACCAACAACAACAAGAACAGCAACAACAGCAACAGAGACAGACATACGCACAGGACGCAGCTTTCATAAAAATGAGTGGAGATCTTTTTTTGAACTTAAAATCTAATCAAACCAGCTACGTAAATACCCTTTACACTATGAGAGAACTATATTTAAAAGACAATATTAAAATTTGGCATGTTTCAGAGTCCCCATTCACTACGTAAATATACCATATTGTAAAGTTCTTATTTATAGTATAACTAAAGACAATTAAAGTGTGGATAATTTAGAAAAACTAATGCATCTTGTAAAGGAAGTTTCACTTTGAATTCCTAATATTATTAACAAATTTTTTGGACTTTAATACACAAAAGTGAATATCTAATTATTATAAGGTAATTTTATATTAACAAATAAATTATAATTTAATATATCTATTAACATATTTTCACACATAACATATAAAAATTGCAAAACTAATTAAATTAATATCAATTGACTAAGTTTATGCTAGCATTTTATAGAATCATTCCATTTGAATTAAAATATTTTCTTGTGTTACAAACTGCTTCATCATTCCATACTTTGATTATTTCTGTGAAATGAGATTAGATGTGATTATATATCGTCGAGTAATTAAATATTTAACATTAACACCGTACATAATTATTTAGAAGTTTAAATTTTAATAAAGATTGTATATTTCTAACACAATTAAAGTATGTTGGATAATATCGATACAATTCTTACAACTAATATACTTATTTTTACGTTGTAACTGAATTATTTCTCCATGTGACAAGCCGATTTACAAATCAATGAATGCCTTAGTGTACCCTACCTAAGAGCATACCACAAAAAACTTTGATATGTATGCATAATGTGTTGCCTACTTTTCGGCTGGCGCTACAAGACTCTATGCACCCATTCAAAGCAGTTCCTGCTCCTGCTTGGAGTTTTCCCTTTTTAGTAGATACTTCGATTTTTCTTCTACTTTTACTGGCTACCTTCACTCCGCACTTTCAGCAGCTCTGCGTCCCCCTTCTACCCTGCTTATAGCACTCTCACAGCCCACAAACATACAACGTTTATTTTATTGACTTTACCCACACATTGCATATGGTTCGGGATGTTGATTGTAGCTGAGACTGTGTGCGTGTGTGTGAGTGAATGTGTGGACTTTCTAATAAGTTGCCGCCATTCGTATCGACAACAAGCGAACAACAAACAACTGTTCATCAATACTTTTGGTAACAAACAGAGGCCAGCTTCAAGTAGGCAAGGAACGAAACTCCCAAAAAGTAACAACAAAGTTGTAAATTTTTGTGTCAAAGTGTCTGTCTGTATCTATTTGTGGGCATGTCTATGTTTAAGTGCGTGTGTGTGTCTTTCTAGATTTTCATATTTGTACTTTGACTTCTACCTTACATCAGTCGACAATTTTGGTATAGGGACATTTTATATTTAGTATCAATATTTCGTATTGTATCTTGTTCGATGCCTTGTTTTGAGCCCCAAAACTTTTTTAAGCATAAACAAAGTTTTGTAGGTTTGGCTATGGTTTGGTAAGGCAAGTTAAGCACCCTCGATGCATCCTTAAAAGGGGCTGCTGAGCACACTTAAGCCGCTCCTGCCACTCGTGCTCTACTTCTCTGTTCCTTATGTGTTTCTGATGTATTCGAGGCGGAGTAAAGTCTTTGAACGTTAAGGGAGAGGGTTGCTAAGGTTAAGGTTAAGACTAAGACTGGGATTGGGGGGCTATTTTATTTGGGGACCACGTAAAGTTAATTTGAATGTAAGCCTGTTTGATTTCATGATCAAAATTGATGGGGCTTTCGAATCCAAGCCCAAGAAACACAAAACCCAAAACATTTTATTGAAATTTGCTAATAAATGCGGGTGCAAGTAGTATCCTAAATTTTGCAGCTCCTTCAATTAACAGATACTAATATTATTTGCTTTTCTTTTAAAGAAATTGAAGAAAAGTTGCCAGCTTAATAAAACTGAAGAATATTTAGATTGCACTATCGAAATTTAAGAAAGTGTTAGTTTAAAATAGTTATGGACACTTATATATTTTATAATTTGAATCAAAATGTTTCTCAAAAGTTGAGTTCTCGTCCCTTAAAAGTAGAATGAATATATGACACTTATCTATTTCCAAATTAAGCTTTGATTTATGCCTGTGGCAATTTACAAACTACCCTTTTTAAATAGAATTCCACAAATTTCTCCTAATATTCAATAGTTGTTTTTGATATTTTATAAGTTTGTTGAAAAATGTTTCATTTCAACCCCAGTGCTAGTGACTATCTCAATAATACACTTTGAATAGCTTACAAATTTCCAATAAGCTCACAGACATTCTTCAGTCACTGTTGCGATTCCAGGCAACCAGCCCTCATAGCCTGTTGCGCAACCCTTTCACATATGCCACATGCTGAGGGCTTATAAATAAAATTCAATAAAACTGAACTGTCACCAGCAGCAGCAGCAGCAGCAGCCATACCCTCTCCATTTTCACTTTGCTCGTCGTCAATAATAACATTAAAACATTTTCTACATCAATGATGCATGACGTACATCAATACGTCATTCAGTGCTGTGGCGCAGAGTTGGGGCAGGATAGAGGATATGTTGCATACATTTAGGCTGGCAGTTTGTATACTCCTTTTCATAAGAATGCGAAAAGCAGGCAGGCCGAACTGATTGATTTACATGGTTTGCCACGCGCGACTTGCACGATATTCGCATTGACATGAAATGCCATTGGACAGGCCTCGATTTTAAAGCTGAAAGTATATCGAATTGCTGTTGCCACTGAGGCGCATAATGAAGCAGGATCACAGGCAGGGGAAGGGACTATGGCAGGAGCGGGTCTCGCATTAAATATCAATTTCGTTTATCTGTGCGCCTGTTCCTGTGCCCACTTAGTTTTATTAGACAACCACACAGCCACCAAATTGCCAACAATTTCCTTTATTACAAGTATTTTCACTCTCCATACGTGTATGTGTGTATCTTTGCCTGTTTGTGTGTGTGTGTGTGTGTCTGCTACGTGTTAGAGCTGCCAGCTGCTGCAGTAGCTTACATAAATGTGTTGCCTAGCCCATAGGCGCGCATTACTATAAATTTTTAAACATTTTACAACAACATGAGGGGAGCAGCTTTAGATGGGCGCAGGGAGGGCTATGAGCTGGCCTACAGGTGTGCAAAATTTTCTTTAAAGAGGGAAGAAGTTACAGCTTTTATGTGCTTCTTCCCCCTTTTGCCTCAGTGAACAATGTATGTAATAATCTTCCTGCCTTTAGAAATCACAATTTTATTGACAACTCAAGTTCTTGTTGATTACTTGTGTGTGTATCTGACAGATAACATACACACACACACACACACACACACACACACACGCACACCCTTTTAAGTTTATTAAATTTGGCAATTTCTTAGACCTGCCTACAAGCTCCTTAGGTTGGCTGTCCAGAGCATCGTCTGCCCACTCAAATCCCTGGCGAGTGTGTGCCTAATGCTCCTGTCCATTTTTTCTCTGCTTTTTTTCTTATATTTCACTTTGTATATACGTGGGAATGCTGACTTTAACGCACAATTTGTTACGTACTAATATCAAAGGAGTTTATCCTTGAATTACCCAAAAATTTGGTAATTTAAAATTTATATTAATATATTCGGATATTAAAATTAAATGATCGAATCAAGTTATAGATAAATTGATATAAACAAAATACAAAGTAAATATTACATAAACCTTACTAATACAACATATAAATTATGTTGCTTATTGTGTATTTTTTTTGAAGAAAGTTGTAAGTATTCAAGAAATTAATACAAAATCAAACGTTTTGTAATCGATTTGCACTTGTTAAAGTATGCTTAAGAATTAATATTTAAATGTCAATCTTAGTTTGTCGTACTTATAGAGTACTCCAACTTCGTTTTACTTCTATTGAATTATGTATCTTGTTCGCTACATTATTTTTTAGCTTTACTCTGACAAGCCGTTTTGAGCGAGTGACTAAGGGTCGAGGGTGGACATAGAATATTGGATAGGGTGAGACGAAAATATTAAAAAGGTTTTTGGGTGAGCTGTCATATATTCCAGTCCTGAGCTGGTTTGATTGATTAGCACTTGTCAAATAGCTCCATATGCATTTTTTGTCAAAATTTCTGCAATTTTAAGTGTTGACAAAACCATTTTTCCAAGGTTTTGAAATGCATTTCTAGACTTCTGATGCTAATCAAATATTGTTGACAGTCCGTCAGTCAGAAAGTCAGTCAAGGAGCAGCTGCAAAAGTGGAGACGTTTATCAAAGTCACGAAGCTAAGCAGTTCGTTAAGAGGCGAAAAGGTAGAAAAGGGATTTTCCTTAGTCTCTCGTATTTATCTTCCTGTTAGCACACGCAACTTTTCAGCTATTTGCTGGGCAATTTGCAAGTTTGCCGAAAACCTCAATGTTGTTTTGTATTTTCCTTCTGACAAACATAGTTGCATTTAGTGAGAATATAAATTTACTCGCCTGCCTTTTTGGCAGTTGGCTTTCATTCCCCAAATATGTTGCCTTTACCTTTAGGTCCATTCTGTTTATTTTTGCGTTAGTTTATCTTAAAATCTTAAAAACCTGTTATGTTTCTGTTTGTAATTAATAAAATGATAAGTCTCAGTTGTCGACAAGCTTAATAGTTATATAATTAAACAGTATAAGTAATTATTTTAGAATTGATTCGAAAGCATAATTTATAACAATTTAAACGTCTTCAATGTCGCATTGATTTTCCTCTTCGTAACGTCCAGTTAGGAACGCTTTGTTGAAGATGTGCCTACAGCTTGTACTCTCTATTTTTAGGCACATTCTTAAAGTATTTCATAGGCACTCTATCATTGTCTGTCCCTTTGGTCGAATTTGAAGCCAAGAGCAATTCACATAGCTGTGTGGTGCTCAAGACTTGCCACTTCATCACATTGCTCGGGCCATTTCTTTACCTGGTTATTGGTAAAGAGAGAGGCAGGAGGCTAAAAGGCGGTTACACCCATGAAACTATTGGACCAAACACACAAAGGTCGAAGACAGGGGATGGGGTAGAGTAGCTTTAACCATTTGGCACTGTGGCCAAAATTTATAAGCGCCTTGCGTCAGTTTTTGTTGCTGTTGTTATTTAATACGGAACCCCAACGCAATTGTTGTAGTTGCTATAAATAAAACAAGTTACACACTGTGAAGGTGGGTAGGTGTTTGTGGCTGTGTGTGTAACTATGTGTGTGTGTGTGTGTGTGTGAGTGCGGCGCACTTTATATAAACTTAGATAACAAACAGCTTGGTTATTTATTTTTCTTAATATTAACGTCAACATTCAGCGCACATGTTGCACGCACAGTCGAACCGAAAGCCACCCACCCCCCCACCACCTAATACCCCCCACAGACACAGACGTAGATAAAGTCATTTACACACACGCACACACTGGCACACACAAACAGATAGAGATAGAGAGACTGTTGTAATATTTGTTGCCATCTTACAGGCGATGCGAGGTGTGCAACTAAATCACATCAACAGCGCCAGAATTTATAACTGTTTGTCTGTGCCTGCGCCTGTGTGTGTGCGTAAGTATCTGTGTTCGCATTTGTATGTGTATGTTCGTTTTGTGTATTTATGTTAGTATCTATCTACTTAGCGTTGCTTATTTTGACTTTATTAAGCCAAAACACGTTGCATAGCAGCTAAACACGCGCGTATAAATACAACTCAAATGCCTTGACTTAGACATCCGCTTGGGGGGCTTCTTTGCTTTTGGTTCTATCGTACATATTTAGGGTTCTGTTTTGAGATCTGTTTGCGTGTGAATTCTGTGTTTTGCGGTATTGGCCAAGATGCAATTTGGCGTGCAATTCACTACTTACGCTTCACTTGCTTTGTGGAACTTGCATAGATACTGAAAACATATTAAATCACAGCTTATGTGAATTTTAATCAGGAATACTATAGCCATTTAATTGGTTTGGCTTGAAAAACTCTAGTTTTAATTGCCGGTGTCACAGACAAAGTAGTTATCTGATTTTCGGGTCATTTATTCAGGTCCTTTGTTCATTTCATGTGGAAGTAGAGAATTAGAGAATCAAATATTGGTTTTAAGTTGAAAGCTTCTGTAACACCACTGAATACAATTTTTATTTATAAATATGCAAAAATATATACTATTCTTATTAAAGGCATAGTTAAATACAGTTTATTTAATTTATAATTCTTTACTTAAATAAGTACATGAAGATAATATACAAATGATCTCATTAGCTAAATCCCAAAAGGGTTTCCAATAACATTTCTAATACAAAACGCAAGCAAATGTTTGAGATGATGTACTATCATACTTACTTATACTTATACTTTTAACAGATATATTTTGTTGAATAAAACAGCAATGATTAATACGCAAGCTACTGAAGTGTTGATTGAACTGCGGACCACAAGAGTCGGGTGATCTATTCACTAGGCAAACAATCCAATGGTCACTCATTTCCCAAATGGCAATCTTGTCTACAGAACTACAAATTATACTATCAATAATATGTTAGAGATTATGTATATATAAATTAAGCTATTAATTATTATTAGACGCAAAATTTATTAAATAAAATATAGATATACTTTCAATTGATATTTGCTGCGTTATTCTGTTGCTACAAACCGGTTTTAATACTACATTAAATGTCATGTTTAATATCTTTAGTGTTTATTATTCGATCGCAATGGAAAGCTTAGTAAATTCAGCAGAAAATTCAATTTGAGATCGATCAGCAATAAGTGCCTGCTGAATGACATGATATCTTTTTGAATAAATGAGTCAACTACAATATAACTTTGTATTAAATCAGTCTTTCCAATTGTTTTTTTCTCATATTTGAAAAAGATGTAACCATATTTTTATATACAAATTATGTAAGCATATTTTAAGTGCCTTTGCCTTTTTTACTCCCTATTCTTAACTTGCATTCCCCCTAAGTAACTTACAGACATCTTGCTGTGTTTGCTCAGTCAAACCTTTGCCTCAGACTTGACTGCAATACGAGGCGTGGCAGTTGGTATTTCACTCTAACACACACACACCTGATGACTCTGGCCTGAAGGACATTTTCATTAATCTTGCTCACAATTCTGAGGTTCTACCGGTGTTGCTTACTATACGAAAACTCACAGAGTTCTCAGCAGTTTCACACGCATCGCTGGCAGAACACACACGCTAATTTTTCATCATCAGCGTCGAGCGGCGACAATGGCCATGTTGACGATGTTGCACAGGATCTGTTACTGCTCCTGGGCCGTGTGGATAATACTGCGTCTGCTGATAGCGTGATAGTTGCATGTGGAGCGGGAACGGCTGGTTTTCCATTTCGTTGCGATGTGCAATTCATCAATATCATTTTATCAATTTTCACCGCTGTCCAACAAGGACACACTGCCCAGTCGATGTCCCTCGACCCGCCTCGCCTCGCCCAGCCTCGCCTCGCCTCAGTTCAACTCAACTCAACTGTATATCACATTGCAATTTGTTGTCTATTTGCTGAAGGATATGCAGATTTGCCTGCGCCTCAATGCCCATTTCCATATCCACTGCTCCTCCTCGCGCTCACGCTCCTGTCGGCTTTCATATGCATCGACACGTATACATATACATATACACTTTTTTATTCTTCCTCAGACTATCTGACTGATGACATGCGTATGTGTAAGTGGGCATACTGTTATAGGCGTGGCGTGTTTGTTCTCTGCCAACATTGACGTCGACGTCGCAGCTGCAATCGCCGTCGCGTTTTGCAACTGTAATTCAATTTTAACAATTTTTCAACTGTGTTATTGACGTGACTGACGCATCGACTGGTGATTTGTTGCTGCTGCTGCTGCTGCTCCGCTTGGACATGGACTGCATCTCCACCTTCATCATGCCACGTTCCACCTTCCACACATAGTAGGACCACTCCCTTGTTTGTGGGTGTTTGGACTATATGTGGCTTCTGTTTGGTCATTTGTTATTTGCGTTGATTTTTCACGGGTGCATCCTCCACATTTTCCATCCCAATCCCTCCCTTTTTATTGCACAGGTATATCGCATATCGTTTTCTTTAATCAAATATTGAACTGCAATTTTGGGCACAGTTAATTTGTATGTTCCATGTTTGGTTTATACACTCCATTTACTCACACTCGAATGTCTTTCTGTAGAGTAACAGAGTAAAGATTTACAATATTGCCAATTTATGATCAAGGCAGGGAGCCTGCAAAGTTTTGTTAAAGAAATTTCGGTTTGCGAACCAGTTTCAAGTGTCCAACGTATTGGTTCGAGACTTGGTTCAATTTTGTACCATCTATTTTTCTTATTATCAGATTGTTTCCATTTATCTTTTTAAATTCAAATTTAAATGTACATTTGATCAATTTATAAAGATAATAATCGACCTGCTTGACAATCAACATTTTTCATAAATGATCGCTTTAAATTTCTGTTTTTGTACTTAATTATTAGAGTCAATCGATCATAAAATTTAACTGACCCACAACAGAATTCTGGAGTAGTTAATGTAATATGTATTTAAACTAGATACGAACAACTGAAAACAACGCAGCACATAGAATGCCTCATTGCATGATTTGTTCAGTCAACATTTACGCATCGCTGCTGGGCTACCTGAGTGCGAGGGAGAAAGAATGGAAGGGAGAGAAAGAGAGATTGCGGCGGAAGGTACAACTCAACTGAAAAATATAAAATAAAAAAAAAAACAAATCGAAAGCCACAACTTTGTTATTCAAAATACAACATACTGGCAATTTGTTTGACGTTGTTTGTGTTTTTGTGATTTGTTGTGTGCTGCAAGCAATAACACCAACAACAATGTGATAAAGTATCTGGCAGATATGATTTTTGTTGCAGTTGGTGTGCTGCAACAACCGCAGAGTTTGTGCCACATGTGTCGGTTGTTGCTACCCCAACTAACAGAGACAGAGAGAGAGGCAGAGTTCAACAGCAGTTCAATTGCTGACTCGTTGCCTGCCTGCCTGCTAGCCTGCCTGCTAGCCTGCCTGTTTGATGATTAGAATAATTAGCTGCCTCTGTTTTCTATCTGCCACGCATTGCGGCACGTTCCCATCTTCCGTTTTCGACAAAGTCGACGAGGCAATGCCAATCATTAGGCAGCGTTTGCTGTAAACAACGCGCCTATTAATAGACACCGCACCGCAACCGGATTCCCACTCGTGGCCAGTGTTGTCAGAATTTTATGGGCTAGAAACAACTAAACCAATTTCAAAAATTCTATAAAATATTGCTAATTTTCTAAAACAATTTAAGATTGAGTTTATATTATGTTCATGTAAATAAATAAAACAGAAACTCTTTTTATAAAGCTATAATGAATTTGTGTAAATATATCAAATGAACACTATCAACAGCCAAGTCGATTGACGTCTGTCTGTCTGTCCGTCTGCCTGTCTATCTGTTTGAACGAGCGCGTTGAACTAAGCAACTATAAGAGCAAGACACTACAAAATACGTATGTAGGATTCAGGATACCATATGCAAATTTAGTTTATTTTAAATGCGTATGCCTCGAATCGGACGACTCATATCGAAAAAATACGCATAAAAAAAGCCATTTTACAGCTTTAGTCTTGAGTTTTATACGTAGACTATAGAAATCGTATTCTAGATGTGTCCTAAAAATATAGTCACGTTCGGCTAATAAGCTTAAAAGATATTCAAGAATTAACTAGGAATAAAGTGACAAAAGTGGTTCAATCAATATTAAACATAGCTAGATTTCTACCCAAGAGCATTTCATCAAATGTTCTAGCTTTTCCAATTTTAAAATAACTATTTCTAGTTATTAAATAGCTAAAATGGCAACATTACTCGTAACGCGCCAGAGCTTGCAATTGTGCGTCTCGGAATATTTATGAATGATGCGCCAAAGACTCATTTCAAATGTGCTTGCCACCAAATGCACGTTATTTTCCCGTTGAACGGCTGATAAGCAGCTAACTGGAGGGAAAATCCCGACACAAAGCAGAAAGGTAAAAACAGTTCTAACTGGATTAATTTTCCAATAGGGGTAACTACATGTTTTGGAGTCAAAACATACAAACAACCAAAACTGGGGAAACTTTCCGGAAAAATGGAAAAATTTTTGCTGGGGTAACGTTGAATTTGAAGTTGCAAGGAAGACGTTTTCAGAGGGGAAAGTTAATGGAAGGAAGTTATGGAATAGAAACTGGGGAATTTGTCATTGAATGAATTGACGTTTCCCCAAATCTTATTACTTTAAATGGCAATAACAACGGAAGAAATTAAAAGAATATAGATGAAGTAAATATGTAAATTTAAAATTATTCATAAGCACTGCATAACAAAACAGAAATGTATTCAATATTCTTTCTAAGAATACAATAAATAAATAATAAATAAGTAAATAATAAAATATATTGCCTATAAATGATTATATTAATATTAATGACTGTCATAAATATTTAAAATGAATTTAATATAAGTAAATAATATTCAAATCAATTGCAGATAATATTTATAATTTAATTTAAAATAATAAATGAATATTCATAATATTAATATATAATAATATTTATAATTTTTATAGAAATATTAATGCTATCTATATTTATTTAATAATTAGATTTAATTAATTTTAATTTAATAAATTTATTTAATAGTTTATATTTTAAAAGATCCAATTTGTAAAATATCATGATTAAAAATTTCCCAAGATTTTTACATTTTTGAATTTATACCCCATGATAAGCAAACCCCCTCAAGCGAATTCGCTGCAATTCACGGCGAATTCACGACACATGCGCACTTTCCAGTGAGGCAGCGACAATTGTGTGGCCAAAAATTCCAGGCGCTTAAGAGCGGCGCCTGAGAAGCCGCTAAAATTCTTATTGTGTTTGTTTTTTTTCCTAGTGTGTGTGTGTGTGAGTGTGTGCGTGTGTGAGGGGTAAGCGGGGCACAGCCCAAAAGAGAAATATTTTCAAAGCATGCCGAAAAAAGGAAAAACGTGGCACAAACTTTTTGTGCAAAATCAGCGAAAACATGAAACGACATAAGTATGTCAAAATGCATAAAGAGATAGCAGCACACACACAGAGACACTTACACAGACACACACTCACACACACACACACACACACCGAGACAGCGATTGAGAGACGAGGGCACGTACTTATATAAAAGGGCCTAGAGTACTTTATAGTATATGTATGTATATAGTATATATGGGCATGACTCTGTGTGTGTGTGTGTATGTGTGTGTGTGTGTGTATAGGCCCCACACACACACACACACACATACGCGTACTTTGTATTTGTGACGCACATAAAGCAGACGGCAGAAGAAGCAAAATGAAATGTGAAATGTTTGGATGTTTGGTCTGCTGATGGTGCTGGTTGCCGCCCAGATGATTTGCGCCAGTGTAGGTGCCCCAACAACAACAACAACAACAAGAACAGCACAAAATTCTTAAGGGGAGCCTTTTGGAGCCTTATGGAGCCTTTTGCTGATGTAGCCACGGCAACGTCAATCACAGCGTCGAGTGCAAAAGTGGAAAACAACAATTTTTGCCATTGACTGGGAGAGAATGAATGTGTGTTTGTGTGTGTGTGTGTGTGTGTGAGAAAAGCAAAACAAAACACACAGAAGACAAATAAAAAATACGGAAATGTTGGGCTAGGGTGGCGTAAAATACATATATGGTATAAATATATATACATATACATATATATATAAATATATGTTTGTATATGTATTTTATTCAGGCAAAAATCCATATAATTCAATGGATTGGCTGAGAGAGCAGCCAACAACACAAAATGAACACAACAAAAAGCAACCGCAGATTATGCGACGATGACGACGACGGGGGAGAGAAAAAGCGGGGTGAGCAATGGGGAGTGAGGGAGAGAACTGTTCGAGAGATTGGAACTGTGGCCAGTCAGACATATTAATGACAAAATGATTATGATGACACTAACTGACTATAGAAGGCGGCATAATATGAGTAGGGGGGAGGAGAATACAATGACGGGGAGAGGTGAGTGTGAAGAGGAACAGCCTCCGTACACAATATGTAAAACAAGCGTAATGCCTTAAATGTGGCTTAAAGCTGACACAATAACAGCTACTCACAGCTATTCAAATGGAACAAACATTCAATTGGGAGAACTGTTGGTAATCGTAACAATAACAATAGGTTAATATATAGTATTTATAAATTTCTTTGTGCCGACTGAATGACTTACTCACTGATCATTGTGGAAAGCAAACGGTTAGACCTCCTAGTGCTGTAATTTGTATATATATATGTAGGGTTTATTTAGTAAATACAGTAATTTAATATAGAAACCTCGTGATCTTTATTAGTCGTCCAACTCAAAAGCCGAAAGCGATCTTCTTAGATCGCTCGGATATGGTGATCCCAATTGGCCTGCAAGTGAAGTCGCCTAGGTTGCATTAACTCGATGATGCTCTCTTCGCTCGTAGCTGTTGTCTTTGATCGTTATTGTTGTCTATGGATTGATGTACACAGGGATTGATGAACGCAAGAAAATCTGATGACCAAGTGGGTCAAATTCGGGGTTACTATATCAAAAAAACTCAATGAGCCAGGGAAATTGATATTTGATGGCATATAAAAAGTTATTTCAAAAAGATACATAACAATTTACTGACTGTTTCCTCATCTACTATATGCAATCGATCTGATTATCGGCTTATAATATTAAACTGCATGTTTCAAACTAACATTTAACAGGTTTATAGCTAATTTGTAAATACTTTATAATCGCAAAACACTCTAGATACGTTTGGGAACATTTTACTTCGTTGAACACATTTCGTTTATATATTATTTTGAAATATACAATTGTTATCAACACAATACAAATGATTAATAATGAAGGAATGAGCCTAAAAATTTTAAAAACTGTAACTAAACTTTGTAGTTAAATGACAGTAATAATATGCTTTTATAAATGTGATAATCCTAAGAAATAACTAAGTCGATTTAGATTCAAATAATTATATATTTTTAAAAAATTACTTCAGTCAAAGTATATACTCTTAGAATAATTTTTAAAGTATTAGTCTGTTCTTTTTTTAATCTGTATTAAGACAAACAGACTTTACAGAATATTAAAAGTCTAAGCAAGTCTATTCCTTTTAATGTTAGATATATAATTCAATTATGAATATTTTTCACTTCATAAGTTATGTAAATCTAAACTGCTTAAGAGATTTTCAAAAAGAATTCTCTTTTATACGGAATATTTAAACTGTAGTTAAGCACTCTCCAGTGAAATTGGTGCAGAAAATGACAGTCAAGCTTTTTTTTATTTTCGCATTTTGTTCTTGTTGGATGGCTTTGGCACCTGCTTCAATTGCCACACCTCTGCCACCACCCCCAGAGCGGGTGTAAAACACTTTCAGTTTCCTTAGCTTTGGCACTTAAATGCTTTTTTCCCGCAACAATAAAAAAAAGAGAACCTCTTGCTTTCTCGCACTTGTTTCTCGGAACTGAAAACGCCAACAACAGAAACCGGAATCTGAGGAGAATCTGAGAAGAAGCTGGGATACAAAACCGCGCGCTGCAACCGACCGAAAGTCCTTACCCCCTTGTCTCTTCTTCCCCTTCTTACTTAGCCAAACTACCAAACGCCAAGACCAAGAGCAAGCGCCACGTTAATTAGATTTTGCGGTTTTTGTGTTGTGCAAACTTCAAAAGCAAAAGCAAAGCTTCGCCGACCAAAACCAGGCTGCCAAACGCCAAAATGTATGCTTTAAAAATTGTTTGTGATACAACATAAAATTGGAATTGAAATGGCTGCGGGTCGCAGCGTTAGACAACAACAGCAATAACAGTAACAACAGCAACAAAATCGATAAATAAAACTTTTTACAATGCGGCAACACTTTCACGCCCCCCCCCCACCTTTTGACGCCCCTTCTTCCATTCCCCTTTCATGAGTCTCTGACGGCATTGAAAAACCGCCCGAAAGTATGCAGCAAGTTTTTTACGCAATTAGTGTACAATTTCTTAATTTATACGCTGTCGCCAATTTATCAACATACACACAGACACACAAACACACACACACACATACACACACCAGCAATTCCTAAGAAGAGGCAGCGGCAGCATTTGAGGCGTTCTGGGACCAGTTGCTAAAGGGGAAGATGAGACAGAGAAATGAGGAAGCGCAGGGAGAAGAGCTAGCCAAGTGAAATATTATTATGAGTACGTGTTGGGCAGCCGCCTGTCAAATTGAGAGGGCAAAAAACCCACCCAAAATGGGAAATGGAAATGGGAAAAAGGTTGAAAGGGTTGTGCCTTGCCTCTAGCTTAACATATGCTATTTTGGCATAGTTTTTGGGCCCCAGCGATGAAATATGAAATATGAAATACTATTTATAACTTTATCAGTAAAGATATCCACTCACATTCATGCATATGCATATGTGTATCTTTATATCTGTGTGTGCTTATCAAAGCATTGGATATTACTACAGGAATACTGCCTTGCCTTTGGCTGAGCTTGGCTTTCACTTGGCTTGTGGCTGTTAATTAAGTTATGATGGCAAGCCACAAACATATAGCGTTAGCATTTCTCTACTAGTTCCTTGGCCTTGTTTAGGCGGCCCGTCAGTTTATGAAATTTTCATTAATTTTCGACCACAAGAGAGTTGCTGCCGTTGCCGTTGCCGTTGCCGCTGATGATGATGTTGATGTTGATGGGCCCTTCGGGCTGACAGCGGCACGAAAACTTGACGACACAGCAGTTGTAATGAAATTTGCGACATGTATGACAGGCATAGAGCCCGAAACCGAAACCGTACCGAAATCCTGAACTATTAACCCCTCCAACAACAAATGCGAACCCATCAAATGTGGCAACTTATGACAACGTCAAAAAGTATGCTATGATTTGTCGCACGTTAGTAGTTATTGGAGAGACCAACTCTCTCCCTCTTCAATTTCTTCCTTCTTCGTCCTTCTAGCTGAACTTTCAATCTTTTGGCCTGGCCTCTTGATGGATGATGACAAATGTAGTCTGTAGTTGGCAAAAAAAAAGTTTCTGCTAATTATATGATAATCAAAATGCATCAACGGCTTTTCGCATTACGATCTTTGGGTTGTATTGTTGTATACAAAAGACGACTGTCATTTGGATATTAATTAGCTGACGCTTGCCCACTTAAGTAGGCCATAGATTGAAGTTGGTAATGCGTAATCATCATAACAATAGCCTGACCCTAACACAGTTTACAGTTCATTTTGGCCACACACAGTAGTAGCTGTATGTGTGTGTGTGTGTGTGTGTGTGTGTGCCGTCAAGGCTAAAACGCATTGGCTTTAACACTCGAATATAATTTAGATTTATCGCTTGATTCTCGCATAAATATCGACCATGTCATCTCTAAGATGGGAAAGTGAGTAGGGGGCAGGTTTTAGGGGCACGGGGCATCATCTATTACTCTCGTACTTTTGTGTGCTCGTTGGTGCATAAAAGCAATGGCTTGAAGTGCCCTGAACGGCCTAACGACTTGTAGGTACGAGTCTAAGTAAGTATATACATACATATAACATGTAAAATCCAGAATGGCACATTCAGCTCTCAATCCGTCTGTGTGTGACTGAGTGTGTGTGAATGTTGTTTTGTAAGGAAATTGGTCGTCAGATAATGTATGTAGAACTGTGTCAAGCAAGGCATAATGATAAATATTGTTATTGATGGCTGAGTTTAAGGGGTTTTCCTGCGTTATATGGAGATTTATGCAAAAGTAAAGTCATAACCGTTTCATAACCGTTTCACTTTTATAAAAATAAAGCACTTGCTTATTTAATCACTTTCTCTTATAACTGATTTAAAAATGTTCTCCGAAAACTCGACTCTTGACTTAAACAAAAATGAATTATATTTATATTTATTGTATAGTTGATTAGTGTACTGCTACCTTATAAAAGGCAACTTAAACTAATCAGAAATTAATGGATTACTTATCTTCTATTTGGTTTACATTAAATTATTTACTTATTACAAATATTTAAGTGCAACTTTTTAAGAGACTTATATACATATATACAATTAGCTCAAGAATGCATAAGTTTAAATATGAAGTACTCGAAAAATGTAATGTTTTGACAGTATTTGTATTATTATATGTATTTTAAATATAGTTCATAGTCATTTTCAGCCATTATCGGCAATATGTACAAATTTCAAACAGAATTAAGAACTATAAAAAAATACCAACCATCGCATACCATCGCTGACCTATCCAACATTTGTAACTATAAAATTGATTACATATCAGCGTCAACATCTCTATAATTATCGTGCAGTCAAGTGTTAGACTGCCCTGTAGTACTTATATTTCATTCCACTGCTTTGTAACAACAAAATCCACACGGCATTTAGCGTTAAACACACAAGTTGTTTTTTTTTCGGCTAGGGGATAATTTTATGTCCCCCACAATGCTGTCCAAAAAATTAACGCAAAATCAAAGTAAAAATGCGATAAATTGGCGACGACAAGCGCAACGCGTAAACAACAACAACAACAACAAAGACAACACAAATAAAGACAATAAAACAATAACGAAAAAAAATATACTTACTTATATATAAAACAAGTCGACGGCATGGCGCGTTTTAAATGAGCGAAAATCGGTCGAGCATATCAAATTGAAAAACTCCAAGACAACGTATGGACCGGAGGGGGCGGTACTTTCCCGAGTCGTGGTCTGGGTTCTGGCTCTTGTGCTGATGCGATTGTGGCGCGTGATGCTTCTGCGTATCCTAGTGACACACAAATACTTCTAAAGCGACACTGGCAACAAAAACGACAGAAATGGAGAGCAAAAAAAAGCGCGTAGCAAAATACATAGAATAACAGGCAACAGTAATAACACTGAACGAGGGAAAGACAGCAGTCATGAGACTGGGGACAGGGAACAGGGAACGGGGAACAGGGAACAGGGGACAGGATTCATCTGAGTCGACATTGATTGCTGCTCTGGCAGGTTGTTAGGTTACTGTCTACGTGAAAAGCAACTGAACCCTCAATGAATGCACTCAACTGACTCAACTGACGAGCTGACGAACTGTCGAACAGACAAACTGACGAATTGACCGCCCCAGTGTCATTCTATTGTCAGCTGATGGATTGGGCATATTATCTGACGGATTAAGCGCCTGGCAACATAATAGAGCTTAATTTTAGCCATATTCAAGCTAACATCGACTCGGTAATCGTTCAATTCCACTTCTCTTATTTTCCTACATAAACTCATTATAGACTATCGAATCGGACAGGTCAGAAATTAACTACTATCCAAATGGCAGTTAGAGAAATTGTTAAGCTTCTTAAACTTATATGTAAAACTTGTATCTTTTAAGACCTGCCGGACAGTCTGCTAACCGATCGTAATATACCCTGAAGCAATACAGAATCCCGATAAAAGTCGATCCACCTGTAATTCTCTTGTAATTGACTTATTTCGATTTGTGGTATAGTATTCGTTATGAAATTTTCTGTACACATTGACCGCCAAATACTCACCCTGTTTGCCAATTCTCAAGTCTTTAGCTTTAAAAATGCTCTTGTTATGAGCATTTTTCGATTTTTGGGCGCAGGGAGCATGGCATTTAAAATAAACTTGAATTGCCTATACATACTCGTATAAGGCGTCGACATACCAAATTTGGTGCTTCCAGCTCTTAAAAACTCTGAGATCTCTTTGTTTATACGGACGGGCAGACGGACAGACGAAGCGACGGACAGACGTCCACGTTTATATCGACTCGGTCAAGGATGTATATACTTTACCTGTCTGGTCACACCTCCTTCGGCTTGTTATATACATTAAACAAACTTAATATAACCCACTGTGTAATAAGTATTAGTACCCTTTTGGGTACTGGTCTAATAACCGAATCGAGTCTTGCTAGAATAATAGTAACTACATAGCTATTAGTCCTAACAGGAATTGTGGAATGTAAGACTAATTATTATATTAAACTACAAGTCCTAAATATTAACATTATCAATCAGTTTAAAAGCACTTAATGTCAACTCGTTGTGACAAGCGTGATAATATAAAAGTATAAATACTGTACCGTTGGGAATATAAGATAAATAAATTATTTAATTTAATTAAAACTATGCCACAATCGTTACTTTCAAACCAAACTGTCTGAAATTTAAGATGAATGAGAAAGTAAATAAAAATAGTAAAAAGTAGTGTCAATTCAATGCTCTAACCGACCCCCTTAACTTTGTGCACATTATTCAATAGCTTCTCACGTGTTGTTGCTGTTGTAACACATTTTTTTTTGTTTCTTCGCACTTATTTTTGCCGGCTTTAAGCGACGCGTCGCGACGTTGTCGACGCACTTTTGTGTGCCACTGTTGTCGTCGTCGCCTGCAGTTGTTGTTGTTGTTGTTGTTGTAGTTGGTAAAATTGTTGCGTTTCGCATATTAATTTCTTCCTGTCTTCGTCATCATCATCATCATCGAAATCATCATTGCGTCGCCGTCATCATCATTGTTGTTGTTGTTGTCATCATGATGAGTTGTTACAAGTACTCTTTTCCGGCTCTCTTAAAATGCTCTCTTAGGCGCTATTATTGGCGCAACCTTCCAGCTGCGTGTTTGCCCGCAACAACAACAAAATGTAGTGTATGTGTGTATGAGTACTTTTTGCATTAATCACACACATTTTGAGTCATGTGTTTAATAAATATTTTGTCTGTAAGAAACTTTAGAGGCAAATTTGAAGGCATTTTCCAGTCACAACACAACACAAAATGCAAAAAAAAAAGGAAGGAAAACATAGCAAAAGTGCAAAATCAGGCGTAGCACATGTTTGCCATTTTCTTGCAACCCGCTAGCGCAACATTTTCAGGCTTCAGGTTCATCATAACACCCCCAACCCCTCGAACAAGCTCGCTCTTTCTGTCACTCTCTCTCGCTCTCTGTCTGTCACTCTCTCTCCCTCTCTCTCGGTCTCTCTCTCTCTGTCTCTCGTTTGGTATTATATAGATAGCCAGCCAGTAAGCCCGGCACATGGCAGAGACGCGTTCGCTCTCGCACTCTCCCACTCAGATGCACTACGCTCAACTATACAAAACACATTACATATCTAAGGCGAAACTAAACTCTAGCCGACTCGCTCGCACTTATGGCGCTTATGCTGTTGCCCGTTGGGTGAGAGCGGAGAGCACGCGGCGTGCAGAGAGCGAGATGCGCGTGCTTCGGCTCGAATCGTGCCCTCGACTCGTGTCCGTCGTGTATTTGATTTTCCCTTTAGGCCTCTTGTTGTATTTTCCAGCCGTCCGCCGTTTTTGGTTTGGCCAGCCCATGTGCAATGTGCCGCTATTCGACTCGTCGTTTTTACCGTTTCAGTGTTCGTCGGTTGTGTTATTGTTGATGCTCTATAGAAGATACGACGGCTATATTACGATTGGTTTCGCCAGCAATATGTATGAGATTGATGGACTGTTCGATCTACTTTTAATATGCATGTGATCCCATAAAGATTAGAAAAAGTATCTAAATAAACAGTGATAAATGAAATAGTTTTTATTTCTCAAGTTTATTCAGTTTTTAGTGGAATCTATTTATAATCTAGTTCTCCAAGTTATTATTATTTACTATGTTCATCATTAAGGAACTGTTACTCATTTTTCAGACTTATAAATTGCACCTGACCATTTAATAGTCTTTTAATGTTTTTATGGGATAATTACTTTATCAAATGTATATCAGAGCTTGTTTCTCATTATTAAGAACTCATTACTTTCTTAATAATAATTTATATAAACTTTTAAAATTGTTCTTTGAAAATATAATAATCTTTTATCATTTTAGAATAATTATTTTATGATATATGCACATATATAGATCAGAGCTTATTTGATTCGTAGAGAATAAGTGTCCTCGTTCGTCCTTCGTGTTCGGTTGGGTGTTTTTGCTTGTTTTGGTTTGACATCGAACCATACACAAGCAGACACACACATGTTCGATGCTCTCACCAATAGCCAACGCGTTGCGTTCGGTCCGTCATCGCATCGTGTGCCGAGGCGACCAACCCACCCACACACATATACACAGGCACACATTTAGTGGCAACGTGTATTTTGTTTACCGCTACTCGTTCGTTGCCGGCTGTTGCGTTCGCTGGTTCGAATTGGTCGTGCAATTTCGAGTTCGTTTGTTGTAAGTTCGTTCGCGTCACGTTCGGGCCGTTCGTGTGGGCCGTTGTTGGTTGTTGGCTCGTCTTTTGGGCACTTCTCGCCATTGTAAGCGCCGTCCTTTTTCAGTATGATATTGAGTTTTGTGTAGTTAAGTCGGAATATTTCGTATAATTCTCGTCGACTGTCGTGTGACATTTGTTCTTCAAACATAAATATAAATATATTAAAAATATTCAAACAAGAAAAAATAAATTATAATTACCATAAATAACTAAATATATAACTATAAAAATTCGCTTAAATATTAAATAATTATATATATATATATAAAAATATATATATATATATATATATCAAACCAATTTAATAATCAAATTCGCAAACAAAACAACCAAATAAAAAAGTTGATAAAATTCGTTTAAAGAAAACAAAAAACAAAAAAATTAACGCAAACGAAGATACTTGAAGTTTATTATTGTTAAAATTGTAAGCATGGGCGTAAAATCAAAACACAATATTAGCATAAGCAACTTGGCTTATACTGCAATTATTATTTGAAAATATTTCCCAAGATAGATTCATAAGAGATTTTTAAAATACAAAATACTTTTGTAAATTCAATTTCAACAATGTTTTCTTCCATTAGTTCTCAAAATAGACAGACGCAACGATAAACAAACCGAAAATAATTAGAAACAATTTGTAAACAAAAATTAATTGAGAAACGCAGTTAGAATTGTTCTTTCAAATTTCCAGTTTCCAGTTGCTTTTTTCATTTTTTTTTGTGTGTGTTTAATTTGTTCTACGTAAACAAACATGAAAATTGTTTCACGCTTGCAGCACACGAAAATATTTTCAATTTAAATTTTGGGCAAAAAGGCAATGGCAAAAACCAAATGAAACCGAACCAAAACGGAACAGAAAACGTTTTCTCATTGAATTTGAATATTTTGAGCATTCCATAATTTCATTTCCAGCACTCGACAACGAGTTTCATTGAAATATTTCAATATTTTTCCGCCTAGAATATTTGTTTATCTATGTGTATGTGTGCTCTCAATTCCAGATCTCGACATAAGAGCTTTTTTGGCCACGTTAATTGAATGAATGCATTGCTCGACTCATGATTTTTGACCAAATGTCCAGTTGCCACTTTTTCGACATATTTGAATTTTTTTTTAAATTCTTTATTGCAAGTTTGTCACATATTGAAAGTAATTTTGAACAGCAACAAACTCAAATGAAATTGCTTGAAATATTTTTATCGAATTGTGCAGAGTGCAAACAATGTTAAAATTCCAATTATTGACAATTTAAACTTAAGAAGTTCTGTCAAAATATAAAAAAAAAAAACAATTCAATTGACAACAAATAGTATTTAGTATAGAAAAACTTCTACTGAGTTCAACATAATTTTTATTTCTAGCAAACATTTTTGAAATTGTTTAATATGATTTAAAAATATATAAAATAACTAAAAAGTTTTTGTAGATGAATTATGTTTGCAATGATAATTGATTTATAGAATTTAAAGCTTTTTCAAATATTAAGCAACTTTTTAAAAGTAAATTTATTATAAAAATTGGTCTAAAAGAAAAGAAACGGATTCAAAATCAAATTTCTAGAATCTCTTTCAATTTGTAAAGCTCATAAAAATTACCATAATCACTTCTTAGCTTTTATTCACTTTTAAATTAAATAGTGCTGAAATTTAAAATTGTGCTGAATTAACAATTAACAACAATGTGAGATATTTGCTAATAGTAGACATTTTTCTACCTTTTGAAACCAACATACAAAAGAAATTGATGAGAAATTTATAGCTGCTTATTATTTCTATGCTGAATGTTCTCATGTATTTCCATTAAAATAACCATTCACTATTGCCACGCTTTCCAAGCAATTAAACACTGAAGCTTTTTTTTTTATTGAACATTCGATATTTCAAAGCATTTTTCCCCCAACTCAAGTGAGAGTCTATCGACATCATATCAAAAGCTAAATTACCCATGCTTATAAAAAATAAATAATAATAAAAATAATAATCATTATATTCATTTTTAGAAAACGCAACCAGAATAAATACGCGTGTGTTTAAATACTGGAAAACACAGATAAGATAAATTATATAAAACACGCACACAATTGCAAACCTAAAACAAATATTATATACATTGATAAAGCAAATCAATACAATAAGAAAAAAAAAATAAAAAATATAATAGAAAACAAAAAGAAACATACAAAATAGTATAAATACTTACTATAATATCGAACTGAGAGCAAACTCAAGTGCAAATAAGAAAAAATAAATCAAAAAGTGTTAAAAATAAAATTAAAGAGAAACAATTATACTAAATAATACAAAGAAGAAGAAGATTACAAACTTAAGGAAAAAAAATCAAAAGGAAAAAGAAAAAGAAAAAGGAAAATACCAATAGGCAAAAGAGATTTCTCAAATTGTTGTTTTCTCGCAAAGGCGCAACGTTCAAGAGCAAATCGTTCCATATGGTTCATATTATTGAATTGGTCGGCCAGCCGAAGGTTGAGTTTGCTCAACAAGTTACTGTGAGTATCTCTACGTATCTCTATACTTTATGCATATATCGTATATATAGTAGTGTGTGTTATTCCCCTTTCCCTGAGAAAATGAATTTTTATACAAAATATACAAATACCACAATCAAAATGAGAGAGAGAGAGAGCGAATGACACACACATACACAGACCAGGCGACAAATGATAATAAATCTTTTGTCTGTAGTCACGTAATGACAACTTAATACAAATACATGTGTCTCCTTGTGTCAGTGTGTGTGTGTGTGTGTGTGTGTTCCGCAAAAAAAATTCATTTGCCCACATATACTCATTCACACATACAAACGCACTTTTTATTATGTTGTTTGGGTGTCGTTCTCGTATACGCTTTCTCCTTCCATTTTCTCTTCTTTTTTTTTGGCTTTGCCCAACATATTTTGACAATTAATCATTCGGGACTTTGTCGAGTGCCAGTGGGCAGGAAGAAAAACAGGGTCGAAGGGAAAAGGCAGCGCTCCAAAAATCAGCGCCATGTCTTGCTGTCTGTTCTTTGTGTAGGTCAATGTGACTTGTGCGTGTGTGTGTGCGTCTCTCTGTGTCTGTGTGCATGTATCAATCTCACTGAAATTTGGCCATTAATACCACTAAATTTTGAATCGTCAGTGGCAACAGCTGTGTTTCTGGTTATATTTGTTGTAGTTGCTGATGGCAAGTGCATTGACTTCGGCCTTGTAGTCAAAATCCTGCCAGGATTTGCCTTCAAATGTTGGCCCAAAAGTATGCTATGACAATGCATAAAGCCGCTTTAAGGCTGCCAGATTAAATTTGTTGTCTGATTGGCAATGGGATTTCAGCTATTTGACAATGAAAAACATTATAAAAAATTATGGAAAAATCTATTGTATTTTTCGCAAAATGTAGTGGCAGATTTTATAATATACTTGATATTTAAAATATTGTTTTAAACTTAAGGAAATCACTTAAGACTCTATCGTTTTCATCCTCAAAATGTAATTATTTTTATTTCATTAAAACGTAAAAAAATTATTTATAAATTTATAGTTTTTATCTTAAAATGTTCTAGTTTTTATTTAATTTTAACTTAAGAAAATTATTTAAAAGTCATTTGTTTTTATCCTAAAACGAAGTTGCTTTTATTATAATAATACTCATAATTAAAACAATTTTTAAACTTCCCTCAATTAATCTTTAATATAACTTTATAGAGTCTTAAGTTATTTCTGTAATATATAGCGAGTTTTAAAACTGTGTTCATTCTTACTGAATTAATGTTCTTAAATAATAACAGTATATGATTTCGTGAAAATATAATTGTTCCAAGTAATAATTAATAGTTAGTAAATCTAAATGTTATTAAATTCTTGTATTTGTATTAGTAAATAGTTTAGAAATATACATTTATTTAAATTTTTACTAAATAATTACAAGTAAATTAATGTAAAATACAAAGACAGTAAATTTAATTTTTATAAAATATTATTGTAAGAAGAATTTATTTTCAAATAGGCAGCTCAGCTTTATATTCGAATTTAAATTTTTCTCGTATTAAATTGAACGTATTTACAGATTCTTTCAATATTAAATTAAAGTACAAATAAGTTTACTCCTAAATAGAAAAGTTTGCCTTACGAATATCTTTGAAATTAAATATAAATAACAATTTACAACTAATTCGATAACAAATACGTTTAAAATGTTCTCCGAAATGTTTTAGATATATATATGTATTTAGAATTAATTATCTATTTATATATTATGTAAATATTTTAAAACTGAACCCGATGCTCCATCAATCAATTAATTTCACTACCCAGAATATTTCAATATTAAATATTCATATACCGGGGTTTTTTTGTAGCACGTTGGGTTCTCTATATACTTTTGCTTCCTCAAAAATGTAATTAAAGTGTATATAAAGAATGTCGTATTATCTTAAAATTACTTTCAAACTTCAATTAATTTGGCTTGATTATCCTGCATATATTTTTAAGACTTTAACACGGCTGTTTTCTTATCACATTGAACTCAACCATATGGCAATTTCTATCTATTGATCCATCTTTGCCTGTCATGTTATCTCATTTTCTCGGCATTTCCTCTTTATATTCTCTCTTGCTCTCTTCGTCCATCTACAGACTTTTTTTTAAAGTTAACACAAAATTTAGAAACTTAAATTCTAATCGGATTTACATACATTTTTTTCATTTCACTCCCTCTCTTTATTTCACTTTCAGCTGACTGCTCTATCAGTTTGTATGTGTGTGTGTGTGTGTAGTAGTTGTTGTTGTTTCTCTTGTTACTTTTGTTGTTAGTGTAGCTGCTGTTGTTGTTGTTGTCTGCTTGTCACCCTCTTCTTGATTTTATTACACCGACAACGCGGCAGTCTGTTTAGTTGTCGGTCTCGGGGACTATTGCGTAAATTTCATTGTGTATTTCACTTTTATGGTGGTGGCTTGGTTGGGTGGGTGGATGGGTGGTTTGGGTGGTTGAGCTGGTCTTAGTTTGAGAGCGAGTGCGAGTGCGAGTGCGAGAGTGTGGCGACAAGGGGGCTGCGGATGCGAGCGACGTGCGTGCGTCGACGCTGCTGTTGTTCTTTGTTGTGCTTTGTGCGTGCGTTGCCTCTGCCTGTCTGTCCGTCTGTCTGTCTGTCTGTCCGCCTGTCCGCCTGTCCTAGGGTCTTCTGTGTTTTACTTTTATCCTTGCCATGGGGATGTTCGATGTTCCATTGCGTTTGCTTATTCTAATGATGACACATGCGTTCTTCTCTTCTTCTTCTTCTTGTTTAGTTCGCTTGCTTATTGGGTTAAGTTGTTGTTGCCGTTGTCCCTGCTCCTGTTGTCCGCTCATTCTCTTCTCTCCACTTTTTCTCCCGTATTCCGCACATTGTTGTTCAATATTTTTGTGCCACTTGTTTTGAATTTCTGAACATTTTGCGCATCCTTTTTATGCTGTCATTGTCGTATCTGCTGTTGTTGTTGTTGTCCTTACTTGGGATGTTGTTCTTGGCTTTGTTGTTGTTGCTATTACGTGCGCGCTAAGTTGCTCGTTAAATGCTTAAGTGGAGCAGAGTCGTTGACACAGTTTTCTCTTGCCCATTGCATTTGTATGACTCACAGAACTCACAAACAGACTCAAAAGCAACGAAGGGGAGTCAAAAAGACCCAAAGATAGAGACAGACAGATAGAGAACGAGAGAGAGAGAGAGAGATAGAGAATAGTGGGTAAAACTACTGCTTTTAAAGTTTTATTTTCGTTTACGAGCAACTTTTCTTTGTTGGGCTTTCTATGCGTTTGTTAAGCTTGTGTTGAGAACTGTCATAAGGACACTGCGATGCAGGAGACTTAAAGACAAAAAAAACCCACCCAAAATTGGTAGAAAAACAGAAAATATCGTAAAGTTGATAGCAACTCAATTGCGTAAAAGTTTCTATCAATGCAAATGGAGATATTAAAGTTGGTACAGTTCTTATATGCATTTTCTAAAAACTATTCGAAAGGATACAAGAATGCAATCGTACTTAACCCATGTATTAAAGATGTCTAAGATTTCCCTATTACTTTCTTTACATTCTAGTATATGATACCTAAAATATAACAATATATAATATTATTTATAACATTAATTCGCAATAGGGTTATAATATTTGGGTTTGGCAATTAACCTTTAAGATTAAAATTTTGATTTCGATTATTAATTTCTTCAATTTTTTCTTTTTTGTCTTCTATTTTATATCTCTTTTCAATCCCATACTATGTTCCTTTCATTAGCTATACGCCAAAATTTGTGCTACACATTCAATATATCTTCACATTATTTCCATTTAAACTGTTATACATTCAGTCAAAGTTAGAGCTCAATTATTAACTTGATTTTAATACACACATTCTGCAATTACATTTTTAATTACGCAAGCGAAAAGAATGCTTTTCTGTTCCTGCAGCCATAACTTGTCTTCTATCTGGTGCTCTTCTATTATTACATTCTTGCAAAATCGCAAGAAACTTTTAATTTCATACCACAATGTTCCATACTTACCAACATTCATGCATTCTCCGGGTGAAGTCAAGAATGGGGGGGGCGCATGCTACAATATTTATGTTTATTAGCCAGGCAATTTGCCGACTTAGGCAATTACCCAGGCAACAAAAGGCGTTGGCGCTTTTCAATATTTATGCCCCGGGCTCTGCATGGAGCTCTAATAATATGTAAATGCTACTCGACGGCGGCTTACAAAACAGAAGTCAGAGCATAACAACGACCACAAACCCGTTATTATTATTGTTGCATATGCCAAGGCGTTTTTGCCTGTCGTTTTGTTTTCTCAAGTAATTTGCTGGCCATGTAATTTAATAGTACGGTGGCAACTCTACACTTTTCATGCTATGGAACAGGAAGTCGTGCTCGGTCTGAATGTGTATGTGTATGTGATTGTGACAGGAGCTGTTGACGCGCCTCAGGTGGGACAACCAGGTATGTCAACAGGCAAATTATGCCCAAGGACCGCAGACAATGAAGTCTCAAGCCTCAAGCCTTAAGACCCTCACCCCGCCTTTGCTCTAGACACGCCCAGGTGCCCACTGATTAGTGCAAGCTTGTGAGTCAACTTGGGAAACCTACTTGAAGAACGATTCCTTAGAGTGTTGCAATTATGAAAGGTTACGCTAAATTGTTTGCATAATTGCCGAGGAAGTCTAACTGCTCGTAAGTTAAGGGATAAAGTTTTAGTACTTAATTCAAAGTGTGGAAATGGATAGAATATCAGTTAAAGTAGCTAAGTAATATGGATACTTCTCAGCTTTCATATATTGTGCCTCAATTACTTCCACTTCTTATTAATACGTTCTAATTAATAGAAAAACATCCAAATATTAGCAATACTCACTTCCAACTCATGTGATCTAATTCCTGGATAGCATTCCCTTATATTAAATTGTCAATTATTTCCAATTTTTATTACTTAATACTTTGGCCACGCGACACAATTCGTTGTTGGAGGTGACATTTTTATAGCTTTGTTAACAGGCGCAAGTTTCAAGCGATAGTTGTTGCCATACAAGGAAAACTTCAACCCGCTTTCCCATCCTTACCCTTAGCTCTGGGGTAGACGTCTCTTTTGTGTTTTGCTTGCCATGTTTAGCGTTGATTATGCTTTGTGCTGGGCTGGACAAAACTCATCCCCTGCCGTGCTGCCGCCTTATCGCGCGAAACAGCGAATTGTGGAACGCGGCATTAAAATTACTTGCGTGATTAACACACACCCTCGAGCGTGTCGCTTAACACAGTCCACAGCCCACAGCCCACAGTCCACCGTCCACAGTCCAGACAGCCCCCCGCTTCTTAGCTCCCCCATACCCATATGCTGTCTAGTTTTATCTATGGCTGCCTGCCTTAATTGTGGGTCTTCCATTTGACTATCGATTGATTTCGATTTCGATTATTCTCTTGGCTGCTGCCCAATTCGATCGGCTAATGAGGCAACTTCAAAAAGCTGCACAGCTCATTAAGCGCGCCGACATAAACTTATAGTATGTATGTACCTACTATATATGGTATATAAGGATGTGTGTCTATATAAATTATTTCTTTTTCTTATATATTTTTATGACCTTTTGCATTTATCGTTTGCTGTTTGCCGTTTGCCGTTCGCCGTTTGCCTCTCGATTTGTATTCTATTGTTTTGTTTGGTTTTGTTTATTGCCACAACGCTTCAAAAATAGCTGCACAAATGTAAACAAAAGCGCAAAATTTTCTGACCAGCAGCTGTGTGCGTCATGTGTACAAATTTTCCAGATGCTCTATCCGTAGACTCTCAACACGCGCCTCTCTCTTTTTTCTGTTGGTTTGTCGCTCCCTCACTTATTGCGCCTCTCTCTCTCTCTCTCTCTCTCTCTTGGTATATTTTCTTACTGCATCTGGCAGCGTTTTCCCCGTTTTTATTTAGTATATATTTTTGCCAAGCATAATTTTTAATGGCTTTGCCAAAGTGCAAAACCGCATAAAGTGGCCTTTTTATTTGTTGGATTGCTTTGCTTTGGTTTCCCCACATTTCCTTTTTTTATCTCCCCATTCGCTTAACAATAAATTGCCGTTTATTTATGTGGCACTACAAAATGCTTGCTGCAAATCTGAATATTTGCTATTTAATAATCTTCAAATGCCTTTCTTTCTTCTGATGATGTTAAGTTATTGCAAGGGATCAGTTCAGTTCAGTTTTGTTGGGCGTATAACAAAAAGGAGGTCAATAAATGTAATTTGCAAAGCTCACAATTTATACGATATTTATTCATTTAAGAGCTAATATAATCTATTTTTAGTATACAATTAAATTTCATGAACTTTTTTCTGTTTATTTTATTTATCGAACATTTGAGCTGATTATTCATTGTGTATTTATAGTTAATATATAAATTTGATATTTAACTTGTTTAAAATTCTTATTAATTTTATTGACTACTATTTCAAAGTAAGTCAAATTAATGAACTTCAATTCAGTTTCTGACTGACGCCATAATTGATTAAGTATATTTTCCGACTGGCTAATAAATCAACAAAATTATATTTTGATAACGACACAAAAATATAAAGAAATATTTACATTTACATGTAAGGCAACATTTTTTGTTGTCCGTATGTTAGAGGGGGAAAAGCCAAACAAACCGCTAATTGTCGATAAACAACCAATAAAATACAAATTTCCCAAAAACATTTATCAAAAATAATATAAATAATAACAATAACCACACACACACACACACACACAGGCACGCACACGCACAGAATACGACGTGAAAAACTCCGCAAAGGGGACAATAAATAAAATGGTAAAAGGAAACTTGAACAGCGAGGCACAGACGAGTAGATGGAAAAGTCAAAGGACGAGGGCGAGGAATGAAGAGAACATGATGAGAACGACGACAACAAAGTGTATGGAAAATAGTGTTTGACAGCTCATAAAAAATAATGTCGTATTCATTAAGGTTGCCAATGTAATGTGTGTGGGAAATTGTTGTTGTTGTTGGTGTTGTTGTTGTTGGGGTTGCCAAAAGCGAAATTCATTTTATTTACGACAGGAAGCAGCCAGAAAGCAACAGAAAAAGCACTTGAAACGCACGCATGCAAAGAAAAAGAGGAGGATTGAGGAAGAGGTAAGGGAAATTGGGTGAAACCCGAAAAGCATTTAATTGACATGCAGAAGAGTAAAGAGAGAGAGAGAGAGAGAGAGAGAGAGGGTGGGAGAAAAAGCGGAAGAGGAAGCGAGAGCGTAAGCACGAAAAATACTGGAAGGGGAAATACGCAAAAACTAAGAAAAACGAGCCAAAACAAACGGAGGCAAATGCCATTGACAATGTCAGACTGACAGACATTGCACAGATCCCACTCAGCCACCCCGTCCCCCCTTGCCACTTCTAGCAACCTCGCCCACCCTTCACAATCCTACCATCCCTCCCACCACCCCCCATCATCGTCCCTCCCTCATTGGCGGCGCAGGTGTTTTATGAGTGGCGCCAATATTTGAATTGTTTGTTGTTGCTCTTGTTGTTATTATTCTTGCACTTGACGAAAAGTGCGCTGTTGTTGTTCTTGCTGTTGTTGTTGATGATGTGACTATAGTTGTTGTTGTTGTTGGTATTGCCTTTTTAAAGGCTTGCGTGCCAAACTTTGTTATAGTTCTTGTCCCTGTTATTGTACTTGTTGTTGTTTAACCAAAGAGGTTCGCATAGTGCATGAAAATTGTTTTCTATTAGGGTGGCTCGGTTTTTGGTATGAGGGGTGTTTCAGTCACATGCAAATGCTGCAAGGTGTTTTACTTTATGTACATTTAATTGAGACTTATTAGGTACTGAAGTGCCATGCTTGGCACAATATTGTACCAAATTGGTGTTGTTGCTTTGGTTGATAGTGTCGTTAGCTTGTTTTGGCTTTCAAGTACTTCAAGTTCCATTAATTCAGGTTGAATGCGTGCTAATAAGGGGGATCCAAATACCTGACTAGAAGAAATAGGGTAACTCTTAGTTAACTCGTTAAGTGAGAAAGGGAAGGAAGAATGACAAAAAGTAGAAAGCTTTCGGCATTTATTTAACGTTAACTGAAAACAATGGGCACTTAAGCTTAAAAAATAAACAATTATATTATATAATATACAATTTATGGGGTATACAAAAAATATTAAATTTAGCCAACATTTGTTACAGGAATTCGGAAAAACACTGATAGAAACGCAAACAGATCAATACGAGAAGTGGCTGGCTTATGTTTAAGCAGAGTGTCATCTGTATTTAAATAAAATACCTTCAGCATTTATTACATTATTATTGAAAGATCAGTAGATGTTCAAGTGTCAACATAAGTGTTTATGATGCATATAAAAGTTTATATATCCACAAGAACAATGATTAATTTCCATTTTAAAATTATATATATATATATATAATATATATATATATATATATATATATATATATTTTGTTACTCGACTCGAGCTTATATTTTTTTAGTGCCCAATTTCAAATAGATTATACATTTAATTGCTTTAAAATATTCTTTTCTTTTGGCAAATCAATTCTTGGGATCATTTTCAGCTTCAAGCTCTTCTTAGCACATTGAAAATTCCCCTTGTTGTTTATTTGCCAATCTGTCTAAATCTTCAATCCTTAACTAGTCGGTCTTTCGACTATCGTTACACAAATATAAATGATGCATATGCATTTGGGTATCTATGTCTATGTCGAACTGTATCTGCATTTTGACAACAGCAAGATACATGCGTCATGTATTTTTTATACACTCTCCGACATCATCTTTATGCTTTGACAAAATGTATGGCATTTGCATATCGCACCAGTGGCAACTGCAACCACCTGCCTGCCCCACCACACCACAAACGCTCTAGACCGTCAGTTGGCAAATTTCAGCATCAGTTCCCAGTATACAATACCAACCCCCCCCCCCTTCCCCACAGTTTTCATTTCCCAGTCTCAGCTGATGTTGTTGTTGTTGCTGTTGTTGCACTTTGGCAGTTTTTCCCTTGAAAAATGCTGGAAAAGCCAACGAACTGTAACTGGACGTCGTTTTCATCAATATCAATGGGCGATTTGGGCGGCCGGGGCAAACATGATGGCACAGAACCACGGCGAATGTTGCAACTTGCAACATATGCGAACTGCCTGCTGGCCGTGCCACGGCACATAGCATATGTCCAAACAGAGGGGCCTGTGGTGCACTGGTGTCTGGTATGGGGTATGGAGTGTGGGGTGTGGACAGCAACAGCGCGCAATACAACGCATCATTTTTATTGTTTGTCGGCGAGCGAGCAACAACAACAACAACAACATAACAGCAGCAACAACAACAACAACAACAACATTAGCAGCAACTGGCAACTGACGACGACGTCTATTGAAAATAGAAAGCAAATGCTGAAAGGCAGCAGCCAGCTACTATAGAGAAGGCGGCAAGGGAAGGAGATCCGTTTCGTGCTTTTGTATTTTTGCACCGAAAATAGAAAAATGCAACTCAAAAACTCGAATGCGCATTGAAGTGGCAGCGTCTAATGTAGCTGAAGCTGTTGCAACTACGAACTGGGGAGGGCAACTTGATAAAGATGAGAGACGCAGGGAGGTAAGGATAGCTAAGCAGCAGTTCTGAGTTATTTCAAGTTTTCTTCTTTACGTTTTTTTCTCTGGTTAGACTACATTAGAGGGAGGAAACTATTCGGATATGCACTTTGTATGGCCGTAAACTTGTTCGATGATTTCTGCATATGAGCAGATAGGTCATAGCGGGGTGTAGAGTCTGAACTATGGCAGAGATTCACGTCTATTGATTGCATATATATTGAGAGTTAGCTAAGGATTTGATTGGGGCTCAGCAGAAAACTGTTGCGAGGAAAGTAAATGCGACTAGAAGATGAGAGCTCTATATAGAGCTGGACATTAATAAATAATGAATATAAACCACAGTCACTTACTAAAAGTAACTCTAGCTATGTCTATTTATAAAACTTGTCGGTTTATATTCGAATATTCTTTCATAGTTCAACTATTTCTAGTTGAAACTGCATTCAAGTCATTTGATTTACTAATTCTAAGACTATTTCACATCATGTATGAAACACTTCCACACACAGACACACTCGCACATTTTCATGCCCTTTTTTTTCAATTTACCAACGTCACCTGCCCTCTCTCTCTGCGCTTCACACATTGTTTACCTCGTGTTGCATTGTGTGCAGTGTTGCAATCACTGCAAAAGCTCGACTGCCTTAATTTAACGCTACACGCACACGCACTGTCGCCTCTTGCAACTAACTCCACATCCCTTCCTGGTGCCCATTCCATGCTGCCGCTAAATCGTCACTAATACGCCGACTTGTGCTCAGCGTTGCGTGCCGTGTGGCACTGGGGGCACCAAGTAATTCATAGAGCGCTACAAGAAGTGTAGAAAAAGTGCTTAATAACTGCCACTGGACGAGGGACGGCAACGGGAATCATATGTGAATGTCCAGCTAGCAGCAAGTTGCATGCAAATCCAAGCTAACAGTTTCAGCCGGACAATGCACAATTCATTCACAAGCTCCTCCTCCACCGACACTTCTTCTAAGCCTCATCGTCATCGTCGTCGTCATCGTCGTTGTCCTAGTCCTCGTCGTCGGCCGACGAGTCGGCTTGCAACTCCCTACACAATTTTTGTGCTTTTATTTTACTTTTCATTTTGAAGCCGCCTTCTCTTCTATTATATTTTTATTTTTCTTTTTTGCAAGTTTGTGTAACTATTTTCCATGCGCATGGGCACTGGAGGCACCACCAGCACCACCACTAGCAGCTGCTGCAGCGGCGACTTCTGCGGCGGAGGCGGCGGCGGTGTTGGTGGCAGGACGACTAGGAGCCGGCGCCGGCAGGACAACCAACCAGAACGAGGCGCTGAGCAACTGGAGCATTGCAACTATTTATTTGTGCTAGTTGCTGCGGGTGTCTGGCATCCACAACCCTTTAGCCTGCCACCCACCCACCCTACCTCCCTCCCGACTTCCCTATTCCTATTCCTATCCCTTGCTTGTTCGCTCCTTGTTGGATTTTCTATTATGCGCACGTTTATTACACGATTTTAGCACGATGACAGCAGCACCTAAAATTGTATGCTACATTTTGTTGCCTATCCTTGTTGTTGTATGTGTTTCACACATACTTGAAATATTTTAAAAAAATTTCAAAACATGCTGATGATAAGCTCAATTGCGTGTAAGTTGTTGACCCTTAGATGAATAAGCTTGGCTAATATCTAAGCTGGCAATTTGACAATTTCTATCATCGTAGTCTATATAAAATATTTTTAATTTAATTACTTATCTCGTTTATTGATAGCTTAAACTTAAATGAAATATACCGCAAATATAAGCAATATATTTACAATATATAAACTATTAAATGGTGCAAATTATTGTAGTTTCTGCTAATTCATAGTTTTATAAATAATGAGACTATTTTATATCTAAGACATTTTAATAGAATAACTTATTCTTCGTTGATGCCAATATTTAAATAGTTATTGTTAATAGGAGATACATAATACTAGTTTTACCTGTGAAATAATATTGTTCATGGACTTATTACACGTCATTTTTAATACAATTCGTTGAAGGTATTGTTAAAAAGTTATTTTTATTTAATTGCTACAAAACGGACAAATTAAGCAATTCTTTGCCCTTTAGCCATGTCCGGATTGATGCCCAACTGTCAATTGCTAAGCTGATGCTGCCAAGTAAAACCCCAGGGAAAGTTGCAGTCAGTGCTTAACCCAGTCTATAGATGTACTTAGATTGAAAGTTGTTGGAAATAAAGAAAGGGAACCGGCACAAGCCCAACCAGTAGCTGAAGTAAAAGCAAAAGCAGAGCAGAGCAGAACCAAGCAGAAAGCGTTGAGAGGACGCAAAGAAAGAATGAAACTTTTTAATGATGTAAAGTACAAAGTTTTGTGTCTTGTCGTTGGGCGCAAGTAACTTGAGTAAACTTTGAGTTATGCCTTAGATGTGACGCGAAAGCGGACGCGGACGCGGACACGGGACGCGGCATGGCGACGACCTCAAAATGGAGTCAAGAGAAACCCACGACGATGAGGAGTTCAACATGGGACGACATCCTTTTAGCTAAATGTATCGATCGATGTGGAGTGTCGTGTGGTGTCGTGTTGGTTATGTGGGTGCCATTCACTGGTATTCTGTCGTTGTTGTTAAAAGTTTTCAACGCTCATTTTTATTATGACACGCGAATTCGAGTGTGGCGTTTAACGTGGAGATGCGCGCGCAAATTAGTTTGGGATGAAGAACAGAATGGCACACACACTTCCTGGGGGCGCTAATAAAATGCCAATTTGCTGCATTGAATGCCTGCTTTATTGGCCGCCATTACAACTCGTACGCATAAAAAGCCGGCCACGATTTCGACCACGCACATGCGTCAAGCAATGCCCGAAAAACGGAGGGGATTTCAAAACCTGGAGTGGGAGAGGTTGAAGGACTGAATCCTCTCATATATGTGCGGCAGTTGAGTCTTTAAGACATTTTATGACGGCAACATTTACACGCATAAAATATGCATGATAAACTTTGTTGTTGCAATAAATCAGCATCAGCATCCGTATCAGCCGAAAAGTATGCAACGCATTTTGGGGGCAAGGTCCTTGTCCTGATGTGATTACAAAAACGTTAAAAGTTTAACATTTTGATGCTTTTGGCCTGCTTGCGTGTGTTTATTTATGGCATTTGGCAATGATCATAAAATGCTGCGTGACCCAACTATAAACATTTCTTGAATCTAAACTAAAATTGCATAGGCCCGAGCCTTTTTACGAGCAAGTAATGCATTTATCACATGTGCGCACTTAAATCTCATTCAGCTACATTTCACTTACATTTCTTAACGTTTGCAAAATTGATTAAAAAGGTTTTGCAACAAAAATAATCAGGGAATCTGGATGAAAATGAATTACAGAATGTGCCACGACATCTTGAAAAGATCTAAACACAATCTCTAATAGATTTTAAGCATTTTCATATGACAATTTTGAAGTCACACTCTAATTACATAACATTGCACAATATGTTTTAATTGCTTTTTAATAAATTGGTATACTTCTGATCATTTCTTGTAGAGCGATAACGTTTTGCAGAACACGCTGCAAATGTTTTGTAATAACTTCTTTCTGTGTTTACCATTTAAAATGTTGCATAACTTGAGGCGTCGTTTGCTATCAAACAACTTAAACTGTCATTAAACTTTTGTTGTCTCTATTGAACCGAAACTTTTAAAACCCCTCAATCAGGACGCGACGCGACAATGCAAGAAGCGAAGCCAGGCATTATAAATTGGCCCAAAACTTTTGCTTATTGTAGAGGTGCAAATGCGCCTGAAAGCAGTCAACATAAACAGACAAACAGTCAGACAGTCAGACAGTGAGACAGTGAAACAGACAAAACTCTGGGCCAAAGTCTTCTTATGCCATTGTGTGTGTGTTTTGATGACGCTTTTGTTGCCTGCATGCATAAAATATTTATGCGCCGCGAAATATGCAACAAAAAAGTGTTTTCGCCTTTCGCTTTGTCCCTGCTTTTTATGTGCGTGCAACTTTTCGCACTCAAATGAAATTACGAACGCAAAAAAATAAAAGAAAAAAGAAAATATGCCCGGGAAGTTTGCTACTTAAATGTAGCGCTTTCAATTTTTTTTTTCTCCTCTGCTTTTCCTTTTTTTTTTTATTACGCTCTGCACTTTATCAAGCATTTTGCCATGGCTCAGTGCACGCTCGATTGCTGCTGCTGGCGGCGGAGGCGGCGGCGGCGGCGGGGCGTGGTCGATGTGGGCGAAAAACTTTTCATTAATAACGATTTTCCATTAACTATCGATTGATTTTGCAACGCCGACCCTCTTCCAGCATCCAAGAGCAACAAGGGCCACAACAATGAGGCAAAAGTAGCAAAACGAAACGCACTTCAGACAATGCTGTGCAACCGGCAGTCGCAGCAACAACGACAATAACAACAATATCAACAATATCAGCAACAATAACAACAACAACACTTGAGTCTATTTAAAACGCAAACAACAATAACACAAGGGGTTTGTGGGCATGTTGAAGGCTCATAACCGACGCCTCCATCGCCGACAGGAAAAACTCATTGAAAAGTTTTTCTTTTACACTTGGCGCACTCGCGTGCAAGTCCCGCTCTTGTTTTCCTCTGCTCTTTCTCATTCTAACTCCCCTCAGCAAACCATTTACACCGCTTAGGTGTATCGAAGGAACAACTTTTTAATTTTTTATCGCAACGGAATCGTCGCATGGTATGAAACGTTTTATTTTTTATTTTTTATACATACGTCTACATGGAATCCATTCAAGATTCTGTTCAGATTGTAACAGGTAACTGATTTAGTTACAGATTTTCTACGGTGTACAATAATTAAACAAGTAGTAATCAGACAAAACTGTTTAAAATCTTCTATGATAAATTTATAACAACAATAGATTGCAATGTTTTTTTTTTAAATAATTTTTGTAAATATTCTTCTTAAAAGAGTTTTCAGTTGATAATTAATTGGCATAGTTAATACTATTAGTCTTTAGCTAAACGATGTTTTTGGTTTGCTAAGATCATAATTCAATTCACTTTTAATTCACTTTTCTTTTGTCATAACAATTATTATTTATTTCAACAGATATCAATAAACAAATATAATTAGAAACTTCCTTTGGAATTTATGTTAAACAAATACATTTAAAGGGCATTTCCAATTCGCCATACTCCAGCATATTTGGACTTCCTTGTTTTCTGCTCATTTTCTACATGCGTTACGGTTATGTTTGGATATTGTTGTTTCGTCTATTATGTGTATTGCCTTTTGTGTAGGTCGCCGGCATTGCGTTTCGGTTTTCTTTTCTATTTTTTTTTCTTATATTTTTTATATATGTAGCAAGGCGCGCGAGCGACCAATATATATAAATTATTGCATAAAGTTTGGCGCTAAGTTGCAAAAAGTTTCTTTTCATTGCTGAGGCTACCGCGATGACGGCGACGCCGAGAACGACACACAATAGTCTATAAATCTTTATGGTCAACAGAGATTACATGGGCCAGGCCCAGAAACCATAAGCAAAGCCAGACCCAGTCCCAGTCCCAGACTCAGACTCATAGCGAGACCGATACCCATAGAGTCCAGCCTTCGGTGTAGTTTATTGCCCCGTGTTGTTTAGCCATAGCAGCTTTTTAGGCGCTGTACGCTGTTTTGATTTGTGTTTCGTGTTGTTGCAGTTGTTGTGGTTTTGTCGATTGTGGAGATTGGAGTGTGTGTAAGGGGATAGAACAGCATATGGTCATAAAAATGTGCAGAGCTCGGCAGACGCGCTGATAAATCATATTAAACCGAGAAACTATGCAATGCACACAATACAATATGTGAAAATGAATGCGAATGCATAAAAATGCTTTCGTAGAAATGGCAACAGCTTTGGGTGCTGTCACACACACTCACACAAAAACACACACACACACATACCTCTTGGCTATGCAATGAATTTTTTGAAAATGTGCAAAGCATTTGGCTTATGAAATTTTTATAAAAGAAATGAATTTGATATTACTTAAAGCAATTGCTGCACTTGACTTTCACACAATATCGTATTTTATTTCTTAGCTTTAAATGACATTTTATTGAATTGATTTGACAACTGGCACAAAGACTTAAAACCTAAGATGCTAAATTACTTGGGCAATATTTATTTACATATTTGCCTTATATTAGCAGCTACCTGCACCGTCAGACCGACACACAGACACACAGACATTCAGGCCGTTAAGTATGCCATAAAATATATCCCCGAAATGTCTTTAATTGCGTAAATTTGGCCATTGCGTGGGCGGCATTTTCGATTTGCGTATTTCGTATTACGTACGACGTACGAAGTATTACGGTCTTTGCCTCGTAAACAACTTTGCAGGAATGTCGCCCTTGTAAATATAAAAAAAAGTACAGCATACTACACGGCGCATTTTACATAAAAATGCAATAAATAGCTACAGAAAACCGTTTGGAAGCGCACCAGCAATTTATGTGGTTCGAGGATCTCTCTACTCGAAACTGTTCCGTTGCTTCCACTACCTTGCCCCTGCCGCTGTTTGCTGTCTCCGTTGCGGCGCACTCGTAAATGTCAAATGTCGAGTTAGGGTATAGGGGAGAAGGCGCCTCAAAGTATGCTTATAAATTGCTCTAAATAGCAATTTTTTTTAAGGTTGTAGAACGTCGCCGGCGTCCCGCAACGTCTTTTGCTTCTGCTTATCGTGACCGAGTCCGGGTCCGGGAACGTAGCGAGTGTCGTGTCATTTGTTCGTTTTCTTTATTAGTGTCATGTATTTTTATAGTTCAAAGGACATTTGAATGATTGAATGAACTGTGTGTGTGTGTGTGTGTGTGTGTGTGTGTGGGAGAGTGTATGTAAGTACGGGTGTGTGTGTGTGTTTGTGTATTTGTTTGGCGTCCACTCGCCGCCCTACGGTTGGGAAGTCCGAAAAACGAGTTGCGCGCATGATTTCATCCCTTGCAGCGTTTGGGATCGTTCGGTTTGGGTCACTTTCCGTCTCCCCTTCCCTCACTCCCCTTTTTGCCCTTTGCGTGTGGTCGCACTGGTCAGCCGCCCAGGCACGTTTCATCATGGGTTGCTTGTTGGTTTCGACTATATCAAATAACGACTATTGACTACGCCTGTCTCTCCAGTGACCTGCCCCCATTCTGTCCACTGTCCTCTGTCCCCTGTCCCCTGTGCTGTCGTGTCGTGTCGTGTCCTGGCTCCTTATATCACTGTGTGTGCACGTGTAGGGTTACACAACGCGCCCTTCTCAGAGCTGCGGCCGCTGCTGCTTCTGCTCCAGCTCATGCTGCTGTTGCTCCTGGCTGCTATTGATGATGATGTTGTTGTCGTCGCCACCGTTGACGTTGCCGATGACGAATGAAAATCAATATTTATTAGATTACTTTCGAAATTTTATACGAAAATAGAATTTTTATGACATTCTCTTCTCTTTCTTTTTTTTTGGTTTGTTATCTATCTCTTTCTTGCCTTTGCTATTCGTCTCTCAACAAAATTTAGCTAGTTTACTTAGGCGTGTTAAAGGGTTATTAAATCAATTTTTTAAAGTCTGTGCAGCAGAAAGGTGTGACTTTAACATGGGATACGATTGAGGAAAGTACGTGGGATTAAACAAATATTTTTAATTGAAAAAAAAAATAATTCTAGAAAAGTGTTGAAGGTTAAAGCTTTAAGATTTTGTTATAAAGGGAAGTTAAATTAATATTGGAAGACTTCAAAAATAAATTATTAATAACAGAAATTAGTTGGCAAATATTTCACATATTATTTTCAAGGAATATATTTTTGGCGATTTATCAAACTGTTCGTAAATAATATTAGTATAAAGAAGACTTTAAACTGCCATAAATACGGCTATTATTTAAATGTACAATTAAAACAAACCCATTTTCTTATGATTTTAACATTAAGAAGACTGAAAATTCCAAACTATTCCAAGTCTTGCATTAAATTTATAATAATTATAATACTCTGAATATCAAACTAATGTAACTTCATTTGTAGCACATTTATGCTATAATTAGGCATTCCCTCTAATGACTTGGCTAATAACATAAGCCAATTACCTCAATTTCTGTCCATTCCGTAGACATTTAATATTAATGCTCTCTTTCTCTCTCTTTTACTCCATCTCTATCTCTTACTCTGTCTCATCTCTTGTTTCTTTCATGTTATCTTTCAGGTAAGTTGCCATCATCCATTAATACTACCAGTCATCAAATTAGTAAGTACAGAAAACGAGCTGCTAACACTTTTATAACCGTCTTTAAATGTATCTATATAGTATATATTCCAAACTGCCCAGCTATATAAATACATACATATATATATTGTACCTTTGTATGTGTAGGTGAGTGTGTGTGTGTGTGTGTATGTGAACGTGTATCCACTGCATTTTAGTGCCCTCAGTTGACCTCGTTTGGGGCTCGGTTTTATGGCTAAGAGCCAAACCCAAAAGCGATGATGCTTCTCACGTGGCTCAAAACTAAAAGCTCCCTTGAGTGCAAGAGACAAACAGTAACAATAACAACAGCAACAACAACTTGAGCTAGTTCTGTGGGCCGACTTTAGCCACCCACTCCACACTCCGCACTCCGCACCCAGAACCCCCCTCAGGAGCCACTTAATTATGAAGCTGCACATGAAGTAAAACGTCATAAAGCGTCGAGTTGAGTTGAGTTGAGTTCCCTTTTTTCCCTCTTTTTGGGGCTATAGCAATTGCTGCCTTGGGTAGCATCATCAGTCGTCTGACTGCCCCAACCTTGTTGTTGTAGTTTTTTCCTGCTACATTTTGCAGTTAATTTTCCGTTGCTAAATAAACTGTTTATGGCATTTATGCCAAAAATTTTTGGCCAAGCCAAGCGAAGCAGAGGCACAAACCGGATGAAGAATGACGATGATGCCACCACGTTGGATGTATCACAAGCCATACATGTATACCATGTGTCTGTGTGTGTGGGTGTGTGGGTGTGTGTGTGGGTGTGTGTGGGTGTGGGTGTTTGTAAGTGTGCATATGCCAACGCAACGTGCAAGCATTTTTGCATAGCCGACAGACAGAAGACTTGCAGCCTGTCGCTTGGCTGTCTGCAGGCTTCGCTTACTTTTTTAATTGTACTTTTTTGGCATGCACAAGAGTCTGCCAGGCTCGTCCATTCATGCCTTAAAGTCTGCTACACAAAATTTTGTTAATTAAAATTTCCGACAGAAACGGTAGCAACTCTGACATAATTATCTAAAGGGCAAGCCTTAAACTGAATTGTAGTTAAGGTATAAATACACTTTGTATTAACTTTAATAGACTTGATAGACTTTATTATCAATTGTTTGAAACAATAAATCGTTGCTGTCTGATATTGCCTGAAAAATAATATATAAATAATTAAAATTCAATTCGCAATCAATATTGTTAAATATTAATCTCTGTTTAACTTACTAAATTCTTCCGTGTTCATTTAATACAAAATTATAATTTCTAAGTAATTATACTTTTCAAAAGTAAGTGTATTTAAGCATCAACCGCTTGCCAAGTAGTCAAGTTTTTTTTTATATTTTGGCTTAAACTTAACAACTGACAACTGATTGTTTTGTGCTCGTTGACCCGTGCACACTCACACACAGTCTCACCCACTCAAACACGCACATACATATACTACATACATATATGTATTAATGAATATTTACATATTATGCAGCCAGGCGAAAACACACTCACACACCCAAAAATGAACCACTGACAATTTGGCAGTCACCGCAATCATAAAAATTTCACCCCGACCAAAAAGAGAACCAAAAAAATGAATTTATATATGTATTTATATATATATAGATATAACCGAATACAGGTCCCGTCCGTCAGTCGCCTCTGCGCCTCATTTAAATGCAAATTTTGACGAGCGGTTTTACCATTCTGTTCTTCTTTCCATTCTGCTTCTTTTGCTCTTGAATGAAAACATTAAAATTAAAAAAAAAAACTGTGCCCTGCTTTTAGGCTATATCTCTGTGTGTGTGTGTGTGTGTGTGTGTGTGTGTGTGTGTGAGTAGGTGGAGGCAAACGCTCGTGAGAATAATTCAAGGTGATAGCTTAATTGAAATATGCTTTTAGGCGCTTTGCTCTGCGCCTCTACTCATTTTGCATACTTCAACGTCGGCTTCAGAGTCGGCGTCGGCTTTCACTTTGTTGTGAATTTTCCCTAGCGCCGGGTGCATATTTTATGGCGCTGCGGTCGACCACAGAGACAGACAGAGAGCAAAACCCCCAAAAAAAAAATAAAATAAAATAAAAAAACAACAACAATAACAAGAGAAAAACCACCGCTGCTTAATGTTATGCAAAGTGTTTGGGCCTGCGGCGAGTAGGAACAGGAAGCAGGATACATCCGGAGTCAACTTCTGGGCGCAGGCGAGGAGGCGTCATCATCTTTAATTGCTAGCCATTTCAATTTTCATTTCAACTTCAATTGACTTTCGTCGTCAGCTGAAATTAAAAATCAGGAGAAAAAAATTTAAATGGGACGAGAAATTACTCAAATAGAGCTCCAGAGTATTGAGAACTTTAATTGAAATACTGCTTTATGAGGGATTTCGTTCTGTGGCAGTTGGATTAATCATAAAGCTCTTCATTATTCCCAATTTATGCTAAAATTTGATTATGCTAACTATATGTTCGTTTCCTACAAAACTGGACTGTTTTATATGTAACATGGTCACATGATTTATCGGAGTTATTAATTTAGATTTATCAGCAAATAGAACTACATCTATATACAAGATATTTATCTACAATTGTTGTAAGCTTTAAGTGATGTCTTTAAGCGAAATGGTTGTGCCCAGCAGCTACTTAAATTCAATATAACAAGAAATTTGTGTGCAGAGAGCATACACAAAAATAAACCGCTTAAAATGGCTTTGAGCAGTGCAAATAGCACAAAACGCATTTAACGCATGCAAATGACAACAAGGCATACACACACCCACACACACACACAAACACAATCACACACAGAAACGGACATATGGGAAAATATTTGTTTGTGTGTGCATAAGTGAAGTAGATCTTTGTAATCTCAAATGCTCAAGGCGTGCAAATATTCAATTTTAAATATGCAGCCGAAAAAACAAAAGCGGAGTACCAATCTTTCCTCCTGTCTCCTCTTTCTGTCATGCTCTCCCTCTCTCGCTCACCATCTTTTTCACTCTCTCACACAGTTTATCCGACTCTGTCATAAACACAATGTCATGACAACTTTTGAAATTTGAATTTCAAAGCAAAAATGTTCTCTCATTTATTCATTTGCCCAGTCATTCATTGCCATTTATTTTATTGCTTGCTTTGAGCAAAACACACACCCTCACACTCAAATACACTCACACATGCATACGCATGCATATATGAACAAAATTGGTACATGTCCATTTTCCTAGTATACCTCATTCCTCAATTTTCTCCCGTCCCTCAAGACTGGCAATCATATCTCACATCTCTAGTGAAATTCCTTGCAAGCAAAAGTCCTCGTACATCTTTTGATCTGGCAAAATTCTGGCTGTCAATAAATGCGAGCGAAAGACCCAAAAATTGTATTAATTTAGATTTCATTTAGCTATGCGATGTCCTTTTGGGTCGATAGTTGGGTCCTGCACAACAACAAAACTTGCGTTTAGAGACGGCAACATTATTTTATGATCAAAGCGTAGCATACTTTTAGGCTTGTCTGTCCTTCCCTTTCTCATTCTGTGTCGCTCTATTTCTCCGTATGTTTCGCCTTTAGCTTGCTTTGTTTCTTTCTGTTTTTTGTTTTTAAACTTTAAGACGCGTCGCTTTTATGCGCTCGTAAAATTTGACTAGTCCCCAGATTTCCATTCCACTTGTCTAGCTGTGTTTTTCAGGCTGTGAGCCTTGAGCTTTGCTGTATCCCTTTGTGTCCTTTCTGGTCGCTCATTAAATGCCTCGGAAAGTTGTGCAAATGTTTTCATTATCAGCTGAGAGTTTCTACATGTGCTCAGGGTGGATTTCTAATCGTAATTGTGTCTCTGTCTCTATGTACGATATGTAAATGTTTGGGGGTTAGTTCCTTCCCCGGTTTCCCCTGAGGGTTGCAATCTGATGTTTAATTTTTGGCCATATTATTATTTTAATAAGCAATTGCCTGTCGTTGCTCAAAATGCGAACACGTGTCGCAACCTAATGTAAATACAACTTACTTTCATACTAAACTTTATGGATCTATAATTGCTTCGCATCAGTATTTTCCTAGGGGATTCCAATCTGTAACGGTGTGTGAACCCAAATTGTAGTTTATCTTTCGTAGATATCTCATCAGTGCCGTCGAATGAGACATCAAATGCATGAATTTGGTCAAACGTGGTCAAACATAGAATGACCAGGCGTGATAATGAGCTTATTTTGTTCCAACACTCCCTTAAATAATACCATTTGAAGCTACAACTTTCATAATTATATGGTCTAATAGATAGACAGATTATATAAATGTAGAAGTTGGTGTAACAACAAGTAGATATTAAATGAAATAGAGAAATCATAATATACAATATTAAAACCATTTTATGTTTAGTTAGACTATGGAATATTTATACTGATAATATAATGGCTTGATAAAGACAGTTTTCAACTTATAACTGACTCGATCTTTCTGATTCAATTAAGATGCAATTTCGAATTGTCTAGTTATGTAGGTGTCATAAGTCTGTCTTTTTCATTTTTTGGAACATTACACAGCATTATGCAATCATATCATCTTAAGAAGAGCTAAGCTACCCCCCCCAAAGAGGACCATTTAAAATGTCGCTCTGCAAAAGTTTATTAAATACGAATTTATAACGCACATGTGAACCCTTCTCGAAGCAAAAGCGAAAAGCAAACAAAAATCAAGTTTCTCCTTTTTACCCTTTGCCGCTAATGAAAGAACAATGTTGGTTTGGGGGTAGAGTGTCAGTTCGGGGTCGGAATTGGACTCCTTTTTGTCAAAAGGGGGGGAACTCTTCGCTTAAGTGTTTTGCTTCTGCTTACACTTTGCTCTCTGTTTTGTCGGTATTTGGCCATAACTTGAACAAATACGCAAACATTTCAACACATTTGCCTGTGCTTCCATCTCTTTCCTCCTTGCACGAGTTTTAATTTAAGCCCACTTAACACCTCATAAAACAGGCTACGTTCTTCGTTGAACGACTGACTGACTGACTGACTGACTGAATGAATGAATGACTGACAGACTGTCAGACTGACTGCCTGACATTTCTGTCTCTTTGTTTTTGTGTGTTTCTGTTTCAGTTTAATATAAATTATATACATTTTAATTTTTACATTTAACTGGCAGCGTAACAACTTCCATGCAATTAGGTCGAAAGGGTTGCCCCACATACATACATCTGAAAACAAAAAAAGTAACCCTTAACCTCTTGTTCTTGTTTTTTTTTTATTTTGTTATAATATTCTTTGTGTTTTGTTGTTGTTTTTTTGCTGCCTGCCTCTTGCTTGATTGCTACTCCTGGCAAATTAAACTTGAAAGTTGTAAAATTTCCCTTGTCATTGGCAATGACACGTGCGTGTGTTGTAACCGCCTTCCCAACCCCAACCCCTAAACATTCAACCCTCTCCCCGTGTGTCATGTTTGTTAAGTGCTATCGAGTCAAGTTTTGGTAGCTCATAACTAAATTAAAGTCTGTTAGTTTCTCTAGCTCAATTCTTGACAGTCAGCTCTGTCATTGACTGTGCTAATCAAATAAATAACGAGTTGCGGGTAACGTGTAACGTGTAACGTGTAGCGAGTAACGAGTAACGAGTAACATGAACAGCTTGTTATATGTGCATTGGGTAACGTGTTCCATTCACAGCCCATAACAATTGCTGTTTATGCTGATTTTTATGCGCTACCAAGACACAGACCTGACTATGAATAAGTAAGTGAGTGTCGGGTAGGCAAGATTCAAACATTCAAATGTCCTGTGCACTGTGCTTATTTGCCATGTAATCTTAAGCGACAGGCATTTCTTTACTTATTTATGCACTCTCGCCTAAAAGCACACACTCTACACACAAACACACACTCACACACACACACACGCACACACAACTTAAAAATCACAATGGGGTTTTCGACTCTGGCCTTTAGATAAGCAGCCCGAGTCTGAGACCTGAGATTCCAAGTCTCTTTCTCTTTCTCTTTGTATCTGTATCTTTTCTTTTTTTTTTTGGGGTATCTTCTGCTTTATTTTTATGCGCTTCGTGTAAGATTTTTATTGTGTATACTCGTCGTATATGGCCGCTATCTGAAGGCTGCTATCTGCCACGTTTGCTTTTATTATTTAATGGAGCACAAAATGCATTTTACTCGCCATTGCCGCCCTCTTTACCCTCTACCCTCTACTTTCTACTCTCCTCCTCCCCTTCACCTGCCCCCTCCTGCGTGATCCTGCTGCTTATGCGTGTGGTTGGGCACACAAAATTAATAATTTATATATGAAAATGTGCGTTAAGAGCTGTGAGTCTCAGCGCGACTGGGCTCGAGTGAAGTCTGTTTGCTAAATTGCTTAAGAGAATGCGCGTTAGGCTGTTTGCCAAGGTCATAAGTGGGTCTTAAGGGAAGTGTGGGAAGAGCGGGAGGGGATGTGTCGAGATTTGCTCGTCGTTGTTCGCTTCAAGTTTCCCGTTTTGCCCATTTCTCGTAATTTGCTTAATAAAACGCGGTTGGCATATTGCATAAAATATAAGCAAATGTTGTCCTTTTGTTTCATTCCCCAGCACCACATTTTTGCAATTTATAAATTGCAAGGCAGCAGCCCAGCAAACGAGTCTTGACTCTCTCTCAACTCTGAACTGTCGACTGTCGCTTTTCATTTGGCGCGACTTTGATATATGAGAGTGGAGAGCGAAGAGAGCTACATACAAAGCATGGTGCTGCCAGAGGACTGCACTTAGGGATGGCTAAATGGCAATAGAACTTGAATAAGAGAGGGTAGGAGATGTGTGCATAAATTTGCAAGGCTCGAGGGAAGAGCAATAGAACCCCGAAAGCCTTTGGGCGGCTGTCAAGTGGCTAAAAGCTGACAAACGGCCGTAGTCAAAGTATTTTTATGGGTGCACTCAAAATGTATGCATATGCCCAGAGGGAAACATGTGCTGTACCATGTTATCAATGTTATTATCGAGAAAAAGAAATGATAAGAAAGATAAGATAATAATAATAATAGGGATATAAATAGCAAATTTTACACGCAAAGTGGGACTTTAACTTCAAAAACAGATTAACGTATTCTGTTTGATTTGATTATCTCAACAGAATAATGAATTTTTATTGAAGTACTGCATTCACAAAACTAAGTGATGCTTGTTAATCTAATAATGTAAAGTAAAGTTAGTAGTTAGTTTAAATATAACAGACATTTCCCATGTTTTTCAACATTTGATCACCTATCAATTTATCTTATAGACTGTCGTTCCATTAACACATTTCCTCCCTTTCACTCACTCTTTATCACTGTTTACATAGAGAACTGCAATCAGAGCAGCCTAAAGTGTTTTTTCAATATTATCGAAAGTTTAATATTAAATATCATTAAATGTACTACACGCAACTCATTTGCATTTGCAATCTGCAATCTGCAATCGGCATTCAGCGGATAGCACAGATGTATCTTAAAGTGTGTACACACTGGCATGACTCGAATTGCGCTGAGAAGTGTGTGTGTATGTGTACGTTGCTATTTACAAATACAACATGCAGCACACGATTTTCCAATTGAGCTCACACGTGTGTACACACACAGAGATACACAGAGATACACAGATACAGATACAGATCTATAGATACAGATACAGTTGCCATTTGATGCAGTCGTGCATTCAATCGCTGCGTCGTCACCTACACACGCGGCCAGCCCGAAATCATTTCAAGTTAATAATAAATGGAGCATCATCATCAGACATCAAACTCGTTGAGCAAATACACGAGTATCCTTTTGCTTCTGCCATGTTTGCCATCCTGACTGTCTCCCTGTTTGTTTGTGTGTTTGCATTGCCTGAAATGCTCTTGAAACTGATTTACTTTTTTCTGTTGTTGTTGCTGTTTCGAGTTTTTTTTCAATTTGTAGACTGTGGTCGTGTAATGAGCAGCTCCTTCTAGGCACACAAATCAATTAAAATACGTGCCAGGCATTAGAAAGGCGTCTTTCAACAGCTGACTTGGCAATATGATGGGCATATGTATCTGTATCTGAGCGCACATTTATGCTTATCATGCTTATGCGTATTTCATATTGAACGTAAGTCAAGAGGCTGCCAACATGCCAACTCAATTGACAGTTGAAGGCTTGGCCATAGCTTCAGTATGTATACCTATATTATATATATATATATATATATATATATATTCGATATATACTATATGAACTGTCATCCTGTTGACAGGCAAGGTAGCCCCATACAGGACACACATGAGTGGATACTGCTCATGTGTGTGCGTGTGTGCGTGTGTTTGTGAGTGTGTGTCGGCCTTAACAGACATTTTCACAGTTGAGTGCTTTGTTCGAGGAGCAGCATCTCTCTCTCTATCTGTCTGTCTGTCTGTCTGTCTCTCTTGGCCAGCCATTGCCTTATGTAATTTATAAGCATTTCTTGCGTGCGCCCGTTTGGTATGCAACAAAAATGTTGAATTGGGCATTACATAAGCCGCTTTTGAGTGGGCCAAAAGGTATGCTTTAAACGTTGTTTTTGACTAAGCAACCGATCAATGAGTTTCCACTTATCAATGTTTCGAAAGCATACTTTAAATTGTATTTCAAAGACACTAAGCCGACTAGTTAGCCTTAAGAATTGCCTTAACATTAATTGATCAGTTTACGCCGGAGAAAGTGAGCCTTAAGTTAAAATGAAAGAACAATGCCTTCGCAGATCTGTGCCATATATTAATTTCAGTTGTAAATCATATTTTCTTATAAATCTGCTATCTACTATCCTCCAACTTTCAACTACATAATTTAATATATTAATATATATATATATATATATATATATTAATATTAGATAGCTAACTTCTTTTATCTCCTGGAAAGTATGCTTTAGATATTGCTTTAACATCTTAGATAATTTAAAACCTTTATAAATCACTACCCAATCTTAATTGAAATTCTGATTTGATCAAACCTGTTCCTTGGTTCAGGCAGTTATTTCTTCTCACGCTGCTTATTGGATTATTTATTGCTTGTGTCCAAAATATATAATACTCTCTATATCAATATTGTACGATAACTTTAATCCTACACTTATATTATTTTATTGTATGGCCTTAACGAGTACTCGTTCTATTTAGCTGTATAACCGTCTCTAAGCTCATTTCATTTGCTTCAGTTCAGCTTGGCCGCTATTGTGACTCACACACACACGACATTTTAAATCCATGTGAAACCTTTTCCGCTATTCAATTATACTTGCCGTCATCCCAGAGCTCAACTGTGGGACACCTGTCCTGGTGCAGACCTCACACACAGACACACCGGCACACACACACACACACATTTACACCCACTGAAACCACACGACTCAAAATTTATGTCTTCCGAAAACGACACTTGACTGACTTTTGTGCCCGGCCAAGTTGACACAAAAGACACAAGACACAACTCGGAATGCCCCACGGCAGCACGTTGCCATCTCCCCGTTGGTTGTCCATCAGCTGTTCCTGCTGCGCCCACAGAACCCGCTCCTCAAAATATGCAAATAAATTACTAATAACCTCAGAATGTAACCCTTACACAGAAAAAAATAACCATAGTCTCTGTGTGTGCGTGTGAGTGGGAGTGTGAGTGTATTCCTATTCATAATTCAAATTTTACGCCACAATAAACAAAAATGCCTAAAATTATGCAACACGGCACATGCCGCAAACACACACATACACTCGTACATTCACACTCACAGGCAAAATTTTGAGCTGAGTAAGTCATAAATTATGTAAATTTAATTTTACGCCCCGCACATATACCAGAAATATATTGGTCTATATAGTATAAGGGCGGGGCAGAAGGCCAAGTCGACCACAAAATGGTAAAACGGCACCAAAACATAAAGAGACGAAGAGTAGGAAAAAAAAAGTTGTTATTATGTAAATTATTAATGGCATGTAATTATCTAAATTTTAGACAATTAGAAAAAATTAACACAGCAGCGGCAGCAGCAAAACGTAATATTTATGACATTTTTATTATGCGAGGCGACGAAGCGGCCAACCACCAACAAAATAAATACAAAAAACCCAACAACAAAAATAAAATAAATAAAAAACGAAAAGAAATTTATATGGCATGTCCTTGCGTCGTGTTTCCGTTACACATTTAACGCCATTTTAACGCATGCTAATGACCCAACCGCCGCTGTTCTTGGCCATAGTATGACTGAAATGTGGTAAATACTCTTGTTTATCCATGGTTGGAAAAACAAGGTGTAGCCCTTTGAAAGGTTTGCCATTAATTAGGCGCAGTTCTTCGGCAAAGCAGACGTCAGACAAAAACATTAGTTCGTCTAATTTATTACCCATAGACATTTTGGGTGTATGTATGTGTACGCACACATGTACTATATGAAGCTAATCAATATTTTAGATGTTTTTGGTGTATTGGCCAAAAAGTAGACAGCCAAATTGGGAATTAGCACAACAAGCTAAAGAAGTTGACGCTGATGAGGACAGGAGTCCACGTGTAGGCTGTCATTTCAGGCAAAACAGAATATAATATTGATTTCGCTTGCGTAATATGTTTGGTTTAATATTCAATTTCAGAGCACATACTTATCTGGAAGCGATATAAAAATATGTTTAAAGCATACTTCTTTTGGCTGTTCTTAAGGGAACTGTCTTGTGGAAGATTTGTTTAAGCAATTATGAATTTAAGTCCAGAAATATCAGTTGTATTGTCTTATAATTTAAAAAAGTCTTATAATAAAAAGAAATATGTAAGTGTAAGTATTCTTATGCAGACATTTTCCATAGATACTTCTCTGGAATTCATCTAATATTTAATTGCAGAAATATATTTAAAATAATATTGGAAGTCAGCTAAATCTTATATTAGCATAATTCATAATATATAGATGGAAATATGCTGGAAAATGTAATAAATTTAAAATCAACAATCGAATTAAAATAAAGAAAAGCTTTATTAGATAATTTTGTATATTATATAATTTATAATTTTAAAATAACAATAGAGCTATTAAATCAAATATCGCTATTTCTTAAGAATCGTTTCTAAAGTAGAATAATGTTCAAATTGAAGAAGTCAGAATAAAAATAGGGAAAATATAAAATAATTATAGCAACACATGTATTGTAATGGTTTCTCTTGTCTGCAACTTGTATATGCATAGCTGAGGCAATTGTCTGCTCTCAAAAATATGGCATTAATAAAGTATCGCGAAGAATGCCTTTGGTTGTTCAATGCCAATGACTCAATGTATCTCTGCGCTGGCAGAGACCAACTTTAATTGCCACTTGCTAATTGCAAACACGACCGTAGCGACCATTATATACAGCTGCCATATTTCATATATCAAAGATATATATATATATATGAAAGAGTAAAGAAAAAGAAAAAACTATTTGCCATTGAACGAAGCGCAGCAGCCACAACAAACGTGCAACAACGTGTGGCTGGTGACTGAATGTGAGAGAGGAGCAAACATAAAAAGCAGCCTCGCATGTGGAGCAGTTGGAGTTGAAGCTGCTGCAGTCACTGATTAGTATCAAAAGGATGCTGAGGATGTGGATGTGGATGTGGATGCGGATGATGATGATGATGACGACGATGATATACGTAGTAGTGGTCGTAACATAGGGCTGTTAGTTGCGGTTGCCCTGCAGCTGCCTGCGCCCTAACAGCTGCAGTGCAAAAACTTTTGATTAAGCTACAGTTATGGCAGGTTGTTACGTATAAGTCGGTGGTGGTGGGTGGTAGAGAGTTGCCCCTAAAAGCATGCTACATGCCATTGTTTTGCTTGCTAGCTCGTTAGTTTGTTTTGCTGTTGCACGCTTGAGGCGCAACATTGTCTGCTTTTAGGTGCCTGTTGCCGTCTCCTTCCTGATGCTTCATTCTATCTAACCGTTGCCTTCTGCCAGTGACAAATTTCTCAACACAACTCTCTATCAGCAGCTGTACACAAAAAACTTTTCCAGAAAACTTTGATGATTTTTGATAAACAAGAAAAATAAGAAAAAAATATATATATTATAGATATATAATAAACTGGACTGGAGTTGCGTTTCCAATAAGCAAACATTGCTTAGAGCATAACATATATATATATGCACGATATATATAAATTATAAAGTACGAGTATTACTTTTCTATCAACAGAAACAAACTCAATTCGGAACCATTTTTGAAACAACGAATATGATGATGTCGATAGATGATCATCACCATGGTAGTTTGCTATTCTTCTGCTCGTGGTTGTTGTCGTTGTGGAAAGCATAATAAAAATCGCTTTTCATGTGGAGGATTCTCTTTCTCTGCTGCTGCTGCTGCTGCCATAACAAAGCCATAAAACGTAGTTTTAATTGCATTTTCGTTGTTCCATTTTATGTAGTTGAGTTGGCGAATGCATAAAAACAACAAAGCGCCACTGACCAAGCGGACAGAGTGAGACAGAGAGATTGGGTAGGGAAAGGAAATAGCTGGTTCAATAGACGGCGCCGCATTCTAATTGCAGGGAGTGCCAGGGATGCAGATGTAGGCACTTACGGCTTGACTGGTTCTCTCTCACTAAGACCGCTTGGGCATCATAAACTAACGCAGTTTATGTGGGTTCATGCACCCAATGCACACACACACACACACACACATACAGACTCGCAAAGTACTTGCCAGTTTGGCACTTGGCACTTTTGGCATTGCATACGCGTAGGCGGCGACGATTCGACTAGTCCGCCATGTCATGCACGACTTGTCCAGGCGCTAAAATTTGCGGTTTAACATTGCCACTGGCGCCTGTGACTTTCCACTTCCATTTCCCACTATTTCCCCCCTCCTTATGCTCTCAACTGTGGCACTGCACTGACTTTATAAGTATTTTCTGCCCTTGCTCTTTGTCATCCGCTCAACACTTTGTCATAAGTCTAATTGTGCGCTGAGGCATCTTTTGGGCCAAGTCGAAACATTTTTTATGTATTTTTTTTTTGTTTTGTTTTATGTAATATTTTTCGCTTGCCAGCAAAAGATTTAATTAACAATTTGACTCTCAAAGGCTTCGTTGTGAGATGTGGGTTGCTGCGCATTTTGGCTTTTGGCTACATTTAAATTTCAAATTATGTGCGCTAATTACGCAGCTTCACACACACACACACACACACAGACACGCAGAGGGAAACCTTTTTGCTACCCATAATTAGCAAGGCCTTTGTGCAAAAGTCCTGAAAGAGTCGAAAGAGGATCCGAAACTGTGGAGGCAATGTTAGAGTATGAGATGCCTTAGAAATGTTGCTAAAATAGCAACATTCGTGTGGCTTACGAATTAAAATTACATCAAAGACATGTGAGACAAATAGTTGAGTGCTTTGTGAGTCTGACAAAATGAAAGTGAACAATATGCTTATTAGTTATTAGTTAGACTTCATTTTATGCCACCCATAATTGGTTTAGTTTTCACTTTAATAACGCTTTTAGTTTGAGTCATGTAGTTTGGATTTTAGAATAGGAAAATTGGTTTTAATGTGATATGATTAGCAGCCTAGGTAATGAACCGTTTAACCCTTTGAAAACAAATTCATAATTCGTTGCTAACTTTCTTGCAAAAGTTTTTTGGGTCCCCCAATTATATAAAAATGTTCGCTTTTCTACAAGATGAAATCAGAAAGAATATAGCCCATCTTCTGCAAGGAATGGGTATACCAAATATTTGCATATACGTAGTTCATCTTTAGAGTTTATAAATCTATCAAAAAACTGTGGTCAATATAATGAATGGTTCGGCATGGCCAGATGAAGTACAGCAAGTTCATTAACCAACGACTGCAATCAAAAATGTACATATCATGGCTGGAAAAACTGCACACACAGAAGCCAGACAATTATGTTGCCTCAGACTCTCAGTCTGTGGACTTGGACTGAGTAAGCTTCATGTGTATGTTCATTTCTGTTCAATATGTGAGAAATTCAGTGTTGTTTTTGCATGCTGTGTACCACGGCAGCTGCGGGTGCCGACGTTGATAAAGCATTCAAAAGCAGCAGGCGGCAGCAGGAAGCAGTCAGCATGTTGCAAAAAGCATAGCATACAATGCAGCGCAAAATGCATGTAGCAGACAAAGAGTCGATGATGAGAGTTGAGAGTTGAGCGCTAAGAGCTGAGAACTGAAACTGCTTAGCTCTTGCTCTGACCGAGCATCTTGCTAGAGTCCCGAAAACGTTTTCCAATTTATTACCCCGGCCACATCAATCATTCATCAGCCACAGACGCCGACGCCGACTCTGACTCTGACTCCGACCCCGGCTGAGACCTCGTTCTCGACCACAGCACCAAAAACCCGAACGTGCGACTAAATGAACATTTTTGGTTAAACATTGGTTTAAATTTTGCGGCGTCATCGTCAGTTCCCACTCCAACAACAATGCTCCTGCATCCTGTCACTGTCAACAACATGGCGCGGCATTGGCATCGCTGTATACAAAATCAACAAGGCTTCAGTTCATCGACCACTTAATTTATCCAGCTGAGCTTTGAGTAAAGGCAAAAGCGAATTTGTGCGACGCCAATGGGCGACGAGGGGCAATGAGGCGTGGCCTGGCATGCCTTTGGTCAGACAGAGAAATGCACTTAATTGCCATCACGGCCGCCCAATAGTTGACTGTTTAGCTGGCTGGGGGCATTACAATTAAAAAATCAGCCAGCCAAAATAAAACGCAGCGTGCATTTAGGCGCACATTGGAGACCATGAGACGAGGAATACTAGTCGCCGTCGCCTCGTCTGCTCCAGCTCTACGAGGCCTTTCAATTCATTCATTATGCATTAATGTAAATACGGTAAATGTTGTCCAATCATTAACATAATTGAATTACAAACAAGCGGGCGGCCAAATTGGGGCCTTGTTCATGCGCATGCATAAATCGCAATTTTAATTACTTGCCCGACTAATGGATTGTGTGTTACGGTAGCAGAGATCTAGTCAACAAAAATGAAAAAAAAAAAATCCACTACTAGCCCAAAATATGTAGTAAACGGGCCATAACAATTTAGCTGCAACTCTATTTGTAGTGCACGAAATTGCCTAGAACGTTAAATATTTTACGACATGGCGCCCAACGTGGAGTGGGGGGATGGTGTGCCAAGCAATTGAATTTTGCAGTTAAAAGCTTCAATCATTTTCAATTGCCGCAAACTAATGGTTGATTATAAAATATGCATGCGACAAGCAAGCAGCGCCCTCTGTCGAATATTTCCGAACTAATGACAGCACCAGATGTGGGTGATGAGCCCAATCAAAAGGCCGAATGGCCAAAATGACACCTTCGTTATATAAAAAGCAATCATCAGATGTTCGTTGTGTGTTGGTTGTCGTTTTCGTTTTCGTCTTCGGTTTTCGTTATTGATTTGCTTGGTTTTGCGGTTTCGAAAGCTGCATAAAGCCTCTAATTAAGTTTTATTTTAATGTATTTCATTTGAACGTCTTTTAATGGCATTTTTGTTCGTATTGCTCCCATATTACTCATTTGCCACAAACCAAATGTGACCACAACACGTTGCCAGCCAGCCAGCCAGCCAGCCAGCCAGCCAGCCAGCCAGGCAGGCAGCCACCCAGTCACTGGCATTCATTGGGGTTGCTTACCGGTAAAAGTTGAATGTGGATGGGCGTTAAGTGTTGCCCGCCAGTCGACATGGGTCGCATGGGTGAGATTTAAGCTTTAATGATGCATGAAGCGGCACAGGATGTGGCTGCCCAGTCGTGGGTAAAAGGCAATGAGCGCAAATGTGCAGAGAATCCACAGAATCCAAAGAGACAAAGATAGATAGAGGGGAGTGGGGGGGGGAGGGATGAAAGATGTGCTTGCATATTGAGTGGCATTTAAATGCTTGAAACGCTCTGTTGTTCCAATGTATTTGAAGGTGTTTATGAAGAGTGCTACATCATCGAAACATGATGATGATTGAGAAATTGAATTTGTCAATGGCATTTTTAGTGCTTGACAGTAGATAATTGATATATTTAAAATCGAATCTCGTTTGCAAATTGAATATTTTACTCTCGCATAATAATTAGAATTTCTATTGACAAATTACAATAAATGAAAAACATTTCTAATTCAAATCATTTTCTGTCTCTTGCAGATGAACCGTGCTTTACAGCTGAAGCCAGCTGAAATTGAAAGTCGCAGCGGTAAGTAATCAAATTCCAAAGTTTTCATCGCACATAATTTGATTCTACCATTTTGGCAATTCAATTTGATGTTTACCAATCAGTTCGCAATAGGTGCCTGACTGAGAAATATAATTACTTTTTGCCAACACACACACACACACACACGCATAAAGTGCCGAAAAACTTGACCCGTCTTTATGTAAGTTTTCCCGGGGAGTGTCCTTAGCAAAAGTGCAGCGTCAACGAAACTTTTTTATTCACACCTTGACTAAGTATGTGCCAAAGTGGAACCCAAACTTCAATTTCGCCCTCTTCTTCTCTTTTTCAACACATGCAACACACGTCAGCTAAAATTACGGGCGCGCTTCGATAAACTGTCAAAACTGTCTGCAAAAATTTGACATTTAACAAAAAAAACCAGAAAAAATAGAAAATACAGTATAGGTAGAATATTGGGGGAGCAAAAAAAAAAAAAGAAGAAAGTTGTACGAATACAACGTTGAACTGTCAATGGCAGGCAATGAGTGCTGGACAAGGGCACCCAGGAGCGCCATATTGTTTTTACTGGGCTCTGCCCCACAGTTGTCATGTTTCACGGTTGTTTCTGACAGCACAGACCTCTCCAACTCAAACCATTGAAACTTGGGGGAAAAAATGGTCAAAGATTTGCATAATTTACACAGCACTTGATTCTCTTCGTTTCTTTTTTTTTTTGGGTCAGTTTGAGTAGTTCTTGGTTTGATAAACCTATTGACAAGCTCATTATGCAGCTGGCGACAAAATGATTCTTGATGCAAATCGAAAGATTGAATATTTATAAAAATATATTTAATAGAATATAAATCTGAAATAATAAGAAAAATAAAGGCTGTGAGAAATCATTTAACTTATGGCATTTTTCAAATCAAGTTAAATACTTTACGTAGGACATAAGGTAATACTAAGTTTGCAGCCAATTTTCTGCATCTTTGTACAATTTGTGATAGTTCCCAAATCATTTAGGGGACAGACTACACACGTTCGTAATGCACAACTTGGTTTGCTTTGGCAAAAAATAGAGAGTATGCTTTGAAAATTGGGTTTGGCCCCGGAGGCAGGTGGCAGCCACAAAAGTCAGTGCACTCCGCGCAATCTTCTAAGACATTTTGCAGCTGGCAACGCTTATCAAAGCAGCACAGCGCCCAAAATGTCCATTGCACAAATTGCTTGTGCACACACACACACACACACACACACACACACTTACAAAAAAAAGAAGGGAAAGAGATGGAGAGTGAGAATGTAGAATCATTGCTCATAATAGTCAACGTCGACGTTGGCTGTGGGAAAAACTTGACAAAGTTGATGTGTCAAATCAGCAGAAGCCGAGAGCTGAGCTGAGAACTGAACGCTGAAAGAAGAGAGACGAAGGATGCCCAGGCAATGGCGCGGTACAAACGAACAAACGAATGACCTTTAAACTTTGCCAAAGGACATGAAAGCACTAATCGTTACGTTGCTCCCTTCATTCATTCAACGTTCAACGTTCATTTGCCAGTTGCTTCGATTTTACTTGACTTGCCACATCCCACTGATGCTGCCACTGCCGTTGCTTGCCAGAGCTCTTGGCGGCAACAATTTAAACTTTTCTAATCCGCTGGGGATTCAAACTTCAAGTTGCAGCAGTGGCAACTCGTCGGCAATCTGTCCGCACAATTGTGTAGCCTTGGATGCTGTCTTTACTAGCATTTCTGGCCAGTATCAAGGGCCAACAGTGGAAGCACCACACCAGGCCAGGCCATGCCCATCAACGACGCAATCAAGTCGACATTTTTGTTTGTTGCTTTGTTTGTATTGCCTGCTCTTTCACTCGTGTTGTCTGTCTTTTCTGTCGCTCTGCTGCTGCTTTTTCTTTTGGCTAACAAATTTCCAAGAAATTAAAGCGCTCAACTTTTTGGCCGCTATCAGCAACGCACTTGGCAACTCAACAGCCCTACCGACTTTTGACTTTGGCCCTTGTTTGAGGTACCCAAAAGCCTAGTCCAAAATGCAATTATACAAGGACAAGTTTAATTGCTTGGTTGAGACACACTTCCATACCAAACCCCCTGAACTTCACTGCAACTTTAGTGCTGACATTTACATTTTTATGTCAACTTACTTTATTTTATTTAAAATCAAATCAGGCATTTAATATATAAGGTTGAGAAACTTGTTGATATTCTCATCTACTTCAAAGTACTTCGACTTCCATAGTACGTATTCTACTTACTCTGCAACTTCATCAATTTTAACTCAAATGCTGACCAACTCCATGCCTCATTCCCAAAAAAAAAACAGACAGAAGAAATTGTTGCCTTTTGTCTGTGTCGCATACGCAATTTTCTGTGTGCCATATCTGAAGTCTGATGACTTTCATTTCATTTGCCATGACACACACACACACACACACAACAGACACAGACACATACACATATATAGATTTATCTTGATATTCTCCCATGAAAACACACACACACACAGAGACATACATACATTCATGTTTCATCATTATCAAGCTCATATTGTCGGCAGCTTCGTCTTTGTCTTCGTCCCACACTTCTCTTCTTCTCTACGCGTAATTTGTACTTGTCTAACACGTAATGATGTCACGTAAATTGCATACGTTGACGTTACGTTACGTTGCGTATTTTTAAACTGCAGAACCCACAGTCTACAGACCAAGCAAATTGAGCAAAGAGCGCGAGCGACTTAAAGTCGAATTAATATTACTCATACGCACCATGCCACGTGTATAGGAGCAAAGGCAAAGAACTGACACAAACTCGCCATCACTCTCATTCTCTTCTTATGCCTCTCGCTCTCTCTCTCTCTCCCCTGAGTTCCTTTGTCTCTTTCTTTCTCACTCTCTGGTATATGAATAAATTGCGAAATCCGTGCCATTTCCTTGAACGCAACACAGATTTATGTTTCTAACTGCGCATTAATTTCCTTACCTTTATCCTGCCCTTGTCGCTGTCTCTCTCTATCTCGCTGTGTGTATGTGATTGTGTGTGTGTCGTCCTGTGTCACACGTCAGTAAATCAGCTGACTGCTGCCTGCTTTCCGTCTCGCCTCATTCATCATACTTATAAATATTCATTTCCTTTGCCAGCTTGGCCCTAAAAAATGATTGCTAAAGATTAAAAATCAACTTCATAAAAATATTATGTACACACACACATACATATATATAGAGGCATTGATAAATTACAAAGTAAATTAAGAAAAGCAGACAAGCTGTGTGGCGATTGTTGTGTCAGCCCAGCTCCATCAATCGGTTGAGTGGAAGCGTATGTGAAAATGCGCCATTCGAGTTTCTTATCGATATCGAAACAAAAACTTTGAGCGTCTCATTTTCTGGCTGCTCAGGCAGGGCTGATTATTATAGACAACGCCTCATCAAATTGAAAAGCAATGAACTATGAAACAGTCGAACGAATAGAAGGGAAACTAAACCCTAACAGCAGTCAGTCAGGCAAAAGGCGCAAAACTTTCTTCTTCTAACGTGGGGCAGCACGAGAGTTGGGGGGGGCGGGGGATAGGCGAAAAACTAATAATAATATAACGCAGCGTTGGCTGCAAAAACTTTTCTCATTTGTGCAGAGTTTTTCCTTGTAGTATGCCAACTCAGAGTAAGGGCGCCTGTTCTGTTCACATGATTACGCATTTGAATTGTATTGGCGGCAATTTGTGTAGGTGACGTTGGCCAATTTCATTATCGACACTGAGTTTACCTGGCAATCACCAAAAAAATAAAAACTTGGCTTATTAGCGTGCATCACAAAACGAAATGTTTATGACTCTGAAGACAGTTCTTCGTTGCGCTCATAAGTATGCTACACATTTTGATGTACACAATAAAATAAAGAAAAGGGCGACAGAATTCAATTGAATTTATATTGCAATAGATACTTGGCGAATGGCTGTGGCTGGATGAATGATGATTGGCAAAGCGCAAATTAAAAAATTCACCACTAAACCCAATAACAAAGCCGCACACACTCACACACACACATTCAGGCAAAAGGCATAAATAAAGCCGGCAGCGCCTAAAAGCAGACATCAATTTTTGCTTTTTCTTCAGCTTTTGCTTTGTCGTTCAGTTCTGTTCTGCTCTGTTCAGTTCTCTTTTCTTCTTCTCATCGTTACCGCAGCTCGCAAATTCTTTAATCAGCTTAAATTCACACGTACCAAAAGCGACGTATAGCCATTGATTGGAGGCTTACAGCCCCAACTCCACACTCTGTCCAACAATCTTTATATTCCTCTGCCTTCCCTGATCTCTCTTTGCCTTTTGTGCTGCTCTGCGCTGCTTTTATCAAAGCCAGTTCAAAGGCGCGTATGTGTATTTAGGCTTTTATTGTTTTTGACCTTTTTCTTTCTTTTTGACAACAAAAAAATCGATTTTTTCCCACACACACACACACATACAGATAGAGCGAGAGACGCACAAAAGAAAACGTAAAGGAAATGCTTGGCCAAATAAAAGTAAATCACAAGCAGCAGCCGCAGCCACTGCCGCCGCCTCATTCACAAGTTCAAATAAGCGATAATAAGTATTTATATGCCACCGAAAAGTAGGCAGCACATTTTTTCTTCTTCTTTCGGTTTTGTATACATAGTGGAAAACAGGCTGCTAAATGCGTTTTAATGTTTTCCATCACAACAGCAAAAGAAACAACAACTTTTACGTCTGGCAACGCCGTCTTAAATATTTAAGCATACTTTTAGGCAGCTGCTTGTTTTGCTGTTGCTTTTGTTTTTGTTCTCTCTCTCTCTCTCTCTCTCATCACGTGTCGTCTCTGTGCGTAGTTTGTCTGCGCATCATTTTTCTTATGTTGTTGTTTGATTTTTTTTACGAGCGAGTGAAGCCTGTCAATTGGCTGAATGCCTCGTAAAAATGCCAGAGGCCGAGACGGAGGCACAGTCAAAGTCACAGGCGCAGGAAAGTGGCAGCCAAAAACGATTTGTAATGTTTTCTTGGCCGCGCCGGAAACGGAAAAGCACACACAAACACACACAGCGTCTGTATCTGCCTGTGTCTGTGTGTGTGTGTGTGTTGCTTTTAGTTTGTTATTGTTTTTTTTTGGGTTACGGAGGGGAAGCTCGCTGTTTAGGCCTGCCAAATGTCATCATTAGCGTTTCAATTGCCATTTTAGTCCGTGACACTTGAAGCATTTGCATAAAATTCAAGTCAAGTTGTTGACATTGATGGCTGACGTTCTTTGATGCTTGCTTTGGGACAAGCCGAAGCCAAACGAAGCAGAAATACCCTACAGCTGGTTTCGACAAGCAAACAGATTGTCTGGGATTAACCACAATAAAGAAAGTCTGTGAAAATGCGAATTTGATAAATCAGAAGAAGAGCTGTAATATTGAAAAGTATGTTAAGTATATAATATGATCAAAAAAATAGTAAAAAGCATATGGAATGTACAAAGTATCTTTAAATTCTGCTGGGCCAATTGAACAATTTGCAATTCTTTCAACTTCAAGAGTTTGAGCAATTTTCAAATATGATCCGAAATAAAAGGAAAGGAAAATTACTGTCGCAGTTCTTTCAATTTATGTCGCGACATTTTTGCTATTTTATTGAATAGAGTCGTCGCGACTTAGCCGTGATTTAACTCAGCTCTGCTGACCCCTCACCTGGTACGCCGGACACACACACACACACAAACAAAGCTGGGGGAAAAAACACTTTGCTGATCTTATCAGCGCGGCAATTGTCTGACGCTTTTGCGTCTGCTTTTGTTTGCTTGCGGTGTCTTCATTTCACAAGAGGGGTTGGTGGTTGAGGGAGGGCTGGGGAAAACGATAAGCGACACGCAAACGCGACAGTGGCAGGCGAAACCGGGGACAGAAAGAAGGACAGGTTTGTTGTAACTGTACAGTCGCAGGCGGCAATCAATAGTGTCAACTGGACGATGGCTAGCGGGGCGTATGTGTAATATAAAAAGTAATTATTTCTTATGCAATATGGCCACCTCCACGTGATGCCGGGCAGGGAGGGATGATAAGCATCTGGAACAACATTTTATTGCAGGCGGCGCAATGTTTTAATTGTTTGTCGTGCCAGTGTTGCCGGGGCTGCCAGGGCTGCTGCTGTTTTTTCTTTTTTGCCCCCCCTCACCATTTTCCATCCAAACAGCTCAACCATAAAAGATTGTAATCTTAATTGCATTTAGAGTGCCTTGCATTGTAGGTTAATAATCATAAATGTTATGGTAATAGTTACTACAGTTGTACATCTCTGTATGTGTGAAGTGTTTTGCTCGGTTTGCTTGCTGTTGCAACAATGTGTGCTCCACATTTGACCAGGCTCTTGAAAGTATAGTTCATATTTAATGCAGTTACGTATACATATATAGTAGTGTGCACAGGTGCCGCTTGCGGTGCCAACTGCAATTAGACAAATTGATATTGCAGCTACTCCAAATCCGAAGTGCTCGGTGTAAAGTTTGAAAGGGTAAAGAATTACGGAAAGGCCAACTGTGTAGAGTATATAAAATAGTCAGTTAATTTGTGAATTATATGTATGTTAATACTAGTAATTATAAAAATAGTAAACACTCGTATATTCCAACGTTGACCAACGATTATGTATCATAATCGCCAGCTTGTGTTATGCAATTAATTGTAGATTTATTTTTCTCTATACTATTTGATATTCCATTCTTTTTTTTCTCATCTAATTCCTAACTCCATTAGCTGAGCAGATCCTTCTGGCTAAAGCTTTAAATACAGTGGCTTATCTGCTGCCATACTTGATATAGTATATCAAAACATACTCGTAAACTCTGGTTTCCCGCACACAGAAGATATCCTTTCCCAGTTGTTGCTCTGTGTTTTGTGAGTTGCCAACACGCCAACCAGCCATATCTCTGCTCCCCAACTCCTTGTTTTCGTAGATTGAGCGACGTGTAAAAGAGACAGATAGCATTTTATGCGAACTTTTCGCACCCCTCGCACTTCCCTGTCGCTGCACACTTGAGCAGGCGAACACAATGAGAGAAGCTCGGGCAGCTTGCTTGGCTCATATACTTTACAAATCTTGATAGCTTAATAGCGAATAAGACGGACGAGGGGCTAAAAAGCAAATACATGTTTTGGCCAGCGGGCGAGCTGAAGAAGACGATGATGAAGAAGAATTCTGGCACATTTAAGAACCACAGCCAAAAAAGCAAAAAGAAAATAGTATGAAAAGTCATAAAAATAACAGCGGGGCCACCGCAACAAAAACAAAAATAAAATAAGAAAAGAAGAAGTACAAATTTCAAGATTTTCATATATGTTTCCCTTTAATATTCCCGTCTATCTCCCTCGCTCTCGCGATTTTTTTTGAGTGTGTGCTAATTTAGGCGAAATCAATAGAACTCTTCAAGCTAAGGGGAAGTGTCGTGGTTTGCTCTGGTTAAAATTAATGAACGTAGGTGGCAACAGCAACAGCAACAAACAGCAAAGTTTATGTTAAGTTGAGTCACCAGCAGCGACAAAAACTATAAAAATTAACGAGCTGCAAGTAATGTAGCATACTTTCTGGCGTTTTGCCTTGTGAATGGGCATAAAATGCGCTCGGCTGCCTCCTCGGGCTTCACCATTGTTACTAAGCATTCTCGCTGTATTTTTCTTTTGAATGTGTAGTATTATAATGCCATTATCATCATTTTTATTATTGCATTTTAAATGCATTTTCATATATTTATATTTGCTCTTGCCACTGTTGTGCCTTTCCTTTCATAATTTTTAATGCCTGGCCAGCTTACAGCTCATTAAGCAGGCAACAATTTGCAGTGTCTGCTGCCAAGTTGCAGGCGTAGACAAGATTAATGTGTTCTTGCCACGGTCCACGTATCCATAAGAGAGTCCTATCCCCCGTCAGCCACTGTGCAGCTTTTATTTTCTCAAAGTCGCCTCAAAGTCATGTGCACGTCTTGAAGCCACTGCTGTTAACTGCATTTAAAGCAGTTCCTAAACCAGAAAATGGCACACAATAGTTGGGAACAGTCGAATGTGAGTCGAGTTGGGTCAATCACACAACATCTGCACGCAAAGCGGCGGGGGTAGCAAGAGGTTTATCCATGGAAATGGATTTGGGAGTCTTAGAAGCTGAGTGGCAAACGCCCAAGCATTGTTATGGATAGGACATAGCATCAGAAGGAGCTGGAAAAGCAGCAGATTTGAAATTGCTTGGCATAGCAATGAAGACAGAATGCTCAAGAGATGCTCAAGCATACAAGATTACAACCTGTTTACACTCTTGGTATGCGAGTGGGAAAAATAAATCAAATTAGCCTGAAATGAAAACATTTTCTAGTTTAGCATTTCAATTCCATGGAAATCTAAATGTTGGATAAATCATATTTGTGCATTTTAGAAAGAGAAGCAGAATCGAAATTGGTTCGCTGTCATACATTGGTTACTGTTGAAGCAATCGTATTAAAATTTCGAATGTCTTTCAACTGGAAAAGCTATTTACAAATGACCAAGGATCCACTTGAATAGGAATAGTAAATGATTATATCTTAGATACTGCTTGAGTTACGTTAATAAAGTAGGGTATGGCTTTAAAGTTTAAGCTTTAAAGCCAGCTATGATAAACAAATATATTTCCAGATTTTAACGAGAAATCCATTAAGTTTTGAATACACTTTACCACTTGTTTAAGATCGGCTTGAATTTCGTTTAAGCCTGAGTTGACAAATTCCAACTGGCAGCATCTAAGCCATAATTGTTAGTCTTAACTTCGGTTTACCTTCTCCCAAGCTCACAGCTATAACAAAGACATTTTATAATGCTCTGGCATGTGAACTGCATCCATCGATTGACTGCAACAAGCACACACATGTTTCTTGCTGTTATTTAAAACAAACTTAAAGCACTGCGAATACATTTATCCCATGCACTCTCTGTACAGATTCTGATTCTGCAAGGACTTTGTTGTGTAGCTGTGTATATGTTTGCTGGGGGCAAACGTGCTTGCAACAAAGCAACAACAAGCCATAGCTAAAGCTAGAGTCATAGCCGTACATCTGTCTATATAGCGAGTCATCCAACTATCCATCCATCCATCCATCTATCCATCCATCCATCTATGCAATGCAGTAAGTCATGCAGCGCAGCTCGCTGACCCGCACGATGCCTTTGTCTGTCCCCCTATTTCTATCTCTTCTCAAATAACCCGCTCTGTCTCTCTCTCTGTCTTTCAATGTCTGTCCAGTTTGCATGCATTTGGCTTTACAAACAATATTTGTTGTTGTTGTCTTCACACAACAACTACATCAAACTCAGGGCTCCCATCGAGCTCTGTCTATTTTGAATCCTCTTTTCACTTTTTTCCCCCCGCCTCGTGCTCCCATCGACCTGCTCTTCTAAACCACCCACACTGAAGACTAAACAAACTAATATGCTATGCTTAAAGCGTACATATTGGACTTATGCTTGTTGCTGTAGTTGTTGTTAGTTGCTTGTTGTTATTTTTGATGTTGTTTGTATACAACAACCCGAGTGAGAGATGGAGATAGAAATAGAGATAGAGAGAGAAAATTGCATGCTCTTGCTTTAGTTCCAGTCGTCAACAAAAGGCCTCCCGCTGCTGTCCAGTCCCTGGGCCCTCGTCCTCCTCCTGCTTCTGCCCCTTCTCCTTCCCTGTCCCTAGCTGTCATATTTTGTGCTCTCACGCTGCCTACATGACACGCCATTGTGTTGCCCCAAAGTTTCCCACAGCGACCCGCTGAGCTCTGTATAGTTCAGTTGCCGAGCCGAGCTCACGTTGACGGGCCGAGCTCCCTGTCCCTTTCTTGCCCCTCAACAATATACGCCCCCATTGCCTGTCGCACGCTTATCATATAAATTCTTCTGGCTGCTTGTCGTTTTTTTTCTATTTTGTTGTTGTTCCTGCTGTTGTTTTGCTCCCTGATCCTGGCCATACCAAAAAGGCTAAAAATGTTGGCTTGTTGTTCTGCCTGCTATTGAAGGCTTAAGCGCCAGTCAGTCAGTCACTCGATTCACTCAGTTAGTTAGTTGAAAGGCGCTTCGAATATTCGTTCTATGTCTGTGCTAAGCAAACACACACACATTCACCTAGACAGAAACAGCCAAACAGCCTATACTATAGTCCATCTATACTATGGTCCAACTATTTTCTCTGTCTGGCACTCTGTGTGCAGCAGCTGCAAAGGCAATTTACACTTGACTGCTGTGGCAATCATTGCTTAAAGCTATTGCCCAAAAAGTGTTGACAGATTTTCTAGGTGTTAACCAAAAATTATACCAAAAAGACAAAGTGAGAATAAATTGAGATCTACATTATTTTAAATTGCCTCAAAATGTATTGTATTGTTTTGTTCAACATTGCCTCAATATGTATTGTATTGTTTTGTTCAAAATAGTAATAATTTAAATGTATAGATTATATTATACAATGTTCATCTTTGAAATCTCCTGACCTACATATTGACTGGAACAATTTATTCTAAACTGGAATATATGCTCTGTTTAGTAGAGTTGTTTAAGAAACTATTGTTGTTTTTAATATATTTGATTCCTTAACATATTATAAAGCTACTAAATTTACTTAACGAGGCCAATTAAAAATCAAATTGATAAATAGTTAATAAATAAAATTAATAGTGCGGCACAAGCTTGATGGATATAAAACACAAATGCTGCATCACATAGCTCGGACACAGACAATTTGGCAACACTATAAACTCATCAGCGTAATGAAAACTGCCGGAGTCAGACAATAATAACAATGAAAATAACAACTGCCGCCTGTTGTTCTTAAAAGTTGATCAAAATACGCGCATGTATTTAATTAGTCGTTTAGTGTCGCCAGGCAGAAAGGACGTCATATTGTTGGATTGTTAAAATACTTTACTTGGATAATTAAAAATTGCCCAATGGCATAGAGAAATCTAATGAGAATGATATAATATGAAGCTCGATGGCTCGTCATGTGATGCGTTTCATATCAAATTGAAACGAAAATACGAGAGTCCTTGTTGGTAATTAATAACTGTAGTCAACATAAACATCAACGTCAACGAGCTCAGCTCTCTGCTCAGCTGAGCCCAACCCATAAAAGTATGCTACACAATTTTCAATGCTCGACGCGCGATAAAAATGAAATTTTATGTGCTGCTTAAGGGCGTCGCTAAAGGTTATTAAATTGTTACTGAGCCAAAGGGAGAGCTCGAAGCTGACTTGGTTTGGTTCTAAGGGCGCTTAAAGCTGTCTCGAATATAGTTTAATTGAAAACTTGCTGTGTGACTTTCAAATGACATTCAAAGAGGGGGGGTGGGCCAGTTAGCAGACCAAGTAGCAGAAGTAGAAGAGGTACTGCAGCACATGGTAATAAAATTATGATGTAGCTTATGGGGCTAGAGAGAAGGCGAGTGAGCCACACTCACATTAAGTGCCATTGTCTGCCTGTTAACATGCTCATTACGAGGCAAAAGGAAGCAAAAACAGAGATGGAACTGAAACTCGTTCATGACTTCACTTCAATTATAATTACGTCAAACAGTGCAACAAGAAAATGTGCAACTTGAGGCAAACAACAGATAGAACTGAGACCAGACTCCGAATCAGACTCCGAGTCCGACTCAGACTCAGACTCAGCCCGACCAGACTCAGACAGAGACTTGTCGACAATTGTGTGAGGCGCAGAGACAAACAACTTGAAAGTGAGCATTTCCTTTAATGCCCTGGCATTGCGCTTTTCCTCGTCCTTTTCAGTACATTATTTTTTCTCTGTTTTTGTTGCCATTTTTATATTACATTACATTTGCTCCCAAAGTGCTGTCTCCGCACGTTGCAGGACGCATAACGATGATTGTCATTGTTTTTAATGCCAAAGAGTTGGTCTCTGGCAACATAATATCCCTGGCAGAGCAAAGCACAAAAACTGACTGAAGAAAACTCATAATTGCGCTCCACACAAATTGCAAGTTATGGCCAAAGTTCCAACGAGATGGAGGATAGTACAAAGTACATCCATACGAGTACAACTCTGAGCATTCATCATGTAACTTTAGCCCTACGGCGAAGACAGGTGGGAAGTAGATGGGGATATGGAACTGGACAAGCTCAGGAGGTTCACTGCACCTGCCAGCTGCCAGGTTGTGCAAGTTGCCGGTCCTTTGACATAGTTGTAATTTATAAAAATAAATGCGATAATGATAGCAGTAGAGAAAAGTAAAAGCAGAGTACAACTTGTAGTTATTATAATTAGTTCGTTTTATTTATTTAAAAGGGTATTGTTGGCTTAGAAATATAATTCTCTTACCTGATTTATTTCGAAACTGATCGTTAATAATGAAATGTTTACTTATAGCTTATTGCTTACTCTGAAATCCTTTCAATCTGTAATTTAAATATGCTTTAAAGTCTTTCTTCTGCTTTGTCCACGCGGCTGGCAGCCATTTTATTGATGTCTTTTGACGTCGCCCTTTGGTCCTGGACAGAACCGACCTGTACACGACTAGATTAAGTTGCCATTAATGGTAACAAAAAACTTGTTTAAATAAATATACAAATTTTTTAACAAAAAAAAAAAAAAAAAAAAAAAAAAAAAAAAAGATAATGATAGCAGTAGAGAAAAGTAAAAGCAGAGTACAACTTGTAGTTATTATAATTAGTTCGTTTTATTTATTTAAAAGGGTATTGTTGGCTTAGAAATATAATTCTCTTACCTGATTTATTTCGAAACTGATCGTTAATAATGAAATGTTTACTTATAGCTTATTGCTTACTCTGAAATCCTTTCAATCTGTAATTTAAATATGCTTTAAAGTCTTTCTTCTGCTTTGTCCACGCGGCTGGCAGCCATTTTATTGATGTCTTTTGACGTCGCCCTTTGGTCCTGGACAGAACCGACCTGTACACGACGCTGTGCATCCAGGACACGCACACAAAACTGTTGGCAAACAGTGAAAGATAGAAAATAAGTGATAGAGAGAGAAAGACAACTGCCCGCAGTCCGAGGCAGTTTTGCATTTAAGTCAGTTGGACCGTTTGAGCTGCTCTTCCTCCGCTCCTGTCTCCAGACGCGTCACTCACAACTCACAGGGAACGGATATGATGGTGGAGATGGATGAAGCAGCTCCGACTCCAGTTGTAATTTATTTGGGAGCTCGCCGGCAACGGTTTTCTTTATTGCTGCTGCTGCGACCGGGGCAAAACTTATTAATTTAGACTTTTTGTTCGCAAATTTGCGTCTGGGTCGTTGCCCAACTATTCACAACAAGAACAACAGGAACAACAGCAGCAGGGAAGAACAAGCACTGACGGCAGCTTTTGGTTTGTTGCTGGTTTTTGCTTTGCTTTGGCAACATTTATGCAAATTAGTTTTGATTGTCTCTCCTTCTCTGCCTTTGCTCTGTTTCGCCAAGGAGGGGTAAATGGCAGATGGGATGGCAGGAAATTGAAAGTTAATTTGCATGCTGCATAGTTTAAGGCGCCACACAGTTAAATACACAACAACAATAACTGTCCGACTTGCCAGTCAGAGCTCGAGCTCGAGCTCCAGCCACAGCCCCAGCCCCAGCAACATTTATTGTTATTATTCTTTATTTTATTTCATTTTATTATTGCATTATCTTTGCACTGCAGTCATATTTATTTATATCCATTGCATACGCCCAGGCGCTTGCCTTATTTAATTGCACGTGCATAATTCTTCTTAAAATACAATTATTACAACGCCTGCACAGACGGAGTTCTCTTGCAAAATTTATGTTTATTTCAGTTCGGTTCGGTTCAGTTCGGTTCATTTCGGTTCATTTCTTATGCAGGCGGCAGCTTAAAGAAACGTTTCATGTGCGTATGCTACATTATTTTAACATGTTTTCACTGTTTCCCCGGAACTACAGGACTCTTTTTTGTTGAAAATGCGCCTTTAAGGCGCTTACTTGCATATTTATGTCACTCGCAGGAATGTGTCGCCTCTGGTCACTCTGAAAACGTTACATAAATATGAAGTGCGACTCGAGGAGTCCTGCTAAAGTGGAAGGGGGGGGGGGGGGGGCTTGGGTGGTTTGTTAACTTGGTTGGTTGGCTGCCTGCTCGCTCATGTGTGACAGTAGCCAGCTGGCTGTGAGACAGACAACTGTGAAGGCAGCACAATTGACAGTTTTGTTGCATAAATTTTGTGGGGCGGCTGCCTGACAATGCGAATATCGGGCAGGAGGTGGGAGTTGATCCTGGCTCTGAGCTGAAACTGACAGGCTTACGGCAATCATGGGAGATGGAAGATGGCAGTCGGTTTGCTGGAATGTAGGGTGACAAAAATGTCATATGACACTTTCCTCATGCGTTGTTCGTTATTAACATAATTCTACTTTGTTTTCACGATGATCCCCTGGATTAAGTTCTCTTATTTATTACAGATTTTTCGTATTACTATTATATGATTTTCTCATATTGTTATTTTAACATGCAATTTATCATGCTTGTGAATATTTTCAATTATGCGTTTCCGAATTTCCGAAGGCTTTTGTCTCAAATATTATTATTTATTGATTTAAGTTTAATAATTACATTGACGAATTTTCCATGAATCTGGCATTATTTATTTTATTTAGGATTAATGAAGATTCAGTTATAAGTTAAATATTATTTAAGGAAAATCTTCAAATGTTTAATATGTTTAAATGTTCAACAATAAACTGTCGATGCTTTAAAATTTAATTAATTCCAATAGTATACATTTTATGTTCGTTTCTAATTGATATCTTAATATTATTCAAGCTTCAATTAAAATTTAAAGCTTTCTTCATTTCATTAACTTATTGCAGCTCTTAGTTCGAGTTGAAAGCATTTTCAGTTCATCAATAACTCGGTCAATAAATCCTCACACATTCGCTTCGTTTGTTCTTGGCCAAAACGTGTTGCAAATGTCCTTCAAATGTGCAAAAATCGACAGTTACCATTCTCGTTTGTACATATATCACCCCATCCAGGCGCAACAAAATGCAGTCAACTCGTTTGTTCTGGGGAAAAATTTCACAACTAATTGAATATTTAAAACTGCCAAACCGCAATTTCAAATTTATTACCCAGTGCAGCAACCCAATCCAGGCACCCAGCACAGACACACACCAAAAGTGCAGGCGGGCAGGCGGTCAGGCGGTCGGGCGGCCAGGCAGAAAGGCAGAAAGGCAGTCAACCAGTGGAGCGTCCATTCAACGGCCATTACCTTTTGGATGTGTGTGGTTCTCTTTCTGGCTTCCCCGTCTCTTTCACTCCGGCACTTGGTCTGGGTATAAAATGTCACTTAATTGCAATTTAGTAAATTGTTTTCCATGTTGTATAACAACGGCGGCAACAAGCAACTGCCACCTCGCATCCCAGAGTTCTTCTTGTTCCCGAATGCCTCCACATGTTGGCAAAGGAGGCGTGGCATAAGGGGGATGGAGACACACATATTAAAACCATAAATTTTGCGGTGATTTATCTTAATTTAAATGTTGCAACAATGCATGCGGCTGGTTGCTGTTGCGACGTCTGTTGCCTGCCCCTTTGTTTAAATAACAAAGCAGCTAAAAGTATGCAACAATTTTTATATTTTTTACTCCTACCACACATACACACATGTATTTATTATGTAGCGCATGCTATAGCTTTTGTATTTCTTTTTTATTTTATATTTTTTGTGCGTTTTGGTGCCCTCTTCCCGCATGTTGCTCAGGCAGCCGCCATCATGCTGTGCGCGAAAAATCAATTAAAAATTCATCAAATAATTAACAAAAGCACTGCGCAGCGTAACCGGTAAGAAGGGGTTAAACAATAGCATCTACTGCCGTTGCCGTTGCCGTTGCTGTTATGTCCTCGTCTCTCCAGGGAGTATTTAACTTGGCCTGCTCAGGGACGTAATTTCAATGCTGCTGCTTTCATGTATGTGTGTGTGTGTGTGTGTATGTGTGTGTGCGACTGCGACGCGCAAAACAAATTAAATTCAATTTAGTCAACGGCAGCAACAGCAACATCAACAGGGCAGGAGGAAGGCAGCAGATTCTACAAGAAGGTGCAATTTTGATGGATTGCTTTGGCTGCCTGCCAGTCGAGAGTGCCTGTTTCCAAAGGGGGGTCTCCAGGAGCTGGCTTCCTTGTTTGTTGCTTAGCTGCAAAGTTTACGAGCTGCTGCTGCTTCTGTTACTGCTGCTGATTTTGTATGCCTGTGTGCGCAAATTTACATATGTGTGCTAGTGTGCGTATGTTGGACTAAAGTTGCGCCCAAGTAAACGCAGCTGCATTTAAACTTTGTACAGAATAAAAATACTATATATATATACATATATATAGTACTATTATATAGCCTCGTACCACACATACAAGAAATTAAAAACTTTTGCAGCAAATGGCATTAAGCATTAAACTGTAGCATACCTTTGAGTGCCCCAAGTAATTTGAAGAAAGGCAACAAACTTTGAAAATAATGCACTTTTATATATACGTTTTAAGTCATTATTGTAACTAGCATTAAAAATGCAAACGTGATAAAATGACGACATGAAATGAAATTTAAAATCAATGTTCTTAATTGTATTTAAATTAATTCACTGAATTAAATTTCAACCATATTGTCTATGATATGTACTCACATTTTCCTGCTCGGACGTCAACTAGTTTCATACAAAACATAACTGTAGCTTGCTTTTAAACATTGCATTTTAATGTCTTCATAAAGAAAATGAAATATCATAAATGTCATAAATGAAGCTTAAATTTAGATGATTCATTAGGTGTTTAATAGCCTAAAATCGTTCGAATTCCATTTAACATAAATCAAAACTCACTTTACCTTATTTAATAGAACTATTTCATTAATTTAATTTAAGTTAAGTTAAGTAAATAAATCGGCCTGGCTAGGCTTAAATTTATTGCATACGTTCGCCTTGTGGCTAATTAAACAGAAATTCGTTGCCTGTGCTCTGTCAATGCTTGAATTTAAAGTCATTTCTCTTGTCTCTGGACTAAACAAATGACAGAAACCTTAAGCCTTGGCCGCAAAACAAGCAAACCAAAAATCACAAATTTCCGCTTTTTAATGAATGCCTCTGACAGCGGGTAGAGGGGAGGGGACACGCCTACATAAGGGCGTGGGTCGAAACGATAACACGTCGTGTCAGCGACGACTGTAACCAGTTTGAAAGTTGGCGGCGTGACATGTCAGGTTTTTGGATACTACGTGCATACGTCTGCTAGGCGGCCCCCAAAAAGTATGCAACTTCATTTATAAAAACCCTTTTTTTTTGTAGCCAACTGACTTTTGGCTTTTTGTAATTTATACGCGCTTAAAGGCGTCATGTCGGGCAACACCTACAAATTATTTTTTCCTTTTGTTTTGTTGGAGCTTTTGCATAACGTCAACGTCTGACAAATGTGCCATAAGCAGCAACAATAACAATAATAACAACAACAACACCAACAAAAACAAGAAGAGCATTGAAACTTTTGCGTGCGGCTTTCGGTTTTGGTTTCATTTTTGTGGCCAGCGGTTAAAAAAGTTGTGGCCAAATAAATGGCCAAATGGTTGAAAATGACAAATGACCGTCAATCATGACAGGCCAGACGAGAGCGTCCAGCTGTGGACTCTGTGCAACTCTTTGGGGTGGGCCGATAAGGCTAAGCTCTGTCTGCCACTGTTGCCAGTTCCCAGCTCCCAGCTCCCAGTTCCCAGACAAAGGATGGTAAATGGGAAAAAGGGGACAAACACACCTGCCGGTCAATGACAGTCAAAGCTCATCATTGGCATTCGGGGGTTGCTTTTGCGCCTGGCCATCTAAATGAGTGTTTTTGCCAGATAAGTTGTACAGCTCATAATTTTGTGGATTGCCCTTGGTTCTGTTGGTCATTAAGTGTGTGTGGCTCAAAGTAAAATATATGACCAATAAGTTGAATATATGACAAATAATTTAAATTGTTCTAGTACACTTATGTTGCCAGCAGATTTTCCATGTTTAATCTCATTTATTTTAAATTTATAAATAGATAAATAGTCGAGATTTCAAGAAAGTATCTCAAGAGTGTTAACTATTAATACTTAAGTCTCTTTCCCTGCACTTCTGTGTGATAATAGAAACTTGCAGCCAAGTAAAAAAAGATTTTATGTTATTTTTTTTAATACTTGCTTACTTGCTTCAATGACATTCTTAGTTTGTTTTCTTAAATGCCCTATTTATTGGGTTACCCGAAAAAATGCTAATAGCAAATTTGTCAAATTCCAAATGCGTAAGACTATGCTGCGTATACGTAATAAGTAAGTGTGGTAAAAAATAAAAACAAAATCTTGGCCAAGTAAATATCTTTTTCGACCAAGAGCGCGGGTAAACAAAATCGTTTGGCTGCAAGAATTTACAATATTAGTTTGCAATCTGACAAAGGACCACCAAATTGCTTAGACTCACAAGAAAAATCTTATCAATTTCTTCTGTTTTTTTTTTTGTAAACTGGCAAAGTTTCAGCGAGTTGTTGCCCCCCGAAGTGCCACTGTAAAATATTTTATTGAATATAATAAGCAAGGCAAACTTTGGCTAAAACGGAGGAGACAAAGTTGTAGTAGAAGATGCAGCGAGTCAGTTGTTGTTGCCATTTAATATGAGCGCACAAACATTTCACCCGCTGCTTTGTCCTTTTCCTTTTCTATTGCTCTGCTTTGCTTTCCCTTTTTCCCTTTTCATTTTCCCTTTGGCTTTTCTGCATTTATTGCATTCGCTTTTGTGCTGCTTCAACAATATAATACCTGCGTGTGAAATAACGCAAAGTTTATGCAGCGCTGAAAACTTTTCGTTTAAATGAAAACTACAAAACATTTAAGTTTCGGGCAACAAGGCAACCGAATTTAAATGCCAAGTCCCCCAAGGGGGGGGCGAGGGGATGAATGGTCCAACCCTTGGGGCGTTGCTTGGCACTGAAAATGAAATCTGAAATTTCAAATTTCTTTTCTTATTCTGTTTTTTTCTTCTTCTCTTTTTGCCAAAGTTTACACTTTGTAGTCGCGTCTTTGATGCACACCGAAAAGAAAGTGTCAAATTAAATTTAAAAAGTGATTTGCCGCGCTTTTTATATTTTTATTCCTCACACATTTTGTACTGGTGTGTGTGTGTTTATTTTGTTGCCTGTCGACTGCTTTTTAAATGCTGCCAGGCATACGACTAAATGCTAAAGTGAAAATTCGCTGTAATTTGCCTGAAAAGAAAGTAATTTTCCCCATTTTCTTTGCCCTCTTGAAACCATTGAGACTGCCGAAATTGAATTGCCTTTGGTTTTGTGTGTTTTAGCTTAACAAAAAGCTATTACTTACCTGCTTTTTGAAGACTTAGTACTTTAAAGTTGGCTCCGTTGTCAATTGTGAGTACTTCGTTATTTCTCTCACTACGTAAATAAAGGTGATAATCATGTTGTTCATAAAAAAAACAACAAGGTTTAGCAGTTTATACATATAAATATATTTTCTAACTTCTTGACAATATTGATAGCATAATTCTTTATTGTAATGCATTCACTAAATACTTAAAGCAAGAGAGTAGCGAGTAACTCAGGGAGAAATAAGATCACAGAAAATGTGGGAGAACTCTAGTTTCACTAAGCTAATCAATAACTTATACTTTTATAAGCTGAATTTTTTATTAAATTGCCAGCATTTATATAAGAAAGACTACAAATTCCGTTTTTTAATTAATTTTCTCAATTCAATGATTAATTAAACTGTTTACAGTGCGTGCAAATCAAAGTTTTCTAGGTCTGTCTGTTAAAGCGGCTGGTTGTTATTTTTGCTTTCGCCTGTCCGCAAGTAAACAAATAATTTCTATGCAAATATTTTACACTAATTATTTCAAATATTTTGCATACGGCGGCGTCGAAAGCAGCCAACAAAACAAATACAAGTTTTTGGGAATGTCTATCCAACTGACTTTCTGTCTATCCATCTGTCTGGCAGTCTGGCAGCCTGCGCCCAAAAATAGTTATTTGCTCAAATTAAATATATACATTTGTGTATTTGTACTGCACAAATATGTCTCTGTCTATCTGTCTATCTGTCTGTCTGTGTGTGTGTGTGTGTGTGTGTGAGTGTGATTTTGTATGAAACAAAATTATTTTATGGCGTTTGCTTTTGGTAAACAAAATAGTCAACCAGAGCTGAGGAGTCATAGTCGAAAGGCAACATGGTGAGTCACTTGACACGGTACAGTCTCTGCTGACAGTCAGTCTACCGAGGAGGTCTAAAACTATGCAGTACTTTTTTCTGTGCCGTGCACTGCAATTTTCCAGCCTTTGGGCACACCTTTTGTTTGGACACAAGCGCTGAAATTGATTAAGTTTGCTGCCTGCCAATGAAAAAGGCACTCAATCAAACAGCGACCGCCTGGGTGCCCCACAGCCAAAAAAAATAAAATAAAAAGAAAAACAAAAAGGTGCCTTTGAAAGCGCACACAAAAGTGCCTAACCGAAATAAATGAATGAATGAATGAATGAGAGGCGAATCGCAGCACATCGAATGGTAGTGCCATGTGCCGCGTTGTATTCAAATCAAGTCAAACGTAAAAACGTTGACTTAGCACTCACACGCACTTGAAGGATGAAGGATGAAGGATACACACATCTATTGACTGCGACAAGTGTCGTGGCAAACAGAGATTGCCGCGACTTGAAGCCGTTGCCCGTGAAAATGAAAATGAAAAACTGTTAACAGTCTATGTGCATACCATTATCCGAGTCGAAAAACTGGTTACCTGACTGAGTTGGAAGTGGAGCAGCTTAAGTGGTATTAAATGTGTCTGTGTGGAGCTTGAGACTCGCCATAAATACTGCCAGTAAGAAGCAACAAGACGGGAACCTCGCGACTGCTAGACTATTTAAAATAATATTATTTATTGTGACAAAGAGATGTGATCTCAAAACACAGACCGGCTTAACGTAGAGGAACGATTGCATTGCATCTTTCAGGTTGGCGAAGCTGACTTTGTTTATCAAATACTTAACAAAATCTAAACAAAATTTGTTTTGTTTCCAGTTAACTAAAAGATTTATACCTTCCACTTGCTCACAAACGTATAACAATTGCAAACACTGCGACTAATTTAAATGCCTTCAGTGTAGACAGTGTGGCCATGACTGTCAAGACCTTTTAATTAAAAACTATTTTGCTTGCATTTTTTGGGCCCGTGGCGTTGGGCGTGTCACCAACTCTCTGTCACTCTACCTCTCCCAGTCTCTTCTTGTCTATCTATCTCGTTTTACCACAGCTTAAGCGCAAAAATTTAGCATTTTAATTTAAATTTAATGTGGGCGTGGCAGCATGTCGTGCAACAGTTTCAGTTCTTTTTCACTCTCTCTCTGTCTTTTCCTCTTTTTTAGTCATTGCATTAAGTCAAACGTAATCCGCACATGGCCCGGCCACAAAAGGCAAAAGCAAAAGCAAAAGCACACAGAGACAAAGCAGTCTAAATGTGTTCTCCATCTCTCTATCCTCTTGCTCACTATATGTATTTCCCCCTTACTTTTCGACTTTATCGTTGGTTTGCTTGCTGTTGGTTTTCTGGTTAGGTCTAGTCTACTCCTAGTTGGTTCGGTTTGGGGCTTTGGGGTTTGAGGCGATGGGCGATAGGCGAGAGGGGATTGAATCGGTTTGCTTTGACTGGTTGCCCAGCAGCTGGCCCGGCGTTTCATTAAGTTATACAATTTAACGCCCTTTCAGCTGGGCAACAACGTTGTCGGAGTTCTATTTACATTTGCTTTGGGTCAAATTACACAAAATTCTACGGGTGTTGCGGCGACAAAAAGCCATTGACAGCCAGCCGGCGACGTCTGCGTCAACGGCTTTAACTGTGTAGTTCGAAATGTAGCTGGATTTGGCTCTAGCTGTGGATCTGACTTGGCTAAATAAATTTTATACATAATGTTTACATGAGTCTACCCAAACACAGTCGTTGGTAATTCAAAACTTTGTGCTCTTTTGTTTTAACGCCATTGCAAATATTATTGAACTCTTCAGGCTCTACTAGTAGTATACTGTGAATACTTTTGGCATACTGTTTGTCCTGCAGTTTTAAGACTTTAAAACTTTGCTGCAACATTTCCGCTTTGACAGTAAACTTCTTCTGCCAATATGCTGACCCAATTAGCTGCCAACTGCAAAACTGCCGAGTCACCTGGTCATGGCATTGTCTGACTTTCAAATGTGTCCCAGGCCAAAAACTTTTCTCAGAGACTATATGGAATTTCTCAGATGCCGCCCCGTTTGCCATTATCAAATTGAATTTCGCATGCGAATTGTTTTTGGGGAGCTCTAAAAGGCTTTCAAGTTTTATGACACGGAAATTGGCCTATTGCAAGTTTCGCTTGGTCAGGATATTGTCTCGTTTTGTATACCCTATGTCTACAAAATGTACAAAAAGTGGTAAGACGATGCTGGGCAGAGATATAAAGCTATGCCTAAGCATGTATTTTCGCCTTAAAATAAACTATAAATAAGGTTAATTTTACTATTATACATTCACGTTAAAAGAAATATACAGGATATCTCAAGGGAGTACTATAATTTTTTGGATAAAACATTAAGGTTTGTATTTAGATAGGGTATCTGGGGCCCGTCGCACTAATTTCGACGGACGGCTAATTATGATGTCTTTTACGTGCCAAGAAACGTTCAAGTGACTTCCCCAGGTCCACTTCAATATTTATTTTACTGTAAACTCACAACCTAAAAACCGAACCGACATCGCGTCGTCTGCCACAGAAACCCCATTCAGAATTCAAGTGGGCGTGTTTTGATGACATGCTGCCTGCTTACCTTTAGCACGTAATGCGCTGGGGGATTCGTCAGTATTAGCTACCCGGTAAAAACAATATTAATAACAGTGGCAGGCAGGCAGAGAAAGAGAAGACAGGGAAGGCTACGAGTCAGATCCCGAGCCCGAGCCGAGCCCGAGCAAGCAGCAGGACCATAATAATACATCAGCTGAGCCAATGCCCCCGCAAGGGTATATACTTTCAGCATAGGACAGCAGTCAGACAGACAGACCGACAGACAGACAGAGGGACAGAATGGCTGACAGACATCCCCAGCAGGCAGCTAATAGTCAACGGCTTCGTTCGACTGACGAACGCTTCATTGAAAAGTTTCCAGCGTAATGGCTTTTGTTTGGCGGCATCGTACTCGGTCCTCGAGAGAAGATTGGTGTTGGTCTGATAAAGGGGAGTGGAAGTGTGTGTGTGGGGGGGGGGGGCTGTTGCTTCTATAGCATTAAGTAATTGATTACATCTCAAGGGACTTTTAAGCAAGCCAACAGCGGACAGAAGGAAGGCAACAACAAAATGAAATGGCACGCCACTATAAAGCTCATAAATTTCTATATAACCTGACTTGGCTCGGCGCAATATAACGTAAATAAATTTCGCTAAATAGTACACAAAAGCGCAAGGGCAAAAAAAAAAGAGGTAGACACCAAAGCCAAGTTCAAAATACCCAGCGAGCAGTCAACCTTTGCCGTGTTTTTACCATAAACAATAACCATAATTTAACCCCAACCAAATGTGTTCGTTAATGTGGTTTTCTGGCTGGAGAAAGTTGTATGCTAAGTTTAGCATGAAGTTGAAAAGATGGGAAGACTACTGACCCTGCCAAGATCTGGCAATTGGGGTATGTCTATTTGGTAACTGAATTTATGGCCACAATATGCACAGTACACACAATGGTATTGTAAAAGTTAGACAAGAAATTTGGTGAATGAATGATAAATCTCCTTGCATATTTCTCAAATTACTTGAAGCACAACTTAAAATAAGTTTGATTAACCTTGTTGTAAACTAAATTAATAAGTCTTCTACTTGAAGTAATAATCGAAATGCTGAACTATTTGATATTAAAAGATAAAGAATCAGAGTTGATAGTAGAATGTAGAATGGATACACATTCAATTCAGATCTATTTGTCGCTATTAAAGCTTTTTTGCTGACTCTGACTAGAAATGTAGAATCGGGACAGGCCAGAAAGATAAGTTATTCCGATAACTCAAGCTTAAAGTATTAATTATTTTTTGCAATACTTCACTTAATGTTTAACAATAATTAGTTTTTCTTATTTAGTATAATTACGATTAATTTAGATAACTTATTGTGACTAGAACGTGAACTAATTAGTTTATGCTTGTACTGCAAGATAATTCATTAAAATAAATAGTCAAATAAAGTAACTATTTAATTTCTTAAATTATCTAAAACTAGTTCCCATGATAGTTATGATAAACGAACTTCGCTGTTTGTTTTTTTTTTTTTTCGATTTCCCCACACACAATTCTATGTCGCCTCCTCCCCTCCTCTTCATTCCCCTGACCACAATTTTCACGCGCATCATTTTTTCTTTGCGTTTCACGTTTCGTTGTGGATTTTAAATTAAAAATACAGCCGTGTGCGGGTTGCGAATCTACAAAAAAAAATACAATATATATATATATATATATGTGTATAAAAATATAAAAACAATGAAAGACAAGAAGGCAAACAACAACGGTGGCATGACGCTGAGGCCCCGATCCCGACACCGAACCATGGCCGGGCCACGCCCATTTGGGGCAACCTGCCATTTTTATGGCGCCTAATTGCGCAACTCTCTCTCCCTAGACCCGCAGAATATGACTCCCGGACGCGGACCCGGACCCGGACCCGGACCCCGTCTCGGTTTCGGTCTCGACCGGGCCTCGGCTGTTATAATCATAAAATTGCTTTTGTGGCATACAAACCGGTTATATTGCTCCCGTGTGATAGTCCGCCAATGTTTCCAGTTGGTTGTCTCGTTGCCGGAAACGGCTTTGCCTGCCTCTTGCCCCTTGCCGCTTGCCGCTCGCCACATGCCTCTTGCCGCTGCTGCTACTTCTTCATTTTGCGCAAATGAAAAATGTTGCGGTTTATTTTCATTTGGAGTTTTTCCATAGCGTCGGCGGTGGCAACGTCGGCGTTCTAAACATAATTTGTTGCATTAATTTTGCCCACATGCATATGAAAATACAAAATAGACATATACACACACACACACACACAAACACATCCGAACACACACATAGTTTTTGTTTAATTTCAATGTAAATTACTTGAGCAAAGGGCCAGGAGACGGGGGACTACAACTCCGGGGTTAATCATAGCTTTGTGTGTGCTGTGCTAATTGCTTAGAGCCCTTGAGTTAGAAATTTTGCGCATAATTAGAGGCAAATTGCATATGGAAAATGGTCGAGAACTGTCCAGAACTGGCCATATTGTAGGTTTTAAGGGCGTGCTTGTTATGTTAAAGCATGTTTGGGGAATTATGAATGATGTTTGGAGCCACTGCAAATTATCTAAGCAAAAATGTGAAAATTAAAATCTGATGACAAAAATGCTTGATATTTGGTTTTATGCTTCAACTTCTATTATTCAAATAATTCAAACATTTTGAGATCTGAACGTATCAGCCCTGTAATTTAATTTTTCGTAACAACCTTTTCAGTTTCTAATTTCAATAGCATTCAACATTAACAGCTGCGAAATCTTGAACAATAAAAACACCCTTGCTCCTGTAAAACTTCCTTTATTATAAACGAACCACCCTCGCCATCCCAAAGCCATTTCCGTTGTCCCTCCTTCCGCTTGTCAGGCCAATATCTTAACAATTTGCCTGACACACCATAAACCTACATTCAGTAAAACGCTAAATATCCCATAAATACTGGCCAAAAGGTAGCCCGACAAGGTGGCGCCCGAGCGGGGACACATAAAAATGTGAAATAATAATGCCATTGACAAATATAAGACCATAAATTATAAATGCGAAATACTTACTTATACACGAAATCTACTTTCCACAAAGCAAACAAAGCAAAAAAAAAATAAAGAAAAGAAATAACCTGACAAGCTGCAGGAAGGAGTCGTGACGGGGGATGGAAAGGGAAGAGCAACAGAAACTGAAAACGTAGCATAAACACAAACCGCAACTTGTTATAAAATTAGTAAAATTTTCTCAGCAAACATTTACATTAACTACAAGCCAAATCCCAGTCAGGCTTCGAGGCAGTCCGCCTGTGCCTGGCACTTCAAAAGACCCATAGAAGCGTAACCAAAACATATATACATTTATATACAAAATAAAATAAATAATAATAATACAAAAAAAGAAAATAAACCAAAAGAATATTATAAAATGCGAAGCGAGCACAGCCTGTCCCAGAAGTATTAAGAGAGCAAAGCAATTAAAATATGAAAATGTACAACTTTCATCTTTTTGAGCTCATTGCATAAATCATTCCGACTGCCTGAGCCCAAAATTTCAGGGGTAGCAGAATGGCACATTCAAAATTTACTGTGACGCTTTTTACTAATCAGCATAAGTCCTTGATAGACACACACACACACACACACAGAGAGAAAACGAGAAGGCGGCAGTGAGAACACCCTGTTGCCAGAGAACAGAAAATGATTTATTTCGAATTCAACTTGTTACCTGTAGCTACTTTAATGCCACATTTTGATTGTGAGTCTCCGAAGTTGGAATGGTGGATAGCTCTGAGGAGTTCACTTACCAAACCCTCCAAATGACAATATAAAACATAATTATAATCATTGTGGCCGTGGTCTCAATTGTAATTACAAGGCAAACTACGTGGTGCAAATGGAAATGGAGTATGGAGTGGGGAAAGTGTGGGGATGCGGGTTCCATCATTTTGGTAATGCCCGCGAGGCAACTCAAAAGCGTGTTTAAAATTAACATACAGCAACGCCCACGGAGACATACGAGTACCTCGGTTTAGCGGAAGGGGAATTGTACGAATGCGAGTATAGACATTTGCCGTGTCGTCTTCAATTAAAACTTTGTACAAATTGCTAGAGTGCCGCGGATAATTGCCAGAGCAACAGAACAACTTTGGGTCGAGTTGTTGCTTAAGTGAAAAAAATTGAGAGCTTTGTGAAAATTCTAAAAATTGTTATTGAAAACATACAGATGCCAACTATCAATAATAAAAGTAATATTATGATTATCTAGTTGTTTTGGTAACTTAACTCTTAACCGGAATTCATACTATCATTAAATACAACAAATAAACATATTTTTTTGCACAGAGATTTGTGCGACTTTGTTGTATGTTTTTGTTGTAAGTTGATAACTTATAACATGTCACTAACTACCAAAACAATAACATCCACAAAAAAAAGAAATGGAAGGAATATACATATAATAAAAACAACAAAATGTTGGTACTGATGGATTGAACTATACAAATATTCTGAACCAAATAAATACGAAGTATTTGTAGGGGTCGAATATAGCCAGCGAATTGTGCGTATATAAACACAAGTATAACCAATCAAAAATCCAATTAAAATTGAGGAAAATTCGATTTGCATGTAAAATATGGCATAAAAAACACAGAATTCGAGTTGAGGGAGAAAACGATATGAGGAGCAAGAGGAAAACGAGAAAAACATAAAAAATATTTGCTATACGTATGTGAAATTGAAAAGCCTGCAAAAAAAGGGCAGCCTGACGAGCGAGAACTCAGCTTTGGATTGATATCCCCGCCTGTTGGCAGCAGGCAAAACAGAAAAGAAACCAAAAATAAAAAAAGGATAAACGTGAAAATAAATATTAAAATAAAACAAATTTCTTTACCTATAAACGTGTGGCATTTACACACAGCAAATATTATTTTTTTAGTATGTGTAGTGCGTGTGTGGTGTGTGTGTGGTGTGTGTGGAGAGTGTGCGGAGTGTGTTTGACTGTGCGGCAACTCAATCAGCAACACGTTGCATAAATACAAATAACGCCAACCGTGTGAAATTCCTCGATGAGTATCGGGTTGTGGGAGCTGCCGGAAAAGCAGAGATTATCATTTTGAGCTTTTGAGCTGAATAAACTATGATTGTAAATTAAAAACTACTTAAACAACTGTAACTAAATATGAAATTCTTCTTTATTTTCTTTTTAGGTAAGTGTCTTTTTGGCAATTCGCATTTTCCCCACACATAAAATTAAGTTCACAGTAAGTTTCATTATGTATTTACTAACTTTGGATAACATTGGTAATTGAATTCCGTTTTAACTAATAGATTTATATGAAATTGGTCTAAAATGTAACCACTTCTTAAAAAATATATATATTAATTAGATTAAACGGATTTAATAGAGAATTTATAATAATCTTTTTGATCTTTCATTTGATCATCATATCAATTAAGTCTTTATTGAAGCAAGTGAAAATGCTTGCTTAGAAGTTATCTCGTTTATATGTAGGTCTAAGGCAGCCAAGAATACGTTAATACTCACACACATACATTTGCATGAACACATATACACATTCACATAGAAATAAAGGCATTCCAAAACAGTTTTCCGATTGTTATGCCACTTCTATACCTATACCTATACTACTAATAAGCAACTCTACCAAAAAATAATGCTCTCACTCTGAAAATCATTAGTTTCTTCATCAATTTCGAATCATTCTCTAGCTCCATCTCTCATTATCTAAGTTACTCACATGGTCAGAAAGTAAATGTATATAGACTTTCCCTGTCATATGCAGCCACACAATGTTGTTAGCTACAGGGTATAGAAATCCAATTAAATTGTCAAATTATAATGCACATTTTCGAGCATAGAGGGCGCCACAGACAAAGACGACACAAAAGCTTTTTGCAGCGACTGTTGATTTAATTAGATTATTATTCGGTTATTGTCACTATATGTATGTATGTATGTATGTTTACAAATATTCAAATTATTATTGTTTATTTGTCGTTAATAATTTGCTACGCGATTTTTAACGCGTCTGAAAATTTAATTGTATACTTTTGTATACAAATGACATAAAAAGCTGTGCATGTGTGCGTGTGTGTGTGTGTGTGTGTTAGTGTGTGTTGGAGAGTGTTAATTAATTTTGCGCTTGAAACGATGTCAGTTGCATGCAATCGACTGCAGGCTGGCTGTGTGCTGTCGCACACTTTTAATTAGACTTCAATTTCCAATTATATAAGCTTTTACATTAATTAAATTTCCATTTTTATTATTTCCCGCTACCCGGCCATGGCACCGTCCACAAACTGACCCATCCCACCTTATTTCGCCGAAGGCAATTCCATGTAATTTGTACTGAATTAATTAGAAATGCCGACTTGGCAGTCTTCTGCCAGCCAACTCTCGTTCTGCCATATCAAATTAAATAAACTCTGGCACGCAAAATCAAATCAGAAGACAGCTAAGAAGGGAGCGGACGGGAAAGGGGCTGGTGAAGGGGAACGGGATGGGGAAGGGGACAGAGAACTGGCTAAAGAAATAACTTAAGGTAAATAAATAATTGAATTCATTAGGCAAATGAAAAATGCTGTCAATGCGCAGGCACACGGAAATGCCAAAGCCAAAGCCAATGAGCTCTTCAGGCTGGCCGAAAACATATTGACCTAAATCTGTGCTAACAATGCCTGGCAGTCTGTCAATGTCCATGTATCTATCTCTCTCTATCTCTCTGTGTCTCTGTGTGTGTTGAGAAAGGATAACAGCAGCCTGTCAAAGCTGTTAAAAACGTAAACACAAATAAAATACAATGTTTACCCTCAGAGCACATTCAGTTCAGCTCTGTCCGCCCACCTTTCGTCACGCCCTTCTCAAGTTTGCTGCGCTTTTAGCGTTGCTCATTAGTGACCAAAATCGAAGAACTACAACAACAACAATGGGAACGACAACGAAGCTTAATCAAAAACAGAGAAACGAAGAGACGCTGTCAAAAAAAAAAAAAAAAAAAAAAGGAAAGAGAAGAGAAGAGAAAAAACTAACAACAATGGCGTCGACAAGCGGAAGGAGAAGCAAACAATGCGACAAAAATAATACTCGTATGTACCGTGTGACGAGAGCAGGAAGAACGAATAACAACAACAATAATAATAATGAAGCATATACACAATACACACAAACACACACACACACATGACACACGCACATACATTGTGGTTGCGTTAAAGGTGTGCTGCGGTTTTCATGTATAACATTGTCTATGTGTGTGTGGGTGTGTAGATTTTTGTTAGCTTTCTGTGGCGTCATGTTAACAAAAGCATAGAAATAGGTAGAAAACAGGTAGGAGGCACACCGTGATGGGTCGACAAGTTTGGTGTTCTGCTGGCACTTTAAGTGCGTTACGTGTTCCAAGTTTTGTCGAGTTACCAATAAAGTTTTTGGCTTTAATGAACACCGAAATGTATTGAACGAGAAAAGTGGGGGTATCTACTACTATCAGATGATGATTGGCGGAAATGTAAAAGAAGATGTCACAGTTGAAAGAGACTAAACCTTAGACGAGAGCAGAAATTATCGACAGATATATACGATATACCATTCCAGTGCTGATGATTGAGATACATGGGATGAAGAGATGTCACAAAATAGAGCAGGTATAGAATAAATCATAAAAAATTGTTGAACGTTAGAAACAATTGTGTTGTTAATATTTTCAGTTATGAAGTCTAACTTCTCTATAACTAAACTCGCTTAGCGGATTTTTAGAACGCTTAACAACACTATAAAAACATTCAAAATCTCTAAGAGAAAACATGAATATTATGTTCTTAACTAAGAGTTAATAAACATCTTTAAATTGTTACTATATTTGCATGGTAACTCTTTAAAAAAAATAACAACAGTTTTTTGAAAAGTCCGATATTTTAAACACTGGAAAAATTTGCCTTTTTAAATTATCCATAGCATACTTTTTACCTGCTTGGAAAACATTGAACAAAATTGCATTGCAGACTTACATGTGCTGCTTCTTTGCTCAAATTACCTTAACAAAACTCAGAAAAAACAAAAAAAAAAGAAAAGTAAAATGGTTGCATTGCTGCACAGACGACTACACGCTTAATTATGCAACAAATTAGGCCCAAGACGAAGACGTAGACGATGACGAAGGCAAGTCGAGTTAAGGAGAGGACTCTGCTTCTATGATGAAACGAATTTATGCATTATGCATGAAAATATGCGAGGTTGTGCCTCAGCCTTTAGCTTTTAGCTTTCAGTATTTAGCTGCAACAGCCGCACGCTCCATTACACGCCAAGACGATGACGACAAACTTGCCACACACTCACTCAGACCCACACACATGTTTAGCAACTGCGGAGCAGGCCCAAGTTTATTATGAAATCCCAAAACTTAAATGCATTTGCCCCCAAGTGCACTGAGTGCCACACACACACACACACACAGAGACAGACGCATAGAGTGAGTTATTAACACGCTTTGCCACATTTGCTGCCGAGCTAATGTGGCTTTGGTTTAGTGGCTGCCATGTGGCAAAGTCGAGAGTTGCAAGTGCTGGAATAGGAACTGGTGGCAACTGTGGAAGGTTTGAGATTGGAGGCGTTCGTTCGTTTCAGCTTCTATGCTATGCTATGCCTGTCATTATGCTAAACTAAACGCAGCCAGTGCTAGAATTTTCACCCGAACAGTCAGTAAGCTTCAGTCTATCTCACTCACTCCCATCCCCTCTCTCTGTCCCTCTCTGACCGTGTCCTGGCTCTGCACGTGCTTTGCAGGTAACATTTCCGTTGCAGCTTCCGCTGTGAGCGCTTTATAATTATTTCGCCTGGCGGGCCTCCGTGCTTGGCATATGCTGCCTGTTGCCAGGATTGTCAGAACGTGTACGTGTTGCATGTGGGCAACAGGGTGTGGGGCGGGGGGACTTGCCACAGAGCGAGAAAGAGATAGAAAGTGACAAGGATAGAACGTGCACAGAGACGGCGAGAGTTATAAGCTTCATTAAGCATATGTACACCACGTTGTAAGCTGTGTATATGTGTGTGTGTGTGTGTGTGTGTTGCATTAAGCATATTTAGCATAAGGATTTGTCATTTACGCTAAAGCGCACACAGAGAGAGATAATTAAATGACGCTTGGCGAGTCAAGTGAGTTAATGAAATTTTTAAACGCTTCGGGGCCGAAAATAGACATATCCGTTTAGGGCAATTTTTGGATAATGAGCTGAGTTTTTGAATGAATAAAGTGTAATCAATGGAAGCAATTTAAAAGTGAGTGCATTAAAATGCTGGTTTCAAAGAACTTATCTAATTAGAACTTTTTCAATATGAATAAACCTTAAGTATAAATGCAAATGAGTCGATACTGCTAAGGAAAAACATAAAATTGTTTTACGTGAATAATCATTGCATTAAAGCAATTTCTTGGCATTTCAGAGATCCATTTAAGCTTAAGATTTACAAACGAAGATATTCTGAAAATATTGATATTACTCTTACTTTTACAAATACTTTTTTTCTCTCTCTAGATCTAACTGTCTCTCTCTTTCTTTCTTTCTCTTTCTCTTTCTCCCACTCTCTCTCATTGGCTAAACATTCATTTGCCTTATCAATTACTGAAATCCAAAAACTTAACAAACTCTTAAAAATACATGATTCAAATGAATGCATGTAAACTCTCTCAGTCTCTTTTATTATCTCTCTTTAATTCTATCTCGTTCAAACTTTCTCAGGATATATCAATTTACGTAGCCTTATATTCTGGTTTTAAAGCTGCAGACCTGCTTTGGCACCCAATTGTCTGACATTTCTATTAAAAGCCATCGCCTCAAATTGCTTTGACCTTTGCACAACAGCTGTGACTCTCCATTACAATCTCCTGCCACTCCCCCCCCCCCTCCATTCACACACACTCAGCTGGCACCCCTCTACGCATCCGAACATAACTCTTATGAAGAAGCAAAAAGGAATGAAACCAGAAGAAAAAAAAAAGAAACACAAATTTTACACACGAACATTAAGTCACGTTTTCGCACCATTAACCCATAAAGAACGAGCTCAGCCATGGAGTGAGAATGTAAGAGAGAGAAAGAAGAGCCAGGCGAGACGAAGAGAGAAACGGAGAAAAAGAGTACAAGCGTATGAGCAAAAGATTTACAAATATTGAACTTTTTGCTGGTTGCCCGCTTCTGGTTTTGCTTTTAGCTTTGAGCTTTCAAGTCGTAAAGCAGTCTAGAGCATATTTTATAGATTTTAATATGCGCGCTACATAACAGAACCCCTACCCTCTCCTGGCATCATCCCCCTGCCCATTCACTTACGCTCTAGCAGCCTTTTTAAATTGACGCCGAAAAGTAGGCAATACTCTTTGGCGCCGCCGCCGCTGCCACCGCCGCTCACCCTTATCAGAAAGGTCTCTGCATTTCGTTTAGTGACTTTTTTGTAGCCCTGTGACAATGTGTCAACGTGTTTCACAGTGTGCGTGAGTCTGTGTGTGTGTGTGTGTATGATTTGGAGTGCGCAAAAAAAACCCCACTTGATAAGGGTTTATCAATGCGACACAGTAACTTAGTGATTTACTCGTGTGTGCGTAGAATTTTTTTTAATTTTGAAAATTGAAAAAGTGACTTTTGCTTTCTTGACTCCATTTACAATGGCACAACGTCGTGTGACAAGCAGACAGCGACAGAGGGCTGGAGAATAGGGCTGAGCTACTTTGGCTCAGCCATTTACAAAAGGCCTATATGTATATAGAAGTTAATGCGTCTGTGTGTGCGCGTGTATTTCAAGTGCGTGGGCCTTGACTCGTCTTATTGAAATATTTATTAAAGTGAAATTGAGTTTGGTATAACATTGCAAAAATAAGGATGTGCTCAGTTCTAGGAAATCTCTTGGCAAATATTACGTGAGTTGAAAACAAAAGACAAACCCTATCACATAGCAATTCCCCAATGAAATGCAATATGGGATTTTTAGTTAAATGTTTGGAATAGCAAATTTCAATATAAATTAATACCTAATAAAATATAAAGAAAATATAACTTATAATTTTTGAAAATCAGTTTCTTTTAATTATGTAAACTGAATTTGATTGAAATTACCGTTGACTTTTCAAAAATATTAAAACCCTTTGAGTCTTGCTGAGCTTCTGTTTGTCTTTTGTCTATTGTTCTCTCTGTCACACTCTTTCTCTGTTTGTCTCTTTATTGTACAATACATACATACAATGTTTTAATTGTAATATACCTTAAATGCACTTAACCCTAGAATTCAGCTTTTGTTGAAATCTGCCAACTCAAGTTGCCACAAATAAATATATATATGTTTTCGTATTTGTGGATTACACGTGCTCTTGGTCATCTTCTTCCTCCCTTTATCGCCCTCGCTCTATCTCTTTTGCTCCATTGTAGACCACAAAAATGCTGTGTGCAAAAAATCCCTTTTCATCTTATGAAATCATTTCTGGCTTTCAAGGATTTCTGAGCTGTTGCCGCTACCTGTGCTCATCACAGAGTTACCAGTTACTGCTTAAAATAAATAACAACATTGCACATATTCGCACACATGCACTCAGGTGTACACAAACCAAATAAATTGGTTTCGTAACCGCAAAAGCCAAAAAACGAGCAGAGACGGAATCGATTCGGAAACGTATTCGGATTCGGATTTGAAATCGGAATCGGAGACACGGCAGGCAGGCAGGCACTCACCATCAATTCAATTCAATCAGACATCAAACATATACGAGTATAAAATTTTCACTCGTAACACAAGAATTATACAATCAATGGATAGCAGCACACCCAACTATAGCTCACTTCTTTCTCTGTCCCTCTCACTCACTCACTCGCTCATTCTTTCCCTCTCTTTTACCATTCAAAAAGGAAATAAAATGCGGCAGGCACGTTGCAACACTATTACTTATTTGGCATAGCATAGAGACAGGCGCAGACGTCGACGCTGACGCTGACGCCGACGTCGTCTGACTGAAATGAACTACGTTTGTTTGTGATTGTGTGTGTGTGTGTGGCTCAGGTGTGCAACGATACCAAGAAAGAGATAGAATGATAGAGATAGAGCGGCAAGAGGAAAGGGGCTCTAAAATGCAATAATCTTTCGGCGCCGACGTCGTCAGCGTTTAAACGTGACTTTTAAGCATGATGTTGTAATATTTTAACCTGACTAAGAATGCTTGTGCAGAGCATTCAGCTCAGGGGTAGGTGGTCAAATGGATGATGAGAAGCGGCGAGAAAGGGGAGAGAGAAAGAAGAACTGGCAGAACTGTTTTCATTGTTGTGTGTGTCTGAAAATTGTTACAAATGCCCCCAGCGTGCATTTTATGGCCACTGCGATAAATAAAATGTTGCAACACAGCACACACACACATACACACACACACATGTGCGGACAAACAAAAAAGTATATATGTGTGCAAATAATATTGGAGTCCTTTGCCTGAAAAAGGTAGAGTACTGGTCCTAAGTCCAAGAACTGGTCTCCATACCGCGTTGCCAGACAAACAATAACATAAATTTTGTTAGCTATATATTTTGTATGTGTGTGTGGGTGGGTGTGTGTGTGTGCCAAGTAATTGTGCAATATGTTTTAGAGGCTAGGCAGCATTCACAAGTACTTAGGTCATACTTGGCACGCGAGGAAGCAGGGTCTTGTCCACAAAAGTCCAAGATGTGGCATTCAGGAGACTGCTTGGAGCTGTAGGCGTTTTTAGTGGGACTTTAGAGGCGTATTCTAACAAGGATAAATAAGAAAATTAATGGAAGTTAAGTTGATCACAGCGCTTAGATCGCCAGCTTCTCTGCTCGAAGAGCAGATAATTGGGCTAATATGAAAAGATTAATGACAGCGATAGATGTTTATATGTTTTTATTGAACCAATATATCTATTTTTTAAGAGATTAACTTTCAGACAATATTTAAAATTTATTTATTTATTATTCGTTAACATATTGAATATGATTGATTCGGTGAAAACTTAATTAATGACAGTTGATCACTTATTATCAAAATGGGAGAAATATACATTATTCGCTATAGCTATTTTATCAACCGTATCACTGTCTAGAATATCAATTGCTCTTTTCCATCCGTATTTCTTTGTGATAAATAATAATCAATGATCTCTGCTAGAAGGAGAGTATTTCCTGCACTTCACATGTCTCTACAAAATCAATAGAACACTTTAGTGAATTTTTTTTTTCACAGTTTCTTAAATGTCTGTTATATTGTTAAATGTTTTGCCTACTTTGTCGGCCATTACAATTACTGTAGAATTCTATACCATTCCTCTTGTTGCGGCACTTGTTTCACTTCTATGTTATTTCCGTTTTGTTCTCTTCTATGCGTAATTGTAATTGCGTAAACCCTGCAGTATCTGGCCCAACTCTGCATTTGGCCCCAGCTTAGACAAGTTTGCTGCTAAGCCAACATAAGACCCGCAAGCGCTTCTCATAGAGAAGCAGTAGAAAAGTAGAGCCAAAACGAGAAAAGGCAACAAACTAGACAACTTGTTAGTGTAGTTGTCGGTTGTCGGCTGTCGGTTGTTGTTGTTTCTCTTTTCTCTTTTCTCTAGTCATGTTGTTATTGTAGTTGTTGCTTGTGTTACTCTGTTGTTATCGTTGTGGTGTTTGTCTTAGTTAAATTCCAAAAAGCGTAACGGGTAAACGAGCAGAGCGACGTCAACTGTGGCTGCATTGAGTGCGGCTTAAGTGTTCATCGACTCAACCACACCAATACACAACAAAACTTCGTCTCTTACTCCTTTTGCTTCCCCAATATCTACCACACCCTGAAGGCTGTCAATAGTCTGCAACTGAGGCTGAGGCAGAGACTGTGCCAGAGACTGAGGCATGTGCTGCAAGTTCAATTAATTGCGCGCAACGAGCAAACAAAATAAACAACAACAGCTACAACACAGCAACAACCACAAAAATTAAATTAAAGTAGAGCATCGGCTTCTCTCATAGCTAACCCTCGTTTATAGCAAAATGACACTAGTTGAAACCGAACAAAAGGGAGATTATAGCAGGATTGTAATTCAGATATTCAGTTATGCAAGGAGTTTATGTACTTCTAATGGGTTATTTTAAAATATCATAATCATATCATTTATTGACTATATTTATTTATTATATTTATTTGGAGTATCAGAACTTATTATTTTAGTTGGATGTTGTTTAGTTGAATCCCTTCACTAACATATACTCAACATTATCTATTTATTTATTGATATTGTATACATCCTTATTATATTTATTTATTATTTGATTATTTATTCATATATTTTTCATATTTATTTGGTCTATCATTATTCATAATTTTAGAAATTGGTTGGTTAATCAATTCCATACACTAACGCATAATCTTCACTGAGTTTCCTTAGCTGTTTTCTGACTGCTCTAATCGAGGATTAATCCACTGCGTTTAAGAAACTTTACAACCAGTGTAATTGGTACTAAAGCAATTTCTTCTTACAAGACTGGCTCTATCATGCTCTTTCTCTGTCTCTTCCATTTCTCTACCCCTTTCGGGTGTGCGTGTAAATGAATGATGTGCATTGAGAGCGCTAAAACACTTTTGTTTACTTCAGTGTGCGTCTGTGTGTGGGCTAGACGAAGACGTATGGTTATTGTGATGACTGTTGTTTTTGCCACCCTACCCTGGAAAATTGATAAATATTGCACAGAAACTCGCACATGCAGACTCACACAGACACACACACACACACACTCGCATACTAATGCACACATGGCAGCACATATAAAATATAATTTAATTAAAATGTTTTATGTAAGACATGTTTATTGAAGCATTTTCTCAACTTGCCTCGCAATTTGATTGACGTCTGACTTGAGGTTGTTGTATTTTGTTGCTGTTGTTGTTGTTTATCGGTTCATTTGTTTGTTTGTGGCATTTGCTGTCAAGGTGTTGAGGTGTTTTACTGAGTTTCAAACCCCAACACGAACTTGTGCATTGATTTGCAAGAAGTTTGAGTTATTTGTTTAGCCAGGCAATATATTTTCAATTAGTTATGGGATTTATGGCAGTTGCTGAAGCGGTTTAACAGAATTTAATTCTAATTATCGCATAAACGAAATCTTGATAAGTAAAATTCGAATATTTCATCAAATTATATTGTTGTCTTTATCTACTATATTTTAGCCTAAATATTAGTTAGTTATACATACTTATATTAGTTAATAAAATCATATATATATATATATATTTAAATATCAATATATATTTTTTATTATGTGCCGTGTGTTGTTGTCGTGTAATTTACAATATATATATTTCCTTATATATTTCGTGCGTAATCTGCATATCCAATCCGCTCTATCAATTACTGAACTTTGATGCTTTTAAACATCTCTGTCTATCCGAAACTTTTCTAAATAAATATCAATAAATATTACTTAACGTTTTAATTAACACCAAAGTCAAGTTTTTCTGTTACCATTTATGTTATTAAAAATATTATAATAAAATTTTTATATCTCAGTGTTGTTGTTTCCTTGATGTTGTACGTAAAATAAATATATACATATAAAAAGTAAAAACGATAAATGCAAAATATTATGATCAATGTTGTGCTCTATTTACCCAAAATAAGAATTAAAATTAAATGCAATTGTTATTGTTATGACACGTAAACTTTTTAAGTTGTTTGTAAATTGCGTTACTCAAATTTCTGTAGTGCAAACAAAAAAAAAAAAAAAAACAAATTAAAAATAAGCAACAACATTTACACCCAACAAAAAAAAACAACAACAGAGATTATAAAAATTTTATTTATTCCTTCTTTTTCTCTTTCTTTTTTCTCTCTTTTTTCGCAATCATCAAAAATCAAATAACACAAAAATAAAAAAAAAATACTTGCAACACAAACCGAAAACTATAACAACATTTTAGCACGCGACATGGCAAATGACAGCGAAATGGCGGCATTGAACTAAAGATCGAAGCTGAGGTACAAAATGGATACTCTCGACGATATAACTTGGAATGTGCCATCAGAAACAAACAAAAACCACACACATAACTAAAAATATATATATTGGCGATAATACTTAGATATAATTGTGTTAATCGCAGATTAGTTGGCAAAAAAAAGAGACTATTTTAAATAGTTGTAAAGTAAATATTTGGTGATTACACATACGCCGCGTAGTGCAATTGTTTCATTAAGTCGGTGATCAATTAAGAAGCATTGTTTGTACCTAACTGTAGACAGAGCCTTCTTTCTAGCTTTACACAAACATTCACCTGATCCACTGTGTCGAATCTAAGTACTTAAGACTACAAATTAGATTACAGGGTTATTAAATATACCAGGCCATTAAACAAATTACCTTAACCGAACAAAACACTTCAAACCGTGTGTAAATAACAGCAACTTTAAGCTAATCTAATAATAACAAGTTAAAGCGACCTTAAACACACTCCAATAAACTACAAAATCAAGCAATCCACGTGTTAAGCTGCTTTTAAGCATACTACAACAGAGCGCGGTATACAAAGTTTCTAAACGTAAGCATCTAAATATCAAAGCAAATAATTGTATGTATGTGTGTGTTGTGACTGGTTGGAACAAAATGATTAATAGAGAGTCGGTATAAAAACTATGACAAATATTAATTTATTTTTATTGTTTAAACTACACACGTTAATTTACAATTTTTTTCTTGCTTTTCCATAATTCAAGAAATGTTTTTTTGTAGATCAAATCTTTTTACAGCAATAATCTTTGTTTACATCACAAAGAAAGTCACGTTTATTTCTATACATTTGTTAATGCATCTCAAAGATATCTCTTGCCTTTCTGGAGTGTAAAACTTTGTGCTTGCCAAGTTAAATGACCATACCAAAAATGCTCATAACAGTTCTGTGGCCATTTTCATTCCGGAAATTTATGTGCTTGTCTATTGCCTATTACAAGCAATCTTCAGTATCATCCCAAGTCCATTTCATCGTACCTCCCTACAACCCCTCGGGCTTGTTGGGTCAAAGAGCACATAACATTCGTTGAGTTATAAAAAAAATACCGGTCATATAATTATAAACCATACGGCATATGCGAAGAGAGAGTCCTGCGAGTCCTTCTGTCTAGCTCATAAACTTTAAATTCCACTTTATCGTGAGAGATACGCGCTCCCCTTATTATATGTATATTGTGCAAATGTATAAATAATATAAAAAATGGAAAATCTGCGCACATAAAGCGACAGCCACAAAGAACCCACCCGATAGAAAAAAGAAAACGGTGTGATGGGTTGACATTTCTTTTGCACTGCTTTGCTGCTCTCGTTTTCGTTTTCCTCTTCATTTTCATTTTCATTTTTTTTTTTTTAACATTTCCCGAGGACAGACATTGGACAGTTTTATGCGTTTGAAATGAAAATGCTATGTGCCATTAACATTATCCCTGACGCGTCACTACTTAAAATAAAAATTTCTATATTTTTTATAGAACATCGGAATATGGAAAGGCGGGGGAGACGGGGGAAGACGCAGTGTTGCATAGAGAGAAGAGATGCGAGCACCTTTTGGTCGTTGGTCTTTGCTTTTATAGCCAATTTCTGGTTACCCACAGTGCAGCCAATTTCATGTCAAGCTGCAGCGCAAAATGATAATCCCGGGGTCATAAAAAAAATTTTACTTTATATTGACTTTTAGTGTGATAGTCAACGCCGGCTGTGGCTATGGCTGTGGCTGTGGCCGCGGTTTGCCGTCTTAACTGCGACAGTGGCTGGCAAAAGACAACGCCAAGGTGCACATGAAATGTTAATGGCATGTCAAGATTGCCGTCATCCATCCCCCCATCCCACCATCCCACCATCCTTCCACTGCAAGCTGAATAGTCAGCTGCATATTTATTGCCAGGTTCTGTATGAAAAAAGAAAGATTTCGATGTTCTACTTGCATAGTCAAGTAGTAGTATGTAGACTGCCAGCATGCCACCGAATGTCCGTATGGTGATACTTATGAATACAGAAGATAGAAATAAATTGCTCAGTTATATTAGAATTATTTGATAGGCAAGTATTTTTCCCTTCTTATCCTGTTATCCAGTTACTTTCGCTAATTGAAAACCTCATTTAAAACATCCACCATATTATACTTGGAAATAACTTAAAGTGATGCTGTAGAATTTTGAAGATGAAGCTAAAAAAATTCATGAGTAGCTGGAATTTCTTATAACCTTAACCCCTTCTTTGGATTCGGTCTCATCCTGTTTGAGTCTCTTTGGATTCCTTTTCAATTTTCATTTGCTTGGCGCACACAAAGCCAAAGTCACACAAAAGTTGATCCTTTTCAATATTAATTAACACTTCAATACCACAGTGTAGAGTCTGAAGACAAACTTTTGGCGCGTATTTCTGGGGTCTCTGGCGTTGACTTTTGTACAATTTCCGTTGTGCTAGCAAACAAAAACTTTGGCCTGCCATGCAAAATGCCTAAAAATGCGGCCATTGAAATGTGTTCTGTGGCTCTGACGGCCTATCTGCCCGTCTGTCTGTCTGTCTGACTGTCTGTCTGTCTGCTGCCACGCTGTAAATACTAATTCACGCTGACACTAATTAACAATTAGGCGCATTTTAGCGCCGTTTTCGGCATGCCAATGCCAAAAGATGCTACCAAAACTCTACGAGAGTTGTGCTTCTCTGAAACTCTGTAGAACTTTTGAACTACTTACAACGCTAATAACTAATTTACTTCTGAATTCAGTTGTGGCCCTCAAAGCATTAACCAAGATTCGCCATGCCCATCCTAACTCGGCTCTTACATGTCATTTGCAAAAGCCGTTGCTGTCATTGTGTCCCCAGCCTATGCTCAACTTTGCGCTTATTACTCTAAATTTCAAACTGACAAATAAACTGTGCGCTTTAAGACCCGAAAGACACCCAAAGGATTCCATGGCATCATAACAACAAAGCGCAAAATGAGACACGAAACAACCACCCAACACCCTTCATATCCGGGACCCCACTTGCACTTGGTGTCAACGTCTTGGGCGACGCTGACTTATCACTAGTCATATATAAACGTCAGTGTACTTTTAGCTGGAGTAGAGGAGGATGCGAGCGGGGTACAGAGTCCTGTCGGTTGGCAGACTTTTGACAATTGCCACACAATTGTCTGGCGACGATGCCGGCATTCATCCACCAACTGTTTGCCCGTTGTGGGAGTCATAAAGGAAAAATTTAGCTTATTTGCTGTATAAATACTGACACCTCGACGGCTGTGCAGGGCAGAGGATGTCAGCTTTGCCTGATGTCAGGCTGCCTCGAGATGCCTGAATGCCAGGCAGACAGTCCTTGTCCGCCATAAAAATACAGTCAGAGTGGTTGAGAATGCCTGCAGCTACTAAACAATTGCCCCGTCGTGGCAGTAGAATATTGATAGACAGCCGTTGTAATCGAGGAATTATCTCAGATTTCTACATAAACATAAGTTAGATATCATACCAAATGTTGCACAATTGATATAAATAATAATTGTATTTGTGAACTCCGTTGAGTGTCACAATTTAAAAGCAATTTCTGCATTCTCGTACCCCAACATTAAAATTAGTCTCATTGGCTGTCAAATGAACGTCATGAATGTGTGACGCGAGTCCCTAATTACATATTAATTAGTACGCTTTTAGTTCTGAATACCATTTAATCATCAATCATGGAGCAGGCCACAAAAATACTTACTTCAAATGCACATACATCGGCTCCCCTTCCAATCAAAAGGGATATACAAATTTCATGTTTCTAATTAAATTTGCATTAGTAGGAAAAGAACCAACGTCTTTGGAATAAAATACTCTCGAATAATATTATGCGACTTTTGCTCATTTTCCCCGTACCCTATTTCCTGCCTAAGTAATTATAATTTCAATAATTTATAGCAAAATAAACATAGACGAATACAAAATGCAGTTTGCTGATAGACAAGTTAAAGATACAGATACATAATCAACACAGATAAATATTTACAGCTGAATGTGTAAGTGGGTGTGTGTATTTGTGTGTTATTTCTACTCCCATTTCAATCAATTTTTGGCAAACAAATGTTATTTGAGACCTATGTAATAAATGAAGACTAATTCGATGCCTAAGACTCAATTTGAAATTAGAAAGCACAGCTTTCCCATTGAATATGCCCACAAAATAATTAATAACTTAAATATATTTACACAGACTTTTAAGCTATCCGAAGTTGTGGCAGCCGTCCGTCATAATCTGATTAAGAGTTTTCAAATATGAATTGGTTGCATTAGAAGGCGATTTCTCCAAGTGGATGCCAGATTACTGACTTACTTACAGGCAGACAGCCAGACCTCATCTATGTTTTTGGTTGTGTGCTAAGCTGTGAAAATTAATGGAGTATTTATTTGTTTGCTTAATGATTTATTAGCTGCAATTCTGCAGCAAGTCGTTGGCAAACTTAAAAGCTTCGATTGTTATTGCCACTTGAAAGCGATGAAATGAGCAAAATATATATATTGGTATTTAGGAGAAACTTATTTATAAATCTAATATGGAGACACAACAAATTTCTACAGATTTATATATATATCTAAATCAAAAATCCAGCATACAAATTAGTAGCTTCAATTTCTAATCCCTCAAATTAACCTGAGTTTTCTCAATTCCCCATGCTCTTTAGCATTTACCACCTATGCAAATAACAGTATCTTCCCTAAGCCCAATGTGTACGTTGTCGTCTGGACTGGATGGGAACTAATCCTCAGACGCTCATTAGCAACCATTAAATGTCAATTTACATGTCAATTGGCAAAAGTGCCCAACCAAAAGCCAGCTGTAAAAATAAGCGACAAAAACGAGTCGAAAGAAACGATGTAGAGCTGCTCATGAGTTTTGAGTTTTGTCAGCGACTTTGTTTTGCTATATCAACAACGGTGTTTTTTCTGGTCTTTGTTAACCATTTCTTGTATAATTTATAGACGCGACATTGCCGGGCTGGCTTTTTCACCTTTTGGCTAACATTTAAAATACAATTACTTGTCTAGGGGCACATTTCGAGCTGACTGCGCTTGAGGGTTAGTCCCAAAGATAAGCCAAAACATAACATGCAACAATTAGTGGTGCCTCCACGTTGTCCTGACTGCTCCTCTCAACTATATGGCATGTTCGCCTGACAGACAAAAGTTGCCATGTGGTTAACTAATTTAATTTGGTTTTCTTTTTTGGTTTTTCTGCTGTCGCCGCTGCTGCTGCTGCTGCTGTTTCTCGAGTATGAGCATCAAAGACAACGACACGTTAATGACTTCTTTTGCCTTGGCAACAGCCGAGGCATAAAATGAAATCTAAAAACTGCCAGGACACACACATGGCGCACATGACGACCAGAACAAGAAGAGACCTGGGACACGGGCGACACTCAAAAGAGCCACTTAACTTGTCTATATGAGCCTAATGGCCTTTAATATTATTTTCACTGCTTTTGCTTTTGCTTTCGCTACGGTAAAATAGGAATCACTGGGAAATTGTGTGCATTTTATGCCGTCGTCCTGAGCCATCGTCATTGTCCTGCGGCCGCCAGCACCTGTGCCTTGGTAATTGTAGAAAATTGCTGCAACGGCGACTAAACATTGTGCAAATCCATTTTTTTTCTCTTCTGCCTTCTTTACTCTGCTCTACTCGGTCATGTCCTGTCGAGCGAGTGGTTTTCTTCTCATTTTCCTCTGTGCATTTTCCTTTTCTACATTGTCTGCTTTTTGGCGCCGCAACTGTTAACAGCCAGTTGAACTATGCCATTTCATATGTACAATGGCGAGCGCCGCAAAGCATGCTGCACTATTTTTACTTCACCTTTAGTCCTTGTTACCTTTTGGGTGTGCACCACGTGCTTTACATTTTTATTAAGCTCGCCCCTGTGTACAACCCTTTTGGCCCCATATCGTTACCTCTTGCCTTATAGGCCCCCCCTCCCACTCCCGCTCCATTTTAGGTGTTGTTTAGCATGCCAGTGGCGTTGTTTGGCTTACTGCACGTGCTTAGCCACAGTTGGGCCGTTTGGGTTGAGATGAGTTAAGTTGAGTTGGGCACAAATGCCATTAGGCTTACACACACCCCGGCAAGACAATTGCCTGCAGGCCAGTTGAGTCTGCACGGCCGGCTAACGTGTCGTATTAGTTATTTTCTACTTCGATTGCTTTTGCCACTTTAACGCGACAACAGCACAGCAGCTGCCCCTTCGATTTCCTCACCCTCTTCTGATATTCTCTGTGTGTGTGTGTGTGTGCCAAGTGTTTTGGCAATAATTGAACGCTCAATTTTCGATATGAGACCCAATTTAGGTGGTTTGGGTCTACTATACTTATTCAGACCTTTTTCTAAAGCGAAGCATGTTGTGATAATGCTCTGCACTTGTGCGCCAAAAATCTGTATTGGTTTTAGATAATCAATTTATTTAAGTAAAGCAACTTAATTAAGAAACGCAAACAAAGTATTACGTACTTATATTCCCATTGATTGTATAATAAAAGTTGACACTTTAACATATAATTATTCGAAGAGAACAGAAGGAGCAGATCGATGGAGTAAAGCTTCAAGTAAGATTAATTATACTCAATCAAAACAGCTTTCATGTGCTTCAATGATTTCTGTATTGATTCTCTCTTCCTATCTCTGAGTCTATTTTCTCTTTTCCAAGAATCATTTCATGTTTAAGTGTCATTTGAATCATATACACAAAGTGTAGCATACATTTTACTTGTAAGCTTATTAACCCTAATTAAACTTACGACACACTCCCTCTCTATAACTGCTAATACCTTTTATTTTAAGCTCTCAATCTTTGTTCCAACTATAAAACACAACTAAATATTTTCCAAGTAGTGGCTAAAAATGTTATTTACCTTTTAATGTCTATATAAACTTGTAGCTCTGTTGTGCGTGGTCAGTTTGTATGTATGTATGTAAGTGTGAGTGTGCGTGTGTATTATGTTATATATATATATAAATTCTTAGCTAATTGTTATATTGTCATAAGACATTTTCCATTTTGTAAGTTGTAAGTTACATAAAAAAAAACAAAAAAAATGTGCGACAATTTTACTAAATATCACCCATTTTTATCTTCTTTTCTTTCCTTTTTATGTAACACTTGTTCGTGCTCTATATGAAAAAAATTAAATATACATACTTACGTGTATATAAATAATTGAAAACAAAAAAACATCAAAATTGGCAAAATTGGAAAACTGACAATAATTTTCGTTTAACCAAAATTTAATTTTTTCCTTTTCAATTACAAATTTAAAAAAACAACCGAAAATTTTTATTCAACCCTCTCGCAACACGTAATAACAAATAAACCAAAAAAAATTTTAAATTACATCCCTTTGGCATTTTGCAAATTGTTGCCAATTCTGAAATTCCAAAATTTTCCTAATATTCCCCACATTAATAAATGTTGTAATTGTATTTGCTCCTTTGGTGTCGAAATTCAAACCAACACCAATACAAAAAAAAAAAAAAAAAAAAAAATATATAACAAATTTCGTTTAATAAATGTTGTTGCTTTATCTTTTTATTTCCATCTTAATTTCTGTATTTTTTGAGCTCGTTGAAATCTTTAAAAAAAATTATTATGAAAACAAAACCAAAACAAACAAATAAAAATTAAACTAAATTTTATTCAATGTGCCTGCTGCGTTCGTTACTTGTTACAAAAATCTGTTGCGTAATTTGTAACTCTGTTGCATTTACATCTTTATATATGTCACATATATACTTTAACGCTCATATGGCCTGAATTTCGGTAATATTTGATTTCCGTTTACGTTTTCTGGCATTATTCGGTAACATTCACTTATTTTTTCTGTATTATTGGCATATTTTCTAATGCTATGGCTTTTACAATATGATTTACACACATGCCACTCTTCCATTTTGCTGCCTCTTTTGATACAACAACAAACAAAAACAATTAAAAAAAAAATTACTAAATTTTGAAACATTAAATTAAATACTCAAAACGAAATACGAAAAACAACTGCAAAATTCACATTCAAAAAAAAATCTAAACAAAAAATACGAAAAATACGAAAAAAAACAACAGAGCATTTAGATCGCAAGCTGTTCGTTGGCATGCTCAGCAAACAACAAACCGAAGACGATGTTAGACAAATTTTTCATCCTTTTGGCACTATAGAGGAGTGCACCATATTACGGGGCCCGGACGGTGCTAGTAAAGGTGAGTACGATTCCACAATTTGTTTAACTGTTATGTACTTATACTTATATACAGACATATGAATATTATTTTTATATTACGTATACGTAACGTGTTGAGCTCGTTATCTGTTGTTTGTCAGTTTTTATTGTGTTGACGTGTGTTTTAAATAGTTATTAATATGTAGTGCCAAAATTATGAAATATACTGTTACTTTTCTTACAGTGTAATATTGTAAGTTTACACTTTAGTGAATAAGGTTAATATAAGTTATAGCTTTCGATTCATAACTGAGCGGAATCGATTTGAAAATGGAATTCAATAAGTTATTGTAACATTTTTGTTGTCAAGAAATAAATATATAATATTATAATACCACGAAAAGTTCAACAGCCAAAAGCCAAGCCATCGAAATAATGTTCAGCTAGATTAGAGATGTTCGACAAACTTTTTGCTTGCATTTTGAAAGAGTCATTAGTTCTAGAATCTCTTGTGCTCCGGGGGGTAACTGATAAGTATTTTTGGAGCCAATGCAACTGTGACCCATGCAACATAAACTGCCCCACATTTAAGTGACTTGTTTTTGTTGTCAGCTCTGCTGGTTGTCAAAAGCGCTTGTTTATGCAGGCAGCTTGATAAAGCCAGCAGAATTGCTGGCCGAGCAACATTTTAGCAGCTGTGCAACGAGCCAAATAATCATCACAAACATAACCATAACAATTACACAGCTTGCCACACTGTGTTGCCAGAATAACGTGGCATACACACACACACACACACATACATTCATTCGCAGATGTATAAAATAAAAATCGGGTAAACAGTTCAATTAAAGTTGTTTGCTTTTTGCACAGCGTTGTTCGCTTCACACGCTGCCCATTTGCATTTATGCGAATGTTTCTGTGTATTTGTGTGCATATTTTCACATACAGACACACAAACAGCAGAATAAACAACGAAGAAAGTAGAGAAAAAAGAAATTGGAGAAAAAAGTTGCGTTTGTTTTAATATGCAAGTAACTTTTTTAACAATAACATTTCATTTTATTATGTCAAAAGTTTTGGTTTTGCGTTTTGCATACACACACACACACACACAGCAAATGTGTGTGTGTGTGTGTATTATGTGTATATATTTATTTTGCTTACATTTGCAACATTTGACTGCCGCTGTCGACGTCGCCTATTGTTGTATGTTAATGTTTGTTATTGTTGTTCTTTTGTTGCCGTTTATTGTTGCCATTTTGATATGCATGAAAAGGCGAGAGTGTCGCACGTTCGAGAACAAACAGCTGGGCATTAGGGGGCGTGGCACTCAACAGCGAAACTCCATAGTTGGTCTGTTTATTTTTCTGATATTTTTGTTATACTTTTTTATATCTTTTATTTTACCAATGGGCCTTATTGGAATAACAACAAAGTTGAAAAATATTCTGCAGATGCCAAAGAGAAATTAAAACTAGACACATTAAAGTCAAGCTGCGTTGAAAGGAATCACGAAATAAATACCAATGGAATTCTTGCTAAATTATATTTGCAGCACCAATTTGTGTTAAACTTAACTATAATGAATCATATGAAATATCAATAGACATATCTGGCAGCAAAAAAATACTTCCAATTCAATCTGCTTGTACGCAAAGTATATTATCGTGTAGCATATTTTTAGGCGCTCATTTATTTGCGCGCTAATCCAATCATCATCGAACAGCTAAATCAAATTTCTGTCAAATTTTCCAAAGATGAGCCAATAAATTTATGCAAAATCAAATTCTCTCCATTTTTATTCCACATCGGCCTACAAAAAACATGACAAAACAGCAATAAGTAAAATTTGAAGTCGATTTTGATTCGTTTTTCGATCTTTTTGTTATTATGAGACAAGAGAAAACTTGTCGATGTCGCCCTTCGACACAGGGAAAAGTTCAAAGCCGCGGAAACTGTCAGTTGATGTGGTCTTGTGGCCCGTGTGCTTGCGGCTGTTGTGGTCTGATGTGGTCTGATATGGTCTGGTGTGCTGTTGATGGCAATGCCAACATATCATTCTTCATTAAAATGCGCTTCAAAGTCAGTCAGGCAGTCAGTCAGTCTGGCAGGCAACCAAGTTTTTGGCGTAGTGACAGGGCGCTAGTCTTCTGTGTAAGTGCCAAAATCCATCAACGTCAATTTTTTCTCGCTGCTGCGAATTATATTCAAAGAAAATCGAGTCAAGCAATGTGGTATGACTGGGGGTTGGGTATGGTGGAAAATCAAATGTGTAAACGGCGCAAGCAAGTAATGAAGGCAAAAAGACGAGTTGACTGACTGACTGACTAACTGACGAACTGAAAATGTATGCAAATGATGATGCATGTGGCGGAAAATGTTGTGATGAGGTAACAGCAGCAGGAAAGGAGCTGTAGAAACTGTAGAATGAGAACAACAATAACAGTGGTGGCCGAGGTATGAGAGTGTGGCAGGGCCTTGAAGGTCTGAGAGACAGGCAACAGGAATAAGCGCAACCATCATGTTAAATTATGCAAATTCGATTTCAGTGAGTGAATGAAACGAAACGAATGAAGCGGGTCGGTCGAGTCGACTGACTTTGAAACTTTTCCCCAACCCTCAACCCCCAACAAAACACAAAGCATGTGGTGACTTACATAAGGGGTTGACAGAGCGGACTGAGGGGGGACTGAGATACACATGTGTTGGCAATGCAAAAATTTTACAGCTTGTGACAATAGGACAGGCTCAGGACGTAGCAGTCAGTCAGCCTGTGTGGTAACTGTCTGCCAGACAGTCTGGCAGGCTGCCTGTGTTGGCTCATTTGATTAGAATATTCATGCATGCACTTCATTGTCATCAAGGCGAGATGCAGTCGTCCTGCCAGCCGCTACTACTTGTCATCTCTGCAATCAACACAATTGTGCAGCCCATCATGGAGAGAATCAAACCAGCCCGAATGGCATGCCACCTTCGAACCGTTTCCACACTTGTCTGTTGCACTCTTTAGGTGCCTGCAATGATGGCGGTAATCAAACTTTCTGTACATGAGCAACAACGACCGTCAAGTGGCAAGTAGCAAGTGGCAAGTGGCAGCCGTGCTGCTGCTGTTAAGCATTTGCATAAGTAGCAGGCGCAGTTGCTGCATTTATGTGTTGAACACAACGCCTGGCCGAGTCCTGTTGCTGACAGACAGCTGGCGTAAGTTGACGTCTAAGCGGCATTTGGCAAGGCTTCTACTCGAACCGTTGCCTGCTGCCTGTTGCCTGATGCCCCGCTGCTTTGTTGCAGTCAGCATTGAGGTGGCTATTCAAGCATTAAGCCTAACCACTCGACGGTGTGGAGCGGACTGTCTGCCCCGCCATGGCCTGTCATTAAGTAATTGCATCACACGCACTTACACGGATAGGCGTCAAGTGGCAAAACGACGGACGGACACTGATTGGCAAAGAGACTTCCTTAATTACGGGCTCTTTAATATAAATTATAGGGCTGATATGAGAAAGTTATCGATATATTGATTGTTGATAGGTATATTACAAGAAATAGAATTTTATTACCATTAATAATGAACAAATTTCATAAGGTGAACAATATGTTATCGACAAATAATTTTATATCTTACTTTTAAGTGCATTGCTTTTAATTATAAAAAATACTGCAGTGTCAGCATTTATTTAAGATATTGAGTTATTAAAAAAGATAGTTTTTAACATATTGATTGCTCAAAAAGAAATTGTTGTTATGAATAAACTAAATATATTTTGTACATATATTTATGTACATATAAATTCAATGTGTACTCTTGCTTGTTTAATATATTCAACTATTCATACTCAATGTCTACAACTGCATTTGTTGCAAAAATGAACTATGCACACGCTGTGAAGCACCTGGAATTTTGAGGGGAAAACCTACATATGTAAATTAAATTAAAACGTTGTTCATATCAAAATTAATTTGAAGTGTCTCGCTTTGTCAAATTAACTTTTAATTGGCACAAAATGCAAGTTGAACCGAGAACCGAAATATCCCCCCAAAAGCATCTTTGTGCATCTGACACACAAAAACAAATTTTAATTAATACTCAGCTACACACACACAGACACTCATACAGTAGCCTTCACATACAGATGGCAATTCAAATGACAACAACAACAAGAACAACAAGAACAACAATAAGCAGCAGCCATAAAGTAGACTTGAATATCTCGTGTATTGTCGTCGTAGTTTTGGTACCGCCGTCTATTATATCAAAAGCGCCGAAAACCCCATAAATGCCAATAATTAATGTGACATTTTCGGCGTAATTGAGGCAGCTATGCAGCACACACACACACACACTCTCTGCTTGTGTATGATTTCACAAAGCATTCCCCAAACTGGCATGGCATGCCAAGTGGCAGTTGCTTGAATGCGTTGCAGCTACGCATGAGGCAAGCTAATTGAATTTTGCACATTGCCAGCGAGTTGAAAATGCGGTTCGTCGCTTGTGCAACTAACGACTTAGTCAGCCAGTCCGACTCGGAGACAACCCAAAAGAATGCAGCATATATTGTCTCTCTATCTCTCCATTTCACTCTCTATTCTCTATCTCTTTCTCACTCTTAGAGAACAGGTAAAGTCCAGAGCGCAACAATTTATTGCTTTGAAAAAGACGAGTAAGTAGGAGAGTAATTGCTGTGAGTGCTGTATACAAGAAAACTTTTTTAATACCTCCCAGCAGCAAACGCTTTCTGCCAACTTTGCAATGACAGTTTAAGTTGTTTCCCGAGCCCCAAACTGCCCTTTCCACCTCCCATCATGCCAGCGTATTCTTCCAACTCCATACGCCAGTTACACCCTTGCGATCCACTTGTTGTTTGCCCAACAATTTTTACTGGCAGTGAGCGGCTTTGTGTTTTGTATTTGATAGGCACACCAGTAAAACACACACACACGCATACGCATATATATATGTACACACAGATACTCACACACATTCAACTACAGCGTGAACTTCCGCTGTTGTCAACTCGCTCTTTTACATATCATCATATCATTTCAATTTCAATTTTTCATTTATATGAGCAAAGTTTTATGAAGTGCATGTCATGCTGCCTGTCGCTATCCTTCTCTCCGTTTGCTGCATTTATTAAATTTCATTTCATTTCATTTTCATACTGAAAATACACAGTTCATGTTTATTTTACTCAGCACTCGACGTCTGCACTAAAAGTTCTAACAAGTACTGATTGAGTGCTGAAAAACTGTCAAACAAATGCATTAAACAAAATATAAAAAAAAAAAACGATACCAATAAAAATAATACAAAACCTTTCGGAAACAACTAAAATTGCTGTAAAACCCAAATTGAATTTAACGCTTATGACGTGAGGTTTAATTTTACATGAATAGTGCGAGATGAGATTTACATTTTATTTATAGTATTTTTAATAATGCTGATTGATTGTCACTCGCCTGACAGCGCAGCTGATAAATGTTTTACCATCGAAACTATAAATGAAATCCTTAGATAACATTTAAAATATTGACTGAAAAATGATGTTGTTATTCGAGTAAATCTCAGGGGATTTTAGTTCTTGAATATATATCATAATATTTCACAAATTTTACTCTTGTAAGATTTATTCATACAAGATTTGTTGATAATTATTTATTTGCTCAGCTCAGGGTTGAATTTCTTGTGTTTTGCCTCGAGACGGCACTTTACACTTTGTGGACATATAAAAAACACCCTCAGGCACCATAAAACAAGCTATTTAATGCGCCTTAATTAAAAAGGAACTCTCACAGTGCTCGCAAGGATCTAAGTAGTTGGGGGAAGACGAGGACTGCAGTCAATACACTCTGCCACAAGAACTGCACATAACTATTTATTGTATGGCACTGGCAAACAGAAAAAAAAAAATAACAAAAAATATTAAGAAAAATCATGGTAATAATAATAATGTAAGTTGTGGCATAAGCTCATAAGTGCCATTTAAGCCAGTCGCCCTTGTGCTGGAAGTGCAGAAGTCCTGGCCTGACTGCAAAATGGCTCACAAGCTGGAATTAAAATACATATCAAAAGGCGCAACGCGAACTTTTGCCATAGACCAGAAAACCAAACCGAACCAGAAAACCCCGAAAACTTCGTCGTTCACAAGTTCTTTTGTGCTTATACTCCTCTCTCTCTCTCTCTCTTTTTCTTTCTCTTTCTCTGTGTATATGTTGAAGCATTCGGCTCAGCTGTTTAATGCAGCTTAAATTTAATTGCAATATAGCAAAAGTTTCATATATACAAAATAGTACAAGTAAAATCGCCCACAGTCGTAGTGGCTAATAAATTTTTATCACACTTAACTGTGGCACAAGTGGTAGCCTTGACACAGGCAACGCACGCCTCCCTGCTTAATGCTAATTAACATGCAACACCGCCCGAAACTATGCAACACATTTCAAAGGTCAAAGCAATTAAACGTACACATACCAACAACACCAAATTTGAGACGACAGACTCATAAAAGCCACACAATGTCGAACTTATGCCATCCGAAAAGTAGTCATCTAAATATATGTTGAAAAAGTTAGGGAGAGAAAGTCTTGCTTAAGTCAAAAGTGTATACTCTATATATTATTATAAACATATAATCTTTAAGATGAAAAAAAGTAAAGAGTATCTATATTTATATGTAGATTTTCAATCTGATTTTCATATTTCGTTATTATTATAAATAAATCCTTTTATATTACAAACATTGAATTAATGTATATGCTTAAAAAATCGTTTTCTTTTGTATTTGCTTTCTACTTTTATTGTTTTATTAAAACATTTTTCATGCTAGATATATTAGTTGATTAACATCTACATTTTTCATATTTCTTTTACTAAAATAGACCTTTCTATCAACACCTAGGCATATGACATTTTTCTGCTATTCCATTTGACTTTTATTATACCTGACAAACTTTATTACCATTTCTACTATGGAAGTAACACACTCTTTAAGGGTCTAAGTGTTCCAAGAAGCCCCAGCACGTAGTTTCCTCAATTTCGTTTCATTATGTGGCCAAGTGGCAGCAAGTGTGCTTTATTAACACATTTCTACCGTGTGTGTATGTGTGTACATTATAGGAATACATGTACATAACTTTTTTAATACTAGTCACACTGGCTGGCTAGCTGGCAATGCTTTCGGCTTTAGTTGTAATAGTTTAATAAAGTAGTAAAGCTGCGGAAATTAGATTTGACCGCACACCGGCACAGGAGACCTCAGCCCAGACTTCCTTCTGTTAAAACAGAAGTCTGTGGGCCCAACTTATTTCCGCCGCAGACAAACTTTTCACAGCAAAAAAAAAAACAAAAAAAAAATAAGAAATTTATACGAGGGTTTCTCCCTTGTTTTGAGGTTTTTGCCTGCCTTGTCAATAAAAATGTCCAAAAAGTTTGTGGCCTAAGCATTAAGTAAAACTGCTAGCCGAGCCAGAGAGTTGAAAAGGGTTGCCCAAACTAGTATATATCATATAACTACTGATATTCTTCTATATAGTCCCCCACTTGTCTGTAGCCCTGTTGTTTATTAAAGAAACCGGGTTCGGGTTTGCTTTGGCTAACACACTATTTGGCTAAATTTAATTAACTTACTTGAGCGCATTTCCTTTAGTCGTTTTGCGTTGGCATTAATAAAAGATTACTGCGTGCCTTATCAGCCATGAAGTATGCCACTTTAGATATTTGTTTCAGTCAGGGAGGATTATTGAAAAATTAATGCAATAAGCACCAGACCAAAACTGGGAAAAACTTCTACTCTGGGATATGCGGGGAGCTAAAGGTATGTGATAGCTGAATTGAGCGCAATTAAGCGAAAGTGAAATTGACAGCCTTGCTTGACTATAATGGATATTGATGTGCACGCACACACACACACACACGCATACATACTCTCGTACATATTTGGTGTAAATTGTGTTTATAAACAGCTGGCGCCTGAAGGTAGGCTTTAATTTTTGTTTCTTATTTTTAATAAACGCCCGGACGTCGGGCCTTATTAAATGTCAGAGTATGGAAAGAAAAGGAAGCCCTGCCACCTGTCAGCAGCACATATTTTGTTATTATCAGTTTAGGCAGCCCAAGTGTATGGCACATACATATTCTGTAGCTCATTTTCTAGCTCATTGCCAGCCTTGGCCCGGTCCGGACCGGGGCAAGACATGCGCTAAATTAATTTATTCCACTTTTGTTGTTAGACAATATCCTTTTGACTTGCGCGTAACGGGATACGAGGCAACAAGCAGCTAACAGCTAACAGCAAAGCAACAAAGCAGCAGCCGTCGCGCAGGCAGGCAGGCAGGCAGGCATTTAATGAAAATGAAAATGTCTAAAGGCATCACCAGCCTGCGCTGTTATCCTTTTTCAAAGCCAACAAGCGCAAAATGAAATAAAATAATATAAAACCCAGTTGGCGGCTTGTGGACAGACTGCGGGTTGGGCTAAGCTGCGTCAAGTGTCGACAGGATACTTACTTGTTGGAAACTTGGCTGACAGGATTTTGCCATAAAGCAAATATATACTCGCTAATAAATAAAGCATACTCTCTTCAGCGACCAGACAAATATGTTTTTGCCCTCAGTACAGTTGTGATTTGGAACTCCGTAATATAAATAAATCACAGCAAAGATACAAAGATCTGCCTATTAATTTATGCTTACTTAGAATATATTAAGATTTATCTAAGTTTATTTATGTTTAAACTCTAACTAATTTAACAATATTTCGTATCATTTTAGGTAAGTGCACATGGTTTCATCCTTACTACAAGACACGTGCTCCTACACGTGGCGGTAAGCAGTTGTCTTACAATATTTTTGCATCTAAATATTTGAAATTTTATGCTAAATATTCGAATTGTGGTAATCAATGCATCACAAAACGGGGAAAGTAAGGAAAATAAACGAATTAAAAAGGCAGTGATGCCAATTTATTACATTTTCAGTGTTGCACGCTGTTAAAATTCTAAAACCTATATTATAAATATAAACTGAAATAGTCAAATACAGAGGAGGCATGATATAAAGGCCATTTCTACTCAGATATGTTATTTATTGACCATAGACTCCCATCAAAATACGAAAATAAGCCACTCGGATCCCACAGCGACTACAATACAAAAGCCACAGAAAAAAGGATCCCCGCAAAACCATATTGACAGCCAACAATGCATATTAATGTGAACAACCAGGAGAAGGCTCCATGATAGCTTCCATACACACACACATACACACTGTAACAGACACCCACGCACATATATACACTTGCTGTGCTCTTCTATAGGCCTATCATTTTTTGCATAATATAATGACAGGAGTTGACTCAAAGAGTTCGCATCGCTGGCCTCTGGATATGCAATTTCAATAAATAACATGCTATATGACATGCTCAAAAAAGTATGCTATGGAAATTTCACACATGAGCGTGCTCAAACATGACTATCAGTCGATGGCTACGACGACGACGACGACGACATCGACGACCGACCGACCGACAAAGTGCATTTTTCTCACAAGTCTCTCAAAATTCATATTCATCAGCATAAGATGAAAATTGCCCGATCTAAAGTGGTTCGGGCAACCGTTTCTGTTTCTGTTTCTGGGCACTCAATCAAAAATCACATTTCCGTGTTGGTCGTCGCAAAAAAAGTGAATGGCAGGGCGATAGGCTGGGCCAATCGACAGTTGCCAGTCGCATACGAAGCAAATGTAATTAAAATTCGATATACTTGTTTTCCCCAAAATGGCCACAGAGACTGGGGTGACAGAGAAACGTCAGGGAAGGAGAGGGAGAGTAGCCCAGAGCTAAAAGCAGAGTCGAGGCCTCTATCGAGCTATACAAACAGCCTAACAGCATCCACAACCACAACACGCACACACACATAGACACACACACACACACATGCAGATGTGTGGAAATTGCATACATCATCATCGTCATCATCTATCGGCAACAATATTTCCCAGAATTTAAACTTCAATTTAAATCTTTGGTCAGATTTGCACGTACTCAACGCTTCGTGTGTTTTTGTAATTACATGCGCATACGCAACACACACACACACACACTCATACACATACACACACATGCACATTTCATGCAAATTGATGTTGCTTTTAGCACACACGAAGGGGGACCTGGTCATATGGCTCAGAAAAATAGCAGCTACTGGCGCATTTCGGTTGTTGTCTGTGCTACTTTACAGCTGCCCAACAATGAAGATTTATAAATGCATCACACCCCTTTCCCCTCGCTGTTACACACCCGGAACACCCCCCGGGACACCATCTGGCAGATCTGCTACTGCCTGTCCTCTTTGTCAAGTACTCTGTATGCCATAATAGCCATAAATTAGGGTAGAGCAACGATTTGGAAACGACAATAGAAAAAGGGCACTTATATATATGGAGAGAGAGGTCGTTGATCATTGGATGATGATTGAATCAGTAGTAGGAGAGGGAGTTGAATATGTCGAGGTCGTTTAAGTATTAAACGCAAAGTCGATGTACTTGAATTGATGCGAACATCAAGAGATTAATTCTAGCTATTATTTCAACGGAGACAGTAAGATTTCAAAACCATTTGCTAATTTATATTTGGAGTTAACATCGTAGTTACTAAAATGAGAGACAATTGGAATAAGATTATACGTTTATACGATAAAAGGAAGTCTTACAGACTCCATAATGTATATATTATCTTGTTCAGTTCCAACCGTCTGTCAATATGATCACTATAGAGACTATAAGAGCTGGATACACTAAATTTTTAGCCCAGAGTACCCCACTATTGCACGCGCCTAGATTCGACCTCGGCCTGTTTAACTTTAAAGTTTAAATCAATAGAAAATTATTGTTTAAATTACGGAATACGACTCAAATGTGATTAAAACAGAAACGCTTCGCAAAAGCATATTTCTAAACCCCAACTCATTTAAACATAGATTTCATTTGCTGGCAAACAAGAAGCTGTTACTACAGCATAAATTTAACGCAAAAATAATTATGAACAATCAAAGAAGAACTCCAAAACTATTATATACAATTGCAGTGCAAAAAGTTGATATGTCAAAATTTAATTTAATACAGTTTATACCAGAGTTGCCAACTGCACTGGAAAATAAAAAAATGTGCAGATTTACTGTTTCATAATTTTTGAGTTGTTCCTGATATTGCTCTCTGTCTGCCACAATTTGTTGTTTTATTATATAACTTATGCCAATCACATAACGAAATATTTTTGCTTTTGCTCAAATTAAATAAGCGCCACAGAGGAGCAACAACAACTATAGAATCGCACACTCGAGCGCATAGCGTAACAAAATTCAATATCGCTTTTAATTGCATGTTGCCCAGGCAACGTCAGCAGTAACAACAACAGCAACAACAACCAGAACAACAACAACAGCAATTGACAGACATTTTAAGCCCTGTTGCAAGCTGAGCTGTTGAGTTGAGGCTGAGGTTTCAGAATGGAATGGCATGGCATGGAACGGGATATGGAATGGATGGGTTTGTTGGCTGGTTGGCTGGTTGGCAGGCCACTTATATAAGCCAGATAGACTGTTGGGGCCAACCTGTAATTTAGCAAAATGTTATGTAAACTTTAAATCGAGTTATGCATTTTAATTGGTTGTTGTACAATTTGCAAGCGGCACGTTTTGTTTGCCACATCCACAGGACACGACCGAAGCGCATATTATGCATATGGATTCATGGATCCATGTATAGAAATACGACTACCACGTTTCAATGCTGTACAACAACAACAATCATGGCAACAGCAACATCAACAACAACACTCAAATTGCAATGCTTCACATTCTTACGTAATGCAATTGAAATGTTGTTGAGTTTCACCAAAAACATTCAATATGGTTTAAAGGTTTACGCAATAAATATGCTTTCATTGGCTTATTAAATTAAGCCTGAATTCATTTGAAAATGATTCAATAAGTTGAAAAATAATAACATACCTATAAATAGAGATAGTAAGTAAACTTCAAAAATAATAGTCGCATATATAGATAAGGAAATGTACATTTTAGCTTTTTTTGTGAATTGACAGTTGTTAACAGCTTTGTTCATCTGTTTGACTTCATTGAAAAGCTGTACCTATTGTTCTCTTCATCAAATGCTAGTAGTTAAAGAGTAGACAAGTAAACACATATAGACTGCAAAGTAGCATCTTAAAAATTCGCGTGTTCCTCATTGATCACATCTCCCAGAAGAAGAGAATATCTTTCAATGTATTTTAAATGTAAGCTTGAAACTTCTTTTATTTATCTTTTTCTTAAAACGTCTTTAAATCAGTTACAAAGGTAGCTCTATTAAATTTCGCTTTATCCCTTGGGGATGCATCTTTACCTATGGCAATTTTTTTGCTGTCAGCTAAATTCACTGCGCTTTTACCTCAAAGCGGTGTGCAATGCGCATTTGTTTTTCTGGGCCCGTCAAACGCAGCCAGCCGAGGTGAACCGAGCCGAGGCGTGGCACGGCATGGTAGGGCGACCACAAGGAGCGCATCTACCGCAGCTTAAACTTAATCTACCTCTTGGCTTAATTGCTGCCGCTGCCTGCAAATTGCACCCAAAAGACCACCCCCCAAAGGCAACCAGACACCGATGTCGAGACGAAGTCTCTGTGAGTCTCTGAGTCTCTTCTTTGGTAGAGTGCCCACAGCGCTAACTCATTTTAATGATTCCCTCCTCTGTCTGTCTACCTGCTGCTACATCGTCTTAAGTGCACCGATGTTGTCGTGCTGGCCACTGTCTCTGTCTCCAGTCTCCTATTCCTGGCAATTATGGCCAAGTAGCTGTGCTTACATGTGGCCAAATTGTTGTGGTCGCCTCACAGGCGCATTAAAAATGAATAATGTGCGCGACTTTGGAGCACAATTTATGCACTGGCTTCCAGGGTTAGATTGCCAGCTGCTGCTCCTAGAAACGGCTTTCTCGCTTGCTCTGCCCTTTTCAATCATACAAATCCATGCAATCAAATTCCGTTGCGCAATACAATTAGCTTCTCTACCTCGGCTCAAATAAAACAAAACATAGCATACAGAAACATGCTGCATGCTTTTGGGCGCGCACTTTATTAGGCTTAAAGTGTATCCTACTTACCTGTGCCCTGGCTGACTCTGGTATTCTGTGGACCCCGACCAACCCTCGGCTCAGCCCTTGCCATTGCCTTGCCGTTACGCTTTGATGTTTAAGTTAAGCCCAGCTAAATTGATTTTCTTTACCGTGGCTGTCCGGCTGCGTTCTTATTCCCTGGCCACACTCAGCAATAAACTTCAAATGAAGCGAGCCGCTATTAAGTTATGCGGCTTTATTTGCGGAGCTTTTGTGTTTTGCGCTAAATAAGTGCACAAATAAATCGACAAAGCATACACAAAGTAAAACAACAGAAGGACTGCCAAGTGTCAGGACAAGTGTGGAAAATGGGAGATACTTAATAGCGCAAATTCTGTGGAATATATCAGCCACAATAGAGCTCACAGCTAATCCGACTGGGATCAGTTATGGCATATCTATAACTAATTTGATTCTTTGTAATATATCATGTAATTATTTTATTTCTTGTAATATTATTCGGTATTTGTAAAGCTGGTAAAATCAAATAATATAATATATTTAAAAACAGAAAGGAGTATATCAGCTACACTTGTCACTTCATCAGAAACTTAATTTGGTTTATATAATAAATACTAAATTAGTGAATCCTTAATTTATTAGTATACAAATTTATAAGGTGTCAGTCCAGTTCTTTTCTCCCATAAAAAATAAGCTCTAACCTTTAAGGTAATGCCTCTTTATTGTCCTCGCAACGCAACCTCATCAACTTTTTAAAGTAAATCTTCTTTATTGTCTACGTAACGTAGCATCTTCCTAACGTAACTCTTTTATCAATTTCAATTTCCCTAAGTCGCTTTAATAACACGCGTAGAGCTTTATGGCAAGCCCCTGAACTCTTGTCCCTGCCCCCTCGAGCAAGCATTTGTGCCCCCTCAAACTCTGCTCTGCGGTTTTAGTTGCATTTGACTTTGCGGTTTGACGTTGTTGCTTTGCTTGTTTTGTTGTTGTTTTTATGTACGTATTTTCTTTTTTTTATTGTTGTTGCTTTTGGTTGCAACACACGCAACAGCTTTTTGTTCACACTTTCGCCTGGCAAAACAATTTTCCTGCTGGCCGGGTCCCCGATTCAGCAATCCTGCCACCAGTCGAGGGAGTTGTTGCTGTTGCTGCCCCGCATGCATTGCGGTTTGTGTTGCATAATTATTATGTTGCGGTTGCATCCCCACCGACCCTGAGTTGATTTTGTATTTGTTGATGTTGTTGGAAAAGCATTTACCTTGTTTGTGGTGCGTTCAGCGCTTGGCAAAAACTGTTGTTGCCTAGGCTGAAAGCTGAAATTACTTTGGTTTGAGCGGCTTTTAAATCTTTGCTGTGTGAGTTTATTTAGGCGGTTGATTTTTCGCTTTTTTTCCTCCATCTCCATACACTTTTTCACATGTATTTGGTAAGCTTTAAAGCGCATTTTAAAGGTGGTTTGTCGAACGGTTTGTAATGTTTGCAAAAGAGATTTTTAAATGAAAAAGATTAAAAGTTGTTAAAACATAGCAGACAAATTCAAATTATATGTACTATATATTAAGTGTTAAAGTTACATTAAGGAAATTGTATTATTATTCTCCCTTATTTCTCAGTTGAGTATCTTTCAATCTTAATGTATCTATTGCTCTTTCAAATTACTGCAAATTTAAATGTCTCAGTAGGACATAAAAGGGTTAACAATCCATTGCTCAGCCCATATTTTAGGGCTGAATTCAAACCCAAAAACCATCATCAGCACATTCTCCATCCAATGGCCAAACAAAAAGGACACTTTTACGTATAAGTCAACGAAATAGTAAATAACAACAAAACAACAGACGGCAACTGGCAACTGGCAACCAAACAAGAGCAACAAATTTTTCGGCTGCGCTTAACAAATGTTACACAAAGCGTCGCATTGGACGTCTGACTATTTGGCCAACTGGCTGGTTGACTGGTTCTGTATCTGGTTCTGGTTCTGGCTGTGGTCCTTCGGTCCTTCGAGTCCTTCTTCTTCTTCGTCTGTTGGTGTCATTTGTTAAAGAGGCTTGTCAACATGCCTTATAACAAGCCGGCTACGGTTTTTCGTCTCGAACTGTGTCGTCCGTCCTCTAGTACGCCTGTAAAGTGGCCGGCCTGACGGGTTGACTATTGCAGGAGCATTCGAATGCCCGTTGGCCGTACTCTGGTGGGGCAATGACTTTCAAGAGAAATAGTCGAAAAACCCAAAAGCAATAATATTTTAGCTTTTGTTATAGGTTTTTCAGCAACAGATCTTAGCCAACGCCTGTTTGTTTGTATTTTGTAGCATACTTTTGTGCATTATTTGCACAGCACTTGCTGGAAAACTCTAGAGAGACTTCTTGGCTTTTCAATTTGCCATAGCCAGGGAGACATTTGTTTGTCTGTATACACAAAATATTATATTCTTAATTGGTGTTTATTGTGTGTCATACACACACATACACACATTCGCTTATTTGAACTGCAAAGGCCAAAAGGCATCCACATACTTTTAGGCTGCGTTACTCACTCGAGAGTGCCATAAAAATGTCAACGCTGCGTTCTGGCCAAGTATTAAATTGTTCGAGTCACAACAAAAGCCATAGACAACTTGCCATTGCCTTGTTGAAATGTAATTTGCAGCTTTCCTTTTTCAGAACACCCTGCGGCCAGTAAATGCAATGACAAAACTCAGTTCAGTTCTGAATGCTTGTCCAGCTGCTCTTTTCCTTTCTTCGTCTTTTTTTTCTAATACTGCTCTTTTCTGTGGCTCGCAGGCAAATTTCATTCAAACAAAAAGTTTTGTATATCTCTCTCTCTCCCCGTATATGAATTGTATCTATGTGTATGGGTGGCTGGTAAATTGCTTATGAAATTGCAATTTGAGCTCACTCTGAATATCCTGGTCACTGATTTTTATTTAATTTCGCCTGCGGAGGCCACAATATATGTATGCAACAGCACACAACATACAGCAGAATCCAAAAGGGAAGACTAATGGGTGTGGAGTGTGAAGAGTGCAAAATGTATCACATTACATGAGACACACGGCATAAATTTCAACTATTTTGCATATTCAGTTCAAGTGGACAGCTCAGGCAGTGAGTTAGTCAGTGAGTCAGTCAGTCAGCTTGTCAGTTCGTTGGGCAATAAAATGTATTATGAAGTGAATTTGTATGGACAGCCATTGCCCATAGAACAGGGCTTAACTTTCCTTTTTTGCCAAATGTTATTAACTGTAGTTGCAAATCCTGACCAAATCCATCGGATCATGCCCAGCTCTATAGGCTTTCACAAAACTTTTTACCTTTTGTTTATATACTAGCCAAAAGTTTTTTTTTCTTCTTCTTTGGCTCAAATCAAGAATAATGGTCCCATTGCAGATTCCAGATACGTGGTCTTTGTCTCTGTGCAAGATTCACACATACACATAGTATAGTTTTTGTGCTCGTATGTTGTCTTTTTGATTTGTATGCAAAGTGTTAAGGTTCATGCTTGGCCAAAGAAGAGTTCAATTTCAGCTGAGGTCAAGCCAAGACACAAACAATAGGGGAAGAGAAAAATTGGTTTGTTTGTGTTTCGAGTTGAGTCTATTTGCAGTTCCAGTTGGCCATATTGATAAGTTTCCGCTTTTTGTCAGCCAACTTCATTAGAGACATGCGGACAAAGTTTTGTGGGCAAAGAGTTATAGTTATAGTTAAGGTCATCCAATGAGCTTAAAGTGATTTATGGCAACTATATATAAAATAAATATCAGATGTGATTGAAGTAGCAGAAAAAGAAATTCGAGTTGAATGCAAGATATAAAAATAAAAGCAGACAATATAAAATTTATTGATCTAGAAAAGATAGTTTTACTACGTTTGAATACAATAGACTCATCAAAAATGATTTTGCTGTATTATTAAAATTAATGATGTTTTTCTTTATTTTGTTTAAATTTATCCTAACTTTCTGCATACAAAGTTATATTACTGTGTTAAAGTTAAATTAAATATATTAATTTGTATTTATTTATGATACTTTGCATGTCTTCTCCAACGTTTTTTATTTACTCTTTATATTCTGATTATAAATTTATTAAATATTTGAATTTATTACATTTATTTGCAGATATTTAGAATATTGTATGCATTTCATCATCCGTTTCTTCATCCCAATATTTAGCTTGAGATACAAATTTGTCATTGCCTCACTCACTTCAGTTTTAATGTTCATACAAATAGAATGTGAATCCAATAACGTAATTATCATTAACAGCAGTTATACTTGAAATAACTAATTCGCTTTTACCAATCTTTTTATTTACCTTATTGGCCACTGCTCGTACGTATGTATGTGTTGGCCATGTTTGGTTGAGTTTATTTGATTTTTCCACTGTTTCGCTCCGAAAAATGTTACCCATTTATGCCAAATGCATTCAACTGTGAGTGTCATGATGCAAATGCAATTTGCTGAGCTGCAATTGCAACAGCAATAACAACAACAACTAGTGACAGCCTTCTCATATGGTATTACCTTGTTTGTGTGCATGTAGATGATATGGTTGTTGGTGCGTGGGTGTGTGTGTGTGTGTGTGTGTGTGTGTGTGTGTGTGACAGGTCTCATCATTGGAACAGACCCACATGCATCAAACAAATTCGATAGCGTTGCTTTCTGGTTACTGGCCAAGGCTGCTGCCGCATAATAAGCGTAAATGTTGGCTAACAAGATTCATGCATCGCTTTTGTACCCCGGAGGCAAACATGCAATGGCCATCAACGTATTCTGTCCTGTTCTGTCCAGTTTCCAGTTCCACATACTCATTCGACAACGATGACGACAACGCGACCGAATGGCAAATGGCGAATTGCGAACGAAGCGCGCTTAATGCAACTTTGTTGCTTGGCTGCTGCTGATGTTGCTGCCACTGATGTTGCTGCCACTGATGCTGCTGCTACTGCTGCAGCAGGCAGCGATTGAAAAATCCCACTAGGGCGTTTTTAATTGGATTTTAAAATACTTGTCCCATGCAGGCAGCCAGGCAAGGCAAGTCACAGGAGGCATGGGCAGGGGCAGGGACAGGAGAAAGCCGGCAATGACCATAGCCATAACATGAGCAACACTCCTTCCCATTCCAAAGTCAGCTATGCTTAAAATGACCAACCAACCCAACAACATATCGACCAGCAGACGATGGTCAGCAGTCAGGGGCTCAACACGCTCGTTATTCTTGTTTCCTGATGCTGCTGCTGCTGCTCTTGTTGTTGTTGTTCTGCACAATTTGGTTACGTGTTTGACCTGCGGCGATTTTTCATTGCATGGCCGGTTTATTTTCTTTTTTTGGAGCCCATACATTAATGGCATTGCGAAATTTGTATTGCAAATGTCACTAAGGGTCTGCACCCTCCTGTGCCCAATGAATCCCTGCCATAAATATAATCACATGTGTTTGCTGCCGAAATCTCCTCATACTACAACATCATTTTGCCTCTTGTGAAACATTTTTGCCACTGTTTTAAGGTAAATCGTTGTCATTTATACATACAGTATGCTAAAGGGTTCAAGAGGCTAGATTACTTTGAAATATACAATATCAAGTACTCTAGTCAATATTTATCTCAGAAATGTGAACTATCAATTTCTATTCTGTCTATTGATAGATATATAAAATTTATGCAAATAAATGTCAAATTCAAATATAACCCCAAGTATGGGTTTTCATAAGTAACTTTTTCAAATTAGTTGAATAGACTAGTCCAAGATATTTTGCAGCAATTGTGAACCTTAAATTCTGACAAAGAATATTACCATATAATATATTAGTATATTTAATGCATAATTGAAAAATATCCCTAAACCATTCCTTGAACATTATTCTAAGTGATTGTCAAACATAATAAACTATATCTAGATGGAGATGCCACAGCAGGAATGATACAACTTTTCATAATTGTATACCTTAACTAGAATAAAATTGTTGATTTTTCAAGTCTAAGATTTAATGCTGATTATAACTGTCCAGTGAACAAATGAGTGTAATTTTAATGACAGCCTCCAACTTTGGCATGATTATCATTAGCATATTTGATTAAAAAGTGTCATTAGGCTCGCTGAGTAGTCGTTGACTGCTCTGTCAGTTGGCTGCATCATTTCACGCTTCAACTGAAGTTGCATAAGAAAAACCTGGCGCTAAAAAACTTGTTCGCCCTGCGCACACACATTTTAATTTCAACTAATTGCCAAGCCAAGAGGGATACTCAGTACCAGATAAACTCTGTCCTCCCACTTTCAGCTGCATCTTGTCGACGCTTAAGTAATTAAATCGTGCACTTCGTTAGCTTTAAGGACTGCAGTCAGATGCAGCAGTTGTCCTGCGTCCTGTCCTACGTTCTGCTTCCTGCCTGGTTGCCTAATTGTAACAAGTGTCCGGTGTAGTGCTTGATTTGTATGTAAATTTAATTCAATGTCTTTAGATCAAAGCAAAAGTTGCCTCTTTAGCTTGAACTTTGTGTGTCTTTACCTCTTTGCCTGCCTAATTTACTTTTAATTATTATAATGACTTGAAGTTCGACGAATTAGCCTTAATGTTAGTTAGTGCGTCAGCGAACCCAAATGCCATTCGGTAAAGGTAAATAATCAAAAATGTAACTGTGAAAAAAACCTTAGCTAAATGAGGCTCAAAAGCATACAAATTAGTTGGAAAAGCCATAGGTATGTTCTTAGTGAGTATAATGAATGTTGAAGTACTTTAGTTGATGGCTAATCAATTGAGAAGTCGGCGGGTGACTTAAGGGTTGCTCTAAGGGACTTCATTGAACTTGAAGAATATTAGAATTATGGATAATAGTGACCAAAAATGTTGAACAGAATTCTGTCTCTTGGCTTCGTTCTATTATCATTCGTTATATTTTTAAAACTGCAGAGTTAAAATATTGAGTATCATAAACTAAAATAAGAAGTTTTGATTGCAAAAATAATTCACAACAATTTCCTAAAGCTTACTTGAAACACTTCAAGTACTTACTTCAAAAGCTTAAGACGCTCTCAAGTTTCTGTAGAATATTTCAACTTTTTTTTCATTTCTTCTACATACTTATTAACAAGAAGAACGCAATTAACCAAGGTGTTTTAAGTTTGCATAACTCACAGAGTCTGCAGGGTCCCCCTGGCAAATATTTTTCTAGTTGCAAGTTATGCCAAGAAAAATAAATTTCACATAAACAAAAGCGAAGAAAAAACAAATGAAAATAAAAGAAAGCAGCACCCCACACAAATTACAAACAAAGAAAAAAAAGGACACAAAAAAAACACAAAAAACACACAAAATCAACTTTGATTTAAGTTTACAAAAATGCTTAGCAATTGCTTTGCTTTTTTAACTTTTGTTGTTTTGGCTCGGCTTGGCATTCAACATTTTTTTCCGTTTATTTTGTTCTTTTTCTTTTTTTGTTTTATTTTTTCACTCTGTTGATCTCTTTTTCTGCGTTCCTCTGTCTCTGTTGTGGATTAACAGGCAACAAAATATTTTATTTTTTATTGTTTAGCAACGCTGATTTGCACTCCCTCCCCGCCAACTGCCAGTTGCCTGCCTTATGGGACTGTCCAACTGTTGTCTGTGCGGCGCAGGATTTTGTTGTCACTTCAGCACACAAGCATTCACACACACACATACACAAAAAAAACAACATAAGAAATAACAAAAAGCGGCTGCAAAACAAAAATCCACTTGAATTTTTTACACTTTATTTTTTGTTCATTTACAACACGAAAAGTACAAAAAAAAAATCCTGTTCCTGTTTGCACGCGAAATTTGTGCTTGTCTGCCTTACGGCTTGTCAGCTCGCATGTTGCATGGTTTTAGGCGGGATTTGTTGAGCGCTCTTGCACTGCATGCCGCATGCCCCACTGCCCCTTTCCTAGAGCAGCAACAGCGGCAGCGGCAACTACAAAGGCAACAACAGCCGGAGCAGCAATTTAGATGCCGCCGCCTGTTGTTGGAGGCATGGGAACTGCCTGGCAATGGGGGAATGAATGAATGTATCTTTTTTCCTTTCTGTTTGTTTGTTGTTATTTCTGTTTCCTACGCTTGAGGGTCTTAATTTTCGGCATTGTTGCTGTTGCCTACCGAACAAAACAACAACATTTGAATGAAGGTTAAGCCCAACCTTGTCGCCAGTTGCGAGGTCAACTCCAAAGACCTTAATTAATTCCTAGAGGGATTGGGTACTTTTCAAGTGTAAACAATGTCCGCTTGAATGTTAAAGATATTTTTACAGAAAATTTGTGTTTCGAATGCATTTTGTATATTTTTAATGTATATTTTATTGTTGTTTAATTATATTTAAATTAATTAATACATTTTTATTTATTTACATTAATAATTCCCATAAAATGTTGTCCCCAGTGGCAATTTAAATTTTTTTTGAGAACTTATTATTCTGCAAATTGTTTGCATTGTCATTAAAGTACATTTAAGTATTTTAAATACCTACAATTTTATTAAAATGTGAAATATTGCAATAAAAATATGAATATTAAAGAAATAATTTTTTAATTATTTTATAATATTAATCATATTTTACAATTATATTTCTATGACTCTAAATTATAGTTAATAAGTTTTTACTTTCTTGTATATACAAAAATTTGTGTATTGCAGTCTCTGTAATTTTAACAATCTATACACAAATAAGAAAGTTAAGGAACAATTTATTTCGTATACTAAAGAGAAAACTTTTCCATTTATATATTTATAACCGTTTATCAATTATCCAGGAAAGTTGTTATATTAGATATTTGATTAAAATTTCATCCGCAACTTTAAAATCCCATTCAATCTGCCAACTGCAAACTTGTTCAACACCCAAAACTCATTTACCATCCACTTTTCTCCGTGTTTCATTATTTTATTTTATTTTTTTTTCAGATTTTTTTTGTGGTTATTGCCTGTGTATTAAATTAGCATAAATGATTTTTAATAATTATGCTCGTGAAGCGTCAGTGGGGCGCAACTGTTCTGGCAATGGCCACGCCCATTTGGCAGCAGGCAGCAGCCGCCAAGCAGCTGGCGCACAAATTACAAAATAATGAGCGCCAAGTGCAATGTATTTTTTGGTTTGAATTTTACATTCACCGTCCGGCCGACTATTATTTTTATATAATGGGCCTTGATGAGCGCTCTGATGTTGATGTTGATGCTCCAATTCCTTCAATGCTCAATGGTTGGCATCCACAACCACTGTTCAACTGAGCTGAAGTTGGGTTTTCATGCAAGAGCGCACCGAGCGATTCTTATGCGAGGCTTAAAATGTTTTTTAATTGCACTTAAAATTTTATTTAAATGCCACGCACACATGTCGAGATCTGACTGAATACTGTAACAATATAACGAGAGCTTTTGTCATTTTCAGATGATTCCTGTACTTATACAGTTTGTACAGAGATACATACAATAAAATCTTATTATTTAAAATGGAATGCGAAACGAACTTATGACAAACTTAAAGCTTTATAAAAAATATTAATAAATTTCGTATTATTATTTAATTTCAGGCTGCGCTTTCGTTAAATTCGGTTCGCAACAGGAGGCTCAGTCAGCAATAACCAATTTACACGGAAGTCAAACTATGCCGGTAAGTGCAGTTGATCAATATAGTAATTAAAATAAATTTATTGTTGATTGAAATACAATTCAGTTATTATTAAGTGCTTTTTATGATCTTGTATTGTGCTGACTCCCACTTCAAATCTACAAGTTGTCACATATAATATCAGCCATTTAGAATGTTAATAGACTTTAAAGTGACACATCATTTTAATCTGCTTAAACTCTGTACTACTGTCGCTACTGAAATGTCATCTTAAATCAAACAGGAAGTTATATTTGTACACTTTACAAATTAATAGACAACTATGCAACATAATACCCATATAATTCCAATTAAACTGATGTGTTTCCCACGCAACAACAATTGAATTTGAATTGAGAATATGAGTTTCAGTTTCAGTCTGAGTTTGACTTTCAATTGAAATTGAAGTTGACGTTGAAGTTCTCGCATTGCTGTCGGCAGCTCCCACGCTATTTTGTATGTGTGTGTGTGTGTGATTGTCGGCCAAGTTAACGAATAAAACCATCAAGCCTCAAATATTTTAAGCTTTTTATTTCCTTTTATTTTTATTTGCTTTGTTGAGAAATTCACAATTTTTTTTTATTATTATTATTTGCCAGGGACATGCACTTGTGTGCGAATAATGCGTAACTAATGAAATTTTCAACCTGAAGTACTTAAGGTACTTTCTGTTTGCTGTTGATGTTCCTGCCGACGTTATTCTTGTTGGTGTTGGTGTTGTTGTTGTCATTCTTGTTGTTCTGTAAAAAAGTACTTAACAAACTTCATTTAAGCTAGAAGTGGCAAGGTCCCAGCTTTGGTTGCTTGCGCTTAAGAAATAAATTAGAATGAAATTAAATTAAATAGCGAACAGAAATGATTATTATATTTCTCTTGTGCTCCACTTCAATGGAAAATCAAGAACGCACTCTGCTCTAATTTTCTAAAAAAGAAAAACCAAAAAATAAATATATACAAATCGCAGCGCCAAATTGTTTGACAACCAACAAGCTGAAGCTGAAGCTGAGGTTTTTTTTTTTTTGTCCTTTGTGCAACGATTTTGTGCCGACGAGTGACTTCATTATACGGAAATTTGTAAGAAAACACCATATAACTACATATATATCTATGTATGTATGTGAGTGTATACATATGTATGTGTATATTCTCTATGACAACGCTGCTTCTCTCGGCCTCGTCGCGGTGCGGGAATTATTTTTTCTTGTGCGAAAATAAATGAAATTTGCATGACACTTGAGTTATTTTGCACGTAAATTGCTTCTTTTGACAAACAACACAAGCAAATACACAAAACCAGCCAACGAGCGGGTACTGGGTAGAGGGAATAAAAAGGGGGGGTGGAGGGCGGGTTGGGGATATAAAGCAAACTGAAATGGTTGCCATTGTTGTATTTTCGGTGTTTACATCAGTGCAGCGAACGTTTCGCATCCAAGTCAACTCTCTAGAAGAGTTCAAAGACTAAGGGAGAGGGAGAGGCAGAGAGAGAAAGTACTGCCAGTATCCTGGCTGTTGCTTCTTCTTCGTCCTGGCTTTATTTACCACTCAGATTGCTGCTGGCTTTTCGAAAGGCGAAACGAATTTTACATTTTCGGTTTCTGTGCCGGGTTTGGTTACGGGTTGTAGCCATAGCTATGCGCCTCTCTACGCGCATCTCAGTCTCAGCCCAATTGTTGCCCAACTCGTTGTCGCATTTAAATTCAAATTCAAATATTGTTGATGAAATTTGTTGCTTAATTTGCAATTTAGATGCGTTTTTAAACAAACGCGCTGCGCCATTTCTCCTTACTCCACACCCAGCAACGAAATCATGTGTTTACTTAGGCGGAAATTCTTGATGATGATGATAATGATGATGGCGCTATCTCTGTGCCGTCACCGTAATTACAGAGCACTGCTCAGCATGGTTGAAGGAATAGCAAAATCAATGCAACATGCCGCAGGGCTGAACATATTTTTATTTTTTACAATAACACAACTGCTTTCTGGTAACCCAGAAAGGGGAATTTCCCATTTCATCAAACATCACACAGCTCGCCAGATATATGTATGAGTAAAAACTTCAAATATGTACATAGCCGCAAGTGAGGCGCAACTACAAAACCAAAACAAATAAACTGAATACAGCATCCCCAAATATAAATCCAATCCAAATCAGGCAAACATTTGGCCCCAGCTTAAGTCAATCTCCCTTTTTTGACGTAGACCGTCACATTTTACAGTTGATTGCAGCCAATATACAGGAAAATCAAAGCATAGCCCAAGGTGTTGTGAGTGTAAATGTAACTGTGTGAATGTTAGTCGAGTATGTTTATCAAAACTTAGTAAATCTTAAGCGCTGAGTCGTTAGCAACCCAGCTAAATGTTTTTTCTCTCTAAAATGTATCTTCTACTTTCTTTGTTTAAGAAAGTCTGCCGTAAGCAATTCACAGGAAAACTATTAATGTTTTTCCTTTTGTCAGGCGAAACCCATGCAAATATGTCTTCCCATGACTTAGTAGCCTCTCTGCTTAGTCTTTCTCATCTTTTGATTAAGGGTTGCAGAAAAATGTGCTATACTTTTTCTTAAATTATAAGCTGACCTCGTTGATCACACAACCATTTTACGCTGCAGGCCTACAACCAACTGCACTTCACTCTAAATAATACTCAACAGACGGCAGCTGCCCGTTGGACCATTATAGGGCTGCCATCTTTGGCCTGCCACGCCCAATTCGGCAACGCCCACGGCCGTACTCCTTAACGTTAGAACTAACAACGACAGCTGCAATTTTTCACCTGGGCAATTTTTAAGATGAGCAGCAGCATCAGAAGAAGTAACAAGAACGCCGCCCCCATAACGACGACTATGCCAAATTGCTAGCTAGCGTGAAAAAAGCGCCAAAGTGTGTACACGGTGTAAGTGTGTGTGTGTGTGTGTGCGTGAGGTCGCTAAGGAAAATGAGTAGAGCAATTTCTGTTCGTTGTGTTTTTTCAGTAGTACCATTCTTTTTTTAATTTTAAGAGCGCGTAATTTCTTTTTTTACCTGCCTGCGCATTAAGCATTTTAATGTCAGTTAGGTGGATCGAGTCGCGGGGCAGTGAAGTATGAGTGAGGGGTTGAGGGTTGAGAGACGGGGGTGAGGCTGCCAAGTTGGCAGTTGTAATTGCAATTTGGCATTACGACTCTCTGCGTCCTGGTAGCCAGGTAATTAGCGCAAAACGACGCGGCAGCTGTTGTATAAAATTTTTAGTAGCTTGCACAAAAGTATGCTACACTTTTGCTCCTGCATATATTAATTATACACCGGGCCAGAGCCAAATTGCTAAGTGCAACAACGACGCCAGCAAGAACAGCAGCAACATGAGAGGAGTAACAAAAAAAAATTGATTGCCTACCTGCAGGCGTCAAAGTTGCCACAGCAACGGCAGCAGACAAACCGCAAGTTAATTTCAAGCTTAACAAAGTTTTCGTTTTTTTTCGGTGCTGCTTTTTCTCGCCCCTCATTTTCTTTACCGCCAACCCTGTCCATATCTCTCAGCTCTCATCTCTCATCTCGGACTTGTCGGACAGGCTTGGCTTTCATGTTGATGTACCACAAAAAGCTTTTAAAAAATTTTTGATTACGCCAAACCTTAAGCAGCTTATGGACGCCACGCCCATTCGTCAGCATCGTCACCTCGTCCCCCGCTAGCTAGCTACACTCCTGGCCGGACATGGGAAACCAGCACTCATTAAAAAGGAATTTACAGACAGTGTAGATTGAGTTTTGGGGCCCCAGCAGATCTCTTTTCCCAGTGGCCAGAGTGGACAGTTTCTATTCTCTGCCCATCCATGCATTGAGTTGTTAATCCTCTGGCACTCAACATGTTATAAGTCGCTTTTAGTGCGGTTTGCAAACGTTTTCTAAATAGAAGCACCCACAAGCGTACAAAATAAAAAACAATTTCTAAATGTTTCTATGACAAGTCGAAGCTGCGATACTCTATTTGAGCAAATATAAAACTATTATAAATAAGATAGATGATATACAATTATTTAGATATCTTTAAATGTAATGCGTTTCATTGCTAAAATTGAATACTGTGTAATATAATGTATAATAATTCCAGATTTTCAATTCTAGACTCTGCAAATATGAATTAAAACTCAAACATTTCCCTTCATATTCATCTAACCAAAGTATCTTGTTTTGTAGAATGTTTAGATACATTTAATCTAAATTTTCTCCTCTCACATAGACAAACTGACTGACCAGCTGACGCATCCCACGTTTTAGTGCAGGGTATTAAAAAGTTTACAGTTGTAAACAATAATTTCGTATTCACTCAACACAACATTCGCTTTTTTCCACACATTTGCATAAGCCGCTGACGCGATTTTTTTTCGCCCTCTAGGTGTGTGTATGGGTTTGTGCTGTATGTGTTGTGTGTAAATGCGGCTTAGAAGAGTGGGCGTTCCGGGTTGTGGGCGTGCCTGCTTGTTAATGAAAGCGCGCGCATGCATTAAAGCTGCTCTCTAAATGCTTTTGATTGGCGAAGCGCAAAAGCGCCCAGCAAAAGCAAAAATGGCCAACAGCAAGCAACGGCAGCTGCAAAGCAATCCAAACAAGTGAGAAAGTAGGAATTGCGGAAAGTTTACGAGTATGCTAGCAAATACATAAATAAATATTTTAAATTACAGCCAAAGTGACACACAAAAACTTAGAACGTAATGCCCGCACATTCGACATCAACCAGCGAAGAATAAATTAGGCAATTAGCATTTTTTTTCTCACTCTCTTCTTCCGATTCGCATTCATTTACACTTTGTTTGTTATATTTTTTGGTCAGGGCACGCATTTGGAAATTGTGTTTGTGTTGCAAACTAAATCGAGGCGGCGGGGGGCAGTCGAAAATGGGTTGACTTTTACTTGGAAAATTTGCATAGGCCAAGCCTCAAACTGTTTGCTTTTGGGATCAAAAATAAAACATACTTGACATTCTCTTAAATTACTCAAAGGTAGCTGGCAGCAAACTGCGGGGAAATGCGACCATGCTTCAAAGGACATCATCAAAAGTAATGCAAAACTTTTCCCAGATTAAGCCGAGCTATTAATCTCGGATATGAGCTACCGAGGGAAAGCTTAATTAGGCTTTTATTCACAAGTGCTGCTCAAGTTTAGTCAAGAGAAAACTTTGGCAAACATAAACGAAATAGTACTCATGGAATTATGTCCACCAAAGATGATATGTAGCCGAATTTAGTTTGCCAAACACCAAAAACTTTATATTTATGTAGTCATTAAATAAGACTCTGTGTCAAATCTTAACAATACCTACTTTATTCGGGCATTTAAAAACTGCTGCTACTACTTTATATTTGGAAAATATTCTATATTGTAATCTGCAGCCAGTAAAACTATAGTTTTCCCGAAAGAGAGATAGAAAACTGAACATCATTTTTATTGTATTCAGGTTCTTCGGTTTAAGTTCCAACATATAGTAATAATGCAACATCAGCCTGTTAAACGTTGCGGTGGACACAGAAATTCAAATTCAACAGGCTCATGATAAGTATTTATATTATTTCAATAGCAAGGTCTTTGTAACATTGAATATATAGGTATAATAGCTCGAACCTTTAATAATAAACATCAGTTGACCCTTGAATCCCTCCATTTAAGCAATTATCTACCAAATGAAAGTTCTTTAAAATGCTATCGCAACATAAAACGTTGCTTGTTTTGAATACAATGATTTAAAAATTGCTTAAACGCGTACATAAGTATGCTTTAGAGGGCGTTAAGAAACAGAAGAAGTAGAAGAAGAAAAAATAACACAACACAACATTTCACACACATCCACACAACTAACAACAACAACAATAAGTACAATAACGATAACGAGAACGACAGCGTCAAAACACAATCAGGCAGCCAACAGCCACCGAAGATGCGAGTTTTCTCCTGTTTTTCCATTGTTCGCAGCTGCTGCACATTAGAAATTCAACTTCGTCTACTTTTAGGCGTTGAGCAGCAGCAACAAGAACAACAACAACAACAAAGAACACAATGGCGTGTGAATTAAAATAGAAAAGCTGAGTCCGGGCGTCTTCTGGCCGTCATCTTGGCTTGCCAAGGTGCGAGTGCTTGGCGAGATGTGTGAGCCGCTCAAGCGTGAAGGCAGCCAGGCTGACAGGGAGCCAGGCTGACAGCGAGCCAGGCAGGCAGGCACCCCCTTATCCCCCATTCAATCCCCCACCACTTGCGCCATATTGGACGCCATTTTTGTCAAGTCACATTAAGCGATGCGTCGTTTGGCTCGTCTGCCTGACGAAAATTGAACGCTCCGCCAGCGCGTCGGCCAGCAGCAACGAAATTGTTGTATAAATAAAAGCATAATTGATGCGAGCTGGAAAACAATAACAGCAACAACAACAAGAACATGGACGCAGCGAACGAAAGCAAAAACTGTAGCATAACACTCGGCGCTTGGCATATGTTGCGCCAATTCAGCCATGAGCCGCAACAAAAACAATGAAAAAATAAGTAAGTGTAGGCTAGACGAGCAAATGATTGACTCCGAAATACCCTGCAGTTAGTTCTGGAAGTGTCTGCCTTGTATCACTTCTAAAATGTCACATCGACATGGTCATAGAGATATAAAAAACGATATATAGAGTAATATTTACTCGTTTATCAATGCCATTATTCGATTGTTGTACCCAGCTTCATCTGCATCATACCTGTTTACCTATAATTCATTGCGAAGTATACAAAAACGACTGCGCACACAAAAATTTGTTTCTTTTGCATATTTTACGGCGCTGCCGCTGCTCGTTTCAGACTCGACTCAACTTGGCAAGAATGACTGTGAAAACAGGTTGACGGGGCGCATATCATTTCTGGACGGACTTCAAATCGTATTTACGTAGCGCCATGCGTTAGCATTGGCATTTTTCACTTATTTTACACAGATTCAGCTGCTTCTTTTATTGCCACATCCCAGTCTTATTCTCGCTCTCACATTTGCTCTGCGTTGTCAGCTTGCAGATTTGTTTTTTTACACATGACGATGGGAAATTAATTTGAAATTTAAATGCGCGTTTTGGCAACTGGGGGAATGTCTTTGATGATCGCTCTGTTGCAGCATTTCGTTTGTCTTTTATGGCATGTGTTACTTCTATTTGTGTGTGATGAGCGAAGCGTGACAACATTTTTCGTAGAATACATTTCAGGTGTTTTCTTTTGGGGAAAACAAAAATTCTGCTGTGGTTTCAACAGCTGTACTAATTAAGTAATTTTAAATTAACGTACAGTATATTAATACACTAGATTCGACTAGATTCATGTGAAGTTTAAATTCATAAATAATTAAATTATATATATATTACAATTTACATTAACTAATTTATTTTAGTTTCCCACGTTTTATTTAAGATTACGTTTTATATATGATTTATCTATTATTAAGTGTAGTCTATTTTTAATTATTAAAATCACAAAAATATATCCCAAGTCACGGCTATTTATCAAATAGTTTGTTTAGGCTATTTGCATTTTCACAACTCATTTGTTGCTGCCTAACACATTTGTGGAGTCTCGGCATATGCCACAACTAAGTCGACAGAGAGCATAAATCTTGTGGTATTGGGCTCCGGGGCCAAATGTGAAGCAACCACCGAAATCACCATTACCACCACTAAATCAGTGATGTTTAGCATATTAGACACATGCACAGGGGCCAATCTACTACGCAGCTCCCGCCCTCCTGTACACTTTTACCTTGTGTACAACCCCCTCTCGATATTGATTTGGCAGCGTTGAGATTCTCTCTCAGCCTGCCATCAATTTCAATTTTGCTCCAGCGGCGCAAATCCAAACAGCGCCTGCCACATACAATTTTCTGGTATTGCCTCCAGACAGGCGTCTCTGCCGGGTATCCTGCCACAGTTGCCACCTCACACTTTGCCCTGCCTCAATTCCCGCTTTCCTATCGCACCTTGCCCAAAGCCACTTTTTCGGTAAACTAATTTTCTTGCTTCAATATCTTGACAGTGAAATTGGCACGACGCTGGCAAAACGCAATCAAACCAACGCACACACACACACACACACACAGTTTACACACTCTTTGGCATGTGTGCGAGTGTAAGTGCGGGTGTGAATGTGTATTGGTATATAAATAAGCAGAGTATACTTTTAGGTGGCGATACCTTTGCCCAACTGTTTGCTATTGACATCACGTTTCGTTTAAGCCAAAACTGAACCAGTGACGCGCCCAGCTCTTCATTGCATAATTTGCGGCGTTAACTGAACATAAATTTTTTGGTTTAGTCACCGGAAATTTAAGTCAAGTCGCCCAAGTTGCTTATTAAAAACTTGCCATGAAGAACGACAACGGGGAAAAGAAGAAAGGAAAAAGTGATGGAAAATTTGTCTTTGCTTGAAGTAAAAATCTCACATTTCCTAGGCACATAAAAGGCACATCGTAATGGCTGCTGTTGAAGTTTGTCTTGGACGCGGCTCATAAAAAACTCATAGCAGCTAAAAGCGCAAAACTTCCGGCTTTTTGTGTAGGAAACGCGCTGCGCTGCGTGCATCATTAAAAATGACATGGCCATGTCGCGTGCGGCAACCGAAAAAATGTATGCAACATAAAAATGGGTTGCAGCCGGTTGCTGCCCCATCTCCACTTGTATTTCCATCTTCAACTTGCCAAACAGCACGTTATAAACAATTTTAATAGACTTGCTTAAGGCCAAACATTGGCACAGCCAATCCAAGCAGCTTCCACCTATAGACGACCCCCATTCCATTCTGCCAGCTGGCCAAGTTCCTCTTTTGACAACATTGTCGACTGTTCGCTTTACCAGCTGCTGCTGCTTTTGCTTCGTCCATTGTCTTTTGCATTTTTTGGTTTCTTTTTTTTTTTTGTTCATCTCATCTCATGGTCGTTGCCTACGTGCTTGAAGCTGCAAACTGCAAGTGGCGTCCAATGCGGCGGCTACTTAATTTAATGCACGTCTGTTTGCATAAACTCAAACCTTATTGAATCGAGCGGCGCACACTGCAAATGGCGGCCGCATCATCAATGTATGGTCACGTTCCACTGCCTCCAGCAACTGCAACTGCAACTGCTGCACCAGGAGAAGCTGCAGCAGCAAATGATGAGCAAACTTCAGTTCAGATGCGGACGCAGGCAACGTCTGGGCATAAACTTTAATGAGGTACACGAACTGGCCAGAAATTGAATGCTGACGTGATTTGACGCTTCTTGCAAAAAAAAAACAAAAAGAAACTCTGGAAAATGTCTGCAAAATAAAGATAAATTTTCTGTTGTAGTCTTTTATATCAAATTCCAAAAGGTTGGGTCATAATATTCTAAACTTCAAAATTTAATTAAAAAATGGGAAATTAATTAAATATTTTTTCGACATCCCTGATTGCCGTCAATTTTTACTTTTTTCCCATAAAATAATTTAAATATTAGGAATACCAGACTTAGTGATATTTAAGCAAGAAACTTAACATTTCACTAGCTTAGACATAATTCAATTAAGTGACTTGAACTATTAAACAAAATTACTTGTCTCCAATTTTATTATTTTCATAGATTTAAAATAAGTAAAATATACAAACATCGGAAAATATTTCAATCAAACATTTCAATACAACATCAACAGAATTCTTTGCAAATAGCTCGAAGTAAAAGCGAACATCTTCGATATCATTTCCGTAGTAAGGATAAACATTTTATTTATAGTTCAAATTGTGTCCTTTTAGTCCCGATTTTACTTCTGTTCAACGTGCCACCCGAAAAAATGTTGTCAATTTTGGGTTCAGAGTTTTTTTTTTCTGTTCTCGGAAAAGGGACAAAAGTTTTGCGGCGTTGTCTTTGCGCTGCTTGTCAAGTTTTGTTTAGTTGTTTGTTCGGTTGTCTCTGCTGTTGTTTTTGCTGCTCCTTCTTCTGCTACTTTGGCTGCTGCTGTTGCATACCTTGAGGCGGCGCCGTGGCACTGTCTGTCAGCTGTGTTTGGCTTGGCTTTTGTGGCATTGCTTTTAAGTTAATAGTGCTGCATATTTTGTGGCAACTACTCCCGCAGGTATTTCACATGCTTTTAAAGCTCCCCATCTATGCTTAAAACCCTTTTCGCTGCTTCGTTGTTCTTTGCTTATTGTTGTTCTTATTTGTGGGTACGCCTCGAAGGCTGCTTTAGATTTTTATCGCAGAGCAAAACACTTCAACTTTAAGGGCCAGCCTTTTTCCGGTCGCCTGCTTCCTCTGCCGTCTGCATTTGCCACGTTTACGTGCCAATGATGACAATTGCTTTTCTTTCTGGCCGCTGCTTCGATTTTGACTTGGGCTATGCCTTTGGCCCGTTTCTTTCTCGGAGGTTTTCTTCTTCTTTTTTTTTTGTTTTGCACGTCGTCGTCGGTTTTTCGCCGCTTGTCTACAATTTCAATAAAATTTTATTAACGAATTCCGGCGACGGTCGACGGCGTCGGCGGCGATGACAAGGCAGCAATCGGCAGTGGTACTCGTACTTCTAGTCCATGCCCATTTTTATACCTCCAGTCAGAATGCCGAATCGATATTATTATTACAATAACAGCAGTGGCAGCGGCAACAACAACTGTAGCAATTGCCTGTCAGCATTGTACTTGTCGATTTTGCAGCTTACTTTGCTGGCATTGCATACTTTTAAGGCGCTTTGACAATTCTTTTTATCTGCGCCAGGACGACGACGACGGCGAGGACGAACAGAAGACGCGGACGCCGCTTGTTTGTTTGTCATTTACGCCCCACACCTAACCCAAAAAATCACCCACTCCAACCCCAACACAGCTGTCTCCCAAACTTCCAACCTTCCCCCCTGTGGGCCAACTTGAAAGCCCGCAGTTCAATTCTCAATGGCGCAGCAGTTTTCTTTCTTTCTAATGGCGGCATTTCCGTTTCGTAGTTGTCGCCAACGTCGCCGTCGTCTTCAAGTTTTACTTTATTTTCTTTTTTTCTTATTTTTTTTTTCTCAGCTCACCGAAAGTTGACATCAATTTTTGTTCAATTTTATTATTTTCATCTTCATTTTCACAGCGCCCGCGCTCAAATCTATAATTGTATTTATGTCAACTTTTTAAATAGATGATGTGCTTAGAGAGCCTTCGCTCTCCCTCACTCTATTTCTCTCACTCTCTCTAACTCTCAGGAGAATATTTGGTATTATAATAATGACTTTGCTTTTGTGATAACGACTTACGGAAATGTTTGGGCATGTCATTAGCATTGGCCTGGCCCCCAAAGAAGAAGAAATTTGTCCCAAAACGATATTATTAATAGAGAGAAACACATCCAGAGTGAATTTATTGGGCGCCAGCGAGTGCGAGTATGCAAAATAGCTGTGAAATTTATGTGCAAAGTTCTAAGTGCAATATAAATTAAAAGTGTATATGCATAAAGACAAAGAAAGCGCCATCCTGTCGTATGAGTAATGTACAATCCACAAATTGCATCTAAATGATGGGAAGTAGGTAGTAAGTCCATTACAGTGTCTACTGAAAGCATATCATACAAGTTTAAGAAAATGTTAAGAAAAGAAGAATAATATTTAATTGAAGCTTAGACAATTGTAGTAGATAATTGACAAGTATCAGTGATTAGTGATAATAAAAGCTCATTGAGGAGGAAAGCTGTTTTAGATATAGTGTAAGCTCACTAGATTAAGATATAGTTCAAGTGTAACAAACTATTCAAACCGCATCTTAAGTGGTTCATTTATGGAACATTCCCCATTCAACGAAGTTGCAACATCTCTAAAGAAACCAAAACCACAGTCTCAATTTGCCACTCTCAGATGCAATTAAAGTCTATGCCCACTGCTATCTCAGTAGGAACTTTTCGCTCAAACTGTACAAACGTCGAAAAGCATTTTTGACTTTCAACTTGGCCAAAAAGTAAAAAACACAACAACAGCAAGTATAGCAGAACCAACAACAAGAACAATGGCAAAGCAAAAAGTACAACAAAAGTCCAAAAACTATCAACTGTAATCAAGTTGCCTAGCCTAAAGCTTTGCCAGCGCACTAAAAACACTAAAAGCAAAAGCTGCTAAAAAGCATTAAGGCGCTGCTGCTGCAGCTTGGGGCAACAACAATAGCAGCAACCCTAAAAAACTATAGACGGAAGTCGGTAGACATTAGTGCCAAAAGTGCGTCACAAACAATATTTCCGTATCAACAACAACAACGACAACAACAATAACAAAAGGATGCGTTGGGCATTGCCTAGACACTTTTTAAGAGATTAAATTTTCGGGGGCTCAGTGTCTGCGCCCAAAAATTGTATAGAAACATTTACCGTAAGCACATGCACACACACACACACATACACACACATACGACATACGACATACACATACATATACACATGAGCCGCTTGCAAACTTTTGCCAAACAACAATGGCAGCAAGGGACGAGGAAGGACTAAAACTGAAAGGGGTAGGATGAGTGTCTGGAGGAATGATAGAATGGAATGGGGTGGGGTGGGGTTGAGTTAGGAGACTGCAACTAAAATAGCCAGCAGCATTTTTGCGTTTGCGTTGTTTAAACATGCGCAAAGTTCAGGGCTTGAACTTTTATCAAACATACGCCATGCCAAACCAGGCACAGCATACTTTTAGGGTTACAGTAACAGCAACAGCAACAGCACCAATAACAACAACAACAACAACTCTATCACGAAGAACAACAAGAACAAGTGGAACAACAAGCTATAGCAGAGTACTGGGAACGGCCATGTTAAGCAACTATCAGCGCCTGGGGCTCAGCTTGTTATTTCAGCTTGGCTCACTTCCTTGTTATGCCAGTACGACGCATAGATACCAAAAAGGACATTAAGGAAATTACCAAAAATTAGTAATACCAGAGTATAAATTACCAGAAGCGGAGTGAGAAGAGGGGCAGTAAGCGGATGGGAGCGGAAAAGACTCGACGCCAAGTTCAAGGCACTGGAAAATCTTTTATGCAATGTGTACATTTATATTTTCTTAAATATTTAACTACCCAGTAAGTAATGCGTAGAGATGTTCCACAAAACGCTTAAATGTGACGAAAACTCCATGTTGGATTTCAAAAATATTTTAGGGATCATTTCCTGAATTTTTCCTCAAAAGATCTTAAATAAATAATTTAGTACAATTTGTTTGTATTCAAAATTTGATAATAATATTTTTGGGTATTTTCTTTTTTACCTAAATTACATTTTTATATTATATTTTCTGCTCTTGTTTTATTTATTTCCATGCTCTTTTTTGCGTTTTAAAATCAACTTAAATCGCAAACGTCTAGCAAATATTGTGGGGAATATCTTATATAGAAATTAAAATTATTTACCGCTTTACGCATTTTTGCATACCATAAATATTTCATGAGGCGGCAGCCACAAAAACTGACAGCTGTCAAAACGCGACTGTTTTAAAATGTAAAATACGAGTGTGTATAAAATTTAACATAGCATACATTTGGGCGCCAGTGGATGAGGGATAGAATTGGGGATTGTGCATTAAGAGGCTGCTTCCAATTTTCATTTGGCAAGTTTAGCGCGAGAAACTTGATGACTGTCAAAAGTTGTTGCTTCTGTTGTTGTTCGTCTGTGACTGACTGCGTCCCAGGCGATTAGAGACGATGCCGCAAAGTATGCAACAAATAACGAAAAAATTTTACACAAAATCTTTTAATCCCAATGAACTGTAGCTGTCCATTCGAGTGCCTCGACTCGACAGCATTGTGTCCAAAACAAACGTCGCAGGCATTTACTTAATCGACAAGGGATTAGTTTGCACCAGAGCTATGTAGGAAGAGGCGGGGCAGGTGGCCTCTTGGTGGGCGGTGGCACGTAGTTGTAGAGCCAAAAAGAAGCAGCGTTTGTAATGTTTTCATTTGCGTGGCTCTTCGTTTGCCGGCTGTTGGCCACTTTAAATTGAGAATTATTGTCGCAAACAACTGTCTGAGCACAGGCAGCGGCGGCAAAGAGTGGACGTGGATGAATCCGAGGCCGAGGCACTACTGAGCAGCGAGGCTTGATAAGGATATATTGTGTCTCACGCAGTTGGACAGCTTTAATCTCGGTCTACGGTGTCCCGGATCCACAGCGTACGTGCTTAATTTTGTTTGCACTTTTAAGCCAGCCTCGTTTGACCCCACCCCCCCCCCACTCCCCTCTACCAACGCCTGCAGTTAGGCTACAAAAATCACGCAGCAGGCGGCGTTTACCAGGACAAGAGCGAAGGATGCGACGTTGCCAGCGGCCGCATGCGCTTGCCAAGGATTAGCGCTGATTGAAATTGCAAATGAAAATTTATTTTTACTGCGTACTCCCTTCTGCTCCCTGCTCACCCCCGCAGTCTTGCCCCTGCCACAAATGGTTGCCAATGTTAGTTTTGTAGAGCTCATGGAACATCGACAGAACAGTGATCGGGAGAGAATGGTAAAAGTCGCCCTCCCCCCTCCCCTTTGGGTCAAAGCGCATTGTATTAAAATTTAATTGAGTAACTGACATTTTATTTTTGTATAATTAAATTAAGCCCCAGCTTAGCGTTTGATTTTAATTTGTGCGACATTTGTCTGCTGTGTGCGTTGGCTGCTCTGTCACAACAATTGACCGTGCCACGCCCATGTGGGGGAGGCTGGAGCTCCATTGATTGCAGCTCCATTATTCTGCCATTAAATTTGTTTATATAAATATTAATGCGGCGCGCTGAACTGACCGCAGGATTAGTTGCAAAAATTATGTTAAGTTCACATTTTTTCCGTATGATAAGCCTAGGCGCTAGTGTTGCCACATAATTTATTGGCCAGCCATTTGGGCCCAATTGCGCAGCTGTGTCCACATCCTAGACATTATTGGCCATCAAGGGCTTAACAAATTGATAGGCCAAACAACAGGAGACAGAGAGCAAGGAGTTTGCCGGTCTGTGAACAATATGGAAATTAATTTAATGCGTCGACAGCAGCTAATCGAAAACAAAACCAACAAAACAATGTAAAAAATCCAAGTATTAATCTGTCTGCAATTGTCTAAAAAGTACCAATTATTCGGTATTTATTGCGTGTGTTGGAAAGGTTTTGAAGAACAACAAGTAATACAAAAAAAACAACTATTCTACAATTATTTGATGGTCGGCATTGAAGTACCTTATTGATAGGAATATGTATGTATATAGAAATTATTAAATAATATATTAATTAATATGGAAAGCAATCGCTTATGGCTGAAAAGCAAAAAGCTTTCAAACCCAATTTACAGCCCAGAGCACAGTGCTGATTAAGAAGCTAATTTAAAGAGGGCATACTCATTAACTCATTCGACTGTTTGCCGTATGGATAACATTACAAAGTAATGTTGAGCATTTGCTAGAACCCCAATGCTAAGCAAATATTAGCCATGTTCGTCGTTTGTTGAGCGTTGCCCACTTTTTTAATAATAAAAATTTCATTATTTTAACAAACAGTGAGCTCAAAAATTATTAGCACATGCAGCGAAAGCGCGAGGGGACCGTCCGGCAAAGGCGGCGACTTACAATGTTTTTAATTAAAAAATCCTTTGGTCAAGCAATTACGAGCTACATTAAAACAAACACAGCGTTCAACGTTTGGAACGTTGGAACGTTGGAGGGGAGCCACATTATTAACAGAAATACGAGTACGAGTACAAGTATAACAAGTAAAGCAAAGCTTTCATCTCGCATTTTGTCGGTCCGAGAGCTGACCTAAGTAAATATTAATAAAACATATTAATAAAACGGAAACTGGGACGCTGAACCCGACGGCTATTTGCATATATTTCCTGTAATGCAGGAAACCTTTGCATATATCCAAGCGCATGCAAGCTTAAGACAATTTGAAATATTTGCATAGCTTTAAATGTTACTTAAGCCAGGGCAACTGATAGGGAGAAGGGGGGGGGGGGGGTGAGAGCAATACTCATATCTCATGTGGCCATTATTTAAGTGCCCGGCCACACCTTTAAATGACTTTACTTAAATTTATTGCATACTTTTAGGCGCGCTGTCATTACAATTAAGCCCAAAAACGCACAAAGTGTGAGCAACAATCGTCCATTTTCTAGGCTTACTTAAAAATTACATAAATTTTGCTTTATTGTATGCGAAGGAGAGACGCCATAAGCCTAAGCCTCTGACACAGCCTCAGCCTCAGATCAGATATATGCCAACAAAACCCCATACATAAAGTATGCAATTAAATTTTCACTTAAACGATTATCACATAAATCCAGAGGCCAAGCCAAACGTGTTTGCATTTAAATTAAAAGAGCCATTTTTCTTCGACACGGCAGCAATGAGTGTGTGTGAGAGTTAGGGCCGAAGAAGGGGTCTGAGGTACCCACAAAGAACCCGCCCACCTTATGATAACGCCATTACTGAAGCAGGACCACGTATGCTTCATGTGGCTGGCAGTTATCTGCCTTGAACCGCAAACGCCTAGCACGTAGACACACACACACAGAGCAAGTGGATGTGAGAGGCGAACCCATTGTATATATTTGCTTATGTTAATTGCCGTTGAATCCATTTCCATTAAGATGCAAGTCCTGCCACTGACGATAATTCCACACCCACACACTCACAGCAACAGCATAATTGCCAGCAGGCTGAAAGTGTAAGGGTAGCGCCCCTGAAAGTGTGCCTTGACCACGCCAACGTTAAGCTACGTCCGATGCCTTCCTGCGTCCCGCTGTTGCTTTTCAATATGCACAGCAATATCCTTTGGTAAACACACAGCGACCGAGTTCAGGCCAGGACCAAGACCAAGACCAAGTACTACAGTCAGAGCCATTATATTATACAATAACAAAAAAGCATAGCATACCAAGTGGCGCGCTAATGCCAAGCGTGCGTCCTTTCCTGCTCTTCATTCCTTCCAGTGTCCTTTCACTTCTCTGCCTCTTCAGCAACTCCTGCGGCTGGTACGTGCTCTTACATATTAGTAAACTTCATAATTTTTAATTGATACATTAAATTTCGTGCAAATATTAGCAGAGTTGCCGAGTTGCCAACATGCCGAGTGGCTGTCGCATCGCATACTTTGGGGCTGCGTCTTAAGTGACAGCTTAACGATGTAAAGCTCAGTTTATTATGCATGGCGGGACGCATTGGGTTTTGCCCTGGGATTATCAACAAGCCTCTAAGTTTTTTCTTCTTCTCTTTTTTATTTTTTTTCTTCGGTGACGCTTAAAAGTAGGCAGCGTTTTTGTTTGATCTCCCGTCATATTTTTAGGCGAATTTTCGTCCTTAAAAGTTGGCAATACTTTTGCTCATTTTAAGCCCGGGCCATCAATCTAATCCCGGGCGTGTTTGTGGACACTTTGATTGCTTACAGCTTATTTTATGCTAATAGGCGCCTGGCAGTAGGCGACAATTTTCAAATTGTTTGGTTTACTTCGTTTGAAAATAGTTAAGAAAGTTACCAAGTGGAATATGAAATATTTATGGTGGGTATAGGTTACTAAAATTCGTATTACTTTAAAAATAGTGCTACAGAATGTTGTGACCACATCTTGCAATTGTTTGTCTTAATATGATTTAAGAATAAACAAATATAGACTGAAATATAAATCAAATACGTTCAGAAATATGTTGTTAGTACAGAATAGATCGTATGCATACAAATTTACAAGCATGTTTGAAAGTTTAGTTTACTGTTGTCATTACTGTAGAACTTTTCAAAGATCTAGCAATATTAGTTAACATCTTACTCCCAGAGATATTTCATAATTTGGCCATAAAAGTTGATCGTCTTGCAGTAAAATAGGCTCTGCCAAAGAGTAGACACTTTAGATACTTTTAACTGTTTGCTTACATTTAGCCCCGTCTACAGGCAGCACTCAAAAGCAATTTTTGCCGCTTTTACAACGACTTCAGTTTTTTGCTCAATTTTTTGAGCCCTCTCTACCTTTTTCGGCATTCAGGCAACGTCAGGAGCATCGCAACGCTTGGCACTCAACCGCAAATGCATTTCAACGTAAAGTTTTTAAACAAATATTTGCACAACTTGCAGGCAGGACACGACCATAGCTGGAGGGAGAGAAGGGGGCAACTACACGGCTCATTCTTTTTGTTTTTTGCACCGGCATTCAAACAATGCGCAGCCAGGCGAACTGTGCAAGGAGGCAGCCGTCCAGGAACCTGGCCCGTGCTAGCCAGCCATAAAATGAGCAACGGTGCGCCGCGTGGTATGCAACAGTTTTTTTCTGTCGGTGTCTGCCTGGGAATCTGTGTGTGTGTGTGTGGGAGTACGCGCCTTTCATATCTGCGCCCAGAAGCAGAAGCGGCAGCAGCAGCAGCCGCTGCAAGGCAAACAAATGGCACAAAAATGTATTTGCAACTGTAGTGAAGTTGTCCCTGCTCCTTCCACTTCCCCCCCCCCCCGTCTTGTGCCATTGGATGGCAACTCTATAAATGAATGTCCTTTTGATTTTGTTCAACGAGCCTAGCGAGTGACTCAATTCAGCGACTCAGTTCCGGTTTGGCCTTTGTTTTGGGCCATGCATTCTCTTTAGCTCAGTGTGTGGCCACGCCCACAAAGGACCGTCTTCTGCTATTGCTATACACATATATACGTATGTATATATATATATTTGTATATATTTCCTGGCCCTGGGTCGCATGTGTGCGCGTCTTGCAATTGTACTCCAGTTATTCATGTTGTTGTTGTGCTCGGCGTAGGAATGTTTTAATTTGTTTTCCTATCCGCTTCGCTCGCTTCTTTTTATTGCTTTGCCACAGGCTTCGTTTGATTGTTTGCGTTGCCTGCTGCCACTTGTTTTATTTCATATTCTTTTTCCTTTTCTCATTTTTGCATTCATGACACGACACACACGCCCTCAAGTATGCTATGGCTTTTCCGCTTGCCATTTGATATTTGTCGCTGTGGCTGACATAAAATATGAGCACATTTTTGCAATGATGATTAATTGAAGTGTCATAATATTGTAAGAATTTTCATTGCTTTCATTCAACCAATAAACCATTTAATTAAAACATTTTATCCAACTATTTCACACACTTATCTCTCTCTCTCTGTCTCTCTCTCTTTCTCTTGCAGGTAAGTGAAGTCTTGCAACTAATAACTAAAGCGTAAGTCCTCTTGCCTAATGAACAAATCTACCATGGCTAAACCACACTCTCTGTTTTATGTCTTGTGTATTTAATTACAAAGCAACTATCATTCAATTATTTACACCTGCAACAAAAACCAACAACAGACACGTGCCCCAACTCCAACTCTGCAGCTTCATCTCTGTCTGTGTGTTTGCCTCTCAGTCTGAGTCTGCCTTCAATTGCGCTGCACTTCTTGGCGGGCCAAAACAAAATATATATCCGCTCTTTACATTGATTGCCCCCAAAACTCGTTGCCAGCCGCCCACGTAACAGATAGCCAAGCCCGGAGGCACTCACTTACTTTCGCCCACTTGACGACCGCGCCCACTTTCGATAATTAATTGCAGACATCAGTTGCAGCAGCGACTGGGAGGAGGCAGCAATGAAGCATGCCATCAATTTGTCTCACTATTGTAGCATACTTTTAGGTGCGCTGGCAATTGTTTTGCAGACAGCCAGACAACTGTAGTGAACCGAAACAAACTAAACCAAACCAAACAGAACTGAAGTGAAGTGCAATTACAAATGCAACTCAAGTGCCAGCCGCACAGCACTAAAAACCAGCAAAAAGAAAAGAACGATTTACCTGCGATTCCACCGCGAAACGTTGAAGAAACTGCGCGACGCTTGAGGAAAGGCTATTTATTTTGGTAGTGTGACAGAGGCAAATTTAATAAAGTAAAAACGAAACATGGTTTAGCAGGAGTAGAAGCAGGAATGTACAAAAGAAGTAGCTAAAATAATACTAAGAAACTGTAACAGAAGGGATTTTGGATAGATCGTAATAATAAAATACGAGAGTAGCTACGTATACTAAAACTGGATAGTAGAATGAAATGGACAAAGACTTAATGTCAGGAAAATACAGCTAATGGTTAGACTTTAGTGGAATAATACCAATTTTTACGATGCTTTTAATCAGATCGATTGAATCACAAGCATCGACTGAATATTCTTATGATTTGTTTTAAATAAAAACCAATTCATTATAAACGCACAAAAGTCAATAATTAAAACTTAAAGTAAATAACAACACACAGAATCCCAAAAAAATATGTAAGAAAATAAATAGCAATTAATAAATGCTCGAATTCCACTTGAATGGTAGACGGCGAAGGCAAAAGCAAAGCCAGATGCACAGACCACATGCACTTTCGCTCTCAAGAGCAAGATAAAGTTTCTTACTCCACTCCCTTCAGCTTCTCACCTTTTGTACGGTATTTAGCGCGGTTTTTAAAAGCTTAAACGTGTTGGGGATACGCACACTATATCCCGCTCTCTCTCTCTCTCTTTCTTTATCTTTTGCTCTCTATCTGTTCTGCTACACCTTGAAATTAAGTTGGAATTTCAAATTACCCACATATACACACACACATGCACAGTACACAGTGAGACGCACGAAAACGTAGTCTACTTTTGTGCGCTCGCGGAAATTAATTAAAAGAATTGTAAATGTTTTGCCTCTGCTCTCACTGTTGTTTTCTGTTGTTATTATTGCTGCTTTTAGCTGCGCTGGGTAATTAAAGTCAGTTGGCATTTGAAATAGCTCACACACACACATACACTAAATAAATGCAACAAGAGCTCATAAGGCGCATTTGGTCCCTAAAAGTATGCAATGACTAATTGCATTTTATGAATATTGCATTTGCCCCTGTGACGTGGCCAGAAAGATAAATGGCCAACCAAACGCCGCCGCTTGCCAAGTTGCCTGTTAGCTATCGCAGCTGTCTGATTCTTGTCTCAAAAGTCACTGCCCCACCCAGCACTTGAATTGCCCCAGAGACCAGTGCATTAAATTAATGAAAGATATACTATATATATATATATATATATATATATTATGTGTTTTAATGTGTGAGTGTGTAGCAAGTTGGTAAACCCTTTTTCCAATAAATGCCAAATTAATTAAAAAATACAGCGCAAAGGCACACGCCGGGCCAAAAGTAAAGATAGCCAACTCAAGCAACCCAAAAAACTTGAGACACACAATGAGCAATTTTTTCGTTTCTTTTTTTAGCTTTTCTTTTCTTTTATTTTCTGTCTTTTCTTTTCATTATATCGTATCTATGTGCTGTTGTTTTTTTTCTTCTTTTTATTTCATTTTATTTTATTTTTTTTGCTGAGCGCGCGCCCAACTTAAAAGTGTTAATTAAAAATTGTTTCACAGTTTAGCTGCGAAAATGAAAATTGAAAAGGGCCTGGGCGAAGCCAGTCAGTCAGAGAGCTAACCAAAGCTTCATATTTTTTTTTTACCAATCTTGTCTTATTATAGCCTGTGCCCATTAAAAATGGGCAAAAAAGGCTATAATGAATTTGTGTGAATGTATGTAACAGGCAGAAGGAAGCATGTCCGACCCTATAAAGTATATATATTCTGAATCAGTACCAATAGCCGAGTCGATTGACACCTGTCCGTCTGTCTGTCCGTCCGTCTGTCCGTCTGTCAGTCTGTCCGTCTGTCCGTCTGTCCGTCTGTATGAACGCGTGGATCTCAGCAACTATAAGAGCTAGAGACTTCAAATTTGGAATGTAGGTTCCTGAATACCATACGCAGATCAAGTTTATTTTCAATTTTCGATATCATGTCCCGTTGATTTTAAAATTAGAAATATCACCATAACATAAGCAATGTTAAAGATAGAAACTTGAGATTTGGCACACATGATAAAAAGCTTGAGGTTTATGTGTCCTGAAAATTTCATCGCGATGCCACGCCCCCTTCGCCCATAACTCGAAAAAGCTGATAACACGAGCAGTTTAATAGCTTGAGACTTGAGATTTGGCACACATGGCAAGTATCCGACTCTCAATGTGTGCTACAAATTTAAGTACGATCGGATATTGAACTCAAAAGTTATTCAAGAATCAAATTTATGCAGATGCGTCGCAGCGCAGTAGCAGCGCAGTCGCTGCGCCGCCCGACGATATAATGAACGAAAAGACGCGTTTGTTCATGTATGTTTGATTTGCCTTTCGTCTGCTGTGGCTCTAAACATAAACAATCAATAGCCGCAATCCAATGTTGCCAGACTATCGCAAGCTACCTACACTCGATAACAGCAAAATCGACTTCAAGCGATATATTTAAATCCAAATATAATGAAAATACTTTTCTTTAAAGACCTGCACAGGCTATCCTACTGTCGCGCCCGCTCGACTGATCGGCTTGTTTTTCTTTCTTTTTTTCATTAGCCGCTTCAATTTCAGCTAGAGTCCAAGTGTATTTATCTTAGCCCGCCAAACTTGTAGCTGTAGATGTAACTGCATTGCACACAGCGCCGGAAACTTGGCCATATCATGACATTGCCCCAGCTATGTACAACTACAGCTGCTTTTTAAAGTGCTCCAGCGGTTTTTCCCGCTAACTCGTTCAGCCGGCTTTTGTCTTGTGTTCGGCACCAAATTGCATCGCCATGCTGCTTGTTAACACAAGTTGAACCGTTGAATGTTGCAGTTTAGTTCACTGTAGGAGCTCTCCACGATCTGCTCTGGGTATCTGCATCTTCGTAGTAATTGCACACACTTAAACCGCTTCGCTAGTCGTTTGATGGTCCAGGCTAAGCAATTGTTAGACAATTAGGTTTATTCTTCTCCTTTTCATTTTTATTTTTCTTGGTTAACGAAATAGGTAAAGTGAAAGAGTTTGGGCATGAGATAATTGGGGTTTTGAAGAAATGAAAAGATATTTTCAGCATATTTTGCAATGAAGAAATTTAAGAAATATATGGCAGAAGAAAAATAGGTATTTAAATAACAGATATTCCTTAAATCATAATTATTACAAATTACGAAATCTGATTCGAAATAATGTTATTAAATAGTCTTTGTTGTTTTTGCTGTGGAAGATACTATAAAATACATATAACTAGTAAATACATACATAGTTTTAATATTATAGTTTAGTAAATTGGGATACGAAATTAGTATAATCTTATCTTTTATTCTCGTTCATCATATTAAATCTATTAAATTACATTAACATGTAAAATATTATATTAATTTAAAGACAGGGTTAAAGGATTTTAAAACAGTTGACTAATGTGAATTTCAGAATCGGATTTCTCTTATGAGGAGTATAAATAGCATATATTAAATTAAAAAAATAATATGAATAAGTTTTTATATTTCTTCATAATCATTCTCTCTATATCTCCCTCTCTTCTACTCCCTCTCTGTGTACTTCCTGCCCACACTTTCTCTCTCTATTCTAGCTTCTGAACATTTTTTCAACCCATTCAAAATATAAAACGCAATCCTTTGCTCAACCAGCTGCGTTGCAAGTTGATATTTGAGTTTCTTATTAAAGGCCTGATTCTAAAAAAAAAAAGAAACCAAGCTCTGGCAATGGCTACAGTTCTCGAGGCAACAACTCCAACTGGTTGGCTCCACATCCGGATTCTGGGGCAGAATGTTTGTCTTGCACTGCTGCGTGTTTTTAATTTTGCGCGTTTCGTTTGCTCTAATTGAAAGCCGCGTCGTGTGTTGGTCTGTGTACTTTGCCAATGTGTACGTGTGTGTGTGTGTGTGTGTGTGTGTGTGCGTGTGGGATGTCTGTCTTATGTTTGTCTTAACATTTATACTCCCCCGATTCGCGCTTGCCAAGTGCAGAGCACTTCCAATTTCCTCTCTGGCTGTTATACATACTTGTAGATAAATAATTTACTTTTTGTGCGCACTAAGGCACAAACAAACACAGGGGCATGTCGAAAGGGGGAATTGCAACTAAAAGCGACGATGTCGGCGTATCTCATACAACAGCACAGCAAATATTTATAAGTCTACAAACATATATGTATATACATATACATATATTTGTTTATAATGTAACAGTCAACAAGAACAGCACTTTTTTCTGTGTTGTGTTGTGTTGTGTTGCGTTGTGTTGCGTTGTTGATTTTGCGCCAAACCAAACTTTGCACATGGAACCCTTTTTGCTCGCCCAACAAATCTGCTATCGTTTTAGCCCTCCCAGCGGAAGGGTTCGAGCATTTCGGCCCTTGGGCCCGAAGGAACTTACAACGCAGTTTTCTTTGCTTTTACACATTTTTAAATTTGCTTTTAGGCGCAGCTAAAAATTAAAAATCAAGTTTGCTTAGCGCTGAAAAGTTTGCCTCAACATTCTGCTCGATTCCTCCGTGGTTGCCCTTGAGCAATGACCTTGTGTTCAATGTGTGCGTGGGCGTGGTCGACGTTGTTGGTATTGCCCAGCAAACTATGCGACGGCAAACTATGCAAATGTTGCACACGCAAAACAAAGCAAAAAAAAAATATCAAAAAAACGAGGAAAAAATTCCAGAGCATAATTTATGGCGCTTGTGCATAGTTTTATGTCAGCCCTGACAATTTGCCCTGTTGTAAAAGCGTGTGATTTGTCTTTGGTTGCCAAAAAGAGAGGGGGCGATCACAAAAACGTATACGGAACGGGGAAAGCGAGAGAAATGCTGTCCCTGCGGTGGTTTTGGCTGGCAAATGTCAACAACAGACGACGTCCAGGCTCACAGGCTCCAAAAACGCCTGTCGCACTTTTGACGAAATAGACAAATTTGCGTTTTGTTGCAACAAAATGCCCCGAAACGGCAGCAGCAGCAGCAGAAGCGGCAGTGGCTGCGGCTGTGGCAGCGGCAGAAGGACCAAGAGTCCATGTCCTGGCACGGCGCATGCATTTGCATGCAATAAATCATATACAGAGAGACAGCAACAATAACAATGGCACAACAACAACGTTTACTGCTCAAATAGCAACATACACACACACACACATACACACACACACACACTCAATACTTTATACTCACACTGACAAAAACAATGTTGCGGCAAAAAACTTTTGCTGTTGTTTTGTCTACGTACGTACTCACTTTTACTTTACCATTTTCCCCTCACATTTTCTTTTACTTTATGTTTTCTTTTTGTCACATGCCTGACAAATACATAAATTTGCCAAAAATGTCGCCGCTTTTCAAAAATTTGAAGCTGGCAATTGGAATTCAGCGCTTTCTACATACAATTTCCACCTCAACTCACATTTTGAGTTCTAAACAAAAAAAAGGAAAAAGAAAAACCGTCCCTGACGACGCGTCATGGCCATAAATCATATGGACGAGGTGTTAAATTTGCTAACGCCTACAGCTTTTATCTGGGCAGAACTCATCAATTTCACAACAGTTGTGAGTTCTCTGTCAAGTGAAAGTGTTGGTCATATCACTTGATAGACGTAAAAGCGAAGATCTTTTAATTGAATGTTAACTCAATTTATAGATGAATGTTTCAGCATAAAGAACAGTTAAGAAAAACTATATATGTAGATACTTACATACTTCAAATATTTCTGATTATTCATTAGGGTTTAAACTTTGCATTGAATCGAATAAAAGATATTCACATAATCAAATATGTTCAAAAGGAATAAAACTACAATTTCTATTAAAGAATGATATATTTTTGGTTTATTCAAATTACTGTGAATATTTTCGATATGAAGTCAACTTTAATTTAAATCTAAACCACAAAATTGTGAAAGATTTCTCAAATCATTGTCTGCCATGTTTATCTGAGAGTGCTAAGTAGTGGCATGCAACGAATGTTGCAACATTGTCTGATTTGGCTGCAACCATTTCTTTTAGTAACTGCACAATTTTTCATGCTTGCGTTAAATTAAGCAAAAGAAAAACAACAACAACAACAGCACAATGAACATTTTTTTGTGTCGTTGCATCGTCTACAATAACAAATAACAACAATAACAAGAGGAGGGCACACAAAAAAAGCTGCTGATACATAATTCACATGCCAAAACAGCACGAAATGTTTTGCATAGCCAGCCCCTTGCTGCGTGCTGCGTGTTGCAGCACAGTGGGCGTGGCAGACGACAACAAAGTGGAAGCCATTAAATTTCATGCAAGCAACTAGTAAAAAAAGAAAAAAAAAACAGCAACATATCTGCCACGCCCACGCGCTTGCACCAACAAAATGAGTTTGCACTTTGTTATGCAAAAAACGAAGCGTCAACAGTGCGGGGCAGCAGGGGCAGGAAGGGGTATATTGCTTCACCTGCAATGTTGCACCTTAAGGAATGTCTGGCAAGGAGGAAGAAAAGATAGGATGGATGAAGAAAAAAAACACGAAATAAGCAGGGAGGCATAAGAAATGCTGCTGAGACAGCGGCAGACGCAAACTTTGCATGTTTTTCATATTTATCCTGGCAGCAGAGTCGTCGGCGCATTCCAGACATAAACAGAGCGACAGCGTCGCAATTCTATCCTGTCCTGCCATGTCCTGTCCTACACCTCATGCCTCATCGTAACGGCCAGAACGGCAGAAGGGTTAAAGATGGGATGCGTGTGAGCAAATTATTTAGAGCCCAGAGTGTCAGAATGCCAGTTACCTGGCTACAGTCGCGTCTTGAAATATTTGTGCTGCTTTATTTATGGCAAAAACACACACACACTGAAAATTCTACTGTCTCCCTCTCTCTCTTTCAGTGTCAGGTGTCAGTGGCGGAAGTTATGAAAATACTTTGTAAACATTTCCTATTTCTATTAGCGTTCTAGCATACTGAAATCCCACCCAACTGCTCCCTCAAGACACTGCAATGTGGCCTTCAAAAACTATGCAACAATGTCTGTTAGACAGCAAACGAAAAACTTTTTGGCCATAAGTGTTTCGCACACAACCTTAAAAAGTATCTTACGAATGTGTCTCTCTGTGTAACTGTGTGTGGCAGGCCCTAAAAAGTATCTTTTACCTTATCGACGCTGCGCGTTGAACCCGCGGCTATGGGGGCCATAAATTATATTTTTTGAAGTTAACAGTTTCAAGGAGCAAAACAACAACGACAACAACAACAACAAAACAAAAAAACTTTGTGGCAGTTATTACCAAGTGTTTTGTCGTCGCAGTCTACAAAGTCTCCGACCGACGCGTCTCCGGAGTCTCAACTGTTTGTGGCACGCTGCACACACACACACACACACACACCCACACACACACAACACATATCAGTAAACATTTTTGCGACTTTAGAACGACTTTGAAGCGCACCTGAAACAAAGTTTTCGAAACCTCCTCCCAAAGTCAGTTTTAGCTGCGCTTTTTCAATGCAATCTCTTCTTCTTCTTTTTTTGCGTGGGAAAAAGGTTTTTTAATTATTTTGTGATAAATGATGACATTTGAGTGGGCGAAAGAAAACTTGTACAGCTTTTAGGGATTTCGGCTAGACTACTCACACATTGGATATTGTCTGCACACTTCATTAGCACCTGGCAGTGAGTGGGACTTACAACTTGAGCTGCTGCACAAAGAAACAGTTACACAATTGCCACAACCCCCAAAATCCTTAAGCTTGACAAGTCGAGCATGAAAATATTAGTACATGTCTTTGGCAAACAACAGCTGACAATGACAAGGCACCAGAAACAAACAACAACAGTACCGAAAAAACAATAGACCAAATTCCCTCTGTCCTTGCCATTCTGAGCTAACTACTTAAAAGGCGCTTTAAACTGGTAACAGGCTCAACGAGCGTCTTGGCCAAATGCCTGACGCCTGACGCCTGATGCCTGTCGCCTGATGCCTGTCGCCTGTCGTCTTGGTCCTGTTGCCTGTCCTTTTGTGCTCTGTAAGGGGGCACATAACTTGGACGCTGTCGTCCTTCGCGTCGATGATTGATGATGGCATGTGACACTAATGGTGATTGTTGCTATTTTATCACACATAGAGGTAAGGAAACAGGCAGGCAAACAGGGGGTGAGTGTGAGTGTAGCTAGTGCACCTGCACCTGAGCTTTATCCTCTTAGCTAGCTACACTTTTTTACTGCCAACTCGAACAAATTTTTAATAAATATTGCTAGCTCGTTGCGCCTTTTTGTTTCGTTACGGTTTAGGTTTGGTTTAATTTTACATTTTAATAGGGTTTTATGTGCATGCCTAAAACTATGCAACATGATTTATGATGTGCCACGACATAACCCTGAACAATTACTCAAATTTCATATTTTTCGCTCTTTATTTAGCGAGTGGCCAAATCAACAGGACCCATGGTCTGGGATAGAAATTGTAGAGTAGGGATTGGCGAACGTTTTCAGCTAGATTAAATATTTGCTAGGTGCGTCCCTTTAGGCATTTGATTAATGTACAAAGTGGTTTCTGGTTGTGCACTCAAGTATGGCTTAAATTAGTGCATGGCTGACAAAAACGAAAGCTTCAAAAATCATTTACAATTTAGAAAAGGCGAAAAAGAAATATAAAATTAAATGTGTTTGTCAGCGTATCTATTTTTTCTCATAGTTAATAACTATTGTAAAATTGTATATATAAAAATTAACTGAAAACTGCATATTTGCAAAAATCCCTTAAGAGGTATTCATAATTTAATTCTTATTTTTTTTAAATATCAATGTTGACCTTCTAGAAACTTCAATTGAAATAAATGCATTCGTTTGTCAATCCCACGCATATTACGCATTTAATACGTTAGAACAATTGTTAATTAACTTATTGAGAGCATTTTTCTCTATTGTTTCCAACTGGCTGAGCATTAAAATTCTATAATTATGTAGAAAAACTCAAACAAGCGGAAATTATAGTTAAGCATTAGCATCAGAAATACAGCAAATGCATTTAATGTAATTTGGCATTTATTTACGCATTTTCATTAAAACAAATAAACAAGAAATTATAATAATAATAATCATGCGCTCACGATGCAAATGAAAATGACAACGAAATCATTTTCAACAGCAACATAAATTGAACAAACACCATATAAAATTGATGATTCGCTCATTTAATCAAGAGTGAAATGCATTTTTGTTTAAATACGCATTACGGAAAATGAGTAATGGGGAAAAAAGGCAGGAGATCCTATTGCGGGATCTATAAAATATAAATAAAATGCCAGAACCAAACTTTAATATCTTTTCGTCAGCAATACTATTGTAATAAATCAAACTCCACTTATTTTTCTACAATTACTGACTCTGAAAACGGAAGTGATTACCCATAATAATAATGTTCGTAGTAAAACTATTTTATTTATTTATTTTAGCCTTTGTGCTAATAATTACCATAAGTATACGTATATGTGAAACAATAGTTTTAGTTTTTCGTGGTTGCCATTGTCACTTAAATTGTTGATATCAATCGAAAATGTGTGTGAGTTCCTTAATGGATTTCAACTCTCGTTGCTTGCGGCTGTTGCATTTTAATTAAAAATCAAAAATAATTAGCTATTTGTTTAATTACATGAAAATCATTTGCGCCATTAATATTTATTCGAAATCTATATGTACTTTTGTCTGTCTTGCATTATTTATTTACATTTCAAACATGTGTCAACATGCCCGCTGGCCAAAATGTATGCAAATAATATAAATGAAAACTCTGATAAAATACATATATATATATATATATATATATATATATATGGAAAATGCCATAAATACACACACTAATAAATATTATAGATAGATAGTATACGCTTGATGAGTTATGTATATTCGCGCCAGCTCATAAATGCATATTTAATTACAAAATTAATTAACATGAAATATAACTAAGGCAAAATCAACGAGAAAAAAAAATAAATAAAAATTATACATTGATAATAATAACCAATATTATTATAATGTCCATGGTCAGCGGAGCGTTAAGATGTTAAAGATAAATAGATGGAATTCGCATTTTTTTCCAGCTTTATTTTCATATTTTTATATTTATAATTTTATTAAAACAAACATTAATGGACAATAAACTAATTTCAAGGCAATGCGGCGTAAAAATTTTATATAATTAACATAAATTTAGCAATAAACTGTTTTTTATTTGCTTTTAATCAAACGACTTTGCAAAGAGCTTATTAATTTCTCGTAGAATAAATTAAACTTCAAAAGAAAATATTAAAGCTTTTAACTTATGCTTGGATCAGTTGATTCACACTAATTCGGAAGGATACAATTGGATAAAGTGAATAGGGTGCTCGGTCTTAAATTAGAAAGTATATTAAACAGATTGTGGAACTTTCAAGCAGTTCCATTCACATTAGATACATATCTGTTTCTAAGTTCATTCTATAGACTTTGCAACTATTGCAACAAATTAATTCTATAAACACAGACTTGATGTCATGACATATATCTATGTCACTATACCTCTAATAACGTCTAACATTTGCCTGTGCCAAATGTGCACCAATCAATTTTAATTTAATTAATTTTCTCATACAACCCGAAGAAGTAACAACTCTACAACTCCACAAACAAACAACTAAACAAACAAGCAACCACACACGCACACACACCTATAATCAAATGCTTAAGCATCAAAGTTTTTCCAGTAATTTGTGCCACAGCACGCACTTAAACCGAAATGAGTTAATATTTGGACTGGCATGTAACTTGATGCCCCATCACCCCGCAACCCGCTCCCCCTCCCCCACCCCATCCGCATTGTAACCCGCATCAGCACCCGCAACTCAACCAAGTTGTATGCCCCAGGCAAATATCACTTACTTATGTTTAGTTGTTGCTAATAACTTTTGCAGGCCGAGAGCTGTGGCGCCTGCTGTTAATGACACAACCGCAAACAAAGTGCACACACACACACACACACACACACATGAAGATATAGTGATCGAGAGTTGTGGGGAAAGGGGTGGCTTGTTGTGTAATGGCAAAGCTCATTAGCTTTGCAGGCAAACAAGTTTTAAAGCATGCATTTAGGCGCGCTGCGGCTTGTCAGGCTCCCTGGCATATGTAAGAGAAGAGCTACACTATGCCTGCAGCCAAGTCTGTGTGTGTGTGTGTGTGTGTGTGTGTTGACACAACAATTAAAAGCATTTAAAATAAAGCATAGCCTAGCAATAGGCGCGCTGCCAGCCACATGCGTTCTGCGGCCTTTGCGGCTTCAGCAAATGCATAAATTGTACACGCGCGAGACAGTGTATGTGTATACGTGTTTTTGTATATGAGTGTGTGTGTGTGTGTAGGCATGTATAGTCTCACTAATTACCATGTCTTTAGCTTTGGCATGGCTTATGCCATTGGCACTCACAGTTGTTGACATTGTAGTTGTTAACGGCTCTTGTGTTGGGCATAATAACTGCGTCATTGAGCTTCAACTGTTAAATAAAAAAGAGTTTATTTCATACTATGTAGTTTTTAATTTGTTATAATAATTTAAATTATACAATACAACATATAAAAGTATATATTTTTCATTTAGCTTCGAATGGATTTGGGTTAGCTAAAATATGAAATTTAAACTCATCTTGATTTTAAATACATACAGTCTTGCGTTTATCTAGAAAGTTTGACAACGAGCGCTGCCAAAAAGATATGGCCAGAAGTGCCAATGATTTTAAGTCATTAGTAATTTTAATTCATGAATTTCTTAAAGATCTTATTCTGCAAGTGTATTCAAGCTTCGACTACAGTGTACTTATTTCATTAGCCAGTTGTAGTTATTGCTAATGCCAAAACCAAATGCTGAACAGCCTTAATTATGGCCTGTCGTTCCACTTTCCCCCACCGCATTTCGGTCACAACTTAAATTGCCCGCGGGCATTTGGCATTTGCCAGTTAAACTAGTTAGTTAGGTGCATTAAATTTCGCCCATGACAAACAACAAATTTCACTTCAAACAAAAGACAAATTGCTACAGGGGCCAACAAATTTTCCACTGGGTTGCGGCCCTATCAGTCGCCGACAATCTTATGTCCGTGCTTAACTCAGCGTCAAGTGTTTGCCAAAGGAGCTGTTTGAAAAAAGTTCCGAGTTGTTGAATTTTCTTAGCTGACTGCTAAATTGCAAACACATGCTGCACACAAAAAGGAAGGCAAGGACAATGGACTACAGAGACAGCGACAATGGCCAAGTTAAATCAGGCGTGAAATCAAGCAGGTGTTTCAATTTTTACCAAATTGACTTGACTTTACCTGACTTTACCTGACTTTCCCTGTCTCTATTTCTACTATTTGAAGCCTTGTTGCCTTCAGTCAGACTTTCCTTTGACAGTTGTCTGGTTGTCTGCTGATAAATCGTGCTTTTTTATTGTTGTTGTTGTTTTTGGTTGGTCGTTGTCAGCTCGTCTCATTAAAACGATTATTATGCATTGCATTTCTGATTATAAAACCAAATTAAAACTTATTTATGCATTGCCTCGCACGAATATATATATGATAAAATAATCATTATTATTATTGCTATTATGTGTGGCATATAATTTTTCATATTTACTGTCTCACTCTACCCTCCCCACAATGTGTACATAAGAATATGACTGGCACCATCATCATTTCAATGTAAAAATCAAATAAAAACAATAGTATTATACAATAACAGCAACAAAAAATAAAATTAATTATATGAAAAATACTCTCGTATATGCAAAATAATAATAATAGTAACAATAATCTGGTCATGCACTGATTTCAATGCTCAATAAATGGGTAATTATTATATAAATAATTTTTTAAAAATTACAATCAATAACAATGCATTATATGAGCATAGATACAGTTGCAGGTGAAATTAATTGGTTATATTACATAAATATAGAGCAAATTTTTGAAATAAATTATAATTTATTTAATTGTTAATTTATTACACACGTACGTATATTTTCTGATTTATTATATTATTCTTAGCTGGCAATAATTGAAGGAATATTGAATAAAATAAATTTTCGAATTTATGTGTTATGAAGAATATTTGAAAACTCAATTAAAATATCAAGAAATAAACTGTATATATTAAAATGCATAGCAGTGTATGCAACACACATTTGCCGCTTTCTTTCTCCTGCTCCAAACAGTTTTTATTGTTGTGTTCTTTTCATTTTTTTTTTCATTTTTTTTCTCTGTTGTGTTGTATATTATGTCAAGCATAAATTGGCATTTCAACTGGATTTGCATGTTAATTAAAATGGTACACGCACGGACAGTTGAAAACAAATGCAGAGACAAGAGCATTAAAGCAGCCAATAACGCCTAGTGATATGCATGGTATACTCGTACTCGTATTCGTACATTCGTACGTAATGCAGTCTGGTACTACAACGCTTAACAGCTGACCGAACATTGTAAGCCTTTTGTGGCGCCTGGGATGCCAGTGCTCGTATTGGCCCGGCTCGTCCAGATCGATGTCAGGCCAGCTTGGCACTTCACTCACTACTCAATGCTTGACGCGGCACTGGGCGCATTTCATTTTGAACTCTATTTACTTAAGTGTTCGCCTAGAAGCGGAAAAATGCAGAGACGAAGCAACAACAATCAAGCTGATGGATGGCGGCAATGGAAAGGGAACGGAAACAGGCAGAGTGGGGAGGTGGGAGAGTACTCAAATGCGACCCGACCAACGACCTACACTTGACTTAACCAGCATTGTCGATTGCATTGCAAGGTGGTGGCTGAAGTTGGCGGGGGGGGGGGGGCTGCAGGGGCAGTATACGCCCACAAAACTGCATGTTAGCATCGTCAACGCCTACTTGCTTTTGGGGCGAGACTTTAATGATGATTTCCTTGGCGCTTAAGTCGTTTAAACTGCGACCCGATGACGTCGTTGCACGACTGACGAGTGCCTTTTTTGTGTCTGACTATGATACGGCGGACGGGCGGGGTTTGCTTTTTTATTGCTTCAGCTTCAGCTACAGCCGCTACTCCTTCCCTGACTGACTGACTGTCTGCCTGGCTGCCTAGAGTGACTGCGTCTGCTGCTGCTTTCATGTGCATTATGAAGCACTCGCCTTTTCCCTCTTCTTCTTTTACTACTTCTACTTCTGCTGCTTCTTCTTCTTCTACTACTTCGTCGCTCTCTTGAGCTGCTTTAAGCACTTGACTTTGCCTAGAGTGCAGCCCATGGAAACTCAAACACACCCAACCAAACCCAACGCCACCTCCTTCAACGTAGTGCCTTGAGCCATGTTGGTTTAAAGATTTTTCGCCGCTGATGGAATTATGACAAGTGCCATGGACGAGTGCCGTGCGCATAGTCGTAAAGTTCAATATTTTTATAGCATACTTTGGCTCTCCAGCATGGCTCTGGAGCAATTCTCCAATAACAATAATTTCTAAAAGCAACTGCAAACTGCTGCCAATTCGTGCGATACTTTAATAAGCAAAATATTATAAGATCCATATAACTACGCACTTCGACCTCGCATACTCATATATGAATAATTGCATTTTCACATAATGTTGTGAATGCTCTGTTTTAAAACTGTAACCGCAACAAAACCTAGCATATTTTTTTAAAAACAAAATGGGAATCCATTTGGCTTAACAACTCTATCGTAAAATATTACAGCATACTTTTCAGCGCCGCGCATCTAATTCCATTAGAGCCGAAAAGTATGCAACAGAAAATTAAATAGCCCAACTCCCGGACATTATTTATCAACTGTGTAATAAATATTTGTTGCATTTGTTTAATTTATGTCTCTGTAGAATTTTATAATTTATTATAAACAGGAGCGGCCGTCTAGGCCGGGACGCCTGTCAGCGATTGTCTGGTCAGCCGCCTCGCCCCCTGCCGCGCCCAGCATTTAATTGACATATTTAAAATATTAAATTGCATCCGTGTGCGAAAATTTGTTGTTTGCCCGTTAGACATTTGTTATTTTTTTTTTCGCTAGCCCCAGCACCGTTTTGTGTGCAATTATTAATTTTTAATCAAGTAAATAACTGTTCAAACACACACACACACACCGTCACTTATGTGTCGACAGCATTCTGACCGCATTGTGCGTGATTTCCGCTTTTGGTTTGCATAAAGCCAATGACAAAGCAATACAAAAACCGAGCACAGTTAGTTGAAGAATGAAGGGAACCCAAATTTTCAAATGCTCTAAGTTAAAACAAATACCTTAAAATATTGAGAAGTATTTCTAGATAAAAAAAATGGATTTATATCACGCACTTCAATGCTAAAATTAACCAAGTTTTTTAATACATTATCCTGCCAGAACTTTTTGGTTGAAAACTGTAAAATTAACATTTACATTTTCAGTAACACATGCCTCCGCCGGGCATTTTGGTATTATTAATTAAATGGCGCTTAAAAGTATGCTAACAAAAACGCGCTTAGGACAGACAGCACACACATGCACACTACAGTCACTCACTTATATATGAATTATATACATATTTGTGTTGTTTTTTCTTTTTTGCTAGTGCAAATTTATTATCAGTGACAGGATAGACAGACAGGACTCGTTGGCAAAAATTAATAATAAACTAAAAACCGCTGGATATTTACACTGCACTCGATTGTGGGCTGTCTCTATATGTTGTAGAGTGTGTAAGTGTGTGTGTGTGTGTTTTCGACATTGCAATTTTGCTCTCAGGCGAATTGTAAATTAGTTTGCATGTCTCTATTTTTTTTAAATACCTTTGCAATGATTTTTTGACAAAATTAGTTGACTGTTTATCGCGTAGCTTTTGCGTTGCGTCCTGTTTGTTCAATCGCAAAATGTTTGTCACATAATTTTGATTATTTAGCTCTTTTTCGTTGATGCCGCAAAAGTACACAACGAATTCATTTATGATGAGAGGTAGCATTATAGGAGAATGCTTCAATATTTAACTTACTACTAAAATTTTCGATAAAAGTTTAATTCTAATTGACTATTTAAAGCTACTTATAACTATTATATTTTGATGTTTAATATATAATATTTAAAAGAAACTTTGCAAACTATATTAGCTATTCATTTATTTCGTTTGAAAACATCCGGAAACATGACAGCTATTGAATCATTTATTGATCTCACGTATTGCTTTCATAACGCCTAAATGTATGTCACAACTGACAAACTTTGTTACTGGCGACTTGGTATATTCCGTTTGACATGCCTAAAAGCATTGCTTTAAAATGCAAAATGCCGAAAAAGTTTAAAGCAGTTCTGTTTAGCAATTAGGATATGCTTCATTGGCTGCCAAAAGGTACGACTACATAAAGTACGAATGTGTGTATTTGACTTGGCCTTACCCCAACTCTCTATCTCGTTCTCCCATTCTATACATCTCTCGCTCTGGCTCTGTGTGTTTCTCTGCGCTGGCAGTCTTAAGCATTCCTTGCCATATAAATGCTTGCTTTGTCATTCGTTCCGAGTCATTTCATTTTCACTTTGTTGTTGCCTCTGTTACCAGCCCCTGCAATGCCATTTGCTGCCATTTCCACTGCCAATACTGCTGCTCCTGCTGCTGTACCATAGTTCCAGCTCACTAGTTACCCATGGCACTGCCTTAAAATGACAAACAACATTTGGCAGTTCCCCTTGCCCCCTGCCCAACTGCTTGAAAGCGAAAAATGTTTTTCCTCGCACACACAACTAGTAAGGGCAACGAAGAAGGGCAAGAGTTGAAGGGAAGACGCGCGTACATGCCATTGCACAATCATTGGATTCCGAAACATTTCTAGAATATTTAATAAGAAAACTGAAAATCGTTGAAATGCCAGCAACACTCATAATATCATCGCAGCCCAGTCGAACACGCCCCTCTTTTAGTTGCCGTCGTCTTGGAGCTGGTATCACCTCCAGTTTCCAACCTCACTTCCCATTTTCTCTAGTCAAAGTCTAGGTCGTCTTACTGTGTCTGTGTGTGTGTGTGTCGTGTCACCGCCCCTACAATTTGTGCCAATGCATTTTCTAGATAAAAGGCTAAGGTCAAAGACAATATTGAAATGCCAATTGAACTTTTTGCTATTATTAAAATTTTACTGGCTTCCCATTCAGCACGAAGTGCGAGTTCAATGGGGTGCCCCAAAAAGTGGAGGCTATTAAAAGGGAAGCATTGTTTTAGGCTGGCCAAAATGATTGGGTAATTGATTTGATTGAATTGATTGAAACAATGAATTTTGCTGATATTGTAAGTTTCCGATTTTAAATTAAAACTTGACATAAGTCTTTATAAACAAGCCGAACAGTCGGGACCCCGACCGTAATATACCCTGTGGGTTTACAGGAACCCGCTTAAATTCACTCCAGATGAAATTCTCTAGTAATTCGTTTTTTAATTTTTGTGGGCAAAGGGGGCGTGGCATCGTGATAAATTTTTCTAAACACATCAACCACAAAATATTCATCATGTGTGGCAAATCTCAAGTCTCCAGCTACAAAACTGCTTTTGTTATGAGGTTTTTGAGTGACAAAACTGCTTGCTTTATGAGGTTTTACTTAATTTGTGGGTGAAGGGGGCGTGGCATCGTGATACATTTTTCTGGACACATCAATCACAAAATATTCATCATGTGTGCCAAATCTCAAGTCTCCAGCTACAAAACTGCTTTTGTTATGAGGTTTTTGAGTGACAAAACTGCTTGCTTTATGAGGTTTTACTTAATTTGTGGGTGAAGGGGGCGTGGCATCGTGATACATTTTTCTGGACACATCAACCACAAAATATTCATCATGTGTGCCAAATCTCAAGTCTCCAGCTACAAAACTGCTTTTGTTATGAGGTTTTTGAGTGACAAAACTGCTTGCTTTATGAGGTTTTACTTAATTTGTGGGTGAAGGGGGCGTGGCATCGTGATACATTTTTCTGGACACATCAACCACAAAATATTCATCATGTGTGCCAAATCTCAAGTCTCCAGCTACAAAACTGCTTTTGTTATGAGGTTTTTGAGTGACAAAACTGCTTGCTTTATGAGGTTTTACTTAATTTGTGGGTGAAGGGGGCGTGGCATCGTGATACATTTTTCTGGACACATCAACCACAAAATATTCATCATGTGTGCCAAATCTCAAGTCTCCAGCTACAAAACTGCTTTTGTTATGAGGTTTTTGAGTGACAAAACTGCTTGCTTTATGAGGTTTTACTTAATTTGTGGGTGAAGGGGGCGTGGCATCGCGATACAATTTTCTGGACACATCGACCACAAAATATTCATCATGTGTCCCAAGTCTGAAGTCTCTAACTGTAATATTGCTCTTGTTATAAGCTTTTCCGAATTGTAGGCGAGGGGGGCGTGGCATCGTGATAATATTTTCTGGACATATTGACCACAAGATATTTATTATGTGTGCTAAGTGTGAAGTCTTTAGCTGTTATATTGCTCTTGTTATGAGGGTTTAGAGCTACAAAACTGCTTGTTTCATACTTTTTTCTTGCTTAGTTTGTGGGCAAAGAGGGCGTGGCATCCAAAAAAAAAGATAAACTTGATCTGCCTGCAAAAATTACCAGTGCTGGGACACCAAGTTCAAGCTTCTAGCTCTTACCATCTCTGAGATCCTTTCGTTCATACGGACGGACCGACAGACCGACAGACCGACAGACCGACAGATCGACAGACCGACAGACCGACAGACCGACGGACAGACGGACAGACGGACATGGCTATATCGACTCGGCTATTGATGCTGATCAAGAATATATATACTTTATGGGGTCGGCCATGCTTCCTTCTGCCCGTTACATATTTTTAACAAACTTAATATACCCCCACAGGGTATAAAAAGGAGAACTTTGTACTGTTTAACAATTCACTTTTATATCAATCTTATGACTTAACTGCTTAAGGCACAAATCTTGCTATCTCTTCAACTTATTCAATAATAATTGAATCTATTCTGTACCTTCTTTAGGTTGTCTAACTCATAGCTCAGCCTTAGACTAACCTGCGGCCCTTAGTCATAAATTTAGACAACGCTTGCAAATCCACTTAAAATTCAACTTACTCATATCTATTTTCTCTGTTCTCTTTCTTTATCTTTCCAGGTATGTACTACAAATTTGCATAACAGTAGCAAAAAAACCCTTTTGGGCATCCTTTATGTAAGTGCAGTGGTCCGTCTTCCACACTCAGTCCCAATCTCAATGCAATCTATGCACTAGACACTGAGAAATTTGTATAGCTTATTATTAATAACTTTGGGGTGGCCGAGAGATCAAGTAGCTAAATCTTGAGAAGCATTTAAGCAGCATGTCAGAAACAAAACACAAAAAATGGTCGACATTGACAGTGATTACAAGCTAAAAGTATGAAAAACAGCAAAAACTACTTAAGCACAAGAAATAACAAAAGAATAAGACAAACTGAGGGAACCAGTGGCCAGAACAGCCAGATATGAAGCTAGAACCCAATGCTCCATAGACAGTAGACAGTAGACAAATTTTTTGCATAAACACAGACGACAAAGCCAACTAGGGCCTGCACTTAAAACAAGAGCCAGTATTGAGGAAAGGACCATCTGAGAGAGGACAGAACAGGACAGGACAGAGAAGGCCAACGCAAGCCAAGACAAGCCAAATCGAAGCCAAGGGAAAGTCATCGAAGCTCAGATGCCCAAAGAAATTCTTTTTCCATCTCTCCTCGTTTTTTCTTCATTTTTTTTTTTGCCTTCTGTCTTGATGTGAGATGCGAATTTTTCAATAAGTGCGACGGGACGGCCAAGGGACAAGTATAATAATTTCGGGCGGGCAGGAACGCTGACGAGAGGATGAGCACAGGATGAGGATGGGGACGACGCGACGTCGTTTAAAATATGCCGGATTGTTGGGTCCTGGCTAGCGTCAGGAAGCATACAAGTAGAACGGCTCAAAATGCAAAGTAGACGACATCCGCTTTGAGATTGGATGACGTTCGTACCCGTAGCCGTAGCCGTAGCCCACGCCATCGTCAAGTATTAAAAGCAAATAAGTAATAAAAATAATAATGGAGAATTTTTACCATTTTTGCTCCTACGAAGAGGCAAAGAAAAAAAAGGATAAGCATCTTAGCGCAATTTCTTGCTGCCTTCTCAATATAACAAAAGGTCCTTGCGCTCGGGCAAATGTGCCGAAAATGGAAAGCAAGGAAGCAGGGGCACGCTTAGGAGGAGAGGATAGAAGGGTAGAAGGCACAGCTCAGCTGCTGGACTCGCTTGTACTCTGCCCTCAAAACGGGCCATGCTGCTGTTTTGTCCTTTATTTCCATTTATTTCTTTCGAGCTCGTTTTTTTTCTTTTTGCCATTCTTACTCTTTCCTTTTGCTACTCTCATATTTCTGGCCGTGCGCTTCCCTAAAGGACAAGAACATAAATGCAGGAAATTTGAATGGACGAGCGCAGTGAATGAAATTTGCAAATATTTTTCAAAAATTGAACTTTTCTGGCAAATTTTTTGCGTCCGCCGGCTGTCCAGGAGCCCAGTGATGGGCGGAACAACAGGGGTTGGGGTTTGGGGTAAAGGACTGCCGGCTGGCGGTTTATGAAAATAAGTGAAGAAAATTGATTTGAAGTACTTTGAAGTGCAAAAACGCGTAGCGCCGAATCAGTGAAGAATGCTTTGGCATATTATTTCGTTTTCGTCTTGCCTTTCAATCGGACAGTTTTTTTTTTTCAGACTTTCTGTCTCTTTTTTTTTATTTTTTTTTGCTATGCAACTTTTGTTATGATAAGCAAGTCAAGCAGAAGAGGCATGTAGAAAGTAGCATGAGACATTGGACAGGAACAGAGCAGAAGTTTGAGCAAGCTGGCAAGCTTTTGGTTGCATGTTTAAATAAAGTTACCAACTGCAAATGCAAAGAATAGAATAAGGAAATGCATTGCAAATCTATTTTTATTTGAGTTTTAAGCTCTGACCAAATTATGCAAATCTGAGCAATTAAGTGAGCATTAGGCTATTTGACGAAAATAGACGCTGTGGAGTTTAATTTAGCAAGAATCACTTTGCATAATATTGTCTTTAACATTTACTTACAATTCCTATTATATAGGAATTATTTTTATCACTTTAACCAACAATTATTTAAATATCAATGAAACTTTTAATCTGACACAAGTTATCTTAAGAAATCTTATGGAAAGTCTTTAACAATCTTCTTATATTCGTATATTTAAAGATAGCGAGAACTTTAAGTCTTTAAGTCAATACTGTAAAGTAAGGGCTGGTTAATATAGTTTAAGTTCATATTAACTGTATGTTTATAAGTGATTTCTGCACTAACATCCGAGAACTTTAAGCTCAGATCCAACACTGCCCGATAAGGAAATTGGATCATGAAAAGTGTAAAGTCACAATTTGTGTGCTTATACTGCAGTGACTTACAAGAACAAAAGCCCAGTTAAATTGCTTTCTAGGCCTTATGGAGCTTAGCGGCAACACTTACCGAACAGTTCAGACGGTTGAGATTCCGCTGCAAACAGACAACAAAGGAACATGTGACTGTATAAATTGCCTAGAAAACTACATACTACCGACTGTCGTCTATCATTTCCGCTAGCAATTTGTGTGGTGGAAACTTTTCGTCTTTTGTGGCAGGGATGAGGCCGGAGGATAGGATGAAAGAAAAATTGTCAAAATATAAACCGCCATGGAGACTATTCGTCTGGCAGGTAAGCGAGGCGTATGCCGAATTGACGACACTCGTTTATCAGCGCAGAGTTTTCTCAAGTAAAACGTTTCACGCCATCGCCTAGAAGTATGCAATGCAAGGCCATGACTGTCAGACTGCCAGACTGCCGGACAGCCAGACTGTCAGATTCTCTGCTGCCATTTTGGGGCAAATATATTCATTGCAAGATTTGTAGCCAGTGGGTGGAGCAGCAAACCGGTTTTTGCATATGCAACTCCTTTACCACGATATGTGTGGGAGTTTGGTATGGCACACTGGAGACTCTGCCAGACTTATGCTTGAATTGCAAATAGTTAGAAAAGATTTGGCATGATTTTGATGTAACTTTTTCTTCTTTTTCTTTCATTCTTTGTGGTGGGAGGAATGCATTTTTCTTTTTGGCCAAACTGCGGCTTGGCAAAGCGATTTGTGCTTACTGCATTTGGGCGGGTCGTCCACGCAGATGCACAGATTTTGAATGATTAAATTAAGGCAGACAGAGGGAGTCTGAAGTCTGGCAGATATTCTGATGTCTTTAGCTGGATGTTTAAACTCGGGCATTAAATGAAATGTTATATAACAATCAGAAATCAACGCACATGCAGCAAATAAAAATATATAAAACATTTGTGGCCATTTGCCCGTTGGCAATTTGCTCCGGGACAACACACGCGCAACACTCATGCACACACATTAGTGTGCAATTTGGCCAAATGTCGCCAACGTGGCAGCCTGTCCCGGCTCTCTGTCCGGTCTGTCCAACTGTCCGAATGTCGCACTGTTGCCAGTTCGCCCCAAAAACTTTCACAATATTTCCGCAAAACAAATTGCGCGTAAAAATGGCAATGCAATTTTTGGTCGTTTGTTGCGGCGGCCGTTGCCAAATGGACGCCATGTTGCATCCACATATGTTCCTGCCTCATACTCATATGCAAACCCATTTACCATGCTCCACAGTTCCCTGCCTCTCTCTCTCTCTATCTCTGTTTCTGTCTCTGTCTCACTGTGTGCGTGCCTGTTCCCTGGTTATAGTAATGTTTGCCCAATTGAATTTAATAATATTTTCATTTGGATTTTAGTTTTTAGTTTTGCCAAAATATTTTTGTGCAATTTATACTTGAAACCCAAAAATTGCAACTGCTGTGCCCTATGCCAACGCTTGGTCCAGTGCCTGGTCCTGACGTGTGTCCTTTTGAAATGTTTTTGCTGTTTTGTGGCTTAAAATTGGCACGGAACTGGTCAGCACATTGAACACCACATGGCAGTATTGAAACTCATTCGCCTGGTTATTGAGCTAATTGGATCTGGAGGCGCGTGTTGTGTGGCCAATTTTGTTTATTATGTTGTTTCATTAGGTTCGGCTATTTTGGGCCACAAGGTGTACAAGGTCTAAATAATAAGCTAGTGCTCATTTCGGGCCATGTAAGCATTGTATGTACCTATTTAAAATAGGTGAATGCACGTGATTAGTTCTGTGTGATTTATACAATGTTTTTTTAATGATAATTCTGAGTTGAATATTTAAATTGAATTAATTGGCACACAGCATTGTTTAACAATAACTAAATGCTTTTGAAGAAGTTCACTTTAGTATTGGCTTTTAATGGAGATTGCTTTGTAATTAACTTGAGTTTTCCTTGCATTCTACGGAAGTTAATTTAAGATACAATCATCAGTATTTTGCCCGTTGAACTTGGTTAATCTAAACATTTTATTTCATAGTATTTGCACGTACATATAACTCTCTGCAGCGTTTAAAGAGGTGATTTTAGTATGCGAATCACTTGGGGATTATCACCCAACCAAATAACTTTCGTCCGCACTCCCGAAAGTAGACTACAGTCGACCCTTAAAGGGCACTTACCGCTGTTGTGCTTATCCCACAGCCGACAAAAACAACTATCGCATCAACAGCTCGTAAAACCAAAGCAGCAAATTAAACTGCCACCATAAAAACGAGCCAACGAGTTGCCAGAGAAACAAAAAAAGGAGTGGTAGCATGGGGGGGGGGGAGCTGAAGTAAAAGGAAGCTGCAACACTGACCGCTACTGATGCCCATTACCACTGACCATAAATATAATATTTGATAATTTTATTAACAATTTGGACTGTAAATTGTTTACGACTGCAAATGCAAGTCAAACTCGTAGTTGTTGCTGCTTTTTAGGCGTCTGCAAGTTCTTTTTATACGATCTGAAACTGGAAATGAAATATTCATTTTGCACAGTCCCAGTAGATCTCCATCTCTTACTCGGTTTTCATCTTTTTGAGAGTCGTAAATTAAATTTGGCCTGGCAACATTCTGTTCAATCAAGCACAAAAAACGCAGCAGACAGTTGGAGAGAAAGCATAGCATCCTTACGTACTATCCTTTGCCGTAGTTTAGGTTTATTTATTTTCTTCTTTTTTTTTTCTTCTCGTTTCCTGTTTTTGCCCCTTGTTTTCCAGCTGTAAACTGTGTGAACGCACTTTGATTTTAAGTGCATTAGAGGCCCAGTCCTTGGTCCTTGCCGCCACTAAATTCAATTTGTTGCAATGCTATGCTAAAATCAGATCCAAAAACTTTTTGCACACTTTTCCAACATTAAATTTATGAAATTGTGCGCTTCCTACCATGCATACGAGTACTCGAAACTCAATCATGCTTGCATGTAATATCCTGCCTGCCTGCCAGCCAAGCCTGCCAAGCCTGCTTAGTAGTTTTGTCGTGTGTCCTTTGCCGGTGTTGAGCCAGCCATTTGCTTGAGTAAACTGTGTGGTCCTGGCGACATTTATACCCATAACAACAACAACAACAACAGCAATGATAACAAAATACCAAGTTCATGGCATGTGCTCAGCTCCCAGTTGGAGCTCTATAACTTCTCTGTTTCCATCTCTATCTCTCTCACTCTATCTTGCACTGTCTTTGGCTGCGCTCGAGAACTATGCAAGACAAGTGCAACAAGGCATGTGAAGGCCAGACCAGATACGACAAAATGGGGGGCATTACTTGGAAATTGTCGTGTCCAAGCCGTCTTCCAAGACAACTACAAGTACAACTTACGTTTGAACTTTTCTGCCACATTCTTGGCATATCTTCGTGTGTGTCGCCTGTTGATTGCTTATTAGAATGCCTCTTAAAGCTATGGAAATAGAGTAGTATTTATATACAATAGCTAAAGAATGTTGACAAAGCTTCTGAGTATTTGTAATATCTAAGTATTTGAGTATATACCCGTATTATTAATAATAAAGTATTAAACATACATTAGAGCTTTTAAACAGTGATTCACTTCTAAACGCTTTTGGATGTTATTATTATAAAAAGTACTTTAGTCTTAAATTGTTTGATTAATCTCATAGTGGTCATAAATTCATAAGCTTGTATTTATCTCTTCTATTCTTAGTCTACAATGAAACTGTGAACGCTTTAAATAAAATTAAATTGCATTATCGATAGATCATTGCTTGTAATATGCAAACAGTTAAAACGCATGCTCAACAGGACATTACTTAACAAAAGATTGTATAAGATCTGATAGTTCTTCAGTCAAGTTTGCTGAGTCTGGAGCTTTTAATTCTTTTACTTATATTTAAGTGCTTTTCTCTCACTTTTCTTTCGACATATTTTCGAGGTCTTTTGATTGTTTGTTAGGCCGTCCCTTTTAAAGCTGTATCTAAAGGGACTCTCAGCGCTTAATTGAATTAAATTGCTGGCTGTGGCAAAAAGCAAAGTAAATTAAATAAGTTTTTCATTTTGGCCACGGCCAAGTTGCATTGTCAACGCCGTTGTCGTCGTCGTTCTCGTTCTCATCCTCGTCCTCGAATGGTTCGCGCTTTTTGCTTGCCCGCATTTTACGCTTCGCCTGCGGCTCCATTTGGTTGCCTTTTGATGCCGTACTTCGAGCCGGGGCCAAATGCAATGAGCCAAAAGTTGTTTAATGTATGCAACGGCTGTCTGCCCCGTCTGCCTCGTTTCTCTATATCTGTCTGTCCCCGCGGTCGGCCTGCCCAGCGCTGCGGTTAACAACGCGTCGCAACTTTGGCCCCAAAGTAAGTAACTTTTCGTATAGTACGTAAATTTTTTGCCGTCTCCGGTTAATGCATAGCATACTTTTAGGTAGCTTAGTGGTATTTTACACTAATTTGACTTGCATTCGTAGTCTTTTATTAGTATTTTTTTATTTTTTCTTTCGATGGTGTGATTTATTTGGCGGAAAAGATTACTTACTCGGCTTGCGGTTTATGTGGCGCTTTTGAGTTGACTTTCTCTTCGTCCAATTCACGTTTTGTTTTGACGCTTCGCGGTTAGAAGAGTCTCTGTTCCCGTGCCTCCCGCTGAGTTGTGTGAACTCGGCTGACTGGTCGACTGTTTGTTGGACTCGACTCGACTGGAGCTGACAGCAAAATTAAAATCTGAAAATGAATTTGTAATTAGTTTTACTGCTACTTTTGCCCACTTTACTGTAAGTTCTACAACTGCTATTGAGAGTTTGGGGCTTACTTTTTACTTTTTTTTATATCTTCTAAATGAAAATTAATTGAAAAAGTCGTTGCCAGCTCTTCGGCGTTTGTCATTGCCATTGATTTCGGTATAAATAATTCAAATGGATTAAAAACAGTTAGATAAAATATATTCGCATATAATTATGGAATAAAAGCAAACAATAAGACCAATTGTACTAATTAATACAAATTAATGAAATAAAGTAAATAATAAAAAAAGAACGAATTTTATAATATATATAACTATTATATGTAAGGAAATATATAGCCAAATGGAAACTGTTTACAAGTAGTAGGCAAGATATTTTAAGCAAACTTCAATATAAAGCAGAAAATATAAATTTAAATGCCGTAAGGCAGCTAATTGTTCTCTCGTTGTGCCATACAATTTAACACCTTTATAAAATACTTCCATTAAGCTCGTCAATTCCATTTTTAACCACCGAATTTCGCAACATAAATCCATTTAGCTTAAAATTTATGCGTGTGCATTTTGTTGAGTTTAAACAAAACCAAGTAGAAATGATTAAATGGGGAGCAGTCGACTTAAAGACACCCTGTTTAGGTCTGAAGTCCATTAACATACCATATTAATTTATTATCGAAACGACTCGGAATATAAGTATTTGAGTTTCCTATCTCTTGTGACATATCCGGCTTCAACACTGTTATACCCCCTTTTGTATGGCCCCCATTTTAATGGGTGCAGGACATAAAAAAAAAGATGCAATATTTTATTGTCGCTGCTTTAATTGATATATAAAAATGGTTGGCCATTAAACAAATGCGCGGCTGGCATTCAGGCCAATTCATTTAGCAATTAAAACAAGCTGCGGCCGGCCGGCGGGTGCTTAAAAAATAAATATAACATTTTTCGTATCAAAAATAAACTATTAAATGCAAATCAGTTGCAAAACGCATGCAGACAAATATGTATATAAAAATGTGTATATTTATATATATATAATTCATTTGTTAAAACCATTTGCCGCCAATTTGTTTGCTAGTTTGTTTGTTTCTTTGTTTTTTTTTTGTATTAAACATTTTTTTTATATTTTTTGTTGTGTTGCAAATTGAGAGAGAAATATGTTGTCCTTTTAGGCGTTGACAAATCGACGCTCGCAGTTGTAGCTGGTTGCATAAAAAAGCGACGTCGAGGCGGGAATAATAATTTTTTGGCACGACTCTGCCATGTTAACATGTCCCCAGACACGTAAAGGACTCCAACCAGGACACCCGGAACGTTGCATACGCGCCAGTTTATTATGTATATATATGTGTGTTAGTGTGTGTGTGTGTGTGTGTGTGTTGTCCTGACTGCCTGCATTTCAGCGCCCTTGTAATCGCTTGGAGGCAAGTGGAGGGCAAAGCGGATTCCGGGTTGGAGTTCAGAGCTTGCGGCTTGTAGCCGCCATTAGTGAACACGGCAACACACGACTGCCACGACATCGGGTAGCTGTGATTACACCCGTGTCAGGAGCCCCAATAGAGCCAACAGCCAACAGCCAACAGGTTTATCATGTGCACTCGTAGCTGCCCCTGTGTCCCATTGCATGGTTATTGTGCCCATGTTGGTCTCTTGTTCTGTGCCTGCATTTGCATTTAAATATAAATACGTGCGCGGCTTTTGAGCGGCTGGCAGACAAATTACTTTTTAAATGCACTGTAAGCCTTCAATTGTAATTGGCCAAACGTCGTTTGGGTTCACTACAGCTTTTGGCCTCGTCGTGCGGTTTGAAACTTTGCCAAAAAATGGCCAAAAACTGGCAAAAACTTTGAGCAACGCGCATTAAAAAACAATAAAAAGAAAAAAAATGCATATATATATATATATCGCCAAGTGCCAAAATGGGAGCGTCTCATGCCGCATATCCCCGCCAGCGAAGTGAAATAGAGAGAGGCCCAAACTAATGGCGTCACGTTTGCAGGACCGTGCCGCAAAGCGCAAAGTGGCATGCAACATGCGATTGCTGCCAAAAGTGCCGCCTGGCACAAGTCCAGGACTGACGACGGCCTCCTGTTAGTAGTTTGGCTTGTTAGTTGCCTCTTGCCAAACGACGAACGACAGACATACGGCATGCGGCAAGCGGCAAACGCCAGCCTGCTGCCTGTTGCATTCAACTCAGTCAGCTAGTCGTCCTCTGATTGTGCCTCGTCCTGCCAATGGGCCTGGGGCGTGCTCCTTTGCTTCAGTGTCGTGTTGAATTTTTCATTTCATTTGGCGCAGCAATTCACTTGAATGCGAATTTCGTGTTGTCGTCTTCAGGAAACGGAAGTGCCAGCCAAACAACTGCACACATAGCATATAATAAACGTTTATATTGACTTCGCTGACTTACGATCCCCTCTACAGAAAGACAGGCATAATTTCCAAGTATCCATGCCACATTCTGGGTTTTTTAGTTTGCCCTCTGTGGTTGGCCAACAAATTGGCAACCGCCCACCACAAGACATGCGGCCCGGGATTATAAGGCTATCAAATTGACGTTAATGAATTAATTTATGAGCTTTTGTGGTTTGTATCCGAATGCCTGTTGCACTCTATGTGTGTGTGTTGTCAGTTTGAAGAGCGACGCTAATTACTGAAGGGGGAATAATTGGAAATAGAAAAGATTAACTAACGAAAGTTGAGCTATTGGATTGTTTCCAATTGGATTACGATTGTCAATCATTAATTTGGGAATTTAAGTGATATAATGAAATATGAGATACACGTTCAAACGAAATACTTTCAGGGTTATTGACAATTTTACTTATCCTAAAGTAAGATCAGAGAATAGTTTGAATGATTGAAAGATACAGAGAATTCAGATAGATTTTAATGTTAAATGTTGCTCACGTTTAAGGACAAGTTTACGTCTTAAAGGAAGTTCTGTATTCTTTGGCCTTAAGTCAAAGACTTTTTGCGATAGCTCAATAGATCTCATCTATGTTGATTTCTAATTCAAATTATCTTCTTTCGGTATACTTTTAAAGTTGTGAGTCAGCTAAAGAAACTTTCATATAATTATTTATAGTTATTATTCATACGTTCGTCATATGAATGACAATTGGCAGACTTGCTAAAAGGGATCAGATTGCATTAACTATTTGAGACTGTGTATTTGAGTGTGCTTGTTCGCATTGAAAAACTCTTGATTATAGTATAATAACTTCTATATAGTATAATATCTGCCCGTATAGCTGTCACTTTCCATTCCATATGTATAGTTATAATTGGGAATCTCCTACCCCTTGAATGCGTATAATGCCTGCAATTTGTCCAGTGCAACATGTCGAAAGATTTACAAGGACAACGACAACAACTACAACGACAAGGACAACAACATTGCAGCTCAGCAGTCAGATTGGGGCACGTTCTGTAGCCTGGCACTAAAACGCCTAATGACGTTTACACGGCCAACATAATTACAGTAATAATGTGGCTGACTCTCGACGTTGACGCCGACGTGCAACAGCAATGATGGTGATGACATTAGCGAGGTGTCAGGCGACAATTTAACGAGACGATGATGTCGAGGAGAACGCATTGCATATTCGCGAAAAGGACTTGCCTTTTGTGTATGTCACATGCAACAGTCGCAACAGTTACACGGCAATAACAACAGCTGCTTGCTACAAAGCACATTCGTCACGAAATGAGGCAACACCAGCAACAGCAACAACAAAGTAACTCGTGCGTGTGCTGGCCACCATTTTGTATGCTTTTAAATTAGCCAAAGTGTGAAAGTGTCATGTTTCGAAATATGAAATTAACAGCAACAAGCAGCAAGGATAAGAGAGAGCGCAGGACACGCAGGACGAACACTCGTTGAGGCCTCTGCATATAAGGGTGCCTCAGTGTATGTGTGTGTGTGTGTGAGTGTGTGTTGATGGCATGCTGCTACTGTTGTTGATATGCTGTAATTTGCTGGCGAAAATTGAAAGGAAGTGCACTTCAATTAATGTCTGTTGTTGTTGCTCTTGTTTAAAATTGCCAACCAAAAATTCATGAAAAGACTCAGGAAATTGTTTAAAGTGGCTTCAATTAAATTGTTGGCAAGTAAGAGAGTTAACACAATAAAAATCACTTTAATGATTCACTAGTATCTACAAATTTATCAGTCTGAAATGTCAGATGTTATCCATAGATTTATCTTCTTATTGTAGCAGTATTCCAACTATTTTTTTTTTCCTCAATAACTTTACAATGCTATTTCAATCATTCTCCATTACTTTCCACACTTTAACAGTTCGTTTGGCGCTCTAAATAGGACTTACAGCTACTTTTAAAGCCCATTATACGCTTCTTAAAGATATTTCAAATTATTTTCATATAAATAGGCTTCAGTTGAAGTAACTTCTAAGCATTTGTTGCTCATAAACAGTTTCGCACGATGCATTTTGGTTGTTCATTGTCTAATGTTCGGTGGTAGCTCATTAAAACTCATTACACATCCAGGCCAGGTCAGGTTATGGATGCTCAGCTATATTCTCTGGATGGCTCTGAGCTGTGGGGTGGGGGGGGGGGGAACTCATATAGTTTCACATTGCTCGAAGCTTCGTCTTCTTTCCCTCCGCTGCGAGGGGGTTGCCTGGCTGCCGATTCGCTTCGTATCATGGCCTTTGCATAAACTTGAGTTTCATATTTCATTAATTAAAATTGTGTGTAAGGCGGATAACTATGTACATGGAGCACCTGTTTTGCTATAGTCTCATTAACAACACGCTTACACTCACACACAGAAAGGCTGACTAGGGGCGAGTGTGCTCCTAAAATTATGCAACATAATATCATTGTTACTTTGATTAATGATTTGCAAAATCATAAAAGCTCCTTGGCTCCCAGCCCCGGCCTCTGCACCTGCCCCTGCCCCTGCCCCTTCTATTTCTCCCAGCGATTGCCATTTCCATTCAACAATGGTTTCCTATTACAAAAACAGGCAACTCATCTGCAAAACGTCTTAATTATAACAAAACAAAATGCCTAGGCACATGAAATGTTGTCGTCGCTTCAATTGTCATGCAGCACAAAATGAGTGGCTACTGCGTAGATGGTGGGGGGGAGAGGGGACGGAGAGGAAGTGCGAAATGTGAAGCGACCATTATTATGCTAATTAATTGACATCAAAGAAGGCGACAGCAGAGGGAAGGCGACAGAGGTCTAGGCGATGTCTTTGTTGCATGTCCCCAATGTTTCAAAATCAATGACATTCAACAATAGATAACATAATGTTCAAGTATAGATGGAGTTGAGGGTGGCAGAAGAAGGTATAAATAGGTTGGCGAGGGGGCACTTTGTTCTATTATAGAGCAAGCACACAGCTTGTAAGCCGATTTCAATGGAAATGCAAATTGAAGTGCGTTGCCAATTATTTTGTTATTTACGAGCATATTTTTGCTTTTTGTTGTTGCTTTATAACAAAAGCATATAATAAATAAATATAATATAATATGATAATAATGAGCGAGACTGCCTCGCATAACAAAAGCACAGCATGGCAACATTGGGGGGGGGGGTGGTGAGGGGTGTTACAACTCTGGCACACTCTCAGGTAAAAAGACAGCGACGTCGTCGTCAAATGACAAGGCACAAAATAATGGCCTGTAATAGGATTTCCGTGAAGCTTTTCCCCAGCTCTCCTCAGCTCGATTCTGCGTACGGAAACGGAAAAGCCGACTATAAATATGCAATGCCACTCACTTACTTAAGTATTTTCCCCTTTACGCGGTCTTTGTCTTGCAGGGTGCATCCTCCAGCCTGGTTGTCAAATACGCCGACACGGAGAAAGAGCGACAAATAAGACGTATGCAGCAAATGGCCGGTCATATGAACCTATTGAATCCATTTGTCTTTAATCAATTTGGACCGTACGGCGCCTACGCACAGGTAAGTAGCTATTAACCTTTTCCATCTGATTGTTCCGTGCATTGTCTTATTGCTCCTGCTTGTCGTTAACAGCAACAACAGCAAGCGGCTCTAATGGCCGCCGCGGCCACAGCTCCAGGTTCGGCAGCTGCCTACATGAATCCAATGGCCGCATTGGCAACGCAAATACCTCATGGCCTCAATGGCACCGGACAGCCGCCGTCGCTGCCATCGCCGACGATGCCCAACTTCAACATGGGCGCCAATACGCCCAATGGTCAACCGGGTGGCGCAGCAGCAGCCGCCGCCGCCGCTTCAGTTGCAGATGGTGTCTTCACGAATGGCATTCCACAAACGGCATTCCCACGTGAGTAACCCAATGATTTTCATACAATGGCTCTAAGCAACTCCGATTTAGTTGACTATCTATCTATATATATGTTATTATAATTTATATGTTATCTTCATCCAACTAGATCCGCTGCATCTGACCATACCACCACAAGGTTTGCCAAATGGCGATGCTGCTGCACTGCAACATGCCTTCCCTGGTTTGCCACCATTTCCAGGAGTTGGTAAGTTTCCAAGCGCAGGCTAACCTTAGTCTCCTATACCTTATGAATTAGCTTAAGAAAATTATTTTATAATATGTATATGTATGTAACTCCCCCAAAAAAAGAACAAGGAATTACATAAATAAATAGTGTAGAGTGCAAGTTGCCTAGGCATACAACTTTGAATTCAAATTCCCGACATCATTAGCCCAACATACAATACACTACCCTCTCGATATCTCTTAGTATTTCTCTCTATCTCTCTCTCTCTCTCTCCCTCTCTCATTCAAATGTTGTTTCATTCATTGACATGTCATAAGGTCTCTCATAATAATTAGCAACCAGATCTTTTATTATCATCGTCATAAGCATATTGCCGCTATTTGGCAGGCAAATAAAAATAAAAAAAAACAATAACAACAGATTAAACAGCTCAATCATTCATAATTGTTTTTATTGAAATAATTAATAATTGTTGTGTCATGCCATAAATATATATATATATTGTTAGTAAAGTGTTATATATAACTCTAACTTCTATATATACATAAATATTTGTTTTCAAAAAAGAGAATTGTTTTTAAAAATGTTGCAGTATAAATTTGAACACTGACTGTTCTCTGCGCTTCTCATAAATGGAGATGCTTAATTAAATAACATTTCTGCCACATTTTGAAACAATTCTTTAGTTATTTTGATGGCTATTCTATTGAAATTTGTTCTCTTCGTTTCTTCTGATTTTATGTTTGAATATTTGAAGAACGTCTTATTTGCAAATATGTTGTTCCATATTTTCGTTAAAGAAAACATAAAGTCGTTCCATACAACTTTTATAATAACTTAATTTTTCAAGAAATCCAGCTGCTCCTTCAACTGGTAAATGTCGTATTATTTTTGTATTTCTTCAATTACAAAAAAAAAAGTTTTACGTCTATATATAAATAAATATATACTTTTTTATATATGGAACTTATTTTTTCTTGTTTTTTTTTTTATAAATAGTTTAACTAAACTTAATAAAAATTGTATACGTATTCATAATTGTTGTGTTGTCTTTATAAATGTTTCGGAATTTGTGTAAAAACCAAAAACAAAAATTATTTATATATAACGCAGCCTTCCCCGCCGTCTATGGACAGTTTCCACAAGCTTTACCACCTCCCCTAGCGGCGGTTGCACCCACTCAGCGTGAAGGTAAGCTTTCATTATTATTTTTCGGTTTTTCTCTTTAGTTCCGTTTCGACTCTCTTTCTCTCTCTCTCTCTCTTTGTCTCTCTCTCTGTCTGTCTATCATTCTGTTTTTTCGTTAGTTCTGTAACTGAATATTGTATTTGATTTTTAGATATGAATGTCAAAAACTCATAGAAATCCGCAAATTTTATGTATTAGCATATTTTTTTGAACGACACTCACACACATGCACATTTCTATTTAGCTATCTCACACATACTAGTACATACAATGACAATTCATGGGTCTATCAAAAAATAATATATATTTTGGTTCTTTTTTTGAGAAAGTATTTTAACTAAAAGGCTATAAAAATTAATTACTTGTGTACTTTTTATTCGTAACTCTTTCTTATCTCTTGACGCACTTTTTGCCCCCCCCCCCCCCCCATTTTTAACAAATACTATGTATAAAAAAGGGGTTGCAAAAAGCGAAGGCGTAAATCGTTTTTAATGGCTGCATTTAAAGGCATTTTATGTGAGATCGTAAAAATTGCATATAAACTGCTTAAAATCACATAAAAACCGTCAGCGTATATTCAAGATATTTGCGGAAAGGGGTTACGGGATGGGGGTTCTGTTAGGGGGGTCCGGCACATGGAAAATCATAAAATTTTATGTTACTTTGTTTCGCTTGTTTTATTTATTCTTTTTCTCTTTCATTTTGACTTAGTTCTATTGTCTTTCTCAAATTGTGTAAAACGTTTATGAGACAAGATACAAGCACACCATCAATAAGGCGTATATATAATGTCTATATATACTTATTTATATAATAGTCAGCTATATACATGTACCTATGTGTCTGTGTCTCTATCTCTCTCTCTCTCTCTCTCTCTCTATTTCTTTCTATCTATCTTTATCTGTGTATGTGTACGTGTATCTAACCCTAATACCTAACATGATTGTAACGTGTTATTCATTTTTTTAAATATCTGTTGCGCGTAGTAAATTGTTAATTGTGTTTTTAATTAAATAATTAAAATTAGTAATTACCCTGCATGACACACATGAAAAACATGAAACATATGCTGAACTCATATCAGACGATTATATTACTCAATATCCAAAAAAAAAAAATAAAAGGGGCGACTGAAATCAAAGAAAATAATCTCAATATCAATCTCAATTTAATATACCAAAGACTACCCTAAGCTTATATATTAAGTACTTATGGATAGAATTATAGAAGTACAACTAGTAGCTCAATAAGCATTTTAGAATACGAGTATATCTACATATCATTTATCCTGTGCAAGCGCATTTTGTTACTGTTAGTTTATTATTTTTTTTATTATTGTTTACTCTTTCTTTTCAATTTGCTTTTCTCATTTTGATATTTAGTTTCGCAGTTTTATGAAACGCATTAGTTTTAGTTAAATCGTTTACAAAATCAGCCACGAAACACAGAACACAAACTTTAAAAAAATATGTAAACTCAGAGAAAAAAAATACGAAAAACTGCAGACAAACTCATAAAGTTCCGACTTATGATTTAGCTCATCGTTTAATTTCTTTTCTCTACTTTGTTTCTTTTCTTGTAATGTCTTCTTTTAAGATTTTCTGATGTTCCCAGGATGTTCTATATCCGGCCCGGAGGGCTGCAATCTATTCATCTATCATTTGCCGCAAGAATTTGGTGATGCAGAATTAATGCAAATGTTCCTGCCATTTGGCAATGTGATCAGCTCTAAGGTCTTCATCGATCGTGCTACAAATCAGAGCAAATGTTTCGGTATACCTATTTGATCTTCAATATTTATGTTTTAATTGCTAACATTTGTCATTTTTCTCTTATTTTATAGGTTTTGTTTCATTTGATAACCCCACCAGCGCTCAAGCGGCCATTCAGGCCATGAATGGCTTCCAGATTGGCATGAAAAGACTGAAAGTTCAATTGAAGCGGCCAAAGGATGCCAGTCGACCTTATTAACAATCGGAGTTCCTCAAGCGTAACTTTCATCAACAACAACAACAACAACTACAACAACAATTTCAACATAATGCGACAACAACTACAGCTACAGCAGCAGCAGCAGCAGGAGCAGAAGCAACAGCGACAACATCAGCCACAAATAATCTTAGCAACAGTTTTAGGCCACAATTAACCAATGATCGTAATACAAATCGTAATACAATGCCCTACACTTTTGCCAGTTGGCGCAGCGGTACCTATTGTTATCGCTATAGTGCCAACAGCAATGGCAACAACAACAACAACAGCAACATCAACAGCAGCAGCAACAATAGCAACACTAACAACATCAACAGCGGCAACAACAGCAACAATATTAACATCAACGTCAGAAGCGACAACAACAATACGTGCCCCAATGCAAATAATAATAACTATTCCAAAGTTGAGCTGGTCGAAAAGCTGTTCATGTGGCAACAACAAAAGCGAAAAGTTTAGCAACAACAACAGCAACAACAACAGCAACATTATGAATCAACTTTTTAAAGGGTGAGACTAAAGCAAAAATTAATTTGTTTAATTACAACAAATATTGAAACAGTATCAGATCATATGTAATGCTTAAAGTTGTAGTTGGGAAAAACACACTCAACTCAATATAATTTCGAGAGCACATAAAAGTATGCTATAAGAATTACCTGACAACAACTTTATGAGCATTGCATTTGAATGTTTTGACTGTTTGCCTGCAATCTTTGATCCTAACATTGATATATTATAAATTTCAGATGAACTTCTGCGATGCAAGCCGAAACTTAGCCCCAGCATTAAAATTATACACATATATAATACATACAAAAAAAAACACTAAAAATGGTAAACAAAAAATGTATTAAGCATAACAAAAACAAAAAAAAAATGAAATACTTTAGAGCTGAAATTTAAATAGATTTATATATATATATACAAAGCATCAGATCATACATGCAACTATATATATATAGTATATATATACAGGCAGCTGAGAACAGTACTTAAATAATAGAAAAGAATAAAACAAGTTGAGAAACAAAAAAATGTTTTGCCAAATAACGATTATATGTGTATATGAGTATATATAGGCATATATATATATATAATAATATATATAAATATATATATTTATAGAGCAAGCAACAAACATTGATATTGATAGTTTTGTTAATAAAAAAAAAAAGAGCAAACAACAACAAGTGCACACACATACAGCTACACACACCTACATACATACACAAACTTGAGACAAAAACTGACTGGTAAGAGACCAAAATTATCTGGGTTTTCAATAAAAACAAAAAAAAAGTGGAATAATAATAAAAAATTAAAAACAAAACAAAAAAGGCAGTAACCATTTTTTATATATTATAAAAAAAAATTGGTCACGGGAATTTATTAAAATTAAATATAATGATAAATAAATAATGAAAAGAAAGAAGAGAGAATAAATCACACGCTGCTAGGAAAAGTAAAAATAAAATTTAAAAACAAATTTATATAAGAAAAAATACACAACACAAGGGAAGGACGAAATATTTAATGAAAACTATCAATACTGAATCTGTTAATTGGATAAAATGACAACAAAGATTATGGATATGAGTTTGCAGATAGAGGGAAATTATTAATGGACAGTGCAATGATGATGATGATGACGAAGTCGATGAAGATATGTAGTTCTGCAACTTTTTAGCATTTAGAACTAAGAAAAATGGCAAAGAAATAAATATACATAAAGAAAAAAATAAATATATATATATAATAAAAATATATATATATATATATTAATAAAGTATTTAAATTAACACAAAAATTCGAATTTAATTAATTTTAAGAAAATTAAATAAAAAGTAAATTTAGCACTAGGTGAAAGCAGCAAGCAAATTAATATGCTTTGAGAAGTATACTTAAGTGAAAATTAAAGAACCACACAAGGTTTTTGCGTAGCCTGCAACAAATAAGTAAGCAAAGAAAATATCATTTTTTACAAAACATGTAAATGAAAGATAATTATTATTAATATAATAATGAATTTGTTAGAACTAAATATTGAGGAAAACTAAACTAACTATCAACCAAAGAAATAGGCAAAATGAGCAAATTAAATGCTGTCATTTTTGTTGCCCTAAAAAACTAATTTTCAATTTCTAAAACGAAAACGAAATATTTTCAGTTAGGCAAAAGCACGTTCTTGTTTTTTCCTTTTTTTTTTAGTTTAAACTAATGAACAAGAAAAAAGTCGTAAACGATTTTATAGAATACAAATATTTAAAACAAAACAAAACAAAACAAAAAAATCAAAGAACAAACTTTACACTTAAACTTAGCTGCTTGCAACAAAAACAAATACAGGTACTTACAAATATATACATACATATATAGTATATGTATATTATATATATACATATATGAGCAAAGGTATAAGCTACAAATGGAAATTTTGCTATGAATGTATGTATACATATATCTATATATAATTATATAAATATATGACAGACAACTTAACATTTTGGCCACTTATTTTCACAAGCTCCTCCAATACTTACACCCCGTTAAGAAAACTAGAAAACTATCTATTAAAACAATGATAAAGTTGACCATAGCGCGCCCTAGCCCTTACTAAGCAAACAAGAACAGCAAAATTTACACATATTATTAAAGAATTAACAAATAACATTAAATGCATATGCATTAACTATTATAATTGATAAAAAAAACAAAGAAGAAAAATCATACATATATTAACTAAATTTAGCATTTTTTATATAAAGGCAAAACAATTTTTAGCAAAACTAGAAAATTCAACACTGAAATTTTTATATGTATATTTCAATCCTTTTGCCTTTTATTTAACACACAGACTCACACACACACTGACAACACACAGCAAGCAAATCTAACTTAAAATGTCACACACACATTCAAAACATTAAACAAACAAAAAAATTAATGCCGTAATCCAACAATTTACTCAACTAAAAACGGTTGATTCAATTCATTAAACAATTTGACTTTGTCTTTAAAAAGAAAAGAAAAAAATAAATATATATATATATATATATATCTGTACAAAATGAAGTGAAAGATTGTCAAATCTACAGCTAAATATGCCAAAAATGAACATAAGAGAAGGTGGACGAAGAAGAAAATTCAAATGTAACAATTATTTAGAGTTTGTATAGTGAAAACATGAAGAAAAATAAACTATGTTTAACGCCTAGTTTGTGGGTTTGAAACAGAACTTGCAACACATATTTGATACTAATGATAAAAACAATTAATTATTAAATAATAAATAGTATATATATATATATACATATATATATATATATATATATAGATATATATATATATATATACATATAAAATATATAAGAATATTTAAGCATTAAACAAATTGTTATCAAAGTTAAAGTTAGTTTTGTTACCAGTGCAATATATACTTTTGTGCAAATACTTAACTTATTTATGAGTTTCCACACACACACTTAACAATAGTTTAAAATCAATTGTCACCCTATGGAAGATGAACAAAAAAAACCAATCAAAAATCTAAAAACAAAATGATAAACATTGCCAGTTAGCCAGAAAGTTATGGGACAGTATTGAACACACCTTGCAGTTTGTCCAATAGAATCAGTTTATATTGAAATACCCTATAGAACCAGTATTTACTTATGACGCTATGTGGCCTAGCTTAAAGCTAACGTACTCTCATACATACATACGATATAACAATAACTAAAATATTGATGTTCTATTCTCTTTAGTTAATTTTAATTTATCAAAATGTTAAGCCCAAAATATCTTGTAAATAGTATAAACGAAGCCCCCCAATTCAAAATGCAAGGAATGAACACAACAGCAAACCAAATGCATTATATACACAAACAACTATCACTTAACTATATACATAAATGAAGAAAACAAAAAAACATAAACAAACATTAGCATACGAGTACATATATACATATATATATATGCAAAAGTATCAATTGATTTTAGCGATTATTCCGTAGTTAAACAAGTCGAATAACTATACAATGACCCAATTTTGACAGCTTCTAAATGCGAATGCGAATGCGAATCTAGATTTTTACTAGAGCAATACACAACCAGACCTAGACACATACGATACACATATACCAACACATATACTTACACATACTCTCACTATATGTATTTACGATCCTGTATGAATCGATCTAGTCAAATTCAAGTTAATTATTGCATAAAACAAACTTTAAACAAAGTCAAACTATTGAGATAATAATAAATTATTATTATTATAATTATTATTATTATTATTAATTATGATTTTTTGTATTGAAAATACGAACAAGTATTTAAACCAAATATATATATATATGAAAACAAATTATTATTATTATTATCATTATTATTCTATGCTATTATACAAAACGTTTTAGACTATATATACACAACATTTAAATAAAATACAAAACAAAAACAAAAACAAAAAGTAAAATCTTAGTGCAAAAAACTGATTTTGGCAAAATTATGCAAATTATATATTCACAAAAAAACAAAATTATTAAAAGAAAATACAAAAATATACTAAAAACTAAATTATCAATACATATTATTATTTCTAATGCGTAACAACAATAAACTAAACCGATGATGAAATAAAAGCGATCAACAAAAATTGACAAATACAAAATACAAAAAAGAAAAAAAAAACTTGTTTTATTTTAATTAATTATATTTCAAGTGTGAAGATGTGGCTTGTGAATTGGCAAAGCTTTGAGCAACGGAACGAACCTACAGACCTACGGACTGAGAATTTGGCGCATTATACCCATATTGATTTCAATGTCCAAATTAATTATTATTTTCCTAATTAATTCATTATGAAAACAAAGAGAAAAAAAACATACAAAAGGGCTGTGACTTGAACATAAAAAAAACTTTGTAGCAAAAATCAAATAAATTGTTTTTATATTTGTTTTTAATTTGTTTAATTTTTCTGTTACCAATTCAGCTTGTTTCGCTTAACAAATAAAATTGAATTTTTAAGTTTTTATTAATGCGGTGATAACAAGCAACCAAGAAGCCAAATCAAAATTAATGCATACAAGATACATACATAATAAATAATCAATAAAATAAAAAAAATAAATAATATAATAAATAATGCTAAACATTGAGCGGTTATTTTAAATTCAAAATGAAATGTGATGCAAAACGTTAAATAAACAAAATAAAAAAAAATAAAAACATATGTCGAATTGAAATTATTAAAAATAAAAAAACAATTGTACCTTGAGCATAAAGCGTTAAAATTGGAACACTAAAGAAAAAGGAATACCATTAATGCTATATATAGGCACAACCTATATAAAGATTGGCCAGGTTTCGCCCCAATTCGATGAAATGTTGGCAAATGGCAACCCACAAGAACATTTCAAATTGGCACTTGCATTTGCAAATTTTGCCAAAATACAGTTTAGTGCTCAATTTCCCAAATGATTTTGATTTTTATAAACAATAAAGATCTTTAGCGCGTTCTCACACACACACAAATAAACAAAATAAATACAAGGCACATCATATCAAAAAAAAAAAAAAAACATATATATACAACGCGTAAATTGTAGAACTTTAAAACCATTTTTTTTTCCAATGAAAGAATTCATCTATTGGACGCCCTTCCAAGATGTTAGTTGTAGAAGAGAAACTCTAGAATGAGATTTGGAAATAAATTACTTACTCATAAATGAAATTCTTTCATATCGCATTTTTTGTATATTTTATTTGCTTAGCTTTAGTTTAATTTGCAATTAACAACAAAAACTAAAGTGAAAAGGACAAAAAAAGGAAAATTAAGATTAAGCATTGTATATTTACTAACAGAAAATGAAGTCTCTTATCGATGATCGTTCCTTAAACTTAAATCATAAGATTTACATGAATACTTACTTATTATAGTGGCTACGCTATGATACATAAACTTAGTCCTATATATAATGTATTTTTATTATGAGGACATTCTTATAGAATGTATATATATATATATATATAATTTATAGAAGGTAACTAAAAGTCAACTAACCAATTTATTAATTAATTAATTACTCTATGCTAGTTATTGGCAAGGCTAGACAAAGTAGTGAATGAAGCTTACAAACACTAATACAAAAAAAAAAAAACAACCAACAACCAAAAACAAACACATGAGTCCAAGTTTAGAACTTAATAATCAAAAATATATTTAGATACACTTTTCTGCAGGTATTAAACTCAAAAAGAAAGTTATACTTAACAAAATTACCGTACGATAAATGACATAACATAACTATAACGATTAACGAAAAACGATAGAACTAGAGCAAGGCACATTAAATGACCCCACCATAACCATGGACTACTTAAATTTCATACACTAGTTTTTTATACACAACAACCAACCAACTATCAACTATCAACCAACCAACAAACAACAACCAAACAAAATAACAACACATTTAGATACCCAAAAACACACAGTTAAATGGGCCCAATTAGAAGGGGACGTAATGGCCCTACAAATTGAGGGAGGGGTGCATATCTTTTTTGCTAGGCCTAGAACATTTTGCCTTGATAGCATTTGGGTTTATTTTAATCTATAAACACGAATAACTTATAGGATACAGGGTAAAACATGCAATTAATAATATTAATAATAATAATAATAATAATCACATATACATAATAAAAAAACAAATATATAAAAGAAAATAATAATTTCAATATACTTATTATGCATATACTATGTATGTATTTTAATTATTATATTTTTGTTTCAACTATTTTCCTTAAGCTTTTGCACTAAGTATAGTATTTATTTTCAATTTTGTAGCTTGAAAATTCATGAAAGCTTTGCATAAAATTAGAATTTGCTTGAATAGTTCTTTAGAGCAACAAATGGGCATAGTTGGGATAGGAGTGCAGTACTAGGAAAGTATATTTATGTATACATATATACATAGAGTATATATTTATATATATACATAAGTATATAGAAACAGAACAACAACAAACAGCAACAATAATTGGCGGCGCTTGTAAGAAAGCTCAGAAAGTGCATTTAAAAAAAATATGAAATAAAAAATTTTTAAACAACAAATAAATATAAATCGAAAAGAAAATCTAGTCATATTTATATAGGCGATGAATTATATATTATACTATTATTATGACAATTATTATTATTAATAAAGCAAAAAAGCAAATACTGCAAAGATTTATTAGCGAGCTAAGTTCAACAAGCATTGTATTAAACCAATTTTGCAATTATACAAAATAATATGCAATGAAATTCAACTGAATTTAATTGAAATGAATCGAAATGAAATGAAAAGGCCCCAAGTTATTTTTTGTAGATAAAAATGTTATCTTTTAGAACTTAGCCAAATATTAGATACGGATACAAAATGCACAGTTGCTAAATGATACAGATACAGAGAGCAGGCTAAGTGTGAAAAAAAAACAAAAGATCAAAGCGAATTTATATTGTAAATAGGTAAACACAAAGCCCAAAGCTAACTTACCTAAGAGGGTTTAATAATTACAAATTATTAATTATTTAAAAAAAAAAAACAGAATAGTTACTAGTCTAGTATATAGTATACACAATACGAATACACACACACACACACACACACACACACACTCGATCATATATACTGTACCCAAATCATACACGTCAACTTTTGATTATACTATCCCAAATACAACACAGCTTCTTTTGGTACACACACTTTTTACTTTATGTTTAGAAATCCGTCCGTACTTAGCATTATGCACTAGCACACTTACACACACATAAAAACACACACACACACCCACACATATGCAAACAGAATAATTTAAATTTAACAAAAGATTCTACAAACTAAGTTACTAAGCTGAATAATTACTTAGAGTATTGTATCGAGGTTCTCTTACAGTTCTCAGACTATTCAGCTTTAAATCTAATTTGCTTAGCAATTAGTCCTACTACTACTACTTGAAGACACATCAAAACACACACAAAAATGTTTTACACAATTGATAATAAAGAACTAAACTATTATTTGAGATTTTTGAAGAGCACCTTTAATGAAAACAATAAAAAATTTAGCAGCAAAACGAAGCCTAATGCCATATAAACATAAGACGAAAAAAATAAAAAGAAATCCAAAACTTGCACATAGAATTTGTAGCATAAATGTAAAGCAAATGAAGTAATTTCAGAAAGTTCATTCCTTTTAAAGTCTGCAGTTGAAATGTTATAATGAAATTGCTAAACACAATTTGTATTGGTTCGAAAGGATTTTCAAGCAACATTTTAATAAATAAACAAAACATTATAATTAACACAACAAAAATTAAATATTAAATGTAAAATGGTTTCAAAATCAAGAAAGAAAATAAATAAATAACAAAAACTTAACAAAAAATGTGTAGTAAAGAAAGTATAAACAATTTCAAGACATTTACATAACAAGTTCAAAATATTCTTAATTCGGTGCAAGATTTTCAAATTTGTATTTTTAAAGCACAACAACATTTTATGATATTTCTCTGCACAACATCATAATAGTATTCATTCATTGAGAGCATGTTTGGCATTTTAACAATTTTCTTTAGTAAATTTACTTAGTTAACAACGAAATGCACCAGGTATCCAGAATCTAAATATCTAATCAGATACTCGTACTTATTATTATTATTATTGACAGTCAGACCGACATTAATAACACATAAAGCATGCACACATACATACCATACCATACCATACATACGAGTAAATACTTATATTGCAAAATTTATATTTATACATTATACACATGCATACATACATATAAAGCGCAGAAGTAAACTAATAGGCAATGTAGTAGTTGGAAATGGAAATGCAAACACATATATAGAGAAAGACACATAAGAAGGCAGACATTGAATAAAAAATAATTTCAAATAGCAAAGAAATGGTCTTTATATATTAACTATATAAAAAAAATATACTATATACTATACATATGTGTATATTGAATACATTTATAAATAATAACAACTCAATGGCGAAGTGTGTAAAATTTGTGCATTCGTTCATGAAAACAAAAGGATGAAAGTAAACACCGAAAAACATTAAAAATATATCTATATATATATATATATATATATATACATACATATATATATATTCAATTTAATTTTTCGCTCAACACTGCGAAAGATTTTTGAAGTCACACGTTTAAAGCTATCAAAAGAACTATTAATTAATATTGAGAGAAAAATCCCAAAAAAAACAAAAAAAACACGAGACTATGCAAAACATATTTTAATACTTAACAGGCGTGAAATTGCATTAAAAAGTCTAGTTTAAACATTATTTATATGCCATACAAGAACATACATAAATAAACCTAACATATTTATAAGTATATACACTACCACTACAAATACAAAATACAAATACAAAAAACAAAAACAAAAACCAAAAATCAATAACAATAACAATGATTAAATGATTAGAGCCAGAGCAACAACTACTTACATGCATACTTATACTTATATACTCGTAAATGTAAACATTATTTGCGCCTTTTCTCAACTTGTTTGGTTGATTGTTTATTTATATATTTTGTGTTATAATTAAACAAAAGAACGAGAAGCGAAAGCAGTTAGGCCAAAATGCGCGGTATAAGCTAACAAAGCTAACAATAATATAAAGAAATAAATATATATATATATATATATACATATATATATATACATTAAAAATAATATAAATAGCAAGCAAAGTTTAGGCTAAATTTTGCCAGTTTTTAAAGGGCGAACATGTAAATTTTGTTTCGTTTGCCAAACTGGGCGTCGTATATGGGCGACATATGGAGAATAATATGATAAAAAAAAAGAGGAGCAGCAAATTAAATGAAGATGCAGGAGAATATGAGCAAAAGTAAACCAAGTTATAATTACAACAATTAAATTATTATTAATAAATAATTATTATACATGAAAACTTATGCAAATGTAATAAGTGAACAGAAGGAAAAGATAAAATAAACAGGAAAAAAACTGGCAAATTTAATAAAAAATAAAAAAAAAACAAATAAGAAAAAAATATTTAAAAAAAAATAAGAAAAACCAAAATGGTAAAATTACAAAAATGCAGAAAAATATATATTATATATACTTTATAGACATTTAAACAGGAAAACAAAAACAAAAGGCGAAGAACAAACTAAAAAATAAAGTTACAAATAATAAACTTTTACCATAAAAATATCAAAAAAAAAATTCAAATTGTTTTATTTGAGCGGGTTTTCAATTTCAGTCTTGGCATTCAGCGCGAAACGTTGACACCGACTCACACATCTGGCAACGCTGGCAAGCTGTTGCCAAGTAACGGTACGCGCTCTAGCAACAGTATTATAAACTATAAATATAAAGAAAAATTGGTACCTTTGAATTTGTTGTTTAAGATGTCCGACCAACTTGATCAATTGGCCACCGCAGAGTTGCAGCGTCTGCAGCGTCAACATCGTTCCCTCCAGTTGGATCTGCGTGGTCTCCTCGAAGAGAAGGCAAAGCGACTGAAGAAGCAGAATCACATGATCAACGTTCTGCAGTTGGAGCATGAGAAACTGAAGGACGAAATCAGAACATTGGAAGGCGGCACCCATGCACGCAAAAACAGCAACAAGGAGAAGCATCTGGGCAATTTGCAGAAGCAACAAACCGAATTGCAAAGGGTCTTACAGGGCGAACGCACTAATTTGTGGGAGCTAGAAGGTCACATTCGAAAAATGGAAAAGGAAATCGATGCCTTGCGTCGCAACGAAGTGCCCGATAATTGCTACAAAGACACCATTTGTAAGGTCCAAAAGAGCGTCGTTAAGTTGGAAAATCGTCTCGATGTGGTCAACAAAAAATGTAGCGATGTTCTCACTGAGAATGGTAAAATGCGGGATGCCATCAATCATATGCTTCAAGATCGGTGAGATACGAATGTTGTTAGCAACTTGAGATATAAGTATGTAATTAAGGGAATTTTACTATTCATGAAACCTTATAAGTTATAGAGACCTCATATAGTTTCAATCGATTGGCACTCTACAATATCTTAATATGAGCGCTATAAGCTTTTCTGAATTCAAATTAGGTTCAAAGGTTCCCTTATCAAGTGTCGTTGGAAAAAGTATACTGACATTAGACGACCGTTTTTTCACCGACACTTTTTGTTTAAAAAAGACTGTCAACTTTTCTATTACGTTCTGAAATTGTTCAGTGTGGCCAGATTCTGTTAGATTGATGGGCTTTTCGCTTGAAATCCTATGCGAATAATGGCAAATTAACCGAATGTGAAAAAGTGTCGGTGAAAAATGGTCATCTGACGACTTCTGTTCACAATTAGTTTTAATCCTTACCAATTTTAAACAGCTGTTATTGGACTTCTCTGCAGAGTTAGTTACGTTCATATCCTGATGACCTGATGACTGATAACCAGTACTTATTCTGTTTGTTTTCGAATTATGACGGACTATATGGCAACGCTTTGAATACAATAGATTTTCAATAGAAATTTCCTGACGAACCTGAAAAAGATAATCAATATCGGAAGTTTTTATTTTATTTTATCTAAAAATAAGCGCAAACTTCAATGACATGTGGCAATCGATGGTTACCCAATTCAATGACGGCAAGAAGCTTATAATGGACTTGATTGATCAATCAACAATAGCATTTGATCAACGCCAGGAGCTGTGTACGAAATTATCAGTGCTGAAGGATCGAAATGAGAATGATAAGGTTATGCATATACAGGAAATGCGAGAAATGCAGCGGCGATTAGAGCACGATGCAAAGTTGCAAAAGTTCTTTGACATTAAGGGTCAGAAACGAATGAATCCTGAGTTGGAGCAACGTGAACTAGACAAGAAACTGAATCAAAAGGAGAATTATGAGCGTCAGCTCTTTGAATACAAGGAGATTATTGAAAGGATTAAACAGTTATATGGCGAGGATGACACTGAACGATTGGTGGCACAGTTCAAGCGCCAGGAGGATGAGAACTTTGCACTTTTCAACTATGTCAACGAGTTAAGTCACGAAGTGGAGGTACTTAATGATACCACACAGGAATTAATCGATGAAATTGGTAAGTTAAATCAAATATTAAATTAATAATTTCTTATTTATTATGTATGTCTATAAAGAGCGACAGAAATCGGAGCAAACCGAAAAGGAACTCAAGCTTAAAACAGAAGCCTTAGATTATTTGAATGAAGAACTGGCGCGCATTGAACAATTGGCCAAGGAGACCAGCGAAAAGAAGAAGAATCTCAGCAGCAGATTGCAGCAACTACTCAGGGGAATTGAAGATATATTCAAGTAAGTTAATTGATCATCACCAAAGGGTTAACACTTTTAAGATATCAATCATTGCCAGATTACTTGCTTGTGATGATGCGCCTATACTGAATGTGCTCAGCTCCAAGACCTTCCTGACTGTTCACAATGTGAAGTTATTCATTGGAGTCATTGAACGTCGCGTGAATTTAATCATCGGCACGATTAACATTGAGGACAACTCCAACAGGATATTGGCCAGGAAAGATCGTGTGCCTAAGTTTAATATTCGCGAATCCGCTAAAATAAAGCATTAAATTTAAGAAAACTTTGAACTTAAAACAATTAAGTCACGATATTTATGTAATACTTCACTGTCGGAAAAGGCTCCGGCCTCAACCTCAAGGCGCTTGAGGATCATTTCCAAAGATGCATTTAATTAAGTACATATTAATATACATAACAAAATACTCATCAAATAAAAATAACTCTTTATTCATTTAACTTAGATTATAATGCACATAGTAAATCTGTATAATTGTGGCTAATCTCATATATTCTACTCTTAAATACTAATTTCAATGAACTTAAAGGGTGTCAAATTATGCATGAATAGCAACTTACATGAGATTAAGGAAACGATTAAGTCAAATTATAAATTAATTAATATATATTCAGATTATAATTATCTGCAGTAAAGAACTTAAAGTTTTCGCAAAAGTTATACACAAATATGAGAAAATAATAATAATATAGTTCAACAATGATTTAAAGTACGAGTTTTCTTAAATTACGATATATTACATTATTATTTATAACAGGATTCTTTTTAAATATCAACAAAAATATATAGAGGTATACAGTTAGTCAAGTAATAGTTTTGACAAAATTAAAAGTGCACATATTTCATTTTGTCAAAATTAAACAGTTTCTTGATATTCAATTGTTAATATTTCTTATATTGTAAGTTTTGTAAAATATAAATAATAAGATCCAGAAAGTGGTTAAGGTTTTCAATTGTTTGTCTTATTTTATAATAGTTGCTTGTGGTTCTTAGAACAAGGTAAAAATAAAAAATAAATAACAAGATCCATTGGGTTTAACTCTTAAAAATAAAAATAAAGATATGTGCATTTTTTTCCTTGTCAACACAATTACTTGACTACCAGTATCTATTTGTATTTATATAGATTACACTTAAAAACCCAGCCAGGGTCACTTAGATTCCACATTCTATCTGTGTCTCAGTTTCTTATCTTACGGTTCGGGAGCAAATTCTTCGCTGATTAAAGTTGCTGGCACGGGCGTCGTCACATCACGACTTTCGCCATTGAGCAAGTACACAGGAACATTACTGGTGGCCACTTCAATCTCATGTGCAACCATGACACTGCTTTGCTCTATCTCTGGACTGGGCGTGGACAATTGAGTAATTTGCTTGACCACCGCGTCTTGTTCATCACAGCATTCACCATTGACCGAAAGCGTTACATAAGCAGCAATGCCATGATCTTGTTCGGTTTGACTGGCATCCGTAGCTGTAGCAGATGATACTGGAGATTGGGCAGTAACAGATAATGTAGCCGATACTGGAGATTGAGCAGTAACAGATACGGGAGATTGACCAGCAGCTGATACTGGAGCAGGAACAGGAGTAGTAATGGCAGGAGTAGCAGCAGGTACAGATGCAGTTGTTGCTGATGCGGACGGTTCAGCTGCCGGCGTCTCAGAGTCGGCAATAGATTGGTCTCGTTCGATTTGATTAAGTTCGGAGGGAATACCAGAATCAGGAGCTACAGCTACTGCTTCTAACTTTCTCTTGGAAGATTTCTTTACTCGTGTCCAGAGACGCTGTGAGCCCTTACGACGCCGTCGTTGCTTGGTCCAATGACATTTCTCTGGCTGAATTAAGTTCGTCTGTTCCTGTGTAAGGGATGCTCATGAATTCACTGACGTTACGAGGCATATACCGATGCACTTACCACAGGTTCCTCATCAACATCACCATACATCAGTATAAGGTCTTCAATGTGGATACGTTTCAGTCTTACAACAGGATCAGGCATCGCTGAAAACTTTAAGCTCTCCGCTTTTGCCTGCTCCGCCTTCGCATAATTTGTGACGATTGCCATGTCGCTCTCGAGCTTATCAACTTTCTGTCGTAGCTTTATGTTTAAATTGCGCAATCTCTTGAGCCTTTGCAAATTTTGATTCGGATTTTTCTTTGGACTTGGCATTTTCTGCTGGTGCTGGTGCTGCTGCTGCATAGATACAACGGATTCTCGCTTCTCTTGCATTTTAATGCGCTGCAGTTTAAGTATATTATTACATAAACGAACGTGCTCCACGGAACTATCAGCGAACTTGCGACGATTAAACTTATAGCTGCTTGACTCGGCCTCCAACCGATTAATGTCAATATCAATGTTGTCGCCAGACTTGCCATGACGAATTGTGCCACTCGAACTGTGCGTAGACGCGGGCGGTGTGGGCAGTGAGCGTTGTGGACCACGCGATTGATGTCTGTTCGGTTGTGGTGTTGGTGTGCCACTCGACGCATTACTTGTCGTGGGCGTCAGCTGTGTTGTCGGTGTAATGCACCTTTTATCTGGCGCCTTGCGCTTGCGACAATTGCCCGAAGGCAATGTTTGGCTAGTCCTTTTATCACAGTGTTTCTTGGCTTCCAGTTTGCTGAACATACGCTGTCCCGCTTGCAAATGTTCTTGAAATAAATAGATAAATTATAAATATATCAATAATTTCAATTGATGTGCTTACCCTTGCGTCCCATCCACTTGAGAGTTTCAATGTGATCCATCGACGATGTTGGTGTCAGCGAAGTACGCGCTATATTATTTACATTTTGGTAACGCTTCAACGACGGCTTAATAACTCTGTGGGATTTGCGGATATGTGGACTATTTGAGGCACCCAAGTGCTCTGCACTGAAGGTAACCTGTTTCTTCTGCAGCGAAGCCTCGCTGCTGTTGCTATTATGACTAGATGGCTGTAGGCAGTGGTGATTGCGATTGTGTTTGTTCCCAGTTGACACACTTGCGTCGTCTCTGTTGATGCTCGAACCTGTAGAGATCAATCCGCTGGTAACGACGGGCAGTCGCTCATTTGGATAGAGCAGGCACGTGGATATGGCATCGTCATCAAAGCTCAGACGTTGATCCTGTTGTGAATCTTGCTGCTGATTTTGATCTTCCTCCTCAACTGCCGTTTGTACACATTGATCGACAAGGTGCGGCGGCGTTTGCGTTGTTGACACCAGATGTAGGCTATCACGACGACAGCTATAGCTGTTAACAATGCGTGGCATCGTGTAGGTCTCTGTGTTGGTGGTGGTGGCAAGGACAGTGACATTGGCTGCACTGCTCGTGGCACGTTGATACGTCCGCAAATTGCTGGGAAAGATGCGGGTTATGGGCACATAGTCATCCTCAACAGTCGCGGAGGCTTCGTTCGAGCTGGAAGCATTGCCATCGACATTGGCGGGCACGCTAAAATCGAGTGAGAACATTTCCACATCATCTTCCGAATCGCAGAGATCAATCACTTCGCTTGTGCTGTCAATGCCGCGATACAAGGCCGTGGCACGCTTCACTGGCTCCAAGCGTCTGGCATTCTCACACAGCGCTTTCAAAAAGTCAGGCGGATCCGGAGCTGGCGGCGGCAGCGGTGTTATCGTCAATGTTATCGGTGCGGCCATTGTGCTGGCCAATACCAAACCTGATTCCGCAGCTGCTTTCTCCTCATCAGAGTCAGATACCTGTGGAGAAGTTAAGATGCATTAACGAAGTTCAACAACATTTCCATCCAGCATTTGTTTAATTGTTTATTTTATATTCAGTTGAGGTTGTAGTCATTTTATGGGCAGCGGAAACGTGCCAACCTTCACCTGTCACGCGACTAACTGCGTGGATGAAGATCTCTGCGCGACCCGCAAACCCAAAATCAGACCTTTTACTTAAAACATCATGTTGAAATCACATAGTTATAGACTAGTTCTAAATTCGTATTTCTCTAGATTTGCAAAGTATAAGCTTTAACATTTTATATCATAACAAATTCAAACGAGAGCTTAAATATATATATATATATATATATTATTATGTTAATCAGACAAGTACAACTGGATTTCAAATTCAATAGAACTCGTTCTACAACATCATTAGAAGTCAACCAGAACTATTCTGCAGCTAATTGAGATTCTCAAGTGCTATTATGACTATGTACATATATGCATTTATAACAATTTATCATTTCTCTTAGTACAGTACAATCTTTATAAATTGGACACTTCAATTCTTTCCATTATATACTCTAGAATTCGACCACCACGCAATTGTGTTACCTCTAAATTACCTCTAAAAATATCGACAATAAGTGTAAAGACAGCCCATCAACTTACAGTAAACGCAATTTGTATTGTCAATTCTTTTGAGAACAATGTTTGACCTCTAAATAGTCGTTGTTACTGTTAAAATACACATTGCATTCCAAAGAACGTTGCCGACAAGAATCATTGTAATTAGTGCGGTCAAAATTTAACTTTGCCGTTTTTTTGTCAGTTATTTTACTGATAATTCAAACACTGCCTGGTTTTTAACTGTCCGTACTATCGAGACTGTACTGTACTTAAACAGGTTACAATTGGGATGTGTAAACAACTATCAAACAACTTGAACTTCTGATTTATGATTAGAAAAGTAGATGATAAGCAATTGAAGGAAAGATTATAAAAAAGAGATTCAAAACTCGATAATTGGTTAATGAAATTGATTTACGACTTGCTCTAGATATTCTTTTTGTTTTAATACAAAGCTAAACTATAAACATTGCTATAACTATGTTTTGAGGAAAAGGAACGTGTGGAGTGTAAATAGTTAAATTGACGGCAACTTACCACATAATTTGACAGTGACTGTGATCGATTGTCTGACCTGCTGGCCGCACGCAACGGTCCGCAGGACTTCTTCATATTCAGATGCTCCAGAATGCAACGTGTGGCCGTTCTGGGCTCCCCATAGTCGGGCAGATAATTGATGTACATGGGATTGAAAGGTAGCGTAGACGATGGTCGCATAAATCTTGCCGCAAATTCAATAATTCGCTGTCTTGTTGCCTCATCGCGTTCCAGACGTGACCAGCCAAAGAATATGATAATATATTCGATGTATATTTTATCGGGCAACTCTGTCTGACTGAATAAGCTGGATGGCTTCGACCATTGTGGAAAGAGGCGGCTGCAAGGGAGTTGGCATACATTATAATATTGAATATGGATAGATAATTGAGAGAAATAATTCAAGGGTCACCTGTACAATACTGTGATAATGTTCAACTGGCCAAAGACCTTGGGTATTGCGACTAGCGTGAACAGTGTATATTCCTTGAGGGCACCGCACGCAACATCAGCGTCCTCCACATACAAAGTGAGCATGCTGCTAATGCGTTGAAGGATGCTTCGATCCTTCTCGACACGTTCTTGTGCCGCGCACAATTCACAGGCAATGTACATGGCGACAATTGAGCAAATGCGATGACGATAGACGATTCTATTGCTACTATTGTCCCAGCCATGACGATGTTGCAGAGTGTGTATTTGATCTGTCAGAGCAATTATATTCCGCGCCAATTTCCGACTCAAAAGCGGAGAGTTCTGTGCACTTTCAAATTCCTCGCGTATGGCACTGTAGAGGAAAGAAAATATGATATACATACGCACAAGGATCTGAGCATCATCGACATTCACTTACCACTCGAATTGTTTGAGCAGACGATTCATTAGCTTGTTAAAGCTCTCATCGTGAATGGCGGCAATCACTCTATAAATATAACGACGCGTCTCATTTAGTTGCACAAATTCCGGCACCGCTGTCGTCGCTGTCGCTGTTGCTGTCGCCGTCGTCGTCGTTGTCGCTGTCGCTGCGGCGCCGTCAGCGGCAGCGACGGTTTCATCAACATTTAAGCTATTATTTTGTGTGTTGTTCATCATTCTGCAACGTAATTTAATGGTCGTAAATAAACATATTTGGGCATTTTACAAAGTGAAAGTCCCGTTAGCATGCTTAGCCCTATACACACACATACACTCGCACACATGCACACACGCACGTACCCTCGAAATGATAACTGTAATGTAAAAGCGGCGCGCTCACAAATGCACGCTACACCGCAAATTTGATCGGTGCGCAATGTCCAGATCCAAATACACAATGTTTTTGTTGTATTCTGCACATATTTACATTGCTTTTTATTTTGCGCAACACAATTTTCGTATTCTAGCTGTTTGGGTTTTGAGCTGCGCGAATGTTGACTGCTAAAATACACCCGAAAAATGCATTTCGTCGGTCACACTTCGACGGCAAGTGTTGGGCAATGTGACCGCTGGCAGGAAACACAATAATACCAAAGATTGCACGGTGCAGTGTTGGAAGCTGTCAAAATGAGGTGACCTTATATTTGTTTCAAACGTTAAACAGCGCGCGCTTTTCAAATAACATGCAAATGTAATCGGGTTCCTTTTTACCGTTTAAGCAAAATATATTAATATCGATTTCGTTACTGTTACCGGTTTTTTGTATGTTTCGGTTTAGTTTAGTTATAAAAATGTTAATAAATAACATAAATAAATTATAATTAAACAATTGTCAAAAAAAAAAAAAAAAATTTAATGAGCTAAAAATATTGAAAACCAAAACCGTTATAAACGATTCGGTAACCAAACGGTTACCAATTTCTATCGGTTAATAACGGTTTACGGCTTCGGTTACGATTTAAATCCCTGATAAATTATGTTTACATTCAAGGTATTTACAAATCAATACTATATATTATACTATACTATACTATATATATAAAAAGAAAAATATTTTTCGGTTTTGTTTTTAATGTTGTTACCAACTTTATTTGTTAAGTCCTTAATCAGTTCTTTCTCAATGCTTCTACAAATTCCAAATAGAAAACTTAAAAAAAGATTACATATTAAAAAATTTATCGACTTTAATTTTCGGTTACCACTTCAATAAAACTGAATTCTAGGCTACGCAAATCAAACAATTTAAACGCGGCCAAGGAGGCACTGCCACATGCTCCGCGTCTCAATGCGAATTTAGCGTGAAATTGCGTTGCAATCACAACAAAATTATGTAATTTATTAGGCAAACAAATTAGGATGTGAAATTAGCCACGGCCAGGACTGGGAGCAATGACAAAAACTCATTGGAATTGTATCCTTGGCCGAAGACAAGAATAAACTACAGAATGTACGTTGCTGTTTTGTTTGTTTGTTTGTGTGTGTGTGTTGGTGTTGCTGTTGTATTTGTTGGATTTTTTTTGTTTGTTGATGTTGTTAATTTACAACTCGTCCTTCTTGGGCGCCGCCTCCTCATCCTCAGCCTCCTCGGCGGGCTCGGCATCGGCAACCTCACCATTGGCATCGAGGAACTTGACGAAATCGTCCAAAGTCCTGTCCAGATTGTAATCGATCACCTTGTTGTCCTCCTTGCGGAAGTACTTGATGGTGGGGAAGGATGAGATCTTGATGTTCTCCAGCTCGTTGGCAGTGGAATCCATCTTGGCAATGACAATGTCGGCATTATCCTTGTACTTCTCGGCCAGCTGATCGTAGATGGGAGCCAGCTGTTTGCAGTGACCGCACCATGGGGCATAGAACTCAACCAGGACAGATTTGCTCTTGTCCAGAGCAACATCCTCGAAATTGCTGGAGACGAGCACCTTGACGGGCTGCTTATCCCAATCCTCGGGCAATTCCTGCGACAACAGATGCTGCTTCAGTTTGCCATCGAGGAACTTCTTAAGGAAGGCTTCAATTGTCTCGGGCGTCAGATCGCTCGACTCAGGCTTGTACTTGGCCATATCCTCCTCCAATTTGATCAGACGAATGGTGGGAACCTCCTCCTTGTTCATGCCGAAGAATTCAAAGATACGAGTGTGATCCTCCTCATCAGATGAGATGGTCACGAACAGAATCTCTTCGCGGTACTTCTTGGCAATATCCTTCAGGGGATCAACATGAGCCTCAATGTGACCGGCCTCCTTGGACACGAAGAACAACAGATGCGACTTGATGGAACCGCCAAAGATCTTGGCAGCCGACTCGTGGTTGAAGTCAACAATCAGGGGCAGAGATTGAACCTGGGCGAATTTCTTGAGGTTCTCCTCGTTCAGCTCGCCATCGAACACGGATTTCTTCTCATCGAAGGGCTTGAACAGAACGACACCATTGTTCTTGGCTTCGTACTTGGCAATAACATCAGCATTGCTGCTGACACCAAAGACAAAGGAGTCCAAAGCGTTGGCGGCCTTGGTGAAGATCTTGGCCTCCTCGGAGTCCACATCCTTGAAGAAACCAATGATGGCAATCTCATTGTCCTTCAGGAACTGCTCGGCCTCATCGACGCTGGTCAGATCCTTGGCTGGTGGGCCGGTCTTCTTGGTCACCCAGGAAATGATATCGGCGGCCTGACGTCCACCATTGTACTCCACGGGCGATCCGCTGCGGAAGAACTTGAGTGTGGGATAACCACGGACCTGGTACTGTTCGGCCAGATCACCCTCAACGGTGGCATCGACCTTGGCAAGCTTGATGGGGGATTCCTTCTCGGCCAGCTGTTGGGCGGCCTTGGCGTACTCGGGAGCGAGTGCCTTGCAGTGTCCACACCACGGAGCGTCTGTAAAGAACAAGAGAATAAAGGGAATTTAGCATATGGATGTGCATTATGATGATATTTACTTGAGATAATGCTTTGTTAGTCGGAAGACGTAGAAAACCCTAAAAGATATATGTATTATTGTTCAGCATCATCAGCTGAGTTGATATAGTCAATTTCGTCTGTTTCTATGAATACTAGTCTCTTATTTTAAAAGCCATATTGATGAAACTTGGTAAAAGAAAGTACATATGTCGAAACTAACCGGATCGGATTACTATATCACCTAGCTGCCTTAGAAACTATCTGTCAAAAATCCACCTATAGTAAGAAACACTTTCTATTCTTTTGGTAATTTCAACCAATCCCATAGATACTATATTTGGTGTTGTCTTTTACATAATATTTATCTCCTATGTGGTTCAAATCGGTCTACTATATCATAAAACTTCCATAGAAACTAACATATTGTGTATTTGACATTGTCTTATACATATCATATACATATATAAAGGATAGGATTAAAAAGAAGAACGAAATGTTATCGTTTTAATTGATCGTTGAAACGATAACATTTCGTTCTTCTTTTTAATGCTATTTAAAGTTAATTAACCATACGATATTCGTTTTAAAATGCAAAACAAACTAATGCGATATAATTAAAAATGTTATGGATTAACGAAAAAGGTGAAAAAAAAACACCTGATACAACAGAAACACCTGAAATTAACAAATTAAATATGCCATGTCTATTAATTGTATTCCATTTTATTTTAAGCGCGTCGTTCGCTTGGAAAATTCTATTGTCGCAAGGACAAGGCGGTTGGCGGGGTGGGAGGAGTGGATGATAATTATTCACGCTATATTTAACATGGGGCAGCAGCTGTTTGACATTATGCAAATTCCACGTGTTGATTTCTGCAATTTTAAACGCATACACACACACACACAGTAGCATGCAAGGGATAGAGAGAGATAGGCATAATGACATAATGCGAGTTGACAACGTCTTGCACTCTTATCGCCGGCTTAAGCTGACGTGGCCTTGGCATATGGTCAAATAAACGTGAATCTTGCGCAGATAAGACTCACAGGGTTGGGCATTATCTGAGCCAAGTCAAGTGCCATACATATGTATGTACATAGTTGCTGACGTTGCAAATAGTACATCAGAAGTGCTGGCATAAACAAACCAAAGTTAGTGCCGCCATATTGCCGCATATTACCGTTGTTGAGCACGCATTACAGGAACAGCAACAATAACAACAACAAAACAAAAGAGAAACAAAGCACAAGTATATTAAAAAAAAGAGTTGAATGAACTTGGGCTGCGCAGACGCGAGCGCATTAAGCGGCGAACAGCGTAGAAAAGGCCAAAGTAGAATAGAAAGCAGTGAAAGAGAGACAAACAGCAAAAAAAAAAAGTTGTTTAGTTAACACACTTTTAAAACGACAGTCGCTTGGCAACTTTTTTTTTTTTTGTTCTAAAACGAACTTGATGAAGCGGATGTGGACAACTAAGCAAATTTATGCGATATATAAAACCACGCCCGCTGCACTATGTATATTGATAAAAGTGAAACATGGAAATATAAATCGTTGTGTTCTTATCTTAGTCCAAAGAAGTGTGAAGAGATAAGAACATGACCGCAGCGCCAAGTTTAGCTTTCAAACCTAAAAATTGACCCTGTACAGATATGTGTCGAAGAAGAATTATCTTTTCTCATTTTGATGACGCGCACCACTTTTGCTCTTAGCACTTTAACATTAAAGAACTTATGCGCAACAAATGCCCACACATTCAATAGAGTTGCCAGCATTTGACCGTTAAAAAATAGCTAGATTGGAATAAAATATCAAAATAAAAACAAGTAAAATAACAGAAATAAAGACATGCTTACAAAAGGCTAAGCAAAAACAATAAATTTTGTATTATTAGTGTTTTTCATTAAATTTAAAATCTTTTAAACATTAACTATATGATATATCTAGCAATAAATAAGCTAAAATGCCAACACTGATGCCCAACACATTGAATGTATGTATTGTATTTGTTTGCTCGCTTGCGCACAGGTGCTTGAACGGTAGGTGCAAAAGAGATGGTTACATTCAAAAGAGAGCGTAGCGCGAAGGGGAACGTTAATCTTTTATGTATAAAAGAGAGCGAGCGCGCAGTCAATTTCCGCACAATCATCGATATGCGATAAACGATAAAATTTTAGAAAAACAAAAAACGTATACAAATATATTTTCTCTCGATGCTAAACTCTTTTTCTCTCTCTTCCCGCCTTCTCCAGACGAAGGAACAGCAACAACAACAACAATTTCACTGGTAGCTGAATTGCCACGCAGACATATTTCGCGTCAGAGCATCTGAAGCTGAAACTTGCTCAGAAAAGACCACGTCGCCATAACGCGATTTTTCATGAATCACCCCAAAGCGGCCGGCACGACAGCTTTTTATTATTATTTATGTTAATTACGTTGCAAATATTGGTAAATTACTTACAGAATTCGACGAGCACAAATTCATTGTCGGCAATCACTTGTTTGAAGTTGTCTACGGTTGCTACAATGACGCCCTCCTCCAATTTAATTTCAGAAGCCGCCACGTAGGACGCCGCGGCGAGTAGTGCACAGATTAGGAATTTCATCGCGGGCACTTAATATATATGTATATATAGTATATAAATGCTTATTTGTAGGTGTATATATGACACAGACACACACTAGAACAACTCCAAAAAGTTGTCCACCGCACGAGTTGCAAGCTAAAATCCAAATGAAATCGCTTACGTTCGAGTGAAAGAACGAAAGGCTATTGAGTAGTAGAGTTGAAAAACTATCGATGGGCCTATCGATATATCGAATGTTTCGTGATACGTCCCACCATCGATGGCGATTTGACACTATCGATAGTATCCTTCATGGCGTCACATTGTCACAGAAATGAGTACTTTTCAATGTGAACAGCAGTAAATATTTGGTTACATTTATTTACTGTGACACAAACTGGCGCCTTTGGGATACAAATTGTATATTTTTTTTAAATGTTTTTTCTTTATTGTCCGACTAACACCAGAGGTATATACACATTTTCTTTCCGGGTGTCTTACGAACTTAACAACTTGCCGTTCGAAAAGAAACGTCGATGTTGAACAGCTATCGATAATCATATAAGTACTCATGAATCACACATCTCTATAGCGCAACTTATTGAAATGCTTTTAAGCTTAAAATAAATATCAACAATAAAACATATGGCACGTGGAAAGATGTTTAAATACAAAATTCCTTAAATCGTAATCATACCAGATGCCAGATCTACCCTATAAATAGAATATCCAGTGCAATAATAAGCGTTTTTAATTCAATTTCAACATATTCAGGAAATCACTGAACAATACAAATGCATCTGAGTTTTTGGCTGTTCTGTGTAAACTAGAGATGAGCGATATGGCGATATTTGTGTCAAAATAAATCAATGACTGTGTCTTTTCCCACTTCAAAATTGATTTAACGATTTCACAATTAAAATGTTTTTTTCAGGGAGAAGAATGGAAGGAAGTATAAAAATCGTTCATTGACAAAATATCATTTAATGACAAAGTACCACAGATTTTGTCAGTGATGTTTTTGATACTTCCGACCATTATCAGTGACATCGCTGTATCGCTCATCTCTAGCGTCAACTTCACTGGCAATCACAGGCAGCCAATTGTTGCACGCACTGTTCAATTATCTTGTAGACAATATCTGCAGTTTGTGCCGTGCTGAAGGGTTTATCGATGTTTGGAACATGAATAAACAAGCAACGTTTGCAGTCCACGTCCAGTGACTTCAAATAGATGTAACCACAGAGGAAGCCTCCAACATTTTTAGATACAGTTGCAGCCTGTGGCATCTCATCATTTATAGTTTGCGTTGGAGCAACACAATGTTTACAAGTTGCGTTTACGGCATCTACAATCTTATCAACATTTAGTCCAGTGCGCAGAACGTTGGCTTTTGCATTGTGAGACAGGCAGCAACTGGCGTTGTTTAAATATTCGCCGGCATTATCGGGTCGTCGAAATTGATGATTGTAGGCGAGTTTCTCAACGCAAACGTTTTTTGCAATGCCCGACACGCCCACATGCACGACCAACTGTAGCAAATGAATTGGGAATGATGTCAATCGGGTGTCATATAATATGTATCTATTAAAGGTCTGCTTGACTGCACTCAAACTTGAGTTTCCTACTCTTATTTGAGCAAAAGCAATTCAGGGACACAGAAAAATGAATAGCCAGATTAAGGTGAATGTTCAATTAGGTTGATTCAATTCGCTGGCGCTTAGTTTGAATAGAACGTTTTAAGTACGAGCGGATTCACTCAAATTCTTTAGAGTACTCAGTCAAATTCACTCAATTCAAAATCTCATTTGCCGTTTTTAATGCAGCCCTGCAGACCTTTAGTATCTTAATAATTGCTTGCCTCTGGATGCCGCTCCCAAATGTCTTCGACGGCCTTGTCAACTGCCGCATATTCCACAGATACGATTCGCTTTTCCAACTGATATTCTGTGTCCTCGTGCTTCAGGAGTTCGGGCAACAGCTGGACAGCCTCCCAGCTGGCGTTGACCTCCTCATGACCCAGAAATGGTCCAAAACCTGTGACCAGTATTAGTTTGCGCTCCAACGACGACATTGTAAACACTGTCGCCCACTACAAATGCGTGTTATTGTGCAGCTTCCATCACAATTAACAGCGCTCTCAGATTAGGGATGGGCGATATTTGCAATTTATTATTTGAATTTCCCGAATCATACTTACTATGCGCTTAAATATACGTTAAATTAAAAAATCTACTAGCAGTCATTAATTGTCAGATATTTGTCATTGATTATGTTCTTTAACATTCGCGGTTGTCGCCGTGACACAAATACCACCATATCGCTCACCTCTATCTCAGACTAGAGCAGCAATACTATCGATGGTGTTATCGAATATTATGTTTTGTTTTCCACTATCCATAGCCATATTATACTATCTATCGCAAATTTCACAAAAATGACGTCACACGAAAGAAAAGTATCTGTTTTTGGACAGGCATTAATTTTCGTTCGAAATTTGTTGAATTTATATTTTTCTAAATAGTTTTTAGAGTTTATATAATACAATTGACCCCCTGAGACGTGACAAATTCCCAACATTTACTAAAATGATCGCCTTTATTTAATAGAATATATAAATTCCAATTCAGTACTGTATTAATTAATCTTATTGTATAAATTAACAATCGCTTACATTTATTAAAAATTGGGCGCCAAGTTGTTTTGAAATTAGTACAGTCGATAGTATCGAAAGCAGATCTAGTTCAGATGACAGTGTTTAAAAGTATAGAAACTAAAGGAGAGTACGCTGTTTTGGCGCTACTGATTTCTTCTACATGTCGATTAAAAGATGATGAAAGTTTATAGCATAGTGTAATATTATTGTGTAAAATGGATTCAATAGAAGTTAATTCACGATTTTCCATTTAAAGGGACTTTAATGGCTGTAAATGTCAGTGTTGCACAAGTCTTTTGCGCAGTAATTGTTTTTCTGACTTGCGCTACCGAACCAACCCTGTTAACTAACTAATTGCCAGCCCTGATTGGGCGCTAATACACAAAGAAACCATAAGACAAGTGGTTTTATGGACAGCACAAGTTAAATTCGAATTTATATACAAGTTAACAATTAAACGCAGTATGCTGGCTTAAAAGGCGCAACGCTAAAAGTAAACATATTAACAAAACATTCCGCACGTGCAAACCGCACGAAAATATAACCAGAAAACGCCGACGAATTAAAAATTCCAGAAGCGCAATCAATAAATAATATTTTTGGCTGCATTGCAATTTAAAGTGAACAAACACCGTGAGGGCGTGAACAAACAGATTGAGCGGATTATTTGTGAGTATTTGGCGGCATTTAGCTAATCTAATCTATTTCGGCCAAAAGTCAGCGACGTGGTTCCCACACACACTAAAACACACACATACACCTTTGTACTTTGTACATTAAGTATTCATATAACTTTGTATTGCAGTGCCGGCAGCTGTCGCTTTTCCCAAGCAGCCCTTGAATTTTAAGGAGGAGGGCCTCATCATGTTGTCGCGCCTACAAGAATTTCTGTCACGCCATCGCCGTAAATTCATCGTTACGGGGGCGCTGGTGGGAGGCACCATTTATGCGGCACGCTATGCGCAACGGAAGCTTGTGGAATATCAGGAACGGCAGGCGCGTGAGTTCTTTGAGCGCACACGACGCATGCACCACTTTGAGTCGACGGAACGCACCTGCAACCAGGTGATACTCGGCATGGGGGAGGAGATGTGCCAGGCGGTATTGCACGAATGCAGCACGGACGAGCTGCTCGAACAGCTGCGCCAGAATCCCAGCAATAAACTGGAGCTGTGGGAGCAAATGAAGATTGTATCGTTCACGCGACTCGCCACATTCGTGTACGCTTCGTCCATGCTGGTGATTGCGTTGCGTGTGCAGCTCAATCTGCTCGGTGGCTATATCTATCGGGACATTATGACGGAACAGCGTCAGGTCACCGACGAACTGAAGCAACAGTACCTGTCGCTCATACGGCACTTCATCACGGACGATGGCATACGGGATTTGGCGCGTTTCATACGCAGTCAGGTCGTGGAGGTGCTCAAAACGATGCCGCTGACGCGCCAACTGACGCTGGCCGACACAGAGCAGATCTTTTGGTCCCTACAAATGGCCATCAATGGCGACACGCGTCACGATCCCAACTCCAAGATGACCAAGTATCTGCTGCCCGATCTCAGTCGACTGCAACAAAGATCCAATTGTTCGCCGCTGTTGCAACAAATGTATAACGAAACGCTGGACATGCTCGAGAGCGAGGATTGCATTGGTGTCTGTGTGCACAACGTGAGTCGCGGCTTTGTGCTCGGCTGCGATGCCATTGCCGAGTCCATGGGCGAGACACTGCAGCATTTAGCGCCAGGTGAACTGCAACAGCAGCAACCTCTGAACAGCCCCAGCAACCAAAGTAGCAATAACAACAACTTGCTCAATGTCAACACAGTGCTATTGGCATTGGCCAAACTGATACCCATTATCAGTGGACTCACCTCCCATGGCTACGACAGCGCTTCGAGGCCCCACAATCTCCCGACGCAGTTGCTCACTTTCTACGTGGTGTCCGAGAAGTCCAAAATGTTGGGAGCCAATGTTTACGAGACTTTCAGCTCCGGCTAAGAGCAAATATATAAATAGACTAGGCTTAAGACATCTGGAAAATAAGATTATGTATTTTTAAAAGAGGAACAAATTCGATATTTCGTAAACATTGCATGTATTTATGTCTATTTCTAATATTCATAAGTCCTAGCTTAGCGGTAAGAGTATTTTATTGGATATAAACATAAACTGGACAAGGGTTTGGCATTATATATATATATGTATATCGAAAATAACATACAAACAACAAAAAAAGAGGGCCTTGAAAAAAATAAATGTAAATGAAAAAGTGTTGAGAAAAATCCAGATATATTTATTTTCGTAAATAGTAGTTAAAAGCTGGGAAAATATAGTCAAAATTACGTGTAACAAGTCATATGACAGAGTAATTAAACATTGAAATTGAAAGGGTAATGTTCTTTCATCTTCATTTAGCGTGGACACAAACCCAGCAAAGGGGGTGGCAAAAAAAACCGCCCTAAGTTGTTGATAAGGCGCGCGCTGCCATCGACAGCTGTCGGCGTCTCAGCAGCGGCGTCGCTTGTTTATTTGATTGCTCATTCTCAGCGTCGCGTCGCTCAATTTCGCTGTTTCTCTCTTTGTAACGGTCTTCCCCCGTTTTGTTACACGCAGTGTTGCCAGAATTTCATGCGCTCAAATAGCTAAGTTGATCAAAAAACTAGCTAGAAATAAGCAAGTAATGATTAATTTGGAGTAATACTTAAAAATTTAATCATTTTTGAGCTATACCATAAAAAATCAGCAAATAATAATAACTCTAAGATATATTTTAACCTTACTTCCTGTGATAAAATCAAATTTACAATTTATTTTAGAGCTAGAAATAATTGATTACAGTCCCTGATAATTTCTGCATCAAAATATTGCAGTATCTCAATTGCACTCTTATTGCTTACCGTAATATTATTTCTACAACTTATTTATTAATTTTCTTTAGAGTATTCAAATTATATGCCAATCAGAAGCTAAGTAATTTGTTTAAAATAGACAGATTTCTAGCTAATAGCATTTCTTAAATTTGCCAACTCTTGCAATTACTAAATAACCAAGGCTGGCTATAAAATAGTTACATGGGCAGCACTGGTTACAGGAGAAGAACGTGAGAGCAGCGCATGTGCAGTGGATATTAACAAAAAGTAAGCGCAGCCAAATACATGCTACATTTTAAATAATTTTAAAGCATCTTTTGGGCGCAGCAGACAGCGTCATTAAATTGCAAGACTTTGACTGATTTATATACAGCATCTATATGTACATATATCAAGCAGAATATAATCTGCACATCTGACATTGTTCGGCACTCACTGAGTGGCTGTTTGCCAAAAAAATTTTAACCGCTCTCAGCATTTAAATCGCATTGCCCCTATCTCTCTCGCTAACTCTCTCTCTTTCTAATGTTACTCTCTGCGGCTGCTGCCCAGCTGTCTGGCTGGAGTCTAATTATTATGTACATTGCCAGAGCAGTTGCAAAAGTTACGTGAAAACGTAAAGGACAAACGACGCGCCTATTTCTAGTGTGTGCAAAAAAAAAAGAAAGAAAAACAACATCAAAAATGTGCAGAAGCGTGCAAAAAATTATTAAATTTAGCTAAATGCAAAGCGTTTTATAATTAATGCCAAATATATTTATTACACTTAACTCAAAAAAAAAAACAACGTCCATAAATTGTGTAAGTTGAGATTTAAATCATATACAAACAAATAATAAAAAAAAACACATTAAAAACTTGACGAGTTTATTTGTTGTTGCTGTGGGGTTAAAAAAGTGTCTTTAACCCATAACCTTTTATGTTCAACTACAGTTTTATTGATTAAGACAAAAAGCATCAAAGAAAAATATATATAAAAAAAAAAACAATAACGTAACATACACGCACACACATGACGCAGACAGACATTGCGTGAGTTACCGTTAGCTCCTGCCATCAAAAGCAAAGGGAGATGGGGAGTGCTAAGAAGTTAATGGTAAAAGCTTAAAACAAACTTGAATAAAACTCAGAACGAAAGTGGCAAAATTTATTTATGCTGATGTTGCACAGTCGTTGCAATTCTGAAGTCGTATACGATGAAAACGGGAAAGGGGAGTGGGGGATAGTGAGAAAGTGGATGGAGAGCATGTGTGATAAGCTAAAAATAACAGAATTTTACCATTGAAACCCCTATGAAAAAAAATACCCAAAAACTAACAAGCCTAAAATAACAGAGAGAGCTTTGTATCACTCCCGCTCCCCTTCCATCTTCTCCTCCTCCTCCTCCACCTCCTCCACCTCCTTAAGCTTACGTGTTTCAAGTGGGGAAGTCAAGTGTATCAACGTGCAAAGTAGAGACAACAATGGGACAGATAGTCCTCAAGCCCCGTGCAGACCCTACAATATTTATGAAAACAATGCATGCAAGTCAAGAGTTGGCCTCCTATAGGCATATTGACATACTAAATGCATAGGATCAAGTGCCTTGACAATAGGCCACAACACTACAACTAAATATAAATATATAAATTGAGGAAGCTCTAGACGAGGGTGTGCTAAGTGGGCCTTGTGTAGGCGTTGGTATGTTATTACATGAATGGGGCTGGGTAAAAGGACCAATGGGAAATGGTATGGCAAATGCCACAAATGCTGAAAGTGAGAACTACTATATACAATATATGCAGTAATAAAGAACTGTGGACCTCGAAAACTTACGGGAAAGTTGTCGTTCTCGGTTCTACATATATATTATTCCTATTGCCTAGCATTCTTAACAATATTCTTACTCTCCTTACAAGTTCAAAATTTCTGGAATCTTATTAGCATTTATTTTGTAAATAATTATTATTCCTTTAAACAAAGAAAATAGTGAGAACTGGGTTTATAAAGAACTATGCAATTGGTATTTGAGCAGGTTTCCCAAACCTTTAGCAATATAGAGTGTTTCACATATTAATAGATTGATAACCTTTGGAGGCTACAAACTTCTGAAACCTTATCAGCAGTTCTTTTTTAAATAGTTTTTTTTTCTTAGAAACATAGCTGAAAGAGAGTATAATTTTATAAGGATTTTGGGAATAAAAACTTAAGTACTTTTTCCAAACTTGCAAATATTCCTTTCCTTATTTAATTCCCCATTATTTCTTATTTTAATAAAACCATATGTTATATACTTTACAAGTTCTAAATTTATAAAATCATAAGAGTTTTATTTAAATCAAATATTTCGCCTCGTCCATTTCTACATTTCAATTATTTCTGCTGCATATTTAACTGAATAATCCCACGGTTGCATGATCTAATGACTTTTACGACGATTAATCATTTCTCCGAAATTTGTTTAATTTCCTTTATGTAATACTCGTACATACATATATTTACCCCACTTACTATACGAAAGCATTTTCCCACTGACACAGACTTAGTATAAATAATAAACAATATTTTCCCCCAAAATAAGTAGCAAAATTTACTTTTAATTACAAAACTTGTTTGTCTGCAATCAAGATATGTACTTACATACTACAACAAAGTTTCAGAACAATTAAAACAACCAAAAATCAAAGAAAAAACAATATAATGGAGTAGTTTTTTTGATATCACATGCCAATTGCCAATAACTCAAATAATGACGACTTTGAAGCATTTCAAAGTTTTTTTGCTGTACCATTTCAGAGCTGATAAAAGCGCACATTTAATAGAGGTATTTTAAAATATACGTAAATATCGAGAGGTTCGTAGAATTTTACTTAAAGCTGATAGCATAGGCTATGAAATGTGCACAAAAAGGCTCTATGAAATTTCTGCTTAATTGCTTTCTAGGAAATCGGATAAGAAACACGATAAATAATAACCCTCATAGGTTTAAAGTGAATCAAACACTTTGCGGGAGTTTCCCGATTGAAGTAAATAATCAACTAATAAAACATTGACATATGAATTTTTATACAGTGGCAAAATGTAACATAAATCAGAAAAAAGTCAATTGTGTTAAAAGTTAATTTAATATCTGAATAGATATTAAGTTGGACTATATTAAGTAAAAAGAATGAAATCAATAGATTTTTATGATGGAGAGATATAAGCAGAAATATGCGATGACATTACGTTAAAAATATATACATTAGTTGGTTTCGACTTGAAATTGGGCGAATTCAGCAATTCTTTTTGTAGACAACTTTTCCATTAGTATAATTACAAATAATGTGAGTTAATTTTGCAAGTTATTGAATGTATAAATCATACGTTACTCAAATTTCTTATTGATTTGATTGAGACTGAATTTGTGCAAATAATTTATTAATTTATTTCAACATTTCCGCAATAAAATCTCACAAGAAATGAGTTTCTGATCACGGTGTACCTTTCGATTACTTATTATGTATATGGTCAAAAGCAATCTTCCATTATCTATTAACCACTAAAAAAGAGGAATCATTCTCTCTCTCTCACACACACACACACACACACAGTTATAAACCACTAAAGACTGTTGTGTGCATTGCTTTGTATGCACATGCCACTAAAGTCCTACTTTTGCAACATGAATGAATGGCTATAACTACATTTTTTATGAGAGTTGAGTTGGTTGGAAGACCGCTGGCTGGTTCCTAGAACAGGGACTGGGACGTCAGTGTGTGTGTGTGTGTGTGTGTGGCTTGTCAAAACCGTCAAAAACTGCGACAGTCAGGCAACTTGAGTGTGCAACCCTCTCCCTTTCACTACTACTTGTACACGTAAACTAGCGCGTGGTTTGTTAAGAACTGTGGGGTACAACAACCCCCCCAGCACGTATATGAATTGCAAACCAAACCCACCCATTGCAATCTAACCCGAGGGCTAACATCGTTGCAACCGCAGGCTAGAGCACATAGTGAACCTCAAAAGAATATGTAAAATAGTGCCGTAAATGACATATGATAGACGGATAGATGGATAGATGGATGAATGGATGGACGAATGGATGGACAACTTGTGTGTGCTGCTTGGGGTTTGGTTTTGATTAGTTCAACGCCTTGGATTGTGTCTATACGTCTATAATGAAGCCCGGCTAAGCTATTCGTAAGTCCGTATCCGGGCGCAGTCATCGTGTGCTCAGCTACTAGCTGTAATTAGATGCCTGTGGGGCAGCTCATAAAGCCACTCACCGCTTGCTTTGACTTTATCTGTACATACTTCTTTTTATTGCGCATACGCCCCATTGTTTTATTTGACACATTTCCTCCAGGCAACCGAGAACGACAACTCAAATATTAACAACAAATGTTTTAATATGGAACTAAGTAGCAGAAAATTGTAAATAAATTGCGTAAAATGTTGTGTTGTTGTGTGTTCTACGAACTGATTGTGACTGACTTCGCCATGACCTGTATAAAGAATAATCACTAAATTTTGAGTTGAGTTTATAATGAAATCATTTCACTTTATTCCATTAAAATTTGTTCCGATTTTATACCATTTTGTGCATAATTAGAAATATACATTTGTTGGGAAATGTAGAGGCAACAAATGTGCAAAAACGGTTTAAAAAATATCAAAACAGCGTCTTGGAAAGTGTGTATAACAAATAATGTTAAATAACCGATGAATTATTTGGATAATCTAAGGTTAATTATATATTTAAAGGGGACATATAGGGCGCCAGAACTATAGTTGTTACTAGGTTCTTCGGTTTCGCATTTAATTCTAAATGACGATGATTTGTTGACAACACTTATGCCATAACAAAATAAATTGGTTGTGGCATTCTCGGGTTTTTATCGAAAAAATGCAAGCTCATTTATGAAAAAAGTTATAAATAATTTAGCACAGAATTTTAAATGTCTAAAGTGGATTTTTGTCATTCAGTAACAGAATAAAATAGATTTGACAACTTTATTTGAAATTAAACAAACCTAAATCTCTGTTTAAGCATATACTTATATTCTACGTCACATTCTCTTAATTTACCCAAAGCTTTAATCAAATAAAAAACTTAAAACTATTACTGTATAAATTGAGCAAAAAACTATTTGTGGTAACTGAAGCAACATTTGTCATCACAACTTTTGGGATGCAATTTTTGCAGAAACCGACACTAAGCGCCAAAAGTTCTTTCTGACCTCACAGTCCCAAATGCATACGCTTGCAGCTTGTAGTACAGTTGAAAGTTTTTCTTATGCTAAAATTACTATGACGAATTTTGTGAATTTTTATACCCTGTGAGGGTATATTAGGCTTGTTAAAAGTATGTAACGGGGAAAAGGAAGCATGGCCGAACCCCAAAAGTATATATATTCTTGATCAGCATCAATAGCCGAGTCGATATAGCCATGTCCGTCTGTCTGTCAGTCCGTCTGTATCAACGAAAGGATCTCAGAGATGGTAAGAGCTAGACGCTTGAACTTGGTCTCCCAGCACCGGTAATTTTTGCAGGCAGATCAAGGTTATCTGTTTTTTTTGATGCCACGCCTCCTTCGCCCACAAATCAAGAAAAAGCTTATAGCATAAGCAATTTTAAAGCTAGAGACTTGAGATTTAGCACACATTATGAGTATCTTGGAGTCGATGTGTCCAGAAAATTTCATTACGATGCCACGTCCCCTTCGCCCCCTACAAGAGAATTTCATCGGAAGTGAATTTGAGCGGGCTCCTCTAGACCCACAGGGTATATTTCTGTCGGGGTCTCGACATTTCGGCTTGTTTTCAACTGTTGCCATAGAGTTAGATATCCAAGCAATGCAGATTCGAGACACTCCTCCGATTTGGCCAGTTGTACGACCTTGTAAACGACATGCCACTTACAAGCTAAAAGAGAACGTGTTACACATGAATATTGAAGAGCAGCTTTATCAGAACGCTTTAAAACGCCCCCAACAAATATGAGTGATAACTTTCGTAGATAACATGACGCCATAAAGTTAATGAAGCGGTGTCAAGCCACATCCATGAGTACGTTTAGTTATAGAGCTAAACCTATTCGGTTTGGACAGCAGTTTTCCATGGGAGCGCAAGCGAACAGCAAGCTGTCAACAGAAGTAGATTGACAATAACAACAGCAGCAGCAGAACTCGAACTCGAATTCGATGTGGAACAATATTTATAAAATAAAAAAAGATAATTTACATTGGGTAATTATACGTGTATTAAATTATAATTGTCGATATTATCATTAGACATAAATGTAAAGAATATATTTTATAATTTGCAATTTTTGTATTTTCTTTTTTTTAATATTTTACAGCAAAATGAGCAAACTAAGCTGAGCTGGTAGCAAGCTTAAGATTCAGCAGCTAGCGTATATAGTATACCCAGAGTGAGACAGACAGAGAGTGGTAGACAGATAGAGAGAGAGAAGACAAGAGCCTGAGGGAATCCATTTCAGAATGCGACGGCCAAAAATATCACTGAAAAAGTATTTCTATTTTACGTTAATTTGTGCGCTATTGTTGATCTTTGGTTTCAATCTCAAGTGAGTAACATTAATAATTGACTGCCCTAAATTCGACGTTGGCTTATCGAAACATTCATTCATTTCAACCTGACAGAGAATACGAGATATGGAAGACGAAAATAACGCGACCTATCTTGACACCTTCCCAACAACAACAACAACAGCAACAACTACTACATCAACAGCAGCAGCAGCAACAACAGCGGAAACACGACTTTGCCAGAAATACAAATGAGTTGAAGAGTTGGGAGCTGGATGAAACAACAGCGACATACGAATCGGCGCCACCTGCTTCACCTGCAGCCCTGGTCGACCAGGAGCCACAGCAAGAGGTGGAGGAGGAATCGGTAGCGGCGGCAGCGGCGGCGTCGGTGTCGGAAAAACGTTTGGAATCTTCGGCTACAGCCAAACCATGGTTCTTCCGAAACGGTGAATATTATCCCAAGCCGGCGAAATCTTTTAGCAATCGCCGGGCGCGAAAGTTGCATGCCCCCAGACTCTTTCCACACCAGGATATCCACAGTGATCGTGTGGTAAATCAACTGATGTATGTGCCACACAATTACGAACAGATCAAGGCAAGTGGAAAGCTGAAAACCATACTGCTCTATAACGGACTGGGCCCCTGGAATGTGAAGAAGGGTCGTGAGGTATTTCTACGCTCCAAGTGTCCTGTGGACACCTGTGAACTGACTGCCAATCGGGATCTGGCCGGTGTGGCAGATATGATACTCTACAAGGATAATTACATACCCACGGGCATTCGTCGGCCCAGCAATCATAAGCAGGTCAGCATGATGTACTACCTGGAATGTCCATATCACACGCAAAATGTCAAAGTGCCGGACGCCATCAATTGGACGGCCACCTACAGGTGAGTAGAAAAAGGGGGGAGGGGTAAATCCCATTAAAAATAACCTTGTAACCATTCACTCACTAACTACTCCAGACGTGACAGCACTGTGATGGCACCCTACGAGAAATGGCAATACTACGATACGAAGGTGCAGCAACTGGAGCAGGATCACAACTATGCCCTCAACAAGACCAAGAAGGTGGCCTGGTTTGTCTCCAACTGTGGAGCACGCAATGGCAGACTTCAGTACGCCCATGAGCTACAGAAACATATTGAGGTAATTAATTCAGGGCTTTTAAAAGCCATCAGAGTGTCGCACGAAGTAGAGAAATTATGAAATTGTTTAGCTTAGAGAAAAGATATTTAGCTACACATTTCTATAGATTTGCCAAAAATTTACAGATTAAATGGCTTACTTTTAATTTATCACATTTAATTTAGCAATGTCTGAATTTAACTTCATAACTAACATTATCTATTATACTTATGTCAGTTATCTAGAAGTAATGAGAAACTGATATCGTAGGCTTACTTTAAACTGTTTGTTCTATCTTTTAAAACAGTTTCTTTATTCTTAACTAAACAATTTGAAAAATTAAACAGTTCCTTTCTAAGGTATTGTCTGGAATATTTTGTTAAGGTTTTACTAGACAATTATATCTAATATAAAAGACATTAACAAATTCAAAAGGACTATGTTGAAATATTTTCTTACTTTTAAATTGTATAAGTATTACATAAAAGTACATAAAAGTTAGTCTCCTTTTCAGTACATATTAATTGTCTTATTCTCCCTTTCTTATATTTACTTAAACATTTATTAGAGCCTTACAATTATACTTAACAGTTCGACTACTGCCCAGTGCTTATTAATTGTATTATTCAAGTATTAGTCAGTTGCTTTATTTATATAACAGATATTAACCTGTCTTAAGATCTTAGAAGACAACAGATAGTTATAATATCTCCATTCCTTAGTTCTCTTCACAGTACCTTACTATTTAAGATCTTAAAGATCTTACAAGACAACAGATAGTTATAATATCTCCATTCCTTAGTTCTCTTCTCTGTACCCTACCATTTAAAAACTGATGCTTTTCATATCTTAAATGAGGTCCTTATGAACAATCTCCTTTGCCTTATACACATTACTGCCTTGTCTTTCTTCTGACAAAGAACATTATTTTCGCTTTAATAACATAAGAGATAATACATTGTAATGTTTGTATTTATTATTTCCTATTCCATTCTTATCTAATTATGTTCTCCTTCAATTGTTTAGGTGGACATTTATGGCGCCTGTGGCAATTACAAATGTCCTCGTAGCACCGCTGACAAATGCTTCGATATACTCGACAATGACTACAAGTTCTATTTGGCATTCGAGAACTCCAATTGCAGGGATTACATAACTGAGAAGTTCTTTGTGAATGCGCTGAATCGCAAGGTGTTGCCAATTGTAATGGGTGCTCGGCCCGAGGACTACGAGGTGAGTGCACCACGTCGATCCTACATACACGTCGATGAGTTCGCCTCACCCAAAGAGTTGGCCGAGTATCTGAACATACTCGACAAGGACGACGAGCTGTATAACTCGTATTTCAAGTGGAAGGGCACCGGTGAGTTCATCAATACCTACTACTGGTGTCGGGTATGCTCGACACTCCACAACGAGGAGCAGCTCCGTAAGCCCTCCTGGTACACAGATGTCAATGATTGGTGGCGTGGCATCGGAGTCTGTACGGCGGGATCGTGGCGTAACTTAAGGGCGCGCAAGGATGTAATTAGCGATGATTGAGATGGGTTTGTTGTCCAGATAGTGGACGGCGCTGGCGTCATAACATAATCAAAAATCAATATGTGTGGCTATATTGTTGTTGTTTTTTGTAGGTATGTTTGTACTATGTGTAAAGATTCGCTTCGTTTTACCGAAGATTCGGTCAAATCCGAAGTTAACATAAATGTTTTCTAGCTAGAAGTAAGAGCAACCATTCGCTTCAAATCAGTATATACAAATATATATGTATATCGGATGATAGCATGGCCAAAATCAAAATAATAAAACGAGAACATGGCGCAATTACCTCGGTAGAAATCGGGGAATATATATACATATATACGTACGTATATTCCTTCCATGGATGCAAAACTCGTACATGGAAAGCACACATCACAAAGAAGCGCATAGAAACTAGCCTATAGACTAAAGATCCCAAAAAGATCATTGTAACATATACAATACCAAATATATAAGAGAATCTAGCCTAGTTATACAAAACAAATTATATATTTAGTTGTTTAAAAAAAGCAAGTCCAATTTAGCGCATAGGCAGAATACGAAGAAAAGAACACAAAAACACACAGATACAGTGACACCCAAAAGTAAATGTTCAGTAGCATTATTACATATAGCTTATATAGAAGAAGCTATATACCAAAAAACTTATATATGAGTACTTAATGTATAATTATAAATCGTTTTGTAAGCATTTTTGTAAGCAACAAATTTAAGATACAAGAAATTTGGTTTTCTGCCTGCTTAAAGTTTCGGTTTGATCTTAATTTTCGAATTTAAGTATAATGGCTTTGCTTTTTAGTTGGATCAATATGGTAATACAATATATACTATATATACATACTATCTATAACTGTAGCTGTAAACGCACAAATCGCGCAATACTCAGACGAGTCTGAGTTATATTCTGATCGTTAGCTGTTATGCTGCAACAACATCAACAACATTCCTATTTTTATACACTTGCAAAGGGTATTATAATTTTATAACGAAATATGTAACACATTGAATACCCAATACTAAACTGCAATGTCCGTCTGTGTGTAGAAAACAAGATAAACTTGATAAATGTTAATCGACCACTTTACAATATATCTGAAGACGACCATCATCAGTAATATTTTAAAGGTAGGGTATTCCATCTTCGGCATACCGAAGTCCACTATGTTCTTTTACATATTTGGCAAAATTATTGTGTATTCAATACTATGTGTACTACTCCTATTATTTTAGTTCTTGCAATCAGTAATGTGGATAATAGTTAATTTTAGTTGTGAAATTGAATTGAACTGTGTGTTTTTACAATTTTTAGCAATATTTATTGAATATCGTTTAATTTGTAAGCATTTAATAATATCATGTGTGTATTTTGATTGTGAATTTGATTAATTTTTAATTTTTACTGTGATACAAAAATAAACAATGGCAACAAATACAACAAATGGCAAACAATTAAGTAAAAGTTTTATTCTGCTGTGATGATTATGATTCTTATGTTTTAGTGAAAATAATGCATATAATTCTACAATCTATGGCATCAAATGGCTTATAAACCAACGTATACGTAAAATGTTTAAGCAAAGTACCAAAAAAAAAAAAAAAAAAATATTTGGAACATTTAAGACATCACAACAAGTTGTTCAAATATCTAAACAGTTGTCAGAGATATTTGCTTAATTGTTCTTCTATTCTATTTGTAAGCCTCCAACAGATCTTGTGTAATAATTGAACAGCTCGCTTAGACGTGACACATTTTCAGCTGCCGCAACAAGTCTTTCAAGGTGTTTAACTTCTCTTGCTTCTTGTCCACACCTCCGCCGGAAGCTGCCACAATTTTGGCTGTTATTTTGCGCTGCAGAGCAATGGCCTCCACTTTCTTGGACAGCTGTATAGTTAAAGAACAAGTAATATTAATTACTTAAATAAATAATTAAGTATTTGCACAGCTTACCTCGTAGGCGCGTTTGATAATACCCTGTGGCATGCCTGCCAATTTGGCTGCATTGAAGCCATAGGATTTGGGACAGGCACCCGCCGTATATTTGTATAGGAATGTAACAGTTTCCTGCGTGGGATCCCCGTTGTCCTCGTTCTCCACCATGCAGGCCATGTGTCCCAGTGTAATTCTCTTATCCGAGTGAAAGAAATCAATTAGATTGTGATAGTGCGTAGAGAATATGGTGCGACACTTAAGATTGGCCAGAAAGTTGACCACAGAGGCGGCAATTGCGGTGCCATCATATGTGGCTGTGCCACGGCCCAATTCGTCCAGCAGCACCAGGGAATGTGAAGTGGCATGCTTTAAAATCAACGAGGTTTCATTGAGCTCCACCAGGAAGGTGCTGTGACCGGCAAGAATATCATCCTGTGCACCCAGCCGGGTGAAAATACGATCTACCAGCGAAAGACGGCAACTGGCAGCGGGAATGTGGGCTCCCTTAAGAGAATCAGATATAGAAAACATCTACAGGTATCTTACAACGCCCAAGCTACTTACAATCTGTGCCATGACAACCAGCAAGCCAACCTGTCGCATCAACGTGCTCTTGCCTCCCATGTTTGGGCCCGTGAGCAGCGACAGCGGCGCCTCAGATGCCGTGCCCAACTGCAGTCCATTGGGTATGTAGGTAGAGGCATTCACACACGGATGATAGCCCTCTTCCAGTTCGATGAAGGGCTGCGCCTGTGCCGAGTCTAGCTCTGGCACACAGATGACCAGCTGCTGGCGTGCATACTCCGCCAGGGAGGCTATCACATCGAGCGTGGACACACAGTCGATGCATTGCTTCCATTGCTCATAGTGCTTGGAGAATTTTTCGAAGAGGCGACGTGCCAAATCCTTGAGCACCGTATTGCGTGCATCCTCCGCCTGTTGCATATCCTTCAGCAGTGCCTTTGATTCCGTTGTGCTGTAGCGACGTGCTGGTTTCTTGCCCTTTACCTGACCCTCTAGCGAATACGACTTGGTTGCCTTGTGGGCATGTGTTTCAGGCACCTCCAATTGATAGCGTTTCTTGTCCGAGCCAAAATAAACGACACGACAGCCAAAGTGACGCTCCTGTTCGATTAGATAGGTCTTCAGGCGCTTCTCTATGTCGGCAATACTCTCCTGAATCTCATCGTAGTCCGCATCAATGCCGGGCTGTGGTGCCACAACGCCAGTTTTGTCAGCTGCCTCATGGTCGAAGGCATGCTCAAAGAACTTCAGCTGCTTGCTGAGATCTGGAAAATTGCCGCCATCGCCTGGTAATTGAGTCAAGCGTTTAAGCAGCTCCGTTTCGGATTTCCGGAACATAGAGGGCAATTTCATGAGCGTTTCGAAACCCTTCAAAATGGCCATGAAGGTGCGCAACTTCTGCTTGTTGTATAGCTTCTCCTCGAAAAGTATGGCCCTCGAGTCTGGATGATCTGCTTCAGAAACGCGCTTGTTGCCGAACAGATGAATCTGTGCCAAGTGGCGCTCAAAGTCCGGCATGGGTGCCAGCAATGCACGCAGCTCTTGCAGATCATCGGGACGACGGAGCAGCTCGCCAATTGCCTCCTGTCTCTCGCGTATGACAGACAAATCGCAGCTGGGTGCGCAGAGCCAATGATGCAATAGTCGTTTGCCAAACTTGGTACAGCAATGATCCAGTGTAGACAATAGCGAATGATCCTCTCCAACAATGCGCAAATTTGACAATGTGGTGGCATCCAGCACCATGTGTGAGCGACGCAAGGTGTTAACCAACGGTGACGGAACATTGTCTTCCTGTTCATCAGGTGGTACATATAGTTGATAACGCGCCATGGGCACCACTTTAGGCTCCAGTTTACACTTGGCAATGTAGTGAATGCACTGACCAAGTGCCTTGAGTGCCAACTTGTATTGATCGGCGGGTGTAAGTCCCAAATGATCTGTGTCCGACTGCATACTGCGCAAGACCAGCGGCCAATTGTCCTCGGCTCCACTGCCGGCATAGTAACGTTCCGCCAGCAGCTTCAATGTCTTCTCAGCGCTACACAGTTGTGACCCAGAACTGGGCAACTGTTCCTTGAGTATGCCGCCCAGCATAGTGCGCAGAATTTGTTGTGTGCGCAAACTCAGCGCAGATTTCTCATGAAGCAACTAAGAAAAGGAAAGTGGTTTTTATTATTATGAAAAACTTAGAGACAAACTAAACTTATTTCTGAGAGATACATATAAAATAAAAAACATAAATATAATAAAAACAAAATAGGAAATGTTTTTCAATATACTCTTGACGATTTTACACTCTTGCAGATCACACGAAAGTTGAGTATAAATTCAGCCTCAATTGTTAAGCATAGTATCTTAATTTGCAAAGTTTTCAAAATTATAAGTAAATAAATAAGTTTACTGCTTTCATTACGTTTGTTTATGTAGTATAAACAGCGGATCGTAAATAAGCCGTTTTAATACTTTTGAAATGTTATCCGATCTGGCAACTCTGCTTCTTTCATTTCGTGATTCGTCATGTGTTGTAAAAGGTTAAGATAACCTGAAATTGTCCGCATAAACAGTGTTTATAGCGATTTCCGTTATATTAGACAGATGATGCGTTTTGGGCTTAAGAAGAATATTGTATTGAAAAGTGGATTTCGGAAACAATTTACACAAGCTATGCATTCGCCAATTAGGGTCGTAATGTTACGTAGATTAATTATAAATACACATTACATAATATAAGGGAATCGTTGCTAGGATACAAGATAATAAAATATAAGTTGACTCTCACCAGAACGGGCATATGATGGGAAAGCAGCGTCAAGAGACGCGAGCAGCTTTTGTCATCATCGAATTCGCCCACATGGAAGTCACCAATGGAGGTGTCGATAAAGCAGATGCCATACTTGCTACTGCCGCCCTCGTCCTTCTCCACCAGGGCCAACATATAGTTAGGCTGATGATTGGGTCCAATGGCGCACTGAGAGCCAAACACTTGGGTGCCACGATCCGTAATCTGGCAGATCTCGCGAGCGACAACCTTGTCGAATTTGGTGGGTTTAATGCGTTTGCAACGCTCCGTCATCATGTCTGGCGTTTCTGTTTGTTCCACACGCGCCACCTTATAGCCCCTGTCTATCAAAATGGAGGACATCTTATCGAAGGAGATTTCCGGAAAGCCAGAGTGCGCAAATTCACCGCGCATATAGGTGAAGCCCAGCTCACTGACGCCCACATCGGCATCGCCGTGATACAATTCATAGAACTTGCCCACCTTGAAGAAGAGCACGCAATCAAAGTTGTCCGACTTGAGGATCCACCATTGACGCACGCCCGGCGACAACCCATTGAGAAATTTCTCAGGCACATACAGCGTGCTCTTGTCGTATTTTTCATGATCCGGACGTCGGCCAGCCTTGTCCTTAATTTTGTCGGGCTGCAGGAAGTCCAGCTTCTGATGTGGCCACACAACAGGTTCATCGAAATTAGAAGTTGCCGTCACAATATCATCGTAGGCTCCGTCTGTCTTGACATTGCTTTGCAGTTGTTGCAGCTTCTCCAGGAACGTGCCACCAGCAGCCAAGATGGGTTCATCAAATTTGAGCTTCTTGCTGGAAGGCTCATTGTTGTTGTTGTTGTTGATGTTTTTGTTTTTAGAGGACTTTTTGCGATCTTTCTTTGGTGTGGGATCCGGTTCAGACTCGCTGTCTTCCACTTCTTCTTCGCCACTCTCGCTCTCTTCGCTTGCAGCAGCGGCCGACTTATTATTTGGATCATAATCATCATCAGAATCGTCCGCCTCGAACTTAGATTCGTTTTCATCCTCGCTCTCGGATTCCGGCACAATAATTCGCTTACGCTTGCGAGCGCCAACCTTATCCTCTATGCTGCTGTCCTTGTCATCAGGTGAGTCTGAGATGGGCAACTTGCGCTTGGCAGCGGGTTCGGATTCGGATTTCTTTGTTACTTCCTTCTCTCTCTTAATCTGCAGATTTTTTTTCTGCGATTCGTTTGCATTGCTGGGCGTGAGTTTTTTTTCCTCTTTCTTGGTGTCCTTGTCATCAGGTGAGTCTGAGATGGGCAACTTGCGCTTGGCAGCGGGTTTGGATTCGGATTTCTTTGTTACTTCCTTCTCTCTCTTAATCTCCAGATTTTTTTTCTGCGATTCGCTTGCATTGCTGGGCGTGAGTTTCTTTTTGTCAATTGCCGGCGATTTGGCAAAGTATTTAAACAACGTATTTGTCGGCGTGCCGCCCGCACTAGTATTTAATTTCTTCGACATTATTGAAGCGCTGTGTCGAATAAATCAATTGCTAATACTGAAAATCTGACGACGCCAAATTCTGCGCCAAAATCGAACGACAATATATATTTGTAGTGTGGCAACTCTAAATTTTAGAGATGAGCGAAATGGTCCGTCAGTGGGGCCTTTGAAACAGCTGTGAACTAACAGCTGCTAACATCAGAACCACAACAGTAATGTAATTGACAGTCGAATTTATGATATTAACAGAGAATTAAAACCAGCTGGCAACGCTTGACTTAAAAACAGCTGTAGCACTTGGCAAACGTTTTGTTTACACCGAAAACGAGCAAAGAAATATTATAAAAGCCGGTAATTCATTGAAATAAGAGGTAAAGATGTCGCTAGCTGATGAACTACTTGCCGATCTCGAGGAAGACAACGATAATGACGTTGACGATGCCGAAATGGCCGACGCCGACGAGGTGGAGCAGGCAACGTTGACCCACGAACTGGCCGAGAAGTTGTTGAAGCCCACGCCAAATCTAATGGAGGTGGATGTAACTGTTCAATCGGTACGCGAGCTCTGCAAGCTGCGCGATTCGGATCGACTGCAGAATACCCTAAAGCAAATCGAGCACTATGCAAGTCGGCAACGCACTGCCGCCGAAATGCTGGGTAGCGTGGAATCCGATCCGGAATACTGTCTTATTGTGGATGCAAACGCAATTGCCGTGGATGTTGACAACGAGATATCCATAGTGCACAAGTTCACCAAGGAGAAGTATCAGAAACGCTTTCCGGAACTTGACTCGCTGATTGTCGGTGAAATTGAATATCTGCTGGCGGTCAAGGAACTGGGCAATGATCTGGACCAGGTCAAGAGCAATGAGAAGCTTCAGGCCATACTTACACAGGCCACCATTATGATTGTCTCGGTGACTGCTTCCACCACTCAGGGGTATGTTACCTTTATTACTTTTAGTATTATCTTTAATAATTTATATTTCCATTGTTAGAACCATGTTAACAGCAGCAGAGAAGGCTAAGATCGATGAGGCCTGTGAAATGGCCATTGAATTGAACAATTACAAGTCAAAGATCTATGAGTACGTTGAGAGCCGAATGACATTCATTGCACCCAATTTATCCATGATTGTGGGCGCCTCCACGGCCGCCAAACTGTTGGGCATTGCCGGCGGATTGACCAAACTGTCCAAAATGCCCGCCTGCAATGTACAGGTTTTGGGCTCCCAGAAGAAAACGCTCTCGGGTTTCTCTCAGACACAAATGTTGCCGCACACAGGCTACGTGTATTACTCACAGATTGTCCAGGACACGGCGCCGGATCTGCGACGCAAGGCAGCCCGTTTGGTGGCGGCCAAATCGGTGCTGGCAGCTCGCGTGGATGCGTGCCACGAGAGTGTGCACGGCGAGATTGGTCTGAAGTTTAAGGAGGACATTGAAAAGAAGCTGGACAAACTGCAAGAGCCGCCGCCGGTGAAGTTTATCAAGCCGCTGCCCAAACCCATCGAGGGCAGCAAGAAGAAACGAGGTGGCAAGCGAGTGCGCAAGATGAAGGAACGCTACGCATTGACGGAATTCCGTAAGCAGGCGAATCGCATGAACTTTGGCGATGTAAGTACAGACATGCCTTCGCACCTTACCAACAAATTAACAAAACATTCAATTTGTAGATCGAAGAGGACGCCTATCAGGGCGACTTGGGTTATTCTCGCGGCACCATTGGCAAAACGGGCACGGGTCGCATCCGATTGCCGCAAATGGACGAGAAGACAAAGGTGCGCATCAGCAAGACGCTGCAGAAGAATCTGCAGAAGCAACAGGTCTACGGCGGCAACACAACTGTGAAACGTCAAATCTCCGGCACGGCATCCAGCGTGGCATTTACGCCGTTGCAGGGTCTGGAAATTGTGAATCCCCAGGCAGCGGAGAGATCCAACACCGAAGCCAAGTATTTCTCAAATACCTCTGGCTTTTTATCCGTGGGCAAGCGCACCACTTAAAGCAGCTCCAGATTACATATACAGTTTCTTATAAATATAAGCACTTTATTTAGAGATTTGTCTGGCATTGTGAAAAATGCAATGCGTTGTGGAATGAGTTAGGCCTAATAAAGCTGAAGAGATTCTTGAAATAGTCCAAAATGATTTGCTAACTGAGTTTGCCCACCTCCAGCTTGCGCTGAATGGCTTCCCACGAGTTGTTCAGCAGCACGGCCAGAATGCCCGCCACGGTGAAGACGCCGCCAATGATCGAGCAACAATTGGTGGCAAAGTGACCAAAGGAACTGCAGGATTAAAACATTAAATTAGTCAAGTATCTGAACTGTTCGATCTAAGTATTAACTACCTGTGTCTCTCGGCGTACTTGACCATTAACGGGGACAGTTCGTAGCTGAAGAAAATTCCTGGCATGCCACGTTCCCGATCCATTAAATCCTTCCGATGACGGGTGACCGAAAACTGATTTGTATAAATGGGTTGACCATCGCTGTGACGTTCATAGAGCGTCGGCACAATTTTTAAATAATAGTTAAACATCTCGCTCTTGGACTCTAACAATAAAGAGAAAGTAATAATGCATTAATTAATTCAATGATATTAGTAGTGTCGTACATATTTATTTTATAACGCTGTTCAATCGATTTTCATTTAGTATCTATTTTTTTTAAATACTTAAAGATGAATTCAAACAACAATTTATAGATATTTATTTTTTCAAATTTCATTAACGGTCATACTATCGCGTTACTCGATTATTAAGACCAGATAGACCCTTCAGCGCCATCTGGCAGCAATCGAGCGAACTTTGACAACAGAGTTGCTTTGACACACATGCCAGGTTTTTGACAGCCACAAACAGGCTGACAGACAAAATTGTTTCTGGAGTCGGCACCGATCAAACCTAAAATTGTAGTTTTTAGGAGAATTTGGACAACGAACGTCTAAAAACAAGCAAAGGCGCAAACAAAAACCCAGCGCACTGCAAACATATCTTCTTATCTTTCAATCATACACAAACACACACCGCGAGTCGCAGAGGAGAACAGTAACAGAAAATGCCATTGCCGAGCGGTTCCTTCTCCCAGCAGGGTGGTCCCACATGCTTCGATAAGATGAAGACCGGCTTCACCATTGGCTTTTGTGTGGGCATGGCCAGCGGTGCTCTCTTCGGTGGCTTCTCGGCACTCAGGTGAGTTTGGACAACGCGTTGCGTGTGACGCAAGCGTCGCTGCCTTTGGGATTATGTAATTACCGGCTAAACAATTGAAACTCCCAACTTGTAGATATGGACTGCGAGGTCGTGAACTCATCAACAATGTGGGCAAAGTGATGTTACAAGGCGGAGGCACTTTCGGCACCTTCATGGCCATTGGCACGGGCATACGCTGCTGATAAAGTTACCGACTTCAATCGCATTTTGGTTAATGAGACTAAAAACTAATGTCCCCCACTCCAGACCCAACTAAAACTAAGTTATCGAGTTATGTTAATACGCAAATGCTGTTAAAATTATGCTATAAGTTATTGCAATAGACGAGTTGTTAAGCCAAAACATTGTCCGACCTTTGTACTTACCCTCAACATCCACACGTAGACCGTCCAATGGATGCGTCTTGGCAAATTCAATCTTTTCGCCAAACGAGAGATGATTTATGGTGTGAGAGAGCTTTACATTGGTAAACTGAAAGTCGTGGATGTGGAACTGACGAATGGAGAAACTTTTGCCGGGTGCAAAGTGGAAGCTGCCTGCCATCTGAGGAAGATAGATAAGTTGTGAATTAGTAGAATCCAATATTTGTATCGGTTTGAATTGCTGGTGTCGTTGAGGTCTTTTTGTGACTTACCCGATTCACCTCTAGATGGCCCTGTATGCGACATCCCTCCTTGAAGGCATCCTCGTCCGTCCGCTTGTACTTTCCCTTGCATTGCTCGATCTTGTCCACCTGCATGTTCCACTTGCGCACACGATACGCATCCAAAACATCCTCGCAAGTGTTGCAACAACTAAAAGGAGTACAAATGTTAATGATAATCTGGATATTATCTCTCTAACTGTCGCACTCACTGCGTGGAATTGTGCTCAGCGCCGTAGCAACTGCCACAGGTTGTGTTCTTGTTGGGCGGCGAAACGGCAACGATTTCCTTAATGGGCGTCTCCTTTAGCGGCTCGCCATGCAGGTCTAAGCGATGCTTAAATACGTCGTGATCCACACGCAGATGCGTGTCACCGGAGGAGTCCATCGCATCCAGTGATATATAGTTGCAGGCCAAATTGTGCAAAGTGACGTCCAAATTTATGCGCAGCTTGTGACCGCGTGTCGTGTCCACATATAATTCCTCGTTGAGTGTGGGCTGCATGTAGTTGAGGAACTCCAGAAATATCAGCAGGCTTATAATACTGGTGCTGATGACAGTAACTATGCCGGAGTACCGCAAGTTTATTATTTATTTGTTTAGTTTGTATACAAAACACACAATAAACTTACCGGCGGCACCGCCCACAGTGCGTACGCTGAAATCATCCAATGTGCGCGGATACGCGTCCAGGCGGCGTAAAACATCGGCGAATTTCATTTTTTACTTACAAACACAACGAACAATTCATACGGATAAAAAAACGAATTTACATTATTTGTTAAAAGCGGCAGGCCATTTGGCGAAGTGACGTGGTGGGCAAACAGCTGCAGAACGCAACAACAACAGACAAGTGGCAAGGCTGCAACTTGTACGTAGTGCTGCCCTACAGCTGCAAATTAGTTGTGCCTGCTAAAGCGTTGCCACATCGTTGAAAATGGGTTTTGTATATGAGCGTGTGCGCGCCATTTGCTTGCGCGTTTGAATTTTTTTAAGACAGGGCTTTAACAATAACCGATATCGTTACCCGGTATTTAACGATTCAAATTGTTAAGCATAACTAAAACCGTAACCGAACAAATCCTTTTTATTATACCGAAACTGAAATAACAGTCCAATGCCAATCCTTTACTTTCATACAATTATATTTTGAGCTTTGTTTCAAATCAACATTAAAAGATTTTGCATAGCTGGTAACCGCAAACTTGAAGGGAATATTCGTTTCGGTTTGATTTACTGGATTAACATATTGTACTATATGCTAAAATACAATTAAACTTACTTAGGTCTTTTTATTAATTAAGTAAATAAATAAGTAACTTAATCAATCGATCAATATTTTCATCCCAACTCTAGATTTTCCCAGTTGTGTCTCAAATATCTCGATAATATACACATATTAAATATTGCAAATGCACTTTGCTAATGGAAAGTGGAGTCCCGCATGTGCCCGCTGCACCATCTTGTTGATTAATTAAGAAAGCGACCCGGCAACCAACGAACCAACCACCTACTCCATACGCCCGTGGGACTAGGACATATTGTTTAATAGTGTTGTCATGTCTTGAGGCTGTGGTTACGCATACATTAGGCAAACCCTATATGCCACGCCTATTTAGGCGGTGGTATGGTCCACAAGACCGCGTCTAATTTTATAATACATGTTAAACAGATGAAAGGTTAATTGAATGGAACCACAAGCTTCGACAGGCCACGCAGCGTTTAGCTTTTAAGGGTTCTTGTTATTGCCGCAGCCCCAACAACAACAACAGCAATAAGAAAATAACAGTAGCATCAACAATAAGAGGGCGAGTAATCGGGCAGCCAGGGGATTTTGGTTAAAGTTAAAAGTTTGTGCTTAAATATAAATCACCAATGGCTTGCCGACTGACTAAAGGCGAACCCCACATGAGCGTGGGTCGATCCTAAGATACGGTTACGCATACCGCGAATTTGTGTAATTAGCAATTAAGCTTAAGTCCGCAAAAGCAGCATTGGACCCGCTATTCCCTTGACCCTCCATCGTCGTCGTCTCGCGCCACCCACCTACCTACCATTCCATCCAATTGGCGAGCCTGAAACTTGAAAGCTTTTTGAATTTACTTTGTCGAGTAATCCAAAATCAGGCACGGCACCAGATGACAAAGATTAGCTACGTGCAATTTTTCTTTCTTGCCCTCGGCCGGCCAGGCATCAAGGTAGGGTATTCAAACTGTAAGCAACTGGATCTTACGGGTAAATTGTAAGATAAGCAAGGTTAAAAGTAATAATAAGACACTGTAGTCGTTGGTAGATCAAATGTTGTGGTTAATGCTTAATGATGCCTAATTAAAAGTAATAATTAGAGATGTGCAGTGTTTCTAGGTAAACTTCTATTCGTAGCGTATTTCTTGTTTCAATTACGCGCATTAGACAAAATTTAAGAATTTTTATTATAATTTAACATAACTAATGAGTAGAAAAACCTTTGGAATAATCTATTGTAATATAAATGGAATTGCAAGTAAGTATTTAACAAGAATTGTTCTATTTCTAACTATCATACCATCTCTATTAATGAAATTGAAGAAAAAATTATCCATAACTATCTTTTAGCACATCTATTGTAATTGTTAATTGAATAAACTATTTCTAGAATCGTTTGTTTTCAGAAAACTCTATCTGTTCCTCTGCCTCTATTGATTTGCATAGGGATTATCAACATATGTAGGGTATTTGAACTTTGTCATGTCACCGTCTTTCGCTTCTAACTGGCTGCTTATCTGGCATACTATCGTCAGCCATACTAATTTGCATTTCTAACCATTTCGTTCTAACCAATTCGCGTCGTTTCTCATTTGAAACAATGAACCCAAGAACAAGGAGAACAACGAGAGTCATTGTGCCCTCTACGGACAATAAAAGCCAAAGAGACCCAGACAAAGAGTGGAGTAGAAAGAGGTGGAGTGAAGAGAAAGAGTGTAAGAAACTTGGCAACTGTAAAGCAGAAAAGAACTTGGCGTAAAGCAGCTTAAGCAATCAGGACCGCCTAATGGATATTGACACTTTAATGCTCATGCCCACCGACTACTCCTCCAGATTCGGAGGAGTCCGTGCAGATGTCGTCCTGAGATTTGCTTCGGTTTTCCTTCTTTATTTCTTTCTATAATATATATATATATGTATACTTTTTTTTCGTCTGTTTTATGCGGCATTTTATTCTTTAAACAAAAATTGCAGTGCCGAAATTAATTATAGAGCCGCTTGGCCATATTTAATTAAACGTGGACATTTTAAACTTGTCCCTTTCCAAAACCCGCTCTGAATGGTAGCTGGCGCTGACCAAAGGGCGTAATTAATTAGTAGAGACGTGCCAAATAATTGCGGCAAAAGTAACTTTTCTTTTTGGTTTGATTTCGTTATTTTTTGGTCAAGGAATGTTTCAATTACGTGTATTACACGGCACTACGCTAGAGCTGGGCTGAAAGGCATTCTAAAAACGGGAAAGCAGCGGGGAAGGTGGAAGGGGGGCTGTCAAAGTCTCTATATTTTTATTTTGCTCTTCTCTATGCTCAGGTGCAAATTAATTAAATTAGCAGGCGTCACTTGAGCGTGCAATTTACCAAAGTGTCGCGCTTAGACTTGAAATATTTTACCAAATGGATGACACAGCCTCGAACCGACCCTCTATGCACTTCCCTTAACCCTCGTACCCTGTACCCTTCTCCCCTTTACATTTGCTAAATATTTTTTTTTTTTGCATAGTCACATAACCCCACTCACTTCCGCACTAAAACCCAAAAACGTCATTTCCGACAAATTAGCCCAGTCAACTGCCAACATTTGAATCTGTATTTCTCTGCAGATATTCGTTTCGTACTTGTATTTTAACTGCCAGCAGCGACTAACAAGCGACTCGGCCACGTTTTGTACATATTTCCTGTTTTAGACCAAATATGTGGCCGTTGGCAATTGAACACTGGACCGTTGAAAATATTCAACCCACAAAAGTTTCAATTACGTTTCGTTAGTTAAAGAGTTAGGCCAATTAGGGCGGTAAAAGTGTAATGCCAAAGATTTGATTTCCGTAAATAATTGAGCGTGGGCGTGTTTATTTGTATACAGATTATTCTGAAATCGATAAGGTTGTAATATTATGTCGATAAAACTTGAATATTAATATATACTACATATTTGATACACTGTTGTTGTGAATTTCGACTAGGCTTAGACTACCACACAACAGTTTTTCTTATGTTAATATATTTATTTAACAATAAAGTTTATTTTCATATATTGAACATTCTCATCTTTACATTGCATTGGTTTTCAAAAAGACTCATAGCTCTCGATGCTGAAACTGAATCGGAATTTGGAAGAACTCTATTAATATTCTATCCATAAATGCATTTACATTTGTCAATGTGATGTGAATTTAAGCCAAATTTATTCATTATTGGTTTTTAATAAATTATATATGATATATAAGTTAACACGATGAAATAGAATCAATAAGGCAACAAACGTGTAGCAGGCCGATAGCTTTGCCGATGCTCCATCGCTAATCTATTAACATTAACATTATTTATCTGCCCATATCTAATTATCTGCATCGGTTATTTTGCACACATCAGCTATCTCACTTTAGCTCACTAGAATACGTATAGACATGTAGCATTGTGTCGCTCTGACGCGAGTCAATCTTGATCGAACGAGAGAATACAGCAGGCGTTGATGAGGAAATCTAAGTGTTTCAATTATTTATCGGTCATAAACTTAACTTTAGTATTTAAAGCTAAAGCTAAAGTTGAGGCAAAATTACCTTCTGGCTTATTCATAATTCAATTCTACATATTATTTTACACAATTGCAAGACAATAGCTTGTTCTATGATAATTGTTTACAATATAATAATACTTATTTTACAACATAATTACATATCCCCTATGATCTTATCGCAGGGTGTATGCCCATTTCATGTTTTTCGCTTTTGTTTTGAAAACACATTATTAGACCAGGCGACACATGTTCTCTTCAGTTCCATAACTTGGACTTGAAATATCATAGGGTTATAGGTATTAAAAATTATGTTGTTCGCCTGTTAGTTCGGCCCTCTAGTTGTTTTTGCGCTATCTGCGACACCAATCTTAACTTAAATGAAAGCTTTGGCCAACTGTTTTCAACTGTCACATACACATTCATACATATGACATATGTCGAATGCAGTGCGTAATGTTCCTATTAATTGCTTGACATTTCTTGTGGCGTTATTAATTGTCAAACGCGCATTAATTGCAACTGTAATGCGTTATAATTAGTGTAAATTATGTGCTCATACTACCATGAGGAACAAGTTCAAGTGAAAATGCAAACTTTTTTTTTGGTGCGGTGTGTGTGAAATTTAAACTCATTAACTATAATGGTCCTATTACGATTCTGCAAATTGCATGAGAAATATAATTGTAAATTATGTTATAATAATAAAATAATATATTTATTCTTTCAAATCTTTAATTATTCACATTATATTTTTAAAAAACTCATACATCTCATGCTGAGCTTAAGGTATTAAGTGATGCATTTAGAAAAAACTGCATTACGACAACTCCCATTTTGCACCACATCGAAGATAACAGCACCTTGGGCAAAGTTTTTTTTTATTACTATTTGCATTTGACTTTGACAGCGTGTTGTGTTGTAAATTTGCGATTTTATTGCTGTTTAGTAATTTTAATTGTGTAGTGTAAACGATTGCACAATTGTGCCAGTTACAACCTGCAGCAAAATGTTGTAAGTTGCAATTGCGCAGTAGAAGAACTACGAATGAAACAAATAATGGGAATGATCGCAGAAAAATAACATGAATTAAGTAAGAGGGTAGTCCAGTTTAATGACGTATTAACTCCGCTTTGAAAAGAAGGAGCCTCGCCTGGGCTGTTTCCAGCCATTATACAAAAAAAAAAGGTTCTTTAACTGATAATTAATACTAATGATATGCATAATGTAATTTTCAGCATTACATAACACTGATTTTTATGCCACTTTAATATGGAGCGATAAAAACATGTGGAGTTTTTTTTAAAAAGGTGATTAAATTTTATTAATACAATTAGTTTGACTTGCAGTTTAGATGCGTTTTGGAAATATGCTTATTAGCAAGTTACTTTTCATTTAGAGTACGTAAAGAATCGTATACAATTTAAGAGTTTTCGGTGTTACGGTAATAATGAACTGGGAGCTGGGAGCTTTGAGCTCATAGCATTCAGCTTTTGAATGTGATTTGAAAGTATGCATGTTTGAAAGCTTGTTTGTACTGCTAGTGACTATCACTGTTTAACACTTTATTACCTTATAAGTTATTATATTATTATATATTTATGTATATTAGTTAATGTAATAAAATAAAATATGTCTGTTTACCAGCTGCAATATGAATTTTATAAGTTTTATAGTAATTTGATTGGATTTTGTCGGCTGTATAGCTAGCTTATGAATGGGGTGCAAAAAAACAGATGGTTGTGAGTGTGAGAAATCAAACTCTTGACTCTTTTGTGTGGGCTTTTTATTTGTATGGACTGAGCGAGAAGAGAGCGAGGAGACGCCAGGGGAGCAGAGAGTCATGGTCACGTCAACCAAAATGCATTTTATACATTCTGATTTTTTTGTTTGTGTTGTTGTACTGCCCTTTGCTGCTGCTGCTGCAACACGAAAAATTATTTACATAAATATCCGCGCTGTCAATTGTGTGTTGTGGCATGTAAAGTGACAGAAGCACACAAAATGGCGCCGTTGTTGCTGCAGTCTCTTCCTGTGCCTCTGACTCTGACTCTCTGATGCTGCTGCTGCCGCTACTTCTGCTGCTACTTCTGCCGATGGCGCTGCCAGCGATGTGCCACGTACGTGACTGCACATTTTTTTGCTGCGTTTTTACGAGTGTGCAAATGGGGCGTGGCTATCAAATGCAAATGTGCGATTGTCTGCGTGTGACCGTGTGTGTGTTTGGGAGTCCAGGGATGCGGTGGCAGTCAGACGTCAACGTTATGGCTGCCAAAGTTTTCAATTTTCCACTTAATTGCTTTCAATTAAGCAAAGAGTCCTCTTTAGTCCCGTACACAACACAGAGATAGAGTAGATGGCCCGGTATGAAACCCCACAGCGTTGACCGTTATGTCCGTTCAATTAAATTACACACTAAAGCGGCGTGTCCTTAGTCCTGCCTGCCGCACGTCAACCCTCATCGTCAACCACATCCACACTCCGCATTGTGTTATCATTGTCAAGAAGATGCAACGCCCACATCCTTCGTATTGCAACATTTTTGGAACAGCAAAGCACTGTGGTCAGAAACTGCGAATATAGTCCATTGAATTGAGGGAAATTACAATTTCATTATATTTTATAAGTATTAACAGTATAGAAAGTAGAAAACCCTGTGCAGGTCCTCAAAGAAAAGTATTTTCATTATAATGGGATTTAAATATATCACTTGAAGTCGATTTTGCTTGCATCTAGAGTAGGTAGCTTGCGATAGTCTGGCAACACTGGACTTCGGCTGTTGATTGCTTATGTATTTTTAGCGCCACAGCGGCCGAAAGGCAAATCAAATATATGTATATGAACAAACGCGTCTTTTCGTTCGTTATATCGTCGCCGTGGCGCAGCGACAGCGCTGCGACTGCGCTGCGACGCATCTGCTGCGCTGCATAAATTTGTTTCTTGAATAACTTCTGAGTTCACTTGTTAACAGCAGGAACAGTAATATTATTCAGATATCTTTGATTCATTACGAAATTTCTATTGGAATACACCCAAACATATTAGGTATAGTTCTATTTAATTGCATTGCTTCAACTGATATAATTTGCATATGGTTTACCCGATATTTTCCACTGTGCTGCTGCTGCCAGAGCTGCTCTCAACACTCGACTCACTCAACATGCGTCGCATCTCCTGTGCGTTGGTTGTTTGTTTGTTTGTTTGTTTGCTTTGCTGCGAGTTTTGACAGTAAGCAGTTTGTGTGCGCCTTGATTGTTGCACTTGCCTGGCCAAAGGTCAGGCCCGACGTGCGTGCAGAGAGGGCAGCAAATAAACAAACATTAACCTGGTCTAAAGTGGGGGCCACTAGCAGCAGCGATGTGGCAGCGGCAACTCTTTTGAGCTCGCTTCTGACTCAAATTCTGTCTCTGTTTGGGCTTTTCCATTGCACAATATGCAAAAGAGCATGTAATGTGTCTGGCTGAGTCTGAAAGCAGCAACAACAACAGCAGCAGCAACAAAAACAGCAAGTGCAACAACAACTACTACGCTGTGTGGTCAACTAATGCCACAGAATGGCTCTCACGTTGCCTAGGTGGACTTTTCGCCGCCTTTACAAAGGATATTTTAATTACATTTACGCATATTGTGAAATTGAATAAAGCCATGGCCAGGAGTGTTGAGAGGATGGTCTTACGGCAACTAAGGGTTATATGTTTATTGTGTGCGGTAAGCTCAAGGCGTGGGGTGGGGCATGGGATGGGAATTCACTTAAGCTGCAATGTAAACAAGTGAAAAGCATTACTTAGACAGGCGCAAAGCCGTCTAAAGGCATTGGCCAGGTCCTACTTACTTGTATTATAGTACGTATGACTCGAATTACCATTGTGTGCATATCATTTTGTGCTTCATTATGATTACACCAGATGAATTGTGCATTATACTATTATATTATTGCTCTTTTGGTATCCAATCAAGTATGCGTACGAATTGTAGCATAAAAGCTCTGCTAAGCTTTGGATGTTTTGTAAGCCTTAACAATGGAGAAATCTAGCTGGATACTAGCTTATTATAGAACTGAATTACAAGTATATCATAGTAATAGTTATATCATGTAATGGATAAGTATCTATATGAGATCATTGCTATCTAAAGTTTCGACGAAAGAAGATTCGTTTATGTGGGCAAGGGAATTTTGACTAGACATATCTTAGAATGTACAGGATGTGGGGGAGAGTAATCACCCCATTGGAAAGTGTTTGCAAATGTATGAATGAATAAACCGATTCATGGCTTGTCGATTTGAATTCTGCGTTTTTTTACTTCACAATTGCCAAAAGCGACTTGATATTTGACCCCATGCAAAAGTTGTAGCGTTTTCCCATAGCGTGATTACTTTTGCCCCACCCTGTATGTTGTTATTAAAGCGCCCCTTTCACTTTTTAAAAGTCTCAAGCTTTTATTTTGTTCATTAAGTAAGTGTCAACTTTAAATAATTAGCATTTTATGTATTTGAAACATGTGGAAAGCGAAAATTTAATTGTATAACATTTTTAATGGCTTCACTATGAATAGCAAACAATTCTAATTTTTGTAAATATTGTATATTATAATATGTTTTTATTTAATAATTATTCTAATACTTATTGGCCTTATAAAGTAGAACAGATTAATTTTAAATATAAATATCTGTATAAATAAAATGCTCTTGAACTTTTGTCCTTATAGATATTATTGTAAAACAATATAAAATTTGTTTGTTATAGAAAAATATTCAATATAGAAACGTTAGTAATGGATTGTGTGATTTAGTTAATAGTTATTCCTTTCAGTGAACTTATTGTTAATTATTATAACTTATGATTCTTCCACTGAATGCCACATTTCTCATAAATGTACTCGTAAACAGCTCGAATTTTCAGACTTCATATGAAATTTAATATTATACAGCAAATATCTCAGGCTGCTTATTGGAAACTTTAAGGTATATAGGTGTATAGGAGCAGTTAATAGACAAATTCCGTACATGTATTTACTAATGCGTAGGTAGGACACATCTCAGCATTCAGCACTCAGCACTGTCCATTGGGGGTCTTAGTTAGCCCACTCCACACCTACATGGCGCACAGCAGTTGGCCAATCCGGACCAAGGCAATTGCTATAGTCTTAAACCCAGTCTCAGTTTCAATCGCTATTCGAATCCCAGGGCCGAGGCAAAAGCAAAGCCTAATCGAACACGTTTCATATGACTGCGGCGCTAAAGATTACATTTTAATCTCTGTGGCCCCCCTCCAATGTGGGCCTCATGCAACTAATCAATGCCTCGTACTTGATTTTAACTTGCTTGTAATTGGGCAACGATGAAGATTGGCGCTAGAAGTTCGAATCTCACAGCTCTTGGCGTCGACAGGCGGTCATGTTTTGTGGCGGGACGAAGCAGCGGTAGCAAAGCGGTGCTTGGCGATAAATGTCCGAAAAAATTCCAAGCGCGTACACTGAACGCTCGCTCTCCGTTGTTTCTGTGCGGTGTGAAATTACCGTTTAATGAAAAAGCTCTGCAGCCCCGAAGCGGACCCGATACCAGACCCTAGTCACCAAACCACCCAACTAACTAACAGATACCGATGCACAGATACAGATACAGAAACAGATATAGCTAAAGATACAGATACACTCTACTCGCGTAGGTAGTCAGATATTTTTGCTGAAATGCTAGAAATTGCCACCGCTGCCAACGCTGCACAGCACGTGACAAGGTGAAATAAAATGAGAAGCTATCAGCGGACAGCCGGCAGTGGCAGTAGAAATGCCAATGCCCCAGGTTGAGTTGTTGTTTAAGCCGTTGTTGTTGCTGTTGTTGGCCTAGTGCAGTTACGAGATACACAAGATACAACATCTTATTAGTTTGTACACCGAGAATGTTTACATTGGGCTGCAGCAACATCAGCAGTAGCAGTAGCAGTTGCAGTTGCACCTGTAGTGGATTTGCATAGCATTTAGCAGCTTTTGAGCTGCATTCTAGTGTTTTCATGTAATCCGTTTGATAGTAAGCAACAAGCTACCGGCGATTGCAAACACAGTTGCTACTCTGTTGCATGCATCGCTGCCAAGTGTTATAAAGCACTTCAAATTATTTTGACGTTCAATTTCTTAACTGTTTTGCAGTGGCATTACAACGTTGATTTACAATTGTGCGTTGTTCAGTATTTGATTGGAGTGTTTTTGTTGCTAATTTAAGACCTTTAAATCAGTTGACTAGACAGTATCTTATAGTATTTTTACAGTGCTAATTAGTAGTTAAACAACTTTTGTTTTCATATGACGTATTTGAGGGAAAAACAGAGACCGACTTTTAGATTACATAAGACTTAACAGATTTCATGGTCAACTTTCGGGTGAAAATCGAATACGTACACAGTTTATATTTAAAATGATACTTGTTTGAGCAGGGAATTTCAATTTATAGTTTGGCTATATATCTAGTGTTATAAAGTATTTATAGTGCTGCATAAGTAAAGTAAGTGCAGTGTTGGAGTTGAAGTTTTTTATCTCATTTTCACGACGATGTTTACGTACATTTATCTTCGTTTTACACATGATTTTTCATTATTTAAACTGTTGATTTGATGTCTGTTTTACTTAGAAACAAATTAAATTATAGATAAGTAATAAATATTAGTTTATCAGATTCGCTCAGTGACCGAATTTTGACCTAGAATTTCTTTACTTGAGTGATTATAATTCCACATACCTTCTACCAAAGATGTTCCTATATTAGATACCAACTTTGACCAAACTTAGACTTCAACATTGTATCTATTTATATAAACTTTCAATTAAAATCGTATCTAGATCGTATGATGAATTGTATAGACTCAATGTGTAGCTAAAGTTCCAGACAGCTAAATGCAATATATTTTGACATAAAATGTATAGAAATGAATGTCATATTTATAGGTAAATGGACTAAGACAAATAGCTTATTTGAAAGACAGCACGCACTTCTAGCTTGAGCCGTAACTTACGGCTGATTAGCTGGTCAGCTGTGTAGTGTTGTAAAGTGCGGTTAGTTCATAACAAGTTATTTAACCGTGCAATCATTGACTAAGCCAAGCCAAGTTAGCCCATTTCGCTACTGACTGGTAAATTACTGTGGAATTGATGTCTTGTCAGTTTTTGAAGTTTTAATTAGTCGCAGACGTGCTGTCAGTTGCTGTAGTTTATTGTTAGCTACTGCAGTTATTAGATAGTTCAAGCAGCTTTTTTCAACAGTTACAGTTACTGCCGAGATACTGTGGGCTGATGAGTTGGGTTGGTTAAATATACTAACTCATAATCAATAAATAGATTAACTTAAGTTACTGCTGGATTATTGTTCTTTTATGTTTCTAACCTTTACTTGAGATCAGTAAGTAACCGTTGACATTATAGTGCAGTCTATTAGCATAAGTAAATTCAGCTGGCTTTATAACTCACTTGCACTTCCTGCTGCTGCTGCTGCTGCTACAACTAAAGGCATTGCGAATGCATTACTGCACTGGCCGAAACCCTATTAACCTTTTAAATTTCGAATGTTAACTAGAAACGGCAGGGGTGCTGGCTGCTTAGCTGCAACTCTCAACTGCTTGGCCAGTTGGCCGTTTCTTAGCCAAACGCTGTCGCACTTTGCACAATTTACGTGCACATAAATTACCATTAATTAAATATTTCTGCGCTAATGCCGACGACCAACGGCCAGGGTAATCACTGCACCTTTTGGCTAGCAGCTACTGGCCCGAGCCGTAAAGCGACCGACAAGTGACACCAACCGACACCAACACGGACTCCCAACACCGACACCGACACCGACAACGACACTGACACTGACACCAATACAACCAAACACGTTCATTAGGCTTAATGTAGCAACGCGAGAGAGAGAGCAGACGAACGAGAGCGAGTTAAACAGACAGACATAAAGCCAACGATGCGAACCGGGCCAAGACGTTTGCATATGACAAACGCGGCTTTAAAGAAATGGCAACGGCAACGGCAACGCTGCGCAGGCGCGTGGCCAGGCTGAAGGGATGCACTTCACAGAGACTGCCTTAAATTTATGGAATTATGAATAATATTTTAAGAGGGCCCCGAGGGCGGCCACCGGGCAGCAGCTTTGCAACAACAACAACTGGCAACAACAACTGGCAACAAGAACTGGCAACAACCAGCAGCAAGATCGGAAGAACGGCCAGTTAGTTCTGCTGGCTGATTGCCTCGGACGGTGACGAATCGATTGATGTCTCGTTTTGAGTTATCACGTCGCTTGTCTTCAAAAACTTTAACAAGCCATATAGGAATGAAATTATATACACACAGATACAGATACACATTGTATCTTCATCTGTATCTGTATCTGTATCTGTATCTGTATCTGTATCTGTATCTTTAACTGTGGCTTGTCGTGCGCTGCATTTTTGATGAAAATCACTTATAATCCCATCAACATTCCCATGACTTGGATAGGCCCCGTTGGGCCTCCCTCGAAAACCAATTGAAAGTTAATGTCTTGTGTAGTATAGACTTGACTCTGTTGTTGTTATTGCTGTTGTTGTTATTGTTGTTTATTTGTTGTTCTTGCCGTTGTTCGTTCATTCGTTCGCTTGCTTTTTATTGATGATGTCTTTGTTTATGTGTGTTGTCACATTGTTTGTTGTTGTTGTCGTTGGACGCGCTTCAGCAATTTGTTGTTATATATATATATATATATATCAAAAACCAAAACACATCAAACGCCAAACGAAGCCAGGGAACAGAACAGCACAGAGCCAGCAGCGAGCACTAAATAATTACCAAACAACATCCGGTGCCCCGGGAGGACATAAGGCGGCTGTCGCTGTCCCCCCGTTTTCCGTCCCCTGCCTTAGCAGCTATGCTCCCCATTCTCGTTGTTTTGAGTTGACAAAGTGTTCCACTTAATATCGCATGACGCCTCGAATGATGGCATTGAGAATGAGCGAGCTACTCAACTGATTTTTTTTCGAATGCTTAAAATATTTATTTATAGAGGTGCTATGGGATATGGTTATTAACAGGATTATCATAAAGGAAACTCAAATATAGATTTGAGCTGCTATTACAATAACACTAGAGAATACTAGTTTATTAAGATTATATTATGGTTAACACCGTCACAAGTATAGAAATGTGTTAGTTAATAAGTAGTATACCTTTAGAAAAAGTTATATTATGGGGTATACTTTTATTACGCACTAATGAATTAAAGCATCCTTATTATCAGATATATTCATATTTATATAATATTGTAGAGATAAAAGTCATTGTGACACAATTTAAAGCATATCTATAATTTGCTTACTATTTCGTTTATATGAATTTATTAGAAGAACACGTTTTTTTATAAGTAGGTGCTATGGGATATGATTATTAAGAGGATTATCATAAAGGAAACTCAAACATATGTAGGGTTTTGTATAAGTATAATTGAGTAAATGCAGTATTTTGATATAGAAGCTTAGTCATTTTCATTCGTCGCTTGAGCTGATGCTCTCGCAACCTTCCACGTCAAGAGCCGAACTGCAAAATCCCCTCGTCGTCTCGGTCTCCGATCTTCTTTGGTCGCTCGGTTATGGTGATGCGAATTCGCCTGAGATTGAATTCGCCTGCGAGTGAATTCGCCTACGTTGCCTCAACTCGTTGATGTTATCTTCGCTCGTTGTTGTTGTCTAGGGATTGAGGTACACAGGGATTGATGTACACAGGAATATGCCAAACCACATATAGATTTGAGATTCTATTACAATAATAACAGAGACTACTACTTTATTAAAATTGTATTATGAAACAGACCACCACAAGTACAGATATTTGTTAGTTAACAATGATTAGTTAGAGCATATCTTTAGACAAAGTTATATGTAATTTTTTTAACTATGGCAATTATTAGAGAAATTCATATTTATATAATATTGTAGAGATTAAAGTCATTGTGATACAATTGAAAGCATATCCACAATTTGTTTACTATGTTAGTTATATTCTTCTATTAGATTAAAATGCTTTCACTACAAAAGATCAATTCTGAATTTATTGCAGCTTAAAAGTCAAAAACATTTCATATAATAAATAATTTTAAGTCTACAACAACATTCTTAAGCTACAATAAAATATTCTTTATATAACATCCTCTTAAGCGCTTTGATACACAATATGAATATCAAATATATGAATTAACTCCACTTTATTTCAAGTTGTTTCAAACACTGTAAGCTTTTCAGTATTCAAACAAAGTGCCATTAAGAAATTGTAATCAATGTTTGACGCAGGATTTCTATGGTTATCAAAGCCCAATCGCTGATTATCTCAATAACATTACCCCATCAAATATTGACATTTAGTCAACAACTTAGTGGATGCTGCTAATTGCCAACAACATAATATTTTGGCATATCAGTAAAGAGTTCGCATTTTATGGCATTTGTCACGCCCACTTTTTAGCTATATTTGTGTGCTGACAACAAATTGTAGTGCTGCATGCCACAAAAAGCCGCTCATTCCAAATATGTACGCCCCTGTTTTGTTGACATTTTGCCATATGATTTCCATAAGCTGCCACGGCTGCCATAGACAAGTAGCTACCATCACCCCTTCCCCCCTTTTTTATTCACTCGCAATTACATTCACACACACACACACACACACGCACACTCGCACACACATGTTGCTTATTTTAAGTTATAACATAGCATCCAACAAATCCCCAACACCGCAACGCACTTAACGTTGACTGCGACAACAAGAACAACAACAACAACAACAACAACGACGACGACGACGACATCTCTGCCAGCGTCTGCGTCTGCGTCAGCGTCAGGCATCGTCAGAGCCGCCAGCTTGCAGTGACAATTGTCAATGAGGTTTCCGTAATAAATTTTCGTCTTTTGGTTGTCTCTCCCCACCAAAGCGACACGTTTGTGTCTCTGCGGCAGAGTGTGTGTGTGAGTGTGTGTCTGGTTGCATGCAACGCTGTGGCAACATTGAGGCAACGGCTCGTTTGCTACGCCACGCGGATTTGGTGTCGCGGCTTTTTATGAGGATCAGCTGCAGTTGTGGCCAAATAAAATATACAAGAAGCCCAAAAATGATCTTTAAGATGCCGCAAAAGTAATACTCTAGTATTGCAGCCATAAATGCTCGGTTTATGAAGTAAATGCATAATTCAAAACTGATTGGTTATAATATTAAAAACAATTTATTGGTGGATAATTGCTGTCATAGAAAAATCGATGATAAAGTTATATAACTATGTTAATAATCTAGTTATTGGAAAATATTTTGAAAGGTATTCATTTTGTATTATTACCTACAAATTTGATTGTAATATTCAACTTAGTTAATTTACTTTTCTTTAATAAGTGCGTGTAGAAAAATAATATATTGTATATATTAATATTATAATTTTTGTTCTATTTATAAATAGTATATTATTATAGAATAAACTATTTATTTACAATTCCACGCATTTTAAAATATTGTATTGCCATAATTCACTAGATTTTCCAGGCGTGTGAGTTTTGAGTTAAGCGAAGTGAAACGATGCTGTTTACTTTTGAAATCTGTCTATAAGTAGAATATCTAGTATCTTAATTCTTATTTGAGTATTCATTTAAGATATATTTATCAAAAAGGAATAATCCAATTGGTCTGGATGATAATCCAAATAACAACACATAAAAATCATTAATAAACAATACATAATGATATTTAATTCACTTAGAATACTCAGAACATAAGAGTATACAAATATATCAGAGAAAAGACAAGGATTATTGTATTATTAGTTTTATTAACAGGTTAAAATACATTCTAAACACACACAAATATCACTAAAAGTATTCAAATCAATGCTAAATTCATATTATGAATACTTTTTCTAGTATTTAAGCTTATAATAGAACTTCTGAAGCTTAAGGAAAAACTTAAAGACTTACATACTCAAAGACTTAGTTGAAGTACTCAATGTTGGATACTTAACAAAGACTGATGAAGGGTGAGGGAGGAAAATCTTTTAATATGCAAAATTCACAGCATTAATTACACTTGCCGCTCATCGTTGCCGTTGTTGTCTTTGAAGCAGCTAACAACATGGCAGGGACTCTGGCAACAGACACAGGCACTGTCTCCATCACCGTCACCATCACCGTCACAGTTGCAGTCCGAGTTGTAGTTGTTGTTGTCCGTCCCCCTGGCGTTCCCAATGCGGATAACATTTCCCACTCAATTACCTTGACGCTGCGCCCGCCGAGGCATAAATCATTTACCATAAAAACGTCGCCTTGTCTACACTTTTCCTTTTCGTATGCCAAAAATATAAGCGAACCGCTTACGAAACACTTGAAACATGAATCGGGTATCGGGAATAGCAACAACTAGGGGGGAGGGGGAGCGGGTTGGGTGATGAGGGGATTGCGTTCCCTCCATTCAATAATCGTCAAACAGTTGCGAGATTTTCGAGTGCGCTGCCATGTTCCAATGTCTATTTTTGGGCGTCGCACGTTTTAGCTCGACTCTTTTTTTGGATAAATGTCTGCGAGCCGTAGACGAGGCATTCATAAATTCCCATGTGAGTGTTGAAAAGTTGCCGACCAAACGGCAGCCAAAAGCCACTACACTCAATCGTTGTTTCGAATGTTTGTGCCACAAATTGTTGGCATGTCGCACGGCTTTCCTACCTCCGTCTCTCTATTTATCACCCCTGGGGTCTGATTTGCAAGTCGCACTCGTAATTCAATCAATTAATATCATTATTTGACTATGTTTGTTTGTCTATTCGAGTGCCGTTGCCGTTGCCGCTGCTGTTGCAATTAATTATAATAATTAGAATTTAACAAGCCTGCAACAACAACAACTTGTTATCCATGTTGTTGTTGTTGTTGTTCTTGTTGTTCGACATTCCTGCCCAGCTGTTTGTCTTCCATTATCATTTTTTTTTAGGGGGAGACCCATCGATTTTTGTTTTTTTTTTTATATGTGGTGGAGCTGTCTCAAATTGCGTTTACTGCCAAAGGTCACAAATTTTTACCGTGTGGCATCCAATTCCCTTCGTACTCATGTGCGAACAGTCTCGGCGATGGATGCCTCCTCCATGTGGAGGAGGAGGAGTCTCCATTGGGGAATTCCGTTGAGTAGTTTGTTTTGTTTGTTCTTATTGGCGTGAATTTATGGTGGGAAACAAGTAGCTCTCAATGTTGTTGTTTATAAATATATTATAAGTAAACAATGGCCATGGAGATCTGAAAAATGTGTTCTTAATAAAGATGCTAATAGCCTGCAGCATCAATGATGCATTTCAAAGATTTAGTAAAGGGGTCTCAGCGTATCACTTACACTAATGCTGCAGCAATCCCAAGTGTATTAGATGCCAGCTGGTATTAGCTCTAGAGTAAAATTAGTCTAAATATGTGCGAGACAGCATTGAAAGACTATGGACAGCAACGACATAAGAAAAGAGAACTAGAATCTGAGCCGAATCAATGTTTATGTTGTCAGCAACATTCTAATAGTTCATAAGAAGAGTTAAATTTGATATTTTTATAAGGTTTATTCAAAGGAAAACTCCTGATTAAAGGTTTATTCTTAAAGAAACATTGTAATAGCTAAATAAATGATAAATATCCAGCTGTTTTACTAAGAACTTCAGAATTACCACTTCAAAGAACAAATGAAAACTCTTTCATATTATTGACGTTGTATTTCAATTGAATCAAACCCTTTCCGCTAAATAACACTCTAAAGATACTCGTAGTTAGCAGACCTTTCAGTCAGAATACTTGTATCAAAAGATTTGTTTAATAGTTCCAAAAACTTCGTGCTGCCATCCGGCTCAGTTATCGAACTGTCTGTATATAATTAAAGGCTCCTGGAATCGCTCCAGGAACTATAATTACGAATATCTTTTGTTCAACGATCTGTGGTTAGATATAAGCATTTGCTTGAAGAGTATAATGACCACTTTCTAACAAGGTAAACGATTGATTGATATCAATCTAAATAGGCTCAAGGATTCCTTTGCACAAGAAATACTTAAACCATTAGGATTTCATTAGAGGATTACAGCTGTCAATTTGATAACGATCTGCCTCAATCAAAAAACATTAAAAGGAGAACTCAAATGAGAACCTATGCCTTGTAACTCGTTAACTGTTTTGATGTACTCGTAATTGTGTTGTAGGTTCACTTAATGATAGAAGAAGATGAAGTGGAAGTAGAAGAAAATGAGTAAAAGCAGAAGAACTCGCTTCTAACTAATGACGAACTCTCACTTAACTGTTTAAGCCATTTGCCTGTTTGCCATGAAAGGTAACCATAAACTGTTTTGAAAAGGGACCAGAACAGAACCACGGAACAGCTGGCACACTCGTGTTGTAGATCAATTCACAATAGGTACTCCAACCCGTAGGCAACGCCCTTGCATAATGATCATTTGGGAGAGTTGCTTCGTTCCAGAAAGCATAACTTATAAAGTTAACTGCCATTAACATGTCCCAGTGTCGTCAATGGGCGACTTCCGCACCAACCAAGGTGACAACTATGGGAAAGAGCTACGGCAAATAGGGGACAGAGACGGAATAAGCTGGAGAAGGAGAAGAAGAAGAAATCAAGCCATATGTTCAGTGAAAACGACAAACACTAAAACTTAAAAAAAAACAGGCCGCGCTAAAAGCAAAATTCGATTCTTGCCATTTTCACTGACTAACAAACAACCGTTGTCGAGTTGTTCCAGAACTCAAAGTGGGACTGCGACTGGGAATCGGACTGAGACTAAGACTGGGAAGTTGTTGGGAAAGAGTTAAAGTTGGACCCAGTGCCAAAGTCGTTGCATGTTTCTTACTTGATTTTCTGCTATAAATTAAAGGACTTTAATGACACTTTGGACGATGGCGGCAACGATCGCAGCGAATTCGAATTGTTTGCGGAAAGTACGCATAACAGAGCAGACCAAGGCCAATACCAACACCAACACCATGACGAAGACCACGACGAAGAAGACGACTTCAGGCATTCATGGGTGCGAAAATGCCACGCAATGGACAACACACAGCATACGAGCATTGTATGACCAATAGAATGCGATGTTACCTCGTCTCCCTTTCCATTTGCCCAGTTGCCCAGTTGCCCACAGCTTTTTGCCTTCTACCAGTGACTGCAGGAAATTCATTAAGTGTATTTATTGCTTCGATTAAGATGGACACTTCTCACCTGCACTGGGCCGCAAATGCGACTGCAACTTCGACTTTAACTGAATCTTGGGCTTGGGCTTGGCTCCAACTTTGGCTCGGACTCTGTGTCAGACTTGGTGCGGTTCGTTTTGGTTTGGTTTGGATTGGTTTTGGAGTTTTGTCTGGTATTGTACATAAATTTTGGTCGCGCACAATGTTTACACAATGTCCTCGTTGTTGTTTTTATATTTTTTTGTATTTTCTTTTTCTGTTGTTTTTTTTGTGGCATCGCAAAAATATGCAGATGAAATCACAAAAACATCATGCGTTGATAATTAAGGCAAAGAATTCAAACTGACGCTGTCGCCTTTAGTCGCATTTGCCTGCCACAACTCGAGTCCCTTGTGACACAAAATCCAATTCAATCTTTTCACTTTAATGGATTTTGATGTTATACTTGGGATATACTCTGTATGTCCATACGGACGACAGGGATGGGGCATCAGCACTTAAGATGCCTTGCAAAGAGAGAAAATATAAATATAAATTCATTCAATAAACGTTTATGTCAGGATCATTAACAGCACCGTTACATTAAGCAGTCTTTCGTTTAATTAAATTAAATTAATCGGCATTCAGATACACTTTGTTTGTATCATGTCTCTTGTGAATCAATTTAATATTCTGCTATCAGTATACGTATGTATGTCAATATGTGTTAGCCTGTCCATCTACTTTTCTGCAAATTAACTGGTGAATACCCTGTTGCAGTAAACTGTTAAGAGTAGAGGGTATTCTTGTGGTTTTTCACATATTTATACATATATTTAAAGATTGTTTGACTGGTATTTTAGGGTATTCATTTAAAAATTGATAAAAATTGATAAGGAAATAGATACATGCAAGGAAATGCCAGAATTAACAGAGATAAATATATAAACTATTCCGATTCATGGGAGGATAAATGTATGAATGGATTTATGTATTAATTTCAGAATATTTGTTGTATATTTATATAATGTCATATTGACAATAAATTAACCTCGATTCCCCTAATAGAACTTGATATTTACCATATCACTAAAATATAATAAAATATTCAACTTTTAAGTGCAAATAATTCTTGGTCTTTTTGCTAATTTATATAATATATATTAGTTTTTCTTAAGTGTTTTCTTCTATTATCAAAGCTCTAACCTTAATTAATTAAATTGCAGTCAACTCTACAGGGTATCATTTGGTTATAATCATTCCATAAACTAGAGCATACCTACATCTTTTTCAGCACATACAATATTTTTACTATCCTTGAATGTGTGGTAGCAACTGGTTTAGAGTCTCTGTCAAATATGGGGCGTGGCTTTATCGACAACAGAGGTTGGCAGTCGTATCTCTCGTAAACATTATTAAAATTCGTAATATGCAGCAATAAAATAATAATCACCAATAAAGCTCGAAGAAAACAAAAATAAAATGCTGAACACTGACTAACAATGTCATAATAATGAAGAAAGGATAAACATTTAACAGAACTGAATGCGTATGGATGAGATGATTGCTAAACGAGAGACTTTGGTAATCTTTTTTAGGGGATTGTTAAATGAAACATTTTAAAGGGCATTATGTCTGGTCAGGGTCCAGTTGTGTCGTGTCTTCTTTCCTTAGTTAGTACCCTTTTTTTTCACCATTTGCCAATGCCTTTTTGTATGCCCCTTTCCATTGGCAATACTTTAATGTGCCTGTTGTTGGTTTTATGACTCAGCGGCTGATGTAGCAGTAAATTTTAACTTGCAATTGTTTTAATTGTTCGGGCCCGTCGTGCTCGCATATTTATGGCATAACGGAAATGAGTTAATAACAAAGTACAAGCAGAGTCCAGAGTCAAGTCTGGCCAGATTTAATACCTGACAGGGATAAACGTTTTGTTGTTGGTCATGTTACCCTCTCACGTCTTTTAAACCATCCCTCTCCCCCCACACACCGATCTCATTGGCTTGTTAGAGTTGTTGAGAGTATGTATGTGAGGGAAGGAAAGGGAACTGGGCGTGTGGCATTGTCATTTAAATGAAATTACTGTCAGATTTTACAGAAATAAAATCTCGAAATTGCGTCTGTTTTATGTACTACACCCTGTCTCCATCACGTTCTAACGGGGTCCATTCTATGGTTGCCCCCTCCCCCACCCACCAACTCTAAAGATTGGCCACGTTGCGTACTATCTCCGAGTTGTGCACAACATAAAAATTTATGACTATACATTGGACAGTATAATTTCGTGTGGACTTACAAATGTTTTAACTGTGGGATTGAAAAAGCTTTCGCGTGCCTGGATGAAAGATAAGCCTGGTTTCAACCGGACATAGATTTCACTTGGATTTCAGTCATGAATAATGTTGAATAACAGAATTCAACTGGATGGAAATGTCATTTGCAGCATGAAGAACATACATAACATATAAAAATGTAGAATCTAAATAAATGACAGGAAAATGTTGTTGTACCCTGGGCCCATTAAAAATTGACATAATAAAAGGTGAATATTACTTAAAGGAATAACTGAATGGTTTGTGCAGTCATAAGAAATATAATAAATCTTAAATAAACTTCATATTTGATAGACTATAACTTTCCAATTCTCGCAAACTGCTATTTTCCATTCAATTTTAAACACAGAAGAATTGCGTATACGTTTTAATTATTTCTAACAATTTATACCATCGGACATTGGAATTTATAATTAATTTAGTTTTTCTAATAGCTGCAAAAGGTGTTTGACATATTTTCCATTAATTAAGAAATATGTTACATCTGATACGTAGAAAAGTATAATATCAGGGAAACTTGAGTGCAACACTCGCTATAAAGTCACTTGTCAGCTGTTTGAGAAGCGGAAAAGGAGAAAACTTATTTAAAGTTAATTCAGTTGTTTAATCTTGAGAAATCCGAAACTGATTCAACCAAGTAAACAAACAAATACACCTCTGTTAAGTTAGCGAATTCACCGTAAAATTCCATTCATTTCCTTTGCAAACTTCTCTGCGTTTCTCAGTAGAAAACTTAGAGTTCTTACGACTAATTATTTTACCCTAAAAATTCATTATTTGTGTGAATGTATGTAACAGGCAGAAGGAAGCATCTCCGACCCTACAAAGTATATATATTCTTGATCAGTATCAATAGCCGAGTCGATTGACACCTGTCCGTCTGTCTGTCCGTTTGTCCGTCCGTCCGTCCGTCCGTCTGTCTGTTCGTCTATATGAATGCGTGGATCTCAGCAACTATATGAGCTAGAGACTTCGAATTTGGAATGTAGGTTCATAAATACCATACGCAGATCAAGTTTATTTTAAATTTTCGATATCAAGTCCCGTTTCTTTTAAAATTAGAAAAATCGACATAACATAAGCAATATTAAAGCTAGAGACTTGAGATTTGGCAGACATGGTTAGTATCCTACTCTCAATGTGTGCTACAAATTTCAAAACGATCGGATATTGAACTCAGAAGTTATTCAAAAAACAAATTTATATCAGCGCAGCAGATCCGTCGCAGCGCAGTCGCAGCGCAGTCGCTGCCCCGCGGCGACGATATAACGAACGAAAAGACGCGTTTGTGTCGCTAAACATAAAACATCAACAGGCGCAGTCCAGTGTTGCCAGACTATCGCAAGCTACCTACTCTCGATGCAAGCAAAATCGACTTCAAGCGAAATATTTAAATCTTATAATAATGAAAATACATGTCTTTGAAGACCTGCACAGGCCTGCTACTCTTTCGAATAATTCCATATATTTACAAGAGCATAATAAAAGGTGAATATTACTTAAAGGAATAACTGAATGGTTTGTGCAGTCATAAGAAATATAATAAATCTTAAATAAACTTCATATTTGATAGACTATAACTTTCCAATTCTCGCAAACTGCTATTTTCCATTCAATTTTAAACACAGAAGAATTACGTATACGTTGTAATTATTTCTAACAATTTATACCATCGGACATTGGAATTTATAATTAATTTAGTTTATCTAATAGCTGCAAAAGGTGTTTTGACATATTTTCCATTAATTAAGAAATATGTTACATCTGATACGTATAAAAGTATAATATCAGGGAAACTTGAGTGCAACACTCGCTATAAAGTCAGTTGTCAGCTGTTTGGGAAGCGGAAAAGGGGAAAGCTTTGTTAAAGTTAATTCAGTTGTTTAATCTTGAGAAATCCGAAACTGATTCAACAAATTAAACAAACAAATACACATGTTAAGTTAGCGAATTCACCGTAAAATTCCATTCATTTCCTTTGCAAACTTCTCTGCGTTTCTCAGTAGAAAACTTAGAGTTCTTACGACTAATTATTTTACCCTACTTTTAGCCATTATACTCAGATATCATTATTTATTGCTTTTTAACATGTTTTTTCTTTATTCCAGCGTATGGAGAATTTTCTTTTGTATTTTATTTTATTTTTTTTAGCGCTTCTCAGTAATAAATTGCTGTAAGCATAAGACTAATTATATCTTTTATGAGCTATTGTAAGATTTGATATTAGTTATTATCTACCTGTAGGTCTTACCTTCATATCTCTCAATCAGAGCGACTTCTGTGTGTGTGTGACTTTTTTGAGCCAAGTTAAGCTGTATGAGAATAGCAAAGACGAGGTAGTATTAACTGCTTACAAGCATTACACAATTGGATATAAGCCCACAATCGGACCACGTTTCATATTGAGTTGTTATTGCTGGTCGAGGGGCATTAAACAAATCCATTGGCGGGACAACCACACGCAAATCTTGATTGAATCAACTTAATTTAGATCAGAACTCAGTGATTCGTGCGGTCGTAAAAAGCGCGACATATTGGACCACGACTTATCACACGTGTGTGTTACCCAACTACCCCACCCACACAAATGCACACACACATACAGAGGGACATACATACATACCACTGACCCACCGACCTGTACTGTAACGGTAACAACTCGTGCCACAGCTAACGCTTTGTTTTGGCCTGGTCTGGTCTGGTCTGGTCTGGTTCCCTGTGTCTGTAAACTTTTATGACACGTGCATTGCATTGGACCGGCAACGTTCAATGTCCAGCAACAAATAACACCGGGCACCGAGAGTTGTTTAATAATAATAAAAACAAATGAAAGAGCACGTAGTTGAGCAACAATAGTAAAGGGAGTCCGGTGGGGAAATGGGGAAAAATTGTGAAGAAAAGGAAGGGGAGAGGGACGCGTTGAGTGCCGGCTGTGTCTATCTCCCATGTGCTGGGAATGCCATTTTGCATGTTGCTAAAACTATTGCCGTTGTTTTCGTTGTTGTCGTTGTTGTTGCTGTTGTTGCTGTTGGTGTTGGTGTGACAAAGCAGCAACCAATTACCAAATACGAAAAATGACAACTTGCAACAATACACCAAACAAAACCAAAACGAAACAAACAAAACAAAACAAAGCACTAAAAACCAACACAACAAAACAACAAAAAAAATAGAGAAAAAAGCGAAATATGTTTCGAACAACGGACAACAACAGAAATCAACAACAACAACAACAAGAACAACAACAACCAGGGGGAAAACTCCAACCGCAGCTCAAAACATTATCCTGTGCCACCAATTTGATTTGATAGTTGCACAGCCGACGTCCGAGCTGTGCCGCTGTCTGCCCCACTACACTCTCCATCTCTCCATCTCTCTCTCCCTCTCTAACTGCCTATCTCTTTCTCTCTCGCTCGCTGTGGCAATTGACACGTTAGCTTGGAGCTTGGCAGCAGTTGGCACTACAACGGCCAGAGCAGCCAGACATTCAGCTGGCTTGTTTTACGAGCATGTTGCACCTATCCAACTATGCACAAACCGTTCTACCTATACAAAATACATACATACATACATACATACGTTAACGTATATACATATGCACATGTATTTGTTGCTACGTGATTTCATCAAACGTAACAACACAACGACCTAAAGAATTTCGTATTGAATGCAAAAATTGTGCAAACTCGTGAATACAAAATGCTTTCAACTTGCGTGGGCAAAGAGACCCCAACTTGCAAAGAACTAACAGTTACAATACCCTGTACTCATCAAAATGATCAAAAGAGGGTATTACACGCTTCATATAGACTCAATATAGTCACTATTGAGTTATATTTGGATTAATAAATAAGAAATACCCCAATATACTATATACCAATAAGCTAAAGTCTATGGCAGAATAAGTATAATGAGCTGTAATATTAAGCGAATATTATATACAATTTTAAGATGACTTATAGTAGAATCAATTGTCTATCCGATTAGCATACAAATGTCAATTTGATTTTTAAAGATAAATATAAATATTTCTAGTAAAATGCCATTTTAAACATTTTCTTCTATGTATCCTGAATATATCTAAACTATTGCTTGATAAACTTCAGGGAAATTCAACAAACTATAGATAGTTATTTAGTTTTCTTTTCATATGAATACAGGGTATTGTTTAGTTTAGTAACTGTGTTTTCGTTATGAGTATTCTTAGTTGTTATTTGTTGCCACCGTTATCTCTGCCACACTTTCCCCCCTCCCCGCTGTCACAGTATCCGAAAATTTAAAATGAAATCAGAGCCAAACGCCAGACCAACGATGACCAATTTCTGGCCAGTGGCAAACTGAATTATATTTTGAGTGGTTTTTCAAACTGAGACTCTGCCACACACTCACGTACTGTTTTTATGTCTGTGTGTGTGTGTGTGTTTTGATGTTGTCAAGCAATTAAAAATTTTGTGCCAATGCCGTAATAGAAATTTAGCTAGTTTTACTGGCATTTATCGTACATTTAGTGCCTCGCAGACAGAATTGCTGTCTGAATGGAAATTTAATTCCATCTCAATGTGTTTGTGGCATGTGTATGGTGATGAATGCCTCTCGCCTGGAGACAAACAGTAGAAAATTGCGCTCATTTTGCCATATTTTTCTAAGAGAATGAAAACTTTATAACAATTGCGTTTGCAGTCTGAGATGAATTATTATTACGTTTTATACCCTGACTGGAGATATATTATAAAGAAGCTGCATAATTTGTAGCTACGAGATACTAGGAGGAGTTTACGACTCTTTGGTCGCTTGTTAAGTATATTTCCAAATATATATAACTATTGTCGAAAACCGTAAAAGACACTGCAGTGAAAGAATATGGAAGGAAAACTGTTGAATGTCTCAATTGGTTAGCGCTGCCTCAAATTCAAATAAAATACAATAATTAAATCCGCAAATTCTTAGTTACTTGTTTTGAAAACTTGGCTAAGAGCCACGATGAAAAAGTCGTAAGTTCTATTAGTTGTAGTCGAGTTTCATTATTATTAAGTAGTATTAATTATTGAGTTATGTATGTCATGTACTTATACTACATCGTTTTAAGACTTAACATGTTATAGAAAGATCATTTACTACCAACTCTTAAGCTTTAGTGGAAAATTAACTTTAGAACTCTGTCTGCATTAGGTTTAAATTTTTGTTGGTTTGTGGAAACGGTCGTTGTGAATCGGCCAGTGTCCAAGTTAACTGATACTATTTTCTATATATATTTATAGAAAAAGTTGATCAATTATGGTTCTTCAGGTTTTCAAAGCTCGATTTCGACAGCAGACAAATTGCTAAAAAACTATTAATTCAGAAATGTCGAAAAAATAATCCTCGGGGGAAACAAAACAAATTAGGGTTGTGCAAACAAGAGTTCAATTCGCGCCTGGTGAACGCAGCTAGAATTCATATTCGCACATATAACTATAAATATATAAAAAAATCATAAAAAGACTATAATATTTTAATTGGATATCATACAGAGTAGCTTGCAGTCGAGTATTTTGGCTAGATGAATCATTTGTATTCACTGCCTTTTTGAGTATTATTTAATGACCCCATAAACGTTTATTCTTCGCTATGCCATCCAAATTTAGTATCTATTCCATGGCAATCGATACAAACAATTCTTGGGCGAAATTATTGCCATTATTTGTGATATTCGTGGTAGTATCAACGATCCTCTGTTTAGCTACCTGTAAACACATTTATGCATATGCCCCCCACGGTCAACTTTTAGAATTGGCTGGGTGTAAAAATACCAAGACAGTCTTAAAAGCGAAGCTTCATTTGCGATGCGAAGTTTGCTCTCTAGAGGCTGAAGTCGTTACACTTTTTATGAGCACCGCAAATCGTATTAGTTAATCCGACAGATACACATGAGAACTTTGCAACGTGCAACGTGAATGACTATGGCAACTATAGCGTCCATATGTATGATAATTTCATTGAATTCGTTTTTATACCCTGTACGTAAACCAGGTTTAAACTGAGATTGCACTCGAATATGAAATATCACGCATTTGGCTCTAAGATATACATGGGATATATTTAGGAGTATAAACTGTATTTCTAGATTTATAGAAGTCTATATATCATGACAGTAAACATTTTGTTTGATATGGTATGTTTTGGACAAAAATTGTTCCATTTGAACTATAATTAATCAACTGTTTTCTGCAGGGTATCTTTGAGTTAATGCTAATGGTAGCTGCAGCTTGGCTTATTTAACTATTTACCACTTCCTTCACACATGGCAGCAGCTGGAGCTCCAATGGATATAGTCGATGGTTTCAGCTGATTTATTGTTTGTCATACGGCTTGAAATTGCGCTTTAAATTTTGCGCTGGCTTCAAGTTGCAACAATTACATGTCCATGGCTTTGGCCACGAGGCCCAGTCACTTGCATTGTTATCTTTTGCATGGTTAGGAGTCCCTGGTAGTCTCCCACCCCTGGCAGCCTCATACCGCCCCTTGTGCCCGGCTATTGACTATTTTTTTCGCGCTTAAGTTGTCGTCGTCGTTATATTCCTTCCTGTCTGTTGAAGCAGTCGTCAGTGCTGAATTCCAGAGCCGGTCGTCGTTCCTGTGATTTATAAAAGCACAGAAGGTAGAATGATTCTTCGACGTACGTAGCGTTGGGCTCAAAAGAATTTGCAGCTACACAGATACACTTACACTAACACAAAGACAGTCACATCGGGCAAGAAACATGAAGAAGCTTTTAACGAACTCTTTTCATTTGTACTCGTACTCGTACTCGGGAACGATGACAAGGTTGCTTATTTCTCTTCCCTCTCTCTCTCTCTCTCTCTTTCTCTATCTCTCTTTCTCTATGGGTTTTTTCTTTCGTTCTTTCTTTCATTTTTTATTTGTTGTATTCCAGGTTCTGTTGTTGTTTTTGCTTTATGCATATGTATCGTCTGGGATCGCTTGAAGCAGCGGCTTCGATTTGGTTTGTGTATTAAAATTTTGCTAAACAAAAATGTGTGTGCAGGCAGGAAAGAGAACTGGATGTGGCAGTTGCCCCATCTCTCAGTGGCGGGCTTTTACTGGCTGTCTCCACACACAGACATCGGAAGCCCCCGGTTGAAGAAGTGATGACAACAACGACGTATGAGCACCCGAGTTTGTGCCGCATTTAAATTTCAAATTGGTTCGTTAACATGAAGTTAACATATCTGCTAATTGCTGATTGCCAAAGTCGCTCGCAGAACACAGAACAGAGCAGAAACCGAACAGAGAACAGAGACCGAACCCGAACCCGAACTCAAACCCCAACTCGATGCCTTAGCGTCAGCAGGAGCAGCAGCAGCAGAAGCAGCAGCAGCAGCAGCAGCAGCAGCAGCATCAGCATCAGAGTCACAGTCAGAGTCAAAACCCGGCAGCTACTTGCTACCAATGTAGTTTGGCCTGTATCTTGATGCCTCTGTGCAGGCAGCGGCAGCATCCACAAGTAACAACTACAACAACTGCAACAACTATTGCAACAAGCAGTGCAACAACAACAACAAGTGTGGGGCAGGTAGGCTACGTACGAGCCTTGCATATTGCAGTTTGTTGCAACGCTGCTGCGTATCTAATAGATACACGCAGTAAGAACAACAACAACATCGCCTCGTTGCATGCAGAGGCCTTTCCTTCTGCCTTTCTTATGGAAATTTGATGTTGTTGCAAAGTTAAGTTCATTAAGTGTTAGTATTTGAACCTCTGGCTGACAGTCGTTTGCCTTGCCATCGATACAATCTCTGCCTATGCCCCTGCCTCTACCTCTGCCTCTGCCTCTGTCGATGCCGATGACTTTGCATCGCTGAACAAATTCAAGTGTTTTGGCAAATGGCTGTGTCTGAGGTGGGTCTTGGCCAGATCTACACACAAATACAAACACACACACACATATATACACTTGCTAACGCAGTGCAGACACCTTTGATAAGCTGGCAGGGCCTCACAGTTAACCAATTTAGAGCACACGCCCCTTGCGTTAGGCACAACAAAATATTGTATCGCAGATGAGCTGACAGAAAGGCCCCCAAGGTAAATATTGTGAAGTGCCAGGCAGGGCGTTGGGGCAAGGCCATCATGCGACTATGCACTATGCAAGCTGATGAATTGAACATTGAACTAATTGCATTGAAGTAATCCTCTTCTTGGTATTAAAAGCTGCTAGCTCATCTTACTTTGATTCTTTGCATTTTCGAAAGAATTCGAATACTACGTTAGTTGAAGAGCAACTTTACAGATAGTTAATGAACTATTCGTTTAAGGAGCTTTTGTAGTCGTCGTGTGAATGAGCTTTTAATGAAGCTTTCTTATGATCTGCAATAATAAATACATTTTGCCAAAGATAATGAACTTTACTATTTGGTTAATCAAGAAGATTATATTTAGTTAAGCGCTTATTAATTGCGATTTATCTGTGTGTTGAAAAGGCTTCACTGAGTTAGTAATTTTTGCATGAATATATCTATCAGATAGTTATCCAAGACCTTAACTTAAAATTGAAATTTTGTTTATATAATTTATGTAATAATATATTAATGCATATATAAATATATTTGAAAATTTGCTGGTGTAAACAATTATTAGTCTATAAATATACGGAAAAGAAGCTCGTTTTTTTACGACTGATGGAGTTTGTTTATATGCGTTAAGACACTTGATTTAGATCTGATAAATTATGTATAATACTTGTATAGTATTTTATAATTCTATTTCATTCTATGTATTTCAACAGACTTTATTATGTACACTTGAGTTGAGTTCTTTGTCATCATTCTTAGATATTACAAACTCTTTCCCAGTAAATAATTATTCACCCACATACTTATTTAGAGCTGTCTTTGTTTGATTGTATCAACTATATAGTATGTGGTTAAACAATTTTATGATCAAAGCAGGTTCATTATGTAATTCCCACAACGTCTTATTAAACCCTACGCATACACTCGTATCAGCTTTAACTATTTGAATAGTTATTCATTTTCATTTTATTGTCAATACGAAGCGTTGCTCAATTTTAATTAGAATTGCAGTCGTGTGACCGCATTTTCCACTTTCCCAACTTCTTGAAGACCATTAAATAAAATAAAATTAAAGAAGAGACGAGATAGAGAAAACACTTACTCACTGCAATTGCATTCGAAAAGAATTCCCCAACTCGTTAGGCTGAGCTGTCAGTCAGTTGCAGTGGCAGTTGCAGTGGCAGTGGCAGTGTCAGTCTGTGGCAATGCCAGTTACTTCGTCCGTTCATCCATTATCATTATTGGTTAATCATCGCCGGCAATGCCATAACATTAAAAGTAAACAGCACATTTCAAACGGGTTTCTTTATTTTTTATCATCAGGCCAGCGCCTGCCTTAATCAGCAACAGTTGCCTCTTCCCCCATTCAGCTTACAGCCGCACCTGCCACCTGCCACTGATACTGTGGCAACTGTTCAGTGTCCAATTCTTAGCTCTGTTCAAGTCCAGTTAGAGGGTCACACGGATTAGCAAGCAGCCTATTTTGAAATTAATTACTAAAACGTAATTTGAATAAAACTTTGTTGGTGGCAAATCTTGAAAACGAAGTCGCGGATGAAACGATTCAAGTGTACGACTACGTAATTTGATTTTCCCTGGAATCGTAAATTAATTTTTTTCCGTAAATCTTCGCAGACCCTGGACCCAGCTCACGGTATCTGTCTCCCTCTTTCTCTCTCTCGCTCTTGCTCTCTCATTGTACATACAAAGTAGTTTTTTGGCCGCGGTCGCGAATAAACCATCAGATTTCGATATAATCGTAAATTTTCGCCAGGCGCAGAGCACACCAAACCAAACCAAAGCAAAAAAAAAGTGTCACAAAGAGTCAACGGCAATAAAATAGCTGAGCGGAGTCAAGTCAAGTCGACTCCACTCGAGAGTCGACTCTTGAGTCGCCAGTTGAAGGCGAAAATGTGATTAAGTTGCGCGCAAAATCCAATTTTTATAACTGCAGAATCACTTGGCTTTTTCCCTCCCCCACTTGGTGCCTGCAACAGCAACAGCAGCAGCAGCAGTGGCAGCAGAGACAGCAACAACGAGCTGCCGCCATTTGGGCTAAGGCGAATTGAGTCCGCTGCTCGTAAGATGCTTGGCAGGGCAATAATCATAAATTTAGACAACAACAACGGCGAATCGGCAAAACGAGGCAACGTTCAACGATTGGAGAGGCGAAAATCGGGGGCTAGGGAGGAACGACCGGCTAACCGGCAGCCGCCACATATTTGTGCGCCAACAGTAGGCAGACAGCTTGCCGAGAAAACGGATACCCAGCATCAGTGCCATGTGTGTGCTCCATGTGCTCCATGCTCTATGCTCCCAGCCTGGTTACCACTCGCCAGTCACCAGTTACCAGTCACCAGTCGCACGCCGCTGATCCGTCCTCGTCTGCTGGTTTTGGGGGTCGTTCTAAGCAAACAAATGCTTAAAGCATAAAATATTGATATATATATATATACGATTTTTTTGGAGCTGTCCCTGTGGCAGCAACAATCGATGTGCGGTTTTGCCATTCCCCAATATGAAGTTGTCTTTTTATTTGATTTTAAATTGTTTATTGCTTTGCATATTTCATAATTCTTGTTCGTTTTTCTTCGCCAATTCCTTGGCCTTGGGCCTGAGGAGCAGCAGATGTGTGTGGTAGTTTCATGTGTGTGTATCTGTAATCCGATTGGAACAGATTGGTGATATCAAACGATCATCGAAGTAAAGGAATATCATTGATGTTGCTCTCGATTCGATTGTAGATTGTGCAAGAATTGACAGTTCGTCGCAGATTAAATGGAATCTGTAATATAAATAATATTATTGCAGTTAATTTTGAGAGGAACTGTTAAAGTATCATAGTTAAGGGATAATGCTATTGCAACAATAATAAACAAAGATAAATAAGTCAATTTTTATTGTAGATTATGTCATTAGACTTTTAGAGTTGAATTGATTAATTTAAGTAATAAATACTAAATAATTTCGAACTATTTATAAATGAAAATACATTAAACCTATAAATTCAATATCATATTAACGTTTGTATGTTAATTTAATTCAAATTAAACTTTTAATAAATACATTAATATGTAATTTATTGGGTCAGCCTCAATTTAATGATCGAGCAGTTATTTTAGAACTCTGCACGACAGATACCTAATACTATATTTAAGTTAAATATTTAAGTAGTTAAGAAGCATTTATGTATACATTTCTTCATCTGTAATGTTCTAATAACTAAATGAATTAAATTCACATTGGACCACGTAAAGGGTCACATCTAGTTTTAATTAGTATTAGTAACAACTATTATTCCTTTCTACGTGAGCGAATAGAATTCACTAACAAATGATATCCTTTATACACTATAATTTACAGTTTAATAATGGGAAATTTCTAAAAAGGAATTCGACTAGAAGTGACCCGCATCCCAAATAAAAGCTGTTAAAATAATACATTAAATTAAAAACTTTGCTCAATTGTTAAAGATAAGTACGTTCAGAAAATTGCAGGATGTGCACAGAACTCTTGAAATATATCTCCACTTAATAAATATTAAGCTATATATAAATTACTGTTTATACCTAACAATAAAATATGATACTTTCTTTGAAAATAACGCTTTTGTTTTCCAAATTGTAGTTGTTTTTATCCAGTGTGCACCAGAAATAATTCTTTTATAGCTTTACATGCGTTGCACACCTTGAGACAAGAGTATAAAATGTGTAATATATATGTTATATAAAAAATAATCCAATAAGGAAGTGTTTTAAATATCGAAGTGTGTGAGTGTGCGAATGTTTAATATTCATGCTAGGTGCTTGGTGGAGAACAAGCCTTGTAAGTAAGGTGATTACGAGTGTTACCAACAATTTGAGTTTCAGTTTGAGTTTGTGCAATCGATAAAACGTTCGTGTTTTAGAGGTTTTACGATTAGTAATGTGATAGTTATAGCTGCCATATATTAGATAGCCAGTTACCATTTAGAATCGTGAGAATTGCCAGTCTCATCGAAGTTAACGGTTTATGCTAAACTTGGCCCTACGTCTAGAGACACATACATACATGCATACATACATGTGTCCATATGTATGTAATTCCCCATGCCAATTAGCATGCACCAAAAGTGCAAGGCAATGGCATTTGCGAGAAGACATTACGAGGTATTATATTTGTAACTCGCCACGCATTGTTAAACGGAGTACCGGGGAATGGTCAACAATTTAAATGAAGTTACGTCCACTTCAAGCACTTTTCTGGCCATGTAATTGAATTGTGTCGGTGTGTGAGTGTAAACATAAAATTAGTTTTCATGGCGTTAAAAAACGCGTTGGCCAGTCAACAATTTCCAACGAAAAAATTCAATTTAATGCATTTTCAAGTCTTAAGTTTGTGTCTCGTCTTTTTTGTCTTTTATTTTTATAGCTGTTCGGCGGGCGCATAAAAGGTTATCGGCATTTAAAAGGGCAAACTGCGAGTAAAAAAAGAAAAAAAGACTCACTCCGGCCATTATATGGTATTATATATACATATATTGAAGGAGTGTGTGTATAGGGCCAAAGTGCGTGCAGAGCCGCGTAATTGGAACAATGCCTGATAGGCTTGACCTGAAGAACAAGTGCATCCCACAAAATGCTACATTACATTTTAACTACTCTATTCACTTTTTTTGAGTGTAGTGTTTTCTTTTCTTTCTCCTATTTAAATTTTATTTTATTATTTTGTAGGCGTATGTGATTAGCGATTGCGTGACAGAGAGACCAAGGGCATGGTCAGAAGTGATCATAAATATATTTCATAATTGGCCAAATGCCTCGCTGGCCAATTATGATAATTGCATAATTTTCGTTCTAAACAAGCCAAAATACTCGTACGCAGACAAGACTTAACAAGCTTATATGACAGTGCTATAAAGCTACACTGAGCGAAATCGAATAGCTAAAGGTTTTTGAATAAAACTACGACAAGAAAAAGCAAATTTTCCTGGGGTATCCATTATTATTGTTAAAAATACAAGTGAACATATCACATTTCACAGCCCTAAATCGTTAAAAATGTAATTTCAAATATAATATGCACGTTTTAAAATACAGAAACTTCTGAAATATATTTTAAAAGTGTAGCAATTTTATATTTGTAGTAAACATAATAAACTATTGTGTTTATATAATATAATTTATATATAAATCATGTTCATTGTTATGTTGAAGCAAGAATACAAAATTATGCAATGTGTGCTTAGAACAAATGCTGAATTCTTCAGTACTTATAAGTGATATATACTTAAACTATATAATCTTAATAATACTTTACTTAAGGAATTATAGTTATATAGTTAAATCACACTGCTAACTCAATAAAGTCAACGCTTTCTCTCTGTGTATTTAACTATAGCTAAATTTGTATGTTTACTGTTGGATTTATGTCTTAAGACGCCGGCGCAGACGCAGCAGCCGCAACTGCCGCCAGCTAAGGTTTAGGTTGCTTTGGCTTTGGCTGTGGGTTCGGGTTACCACCGCGTCCAGGAAACAATTATCAACATGCTTGTTTTGGGGGGGCGCTCGCCACGGAAGCGGCAGCGAGGTCCGATGGCCACCAGGTTTTTTTTTTTTTTTTTTGGGGAGCGGGAGCGAATGCGTTTAGCCTGCGGACGTTGTGCTGCGCATGCGTTTAATTTGCTACGACGACGACGACGACCGAGGGTAACGGCAGCCTCAGTTCCAACGGCCAACGGTTGGGGGATTTTGCCTGAATTTCAGTTTCATTTTGGGACAGCGAAAATGAGCGAGAGGCGGTTGATTCAAATTAGCCACGTCTTCAAAAATATCAAGCAACAAACAATGGAATGAGCAGGCGGTGCCCCAGAGGCGTTTACCAGGCCGGCTCAAAGCAGCCAACCAGTCAACCAACCAAGCAGCCAAGCAACCAACCAGGCGACTCCAAACGAGCCGAGACTCGGACTCAGCCATTGCCTGGCTAGTTGGCCGATCAGTCCGTTCCGTCTCTCTATATGTGCATATGCGTTTCACTCGCTGATTATAGGGTCGAAATTGCCGGGTTCAACAAGATTATTAATGTGCGCCTTCTTGTTGTTGTTGTTGTTGTTGATTTCTGTACAACTGGAACTTTGTTAGTGGCATGCAACCCCGAACTGAACCGAAACTGAAACCCCAAATAACTTTTGAGACATGTTACTCTTTAACTTTTGTTTGTTTAACGTGTCTGCAAATTAAATACCAACAACAGCATTGACAACAAACAAATTAAATGGAAATGGCATTCGAAATGGGTATTGGAATTGGAATTGGGTTTGGTTATGGAGACCTGCAAAATACACCCACACGTGTGCGAAAATAATGTTATAAATATGTTCTTGTCCAGATCGGGGGCTGCGTAGGCCGGCGCTCTCTCGAGCTGTCCCGGTTAGGGCTTAAAAACCACAACAAAAACAACAAAATAAAAAAAAAAACATGTTGTCTGTTCTCTCCGTTTTGAGATACATATGTTTGTTGCTGACATATCCGCAATGTGGCAGCAACATAATATAAATTGACATTGACAGTTGACATTTGTGGTACATAAATATTAGCCAGGGCTCTCGGCCTGGCATACATCAACAGCCTCAGCATCAGCTACAGCTACAGCTACAGCTACAGCTTCAGTTTTAGCCACAACATCAGCTACAGCAATCAGCAGGCGGCAACTTACTTATAGACTGACCAGCCTCTGTTAACCAGCTCGCTTTCTTTGTCTTCGGATCTTTTGTTGTTGTCATTTATTTATTTATTTTTTATTTTTTTTTGGGATTTTGAGTTAATTTGTTGTTGATAGGTTGACATTTTCAATTGGGGCATGCAGCATTCGCTGCATGAGGTAGCCACAACTGGCAATTGGGTTATGCATCTTGGCTTAGATCAGAGTATCATTCAATTCAATTGTGGCTTACACAAACAATTTTTATGTCTAATTGGAGTGAAAATAAATAAAGTTAAGGCATGTTGAAATTTCAATTGCTTAATATAAACTGTATGCTATTTTATATAGTTAAGTTTTGCAATTTACATTTCTTACATTGCATATAATCAAACAATAAAATAAAATATTTTAAGATTAATGAACTACAATCACTTACTGCAATATTTTCCAATATTTTCAAACATTTTGACATTTTATTTTACCAGATAGTCTTTGAAATTCTCCAGAAAAGTTTTAATTGTTTTTGATTTTATGTGTTTTCCTATGGAAATAAAATGGACTTTTTTATTTTCAACATTTTTAATACTTTATAGGAATTCTATTTATAACAATTGGGTCAATCTACAATCTCCACGAAATGCTATTCTATTAAATTTGTTTGCCATAAACATAATTTTCTATAGCTTGAATTTATGTGACTCTCTTATAAACAGAAACTTCTGCTAAATGTAATGCTATATTTTTTTTTATAAAATAAGGATTTAGTGTCATTGCATAGTAACTGATTTTAATATAATATCGTATCATATTCATAATGTCAATTCGTTGCCACATGTAGATTTTATTATTATTTCTTCTCTTGCCAGAAACCTATCTGCTTATGAATTAACTCATTGAGCAAAGAGAGTGTATGTAAAATAATATCCTACTCTATTAAAGTATCTTTAATGAGTTCCATATCGTGAATAGCTCTGTTGCTGACTATATATCGTATATACTATTATCAGAAGCATCTGTTGCTCAATCTGCCATACCATTGTCTGCCCATTAAAGACCTGCCTTTGCACTCAAATTTCAATTTGGAGCTCAATTTTCCCATGGCAGATTCTACACCTATCACTGTGTACCTTTCCTGAGCCCACCGTCACTTGGTTCGGTCGGACACATAAACAAGTCGACTTTAATGCTTCCTTTCGTACCCAAGACGAAGAATGAAGCAACACTTTTATTGATTCGGCAAGTAAATCAAACCATTGCAGCACATACTTTGAGATACCCTCAGGCTAATTAGTATGCCCGCTCATGCCTGCATATAAAGCAGGCTAGCTAGCGATGATGATGATGAGCCGACCTGCATGCCAAAAGGATTCATTCGAATGTCCCAATGATGCTCCCAAATGTGAAATCAAAATCAAGGCACAGCCAGTCAAGCTGTCTGGGTCTGATTTTGTTTTCAGTTTTAGTTTTAGTTCTGGGACTGGGACTGGGACTGGGACTGGGACTGGGACTGGGATTCCTTTGCAGACATTGTGTCTATGGTATAAATATGTTAATTGCTTGGGACCCAGGCGGTCTTATCGATGTGGCGACGCATGTAGTCCATTACTCAAACACTTTTCTGATCCTTAACCCCACCATGATACAACTATACACACAGGCACACACAACCCGCAGCAGACGCGCTGGAACCATTCCCGAAAATCATCTTTCATGTGCCGGCGCAGGAAAACATGTGCGGGGATCGAAATGGGCGGGGTTTGTCAACGGGTCAGCAATGGAAACTCAATTTGATTTCACTTTAGATAACAATCAATCGGTTCGATGCTTCGCTGCGCTCTACACAGAGATGCGCGCATGTTAACCCAAAAAAAAAACAAAACAGAAAAAAATAAATAAATAACAAAAAAAAAAAAAAGAAACTAAAACGGAAAAAAATAAAGTAAAATTTATTTAAATGAGCAAGGTTATGGTAGAGCAGTTCGCAGTGCGACACCTTGCCCCAGAGCACGCACATTGCATGCAACGCTACAGCGCACAGCAATAACAGCAACGAGAACAACAATACCAACAATAACAACTACGACAGCAACAAGGAATAACAACAAAAATAACAATGGAACATAATGTTATAACCCATCCAGGCGGTGAAAGAGTTGAAGAGTTAAAGTTGCAGAGGTGTTTCTGAAATTGTCTCTGCGCCTCCAAATCGACTGGCATTTTTATGTTGTTGTCGTTGTTGCTGTCGTTGTTGTTGTTGTTGTTGTTGCCCCTTTTGTTGTTATTTTGAACTTGTTTCGTATCGTAAATTCAATAATTTTGACATTTTATTGCATTTTTATTGCGTTTGTGACATCATTAAACGTTTTTATGACTCTTCTTTGTCGCTTTTTGTGCCTGAACTTTGGCTGCGTTCTTTATAAGTATGTGTATACTTAATACTTGGTTTAGAGAGTACTTTCGACTTATCGAAAGATATGTTTTGATCAGGTAATAACTTTTAAAAATATTATATGCGAAAATATACTTTATTTACACTTATTTTTATATATTTATTGAGATTATTATTACTATTAATTGCACAACATATAAAGATAAAAATGGATCTGACTTAAATATTTATATATTACCTCGTCTTTTTGTTAAATTATTTTACTTCATTTGAAATTCTTGCAAACAAATAGTTTTCTTTATTTATTTCACTAATATTTTATGATTTGTAGACAATTTCTACGCACTTGTGTACATTTTCTCATAGTAATCAATTATATATTTAATGTTTTATTTATTTTTTGTATTCTGACTATTTTTTTCAACAAACTAATAGTTGTTTAACTATTCTTTGAGTATATTATTACATATTTAATGTTATATTCGATTTAATTTTATTTATATTTCGAAATAATTGACTATATTGATTGTATTAATTGAAGATAGTGGAATATAGAACAACTGCAATTTCTCAGTATTTATTTTGAATTAAAACCCAATAAAAGCGAATGAAACACATTTTCCTTACGAAAGAAAGTTTCTTACCTAATCGCATTCTCCTGTTGTCCCCCAGTTGCGATCGTTTTTAGTTCATTTTGGATAAGAAAGAGTATTTATATTTCGTATTTCATACTCATACCTTAAGTTATTCAGGACTTATGCTGTATATTTTGTGATCATTCTATTGGCTTGCTTGTTGTTCTTGTCAATAATAAAAGTCCGTCTTTTCCCATTCGACTGCATATTAAATGTGTGTGTGTGTGTGTATGTGTTTGTTCTGTGTGTGCATCTTGCGCGACCTTTTGGCCATGGCCCTTTCGCTAACAGCCATGAAATTAGATGCGGCTCTTGCAACTTGTCTGTGAGCCGTTGGCTTCTTGTGCGCACATGTGACCCAAAAGGGTTCTTCATGCTGGAGGTCAACATTATGGCCTATTGGAAAGTAAAATTCGAAACTTAATTACCTGGCTACGGGAAGTTTCTTGTAACAAACCAGCTGACAGTTGAGTTACACCCGCGCAGCAACGACGCACTCCGGCTATTGGGGTTCCAAGCGGGGTCTAATGGCTAATGGCTAATGGGTAATGGGTTTCAATGCTCTTCGATTTTCTCATGTGTAAAATTGCCGTTGTTGTTGTTGTCGCTGTTGCTGTTGCTGTTGCTATTACTGTTGTTGTGTTTTGTTAATTTGTTTAATTGTCTTGCATATTTTTCTGACTGCACTTCATCTGCCGAGTCATGTGAATGTGAACAACTTGTGCGGTGTTGAACGCAATGAACCCTAAAAATGCACGCACATCCGTCTTAGAAACCGAACCAAACATTTTTTACTTGACCTGACCCATTGTGTTGTTGCATTAACTGACTTCGACTTGATGTCTATTCAAAATACTTAGCTGTATGCACCTCCTGTGGGTTCCATTGTGCCCAAAAATGAAATGCTCTATTCCCAAAAAAAAAATCAGGTGTACACACATTCAAAACGCTAATGAAACTTTACAAAAGAAAAGTTTTTTTCTTTATACATTTTCTTGGGCAACATTTTTGAACGTTTTTCTTTGACTTCAGTTGAGTTGAGTTGAGTTGAGTTGAGTTGATCGTGTCCTCACGGCTGGAGACATCGCCACGTCTTGGGCGCTTTTGTGTTGAGCTGTGAAAAAACCAACAACAACAGCAATAGCAACTACAACAAGCGGCTTAAATGGCGCTTTTATTTGTGAGGGGCCAAGGAGAGGACAGGGCCTTGAACAATGGCTAAAAAAGGTTTACCATGCGTTACAAAGCGCACTATGAGAAACAATGCTACAAAGCACTGAATGACTAACACACAAACTTCATTTGATATGGTAATTTACAGTGTTGGAAAATGTGCTTAGAAATCGAATGAGTCTGGGAACCTGGCGTAACGTAAATCAAATATAAATGATATATATATATTCATCAAGCTATACAATTATTGGCAATTATTTTAACTATTATTTATCTATAATGGCTAGCATATGATTTGGCATTTTAATATTCTAATTAAATGTTAGTGTAGAGTTAAGAGATTAATTGGAGAATAGCTAAAAGTTTATGATTTGATCATGCAGTTAATGTATTACTTTGTCTTTCATCTATCATTCAGTTAAGTAAATATTTTGACAGATTATCTCTTATATGCGAGTACATATATGGTATGATCTATACATATTTCTTCGTTCATACTCTTGAAGCTGTAAGGCCTTTACTTTACTTTCAAGAGAACATCGGTTGAGAACTTCGCTGTGAGCTTACTTAAGTTAGCTTTAATTTAAACCACTTGAAAATAACAATATTAGAAGACATTTATCTACAGAGAATAAGTAATATGTGCTAATTTATTCTCTACATTCATTAATATAGTTTAAAATGGGTTTTATTATAGTAGATTTCATTGTACTACGTTATTTATGACACGTTGGACCCAGCACTTTTAAGAACTAACCAGTGTCTATTATGTATGTTAATGAAACATGCATGTATATAATATTATACATTTTTATTATATTACCTATATATATATTCCTTATCAGCATCAACAGTAGTTAAAAGATCACATTATTTTGATGTATAAATAATTTTTTTTATCAAGAGGGATTATCATTCAAAGTTTTCAGATGCAATAGTCAAGTCTGTAGCTCATATAGCTGCTGAGATTGTCGGCTTAATACAGACGTACAGGGTATAATTAGTTATAAAATATAATATATTTAATAAATATACTTCACTTAAAAGAAAGGTAGTTACACTTTAGTCTTAGCATAGTTCTTTTACATAAGTATATTTTACAGAAATATTTGTTACTATTAGTCATTCTAATATTGTACAAATAACGTATTTGTTTATTTTATTGCATTAGTGGTACGCACATTTGTAGTTAATATTAACGAACCATATAGTACCCAAAAATTCTTAATCAACTATTTAAATTTATGCATAGCTGTTAATGTTTTACTAGCCCCCTTCCCACTGCGCTTGGTATGTGTGTGGGTTTATATACCCCCTAGCGTTGATCTAATTAAAATGACACCTTTTTCAGATATATTCATTAATTTTCCGAGCTTTTTATCATTTGTCAGTGAAATTGAACAAATTAATAAATTTCTCATGTGTATGATATGCGTTAATGTGGACAGTTGAGTGAAAAATTAGACAGTTGCGTCTGCAACTCTCAATGCAACCCTTAGGGGTACCCCTATAACTATGCTAATTATGTGAGATACAGAACTAGGCTTTAATAAAAATGTTATAATAATTCAGTTTGAGGAATTTATTGACCTGCTGGTCGACTTGTCAGGTCTTTGCCAAGTTGTAACCTAAAAGGCTGCACATGCTCAATGGGCGACATGTGACGGTGACGGCTATGATGATGTTGAATGAGGACAACGGGGGTTAGTTTTGGACCACGGCCAAGACACGCAACCACATGGAACCGAAGTCGTTGCCGAACTGAGAATCGGACAGGCTGTATAAATTTAATTTAGTCGGTCGGCTGTTTGCGCCTAACAATTAAAAGGCAAACTTCAACTAGAAACAATTTTCAAGATGAATACCAGAAGATAAGAGGCGTTCACCCGAGGGTCGCTGTGGCATTTACGCATGGCATGCAGTTGACGCCCTGCTCGGAGTTGGGTTTGTGTTTGGGTTCGAGCCAGGGCTACGGTTCGAACTATGCGCCGGCGTCTCTGTCTTTCGCCGAGTGACACAGCAAATGGTAATGGGGCATGCGTGTGTGAGTTGTGCGGTTCCTTCCCTGGCGCAAAATGTTAATAAAAATCATTTAGACAAAAAAAAAATAAAACGTATAAAGAAAATGAAAAAAATAATACACCTATAAATAGGAGGGAGGTAGGTGCATTCAAATTGTGTGTGAGACCATTTCTCAGCTCGTTTCTTAAGCGTTTCAAATTTTCCGAATTACAAAAAAAAAAGAGAGAAAAAAAAGAAATATAATGTTTGGCCATGGAATATTAATTTGGGGCAAGCAGGTAAAGTTGAGAGCGCGATATGTAAATGAATTCGTTTGAACGTTAATGAGTTGAAAAACGCCTCCTGTCTTTGTTTCTGGTTCTGTTCGTAGGGCCAACGCTACTGAAATTCACTTCACTTCAATATTAATTAAAGAAAAAGATTACGTTGTTCGTTTGTTCTTCATTTGCCTGTTGCCAGTTGCCAGTTTTTATTTCAATATACTCGTCGTCGTATGTATATTTATAGTAGATTTCTGCTACTCATTCTCAGTTGTCAGCCTTTTATTTCCTTTAATTAATCATATGCAATTTGAGTCTTGGTCTCATGGCGTCGTCTCGACTTGAAGTTGTTCTTCGGAGTCTGGCTGTTGATCCACTTAATTATTTAGCAATTTATTCTCACAATTGTTAACAATTTTTTTCCGCTTTGCACGTTTTGCGTAGCTTGGTAGCTCATTTCGTATTGTTGTTTTTGTTGGTTTTTATTTTTCTAGGGGATTGGCCTTAGTTTTCGTTTTGCCATTAAACTAATGAAATTAGGAGGAACTGTTTATGCTGATAAGACAAAACTATTAACGTTTTTCTCTCTCTTACTTTTGGCTTATTTTTTTATGTTTTTTGGCAATTAAACTGTAATTAATGATTGTCTGGGAGTGTGTGTGTGTGTGGCATTCGGTTGGGTCTACCATGGAGTTGATATGATGCCGGGTATGCGATTAATCAAGATCAATTAAAAAGAGTTCAAATATTGAACTTAAATCGTTTCATGGAAAGAGCGTAACGGGGCGTGAGATAGAAATTAAGAAATGTGCCGTTAGCATGCAACGGATATGACCTGATAGACATTGTATACGTATTACGCATACGTACATGTCTTACGTAATGAGTGAAAGTTTAAATTGTTGAAAGATCCATTTAAAGGATAACGTTGTTTTATTACGTAAGTGATTACACTATAAAGAATATATATTGTGAATCAGTATCAATAGCCGAGTCGATTGACACCTTTCCGTCTGTCTGTCCGTCTGTCCGTCCGTCCGTCCGTCTGTCCGTCCGTCTGTCTGTCTGTCCGTCTGTCTGTCTGTCCGTCTGTCCGTCTGTCCGCCCGTCCGTCCGTCTGTCCGTCCGTCTGTCTGTCCGTCCGTCTGTCCGTCCGTCTGTCCGTCCGTCCGTCCATCCGTCCGTCCGCCTGTCGGTCCGTCCGCCTGTCTGTCCGTCCGCCTGTCTGTCCGTCTGTATGAACGCGTGCATCTCAGCAACTATAAGAGCTAGAGACTTCAAATTTGGAATGTAGGTTCCTGAATACCATACGCAGATCATGTATATTTTCATTTTTCGATATCAAGCCCCGTTTGTTTTAAATTTAGAAAAATCACCATAACATAAGCAATGTTAAAGCTAGAGATTTGACACATGATAAGAAACTTGGGCTTAATGTGCCCAGAAAATTTCATCGCGATGGCACGCCTCTTTCGCCCACAATTGGAAAAAGCTGATAACAAGACCAGTTTTATAGCTAGTTTTGTCAAAATACTTTTGCTTTAAGACCTAATTACGCATTTTAACTGAGTAAATTACGTAATTGCATATGCTTTAAATCTATTAAAAGTTTTGCTTAAATAAGTATTTAGTATATTGCATTATCATCATACACTACGATTTTATTTAAAGATTACGTAATAGTTTTCATTATATTATGTACTTTTCATATATTAAATTAAACGACTATAATATTTATAATATCTCTTTCATTGCTCATGAATATCTAATAAATTTTAAATAGTTTGCGCTTACAATCTAGATTTCAAGTCTTGACTCACTTTACGTAACGTAAGCTCTTAGGGGGTTGTCAACTCTTCTCATAACTTTATTGAAAGCCATTTTAAAACGACAGAGGAGATAACAGGCCATAAATAATATCAAAAGAGCAACCAATTTACAAAATGTTCTCATTAACATTTGCGCAAAAAGAAAAACCCGAAAATCAATCAATTTCGAATTTTATTGGTGCTTTTGATGTTCTCGTTGTTGTTGTTGTTGTTGCTGTTGTTGCTGGCAAATTCAATTGCCATTTAATTAATTAATCGACTTTAAAATTGTCGTTTCAAATTTTTATCACTTATTAAAAATCTATTCAAATCGGACAAAACATGAAAACCCACAAAACAAACACATAACATAACAAAGACAAAAGGCGGTCACATAAATTTATAATGTCTCAGCGAACGACTAAAATAATAAAATTTATATTGATATTTGGCAAATAAATTTAACTAAAACATCGTCTCTTGTCATTTCAGTTGTAGCTCCACTTTCGGCTAAAGTTTCAAAAAGGTTAGTTAGTTTCAGTTCCACTCGAAATTCTGTTGTTGTTGTTCGCGGGTTTTTTTTTGGGCCCAGTTTAGATGCTTGACAGTGATAAGCAGGGGGCGATGCTGATGGCGTTGGCCACACGCATTAATTTTGCGTTGCTTTCATTTAACAAATAAAATGAACAACAACAACATCGTGCAAAAGAAAAATGTATTATGGGATTGCGTTGGTTGTTGTCCGAACTTGGAACCGGGAAACGTCTACGTCTCCAACTCCAACTCCGTCTCGTCTCTGGTCTCTGGTCTGGTCTTTGGGGCAGGCAGCGCTAAAAACTCGGACACGCCACATTCGCATTCACAACAGGCCTCCAAGTAGGATTTCAACTTGGAATTGCCTCGCATGACTCGACTCAGTGTTGTTGTTGTTGAAGCTGCCTGAGTTTTGTCTTATGAGTTTTCTGACGCACGATGACGTTTAAATTTCAAATGATTGATTCCCCGCTGGCAAAAACTTTGATTAAAGCCGCAGCAGCGCCAGGCACGCCCAGTTAAGTTGAGTTTTTTTTTCTTCTTCTCGACATACAAAGCAGCCTAGCCAACTGGCTAGCTGGCTAACTGCCTAACTGGCCAACTGGTTGTAAACTAGCCAACAGCCAGGCCTACTATTTGCGTGCTTAAATATTTTAATTAAGAAGAAAAAATAATAAAAAAAAAATAAAAAAAAAAATATAAATAAAAGAAAACCAACAACGAGGCAACGTTCAAAATATTTTGGTGGCTCTTTGGCTCGCTTTGGCGTGTTTTAATTGCAGTTTACATGTCTATTAACAAGCCAACAAGCCAACGAGTTGTTGCTATTGCTGTTGCACTTTTTGTACAACAACTTTTGAGTTTTTAATTGCAACTGTCAGCATATGTGGGTAGCTGTAATTGACGCGTCTGAAATAAGTTGTCAAAATGCTAAAAGTAACGCCCATGCCCCGCATTCCCCCTCATCTCAAACACACCCCGCATACAAACAGATGGAGCGATCCGACTCGCAAATGCATCAATAAATGTGTTATCGTTAATCAATTAGAGATTGTCAACCACACAGCAGACTCACAAAGCTCTCAAATTACGCCAGCTGTCAGGTGTTTTATGACAAAATACCTGAAAATCGCATTAAAAAAGGCATTCAAAAAAAAAAAAATTAAACGAAATTTCACACGTTCTCATATTATGCGAAACTCGTTTCTGATGTATTGCCAAAAATGATGGCAATATAATTTTCATTGGTTGCATGCAGCAAACATAATTGTTGACTGTTTGATTTATGATTTTCGTTTGCATTGTTAAACAAATACCAATTATTATTACCATTAATTAGCGAGTATGAGTATTTATTTACTTGCAGTGAACTAGATTTAAGAGTTGGTCAATAACCATAACAGAGCGACCTTAGAAGATCGGAGTTGGATTCAAGACATTACTAAGACTTGTCCAATTTATATTTCATTTGTTAGAGGTATCTAATAGTCCATCAACGCATTAGCTGCCTTTGAAATGATAAGAATAGCTCGAAAAACAAGGTGTTCCTAATTTAAATAATTTAAGATATTTTGTGTTTTTTAGTTTTTGACATTTTGTTGTTTGAGATCGAATTACTTTAAGCATTTTTAAGTATGTATATTTTCTATTTTTGACATTTTATATATATCGTTGGCCAAAAAATGTTTACACTTTACAGATAAAATACCTTTAAATATCTATACAAGATCTCGTTAAAATGTTGTTAAAAAATTAACACAAATATTTCAAAATTACCAATAAACATTCTCGGTTATCTCCAATTAATATTATTACGAAATGCCGTCGGCTGAAAATATTGCTCATAAAATTTATGAAATTCATATTATTATCGTTTATAAAACATGCCGCCGTTTGTCATCAAGGCCACCTTGCAACGACAACAACAACAACGACAACAACAGCAACGATGACAATGGCAACAACATCGTGAAAGACAACGGCAACGGGTTAATGGATAATGTTTTTGGTGGCTACCGCAGACGCAGTTGCAGTTGCAGTCGCAGGCCGCGGTCTGAGCTGCGAGACGAGAAGGTTGGTCGCATCGTTACCAAAAAAAAAAAAAAAAACCAAAAATAAATAATAAGAAGCAGGAGAAAAGAGTCGCCTTGGTTTAGTCATTGGGGCTGCTGTTGGCCACCGACTGCGCCCCTTCCCAGCAGCAACTTCACAACTTTGCGCGCTTATCTTAATTGTTGCTCGCATATTAATTTCGTACCTGCTGTGCTGACAAGCAGCGAACCAGTCAACCAGCCAACCAACCAGCCAAAGAGCTAACCAGGCCAACCTGGCCAAAGCTACCGCTTATTGCGGTCCGGTGCGGCAAATGGAGACGCTTCCTTATCGCGTCTGTGTCCCCGTTGTTCTCCAACCTCCAGGTCCAACCTCACAGCTTCAATGTTGCTCTCATTGACGCTTCTTGTCGATGTCGTTGATGTTGATGTTGATGTCTGTCTCGTCTGTCGTCTGTCGTCTGTCTCGTCTGTCGTTTGTCTTTCAGTCTCTTTTATTGTTGACAAATTAATAGATTGTGCTGTCCATATTAACACGTTTACGTGTTGCGCTTCCTTCCGGCCACAATGCGCATTAAAAATGTATAAACTTTGGGGGCCCGCGGTCTGATTAGTATTGATATGGATGTGTCCAATGATGATACGACTGCATTTTATGACACACTCACACACAATTTATTCGTAAGCTGATTTTAATTAACACAAGCGGCTCAAGCAGCCGGCCGGTGTGTGATAAGCTTACGACTTACTAGCCAAGTTAACCGGAAGCTGTGCCGGTGCTACGTGTGTTGACATTGCGGAGTTTGTCTGGAGGCCGCTAAAAAAGTGCAGAAGTCGAATGCTATGGATCAGATAAGCATACCTAATGATTGATTACGACCAGACGATAATCAAGTTGATTGCCAAACTGGCCAGAAACTTAAATGTGTGAAAGTTGACGTCGATTTATCGTTCACTTATCGCACAGACACAGAAAACTGATAATGATGATGAGCTTGCCTAATGAATTTCTTATGGTCAACAAACAAGACGAAATAGCTTAAATAGTGTGAGGATATTTTGCAAAAATGGAAGCGAAATTTCAAATAGCAATAGCCAAGTTAATGGGTTGATCAACGGATTAACGGCGCTTTTAAGATACTTTTTAATTGCTGCACTTCAGAGCTGCAAAAGATCAATCTTAAGTAAACACTTTTCTGGGTATACAACAGAACGATCCAAGATTGACAACAGAAATTAAGACTTCTAGTTGAAAGTTAGGATCAAAATTATTTTTAATTAAACTATATTGTTTAACTTAAAATAAAACAAATTCAGCAAAATAGTCCAAAAAGGGCTTTATTTTAGATCACACTAAATATGCTGTATTATTTCATTAAAGTATAACTAATAGTGATACCAATTAGAAAGACTATAAGCACCGGTTATAATGAAGTTAGTCCCAAACTCGATTTCCGGCCCAAAAGCTATTTAGTTCAGTTTTATACGAGTTGTTATCTCTATTGCTTTATCCGACTACTTTTCTTTAAAAAGCACTTAGAAGATAGCGAATCACAGTTTCAATTCTGAAATACGAAATGTCAATAGATACAATAGAAGTTTTTTAGACGAATTTAAAGTCATAAACTAAGTACTAATTTTCTTAAATTAAATTGGAATTTTTTATAACCTGTGGGAGTATATTAAGTTTGTTAAAAGTATGTAACAGGCAGAAGAAGGCGTGTATATTCTTGATCAGCATCAATGGCCGAGTTGATGTAGCCATGTCCGTCTAGAAGCTGGAACTTGGTCTTTCAGCACTGGGAACACTTACAGGCAGATCATGTTTATCTATAATTTTGGATATCACACCCCCTTCGACCACAAATCAAGAAAAACCTCATAACCAAGGTAGTTTTATAGCTAGAGACTTGAGATTTGACACACATGATGAATATTTGTGGGTCGATGTGTCCAGAAAATTTCATCACGATTCGAAAATCGAATTACAAGAGAATTACATCAGGAGTAAATTTGAGCGTGTCTCTGTAGAGCCACAGGGTATATTATGATCGGCGTCCCGACTCTTTCTTACTTTAATATTAATGTATTTATTTCTATAAATACATTTTGCTTTCTAAATGTATAATTTATTTAATAGTTATTATTTAAACTTATAATTAATTGGACCTGTCTTACCAGGAATACGGAAATAACAGGCATAATTTAAATTAAAATTCCGCAATGCAGCTTTAAGTGCATTTTTGACATTTCTCATGCTCAGCGACGATCCTTCATCATCGGTCATATGATATGTAGATAATAGGTTTTGGTTGCATCAACAAAACAACAACAACAACAACGACAACAACGGCAACAACAACAGTTAATCTGCTCTAACCTTCAACCTTTCGCTAGAGCTGAGCAATCAGTAATCAACAACAACAGCAACAATAACAGGGGGCTGGCAAATACGTATTACATCCGCCCCCGCTGCCCGTTTGGCCCTTCACTCAGCTGTTCAACACCTTTGGCTGCTGCAGTATGTTGCAGCTGCCTGGGCAACTGGGGAACTTGCAAGCAACTAGAGAGACAGGCCGCCAAGAGTGTAGACAACTTAAATCAAAGTGCTAATTTTAAAATAACAACCCTGAAGACAGCCTAAACACACAGGCGCAACAACAACGGCAACGGCAAAGTCATATTGGAAAAACGTTTACGCGAAACTGCTTAACTGCTTAACTGCTTAACTAGCTGGCAACAACAACAGCAAAGGCAGCCCCACAATTGAAAAGACAAGATGAACGGCACGAAACAGGATGTTGGAACGTGGAGTTCGAAATTTGCAAAAACGGCGCTGGGATGAGAGAAAAAGAGACTTTCGAGTGTCTTCCACTTTTGGCTGGGTCTCTGTCGTTCCAGCTAAGCGTCGGACTTTGAGTTATCGCACAGATATTAATTTGAGCTGCCGCTGATGGTTTGAGGGGTCTTCGGGCTTCCAAAAATGTATCTTCGCACATTCGCAGCTCGTTCGTTCATTCTAATTGACGAAAAATCACTAAGACAACAGACAGAGACAGCGACAGAGGCAGAGACAGCGACAGAGGCAGAGAGGTAGACGAGTGAGTGTGTCCAGATCTCGATTCCAAACTGTACCCTTCATTCTGCTGGCAATGCGACGCGTCGCGTCGCGTCGCTTCGTAATTGTTTGCACATATTTCTGAAACACCAAAGCTGCCATTTGCCCATTGCCGGCGTTGTTGATTCTTTTGGGTTCCCTCTGGTTCCATGTGGTTCCATGTGTCCACACCGAGTTCCATGGTTCCTTGGTATGCGCTTCGTTCTTAGAAAATTGCCGTCCTCATTGAAATGAAATGACGTTTGGATCGTTTGCGAAGCTGCAACAACAACAAAAAACCAACAATCGAAACGATTTTCGGTGATTTTCGCATTGAAATATTTCGCGTTGTCCGGTGCGAAAAATGCCAAGAGTAGGGTTTTAATTTTTTAAACCTTTTTTTTTGTTGTTGTTGATACTTGTGTATATATTCTCGTATATAAACAATAAAAGGCATATTTGTTTGCGCTGTGGACTTTGGCAAAGGCACATTGGTCTGGGCATCACTTGATTTATTATTGGGTAACAATTCATATGCCTTTATTGATATTTTTCAATTCCTGTACGTCTCTGAGCGTGTGAGACACAATAAATTTTGAAATAAATTGGATTTCGCAGTTTTAATCAGCAAAAGGGCAGCGCCTGATGAGACACCAGGCAAAAACGATTCAAAAAAACAACAAAAAGAAAAATACTACAACTAAAGGCAACAGTCCTGAGACCTTCAGACTTTAGTTCAGCTCTGGGACTCCGAGTCTCGCTTAGCAACGTTGACGCCATAGCGCTGACAGGCTGGGTTAGGTATTGTGATCGGAAACGGGAGCGGGAACGGAAGCGGGAACGGAATCGAGTATGGAACTGCAGCTGAAGTTGAAGCTGGAAACGTCGCCTAGGCATGCGGGGCCACTTAAACGGTGTGCAAGAACAAAATACCAGCAATCAAATAAAACACTTCAAAGCCGCATTAAATGTACTCTAAAGTGCGGTTTTAAAAATTAAACAAATTATAGAAACACTATTACTTAAGATTTTATATATTGAAAAACTTAAACCTAACTCTGTGAGTTTATAAAATGTTTGTTATATAAAATAACATCCTACATATTTATATTATAGTTTAATTGTACAATAAATGCAGGAATTCAACATATTTTATACTTTAGTATAAGCTAAAATTGTTATGTATTTTTAAATTTTTTTTTTTTTGCAAATTTCTTATTAAAATATTCATACAGTTTGGCGACGCAATGTACAAATAATTTATTAAAATTAAATGATTATACTCCTAGCAACGATGAATTAAATATGAAATTGATTTAATATATACTTTAATTACCTTTTTTTTAACACCATTTTATTAATACCCCAACAATTTTCAAATAATTAATGTATACATTTTATTCATAAACTATAAATTATTTAAATGCATTTATTTATCCTGAACGTCTCATTAAATATAAATAATTATTAATTTACTTAAAATCAACTACGTGACAAACTGCATTACTAAACTAATTATACCCAAATTGCTGAATTTTATAAAAAAGCATAAAAAGAAAAGTGCGTTTTGCGTTGTCTTCAGACTAAACCAGGGACAGTGCCAGGGCCGTGGGTTTTTGGTGCAAGCCAAAGTGTAAAAATATGCTGCCAATGTTGCAATTTATTTATTTATTTTTCTTCATTTTTTTTGTTGTACTCATACAACGTTGCTGTTGCCGCTGTTGTTGCTGTTGTTGTTGTGTCTGGTTGAGCACAAAAATGTACAACCAACACGAAGAACCCATTGGACGTCGGCTACGTGTGCACATTGTTTATTTCACACACTTATTGGCCCGCAGGCGCTACTGTGCACTCCCCAGCTCTCTCTCTCTCTCTGCCTCTGTCTCTAGTCTCAGCGTCTTCACAGCTCTTCAGCTCCAGCAACAGTTGCAGCTCCGGCAACTGACTGCAATTGGCTTGTCTTGTCTTGTCGTACGTTTTCCAGCTAAGATTGGCGACGCCATGTAGTTAACGCGTTCGCACTTTTTTTTATACCCTGAATGCCTCACTGCCTCACTGCCTTCCTGCCTGGTCCATGGTCCATGGATGGGCTCGTGTCCAGTCCATTGAGTTTTCATGCCACGCAACCGCAACGCAGCGAAATTGGCTAAAAATGACACTCGTTTTCACTCGGGGGGACACTGACCATAGGAAGGGGCGGGGAGGGGGCACATGCGACAGAAGCTCCTGCTTATGCATATAGGAGATACATATACATATACGTATGTATATTGAGGTGGGCCTGGGCATGATTTCTGATTGGCCATAAACACACAAAAGTATTGAGTTTTATCAGCTGCGGGCTATATGGGGAGCTAAAGCTGAATTCCAACCCTCGCTCCCCATCCCAGTTACAGTCCCAGTCCCAGTCCCTGGCAAGCATGCATCGACAACATCGAAAATTACTTTTGATAACCGGGCGCGGATTGAAGGCTGAAAAGTGGTTTTTAGCTTGCGGTTTACATTTGACAAAGCAATTGATGAGCCTCTTAAATTGGCTAAGTTTTTCAGATATAGATTGTAAATTCATGTGCTACATGAATAAATAAATTTTATGGCAAATCATATTGCCATAATAATAGTCTGCAAACACTTCGGACAACAGCGTCTAATCAACAGACTGGAATTCCGATACCTGACATTTAAATAGAGGTTAAGCAATCTCTCAGCGATATAAATAACCCAGCTAACCAGAGGTTAATAACCGTGATACAAATTTAGATATCAATAGCAACTATGCATTGAATATAAATATATTATCCAATAAATTATACTGTAGTACAAAACGTTTAATCAATGACCGAAATGTAGAATTTTAAATTGTCCGATAGAAATTATGACTTTATTTACTATTAGTTTCAGTGGCCAACAGCAGTAAAATTTAGTATCAAAGTTGTTGAAACAACTTATAACAAATGGCTAACAACTAGTAAATATTTACAATTAATATTGGTTTAGCTTGTGAAATAACAAATTATGTGAACTAAAGACAAGTTTGCAACATGGTTATAAACATATCCTCATAGAGCCAGTTCAGTTAGGCGTATTTAGAGTTCCCCGATTCGGAACGAATCCGAAACGCACCCCTTTTCCAAATTAAAGTTTCGGTTCAAAAAACAAACAATCTATTCATTATATTTAAGCTAGATTTGTAAACATTGGAAACAGAACTGCCTTCTTGAAGAAAATAACGAATCTTTTTATGAAATATACTATAAATATCAATGCAAATATAAGAAAACAATTGAGAAATTAAATTAATTTAATCCAGATGTTTCAAGATGGGATCTCCGCTTCTAAATGATAAATATGCTCTAGAAAGATGCTCCCCTCTTTGTGTTGCTTGATCTCCATTTAATCCCATTGTCTGTCTTTTAGTTTTCTAATAAATAACCAATTCCTTAACTATTACTGACTCTATTGCCTGGTTCTCTAAACCTTTTGTCGTTTATTCTGCTTTCTGGTTCAATGTCTCCCTCTCTCTCTCTCTCTTTCTCATATTCTCATAATACCATTAATCATCACCCATAGGTCTCAATTCCCTAACTGATGATGATCTTCCTTTTGATACTTTACTTCCTCCCTCCTAATATTTTAAACCCTTTTCTTTATAATCTTCTTCAATGTAAATATTATCCACGCTTATTTTGAAAACCCACAATTAAGTTGAAGTTCTATTATATCTTTATTTAAAGTTTCTTTATCAGCATTTACCCTGACTAACATGAAAAACATGACAGTTTTCCCCCGAACGTGTTGTACGTCCAGTTGTGTGCAGAAAAAAAACAAAAGGCATTTCTTGGCAACACCATCGATTTATGGGTAGGTGTTTTTGCTCTTTCTGGGATCTGGCAGTTAAAACCCTTTCTTAGGGCCAGAGGTATTTATGAGTAGTTAGCAATTTCGGTGGCAGGGATTAAGATTAAAACTTTGCGCTACATCAAATGGGTGTGAAAAACGCAAATTACAAAGAATTTCGAGTGCGGCAACATGGACTGGCTGGCTGGTTGGTTGCAATGAATGAGGCAGGCAATGTAACGTGGCCCTGCAGCAAGCAACAGGAAACTGGCCACATAGTTAAAGCAGACGACTGACTGAAAGGCTGACAGATAGACAGCTGGACAGACGGACAGTTGGACAGTTGGACAGATGGAGGGACGAGTCCACTAACTAACTAAGGGCGTGTCGGGCAAGTCGAGTCGTCAGTCGTGTAACTTTGAAATATGTTGAACGCGCTGCGATAACTGGCCAGGTAAGTTGCAACTTGCAACTTGCTACTTGCAACTAGCAACTAGCAACTTGGTAAGCTGGCAAGCTGGCAAACTGGGCGATTGCCTGCCTGCCTGCCTATCCTGGGCAAATGCATATGCATATTTTATGCCATTTAAGCGGCATTTATGCAGCTTCGCGTGTTGACAAAAGTTGTTGGCTGCTCGTAACTCAATCTCAATATTTCAGGCAACCGAATCGAGCTGAACGTTACATTAAAACGTGACTTTGACAGTAGCAGTTTGGCTTGACAACAACAACAACAACAACAACAACAGCAACAGGAGAAACAACAACAACCACAACAACAACAACATACAACACGTACGTGAGCCAACACATAGACTGAGTGAATGTAAATGCATTGAGGCATCTCCCATTCCATTCCAGGCAGTCTCATCGATGTGGCCATGTGACATTCGTTAGGCAAAATATGTGTCATGGTGCTGGTGCGGGGAACTGTTGCGGGAGGGAGGGATAAACTTGTTGCCTGATCTATTGGTTTTTGCGTGGCAATCGTTTTTACAAAACCGCAACATATTTTCGTGGCCTCCAGGAACACGGCCTAAAGTCAACCCTCTCTTCCGCTATCCGCTGGCCACACTTCTTGGCTGATTGCATGCATATTAGCCATAGCCATCAGGCTGCGACAGCGGCTAAAATAGCCGTCGATCTGCGTTCTAAGCTAAGACACCACCCCTCCCCCCCACGATACCCCTTCTATATACTCGTCTCACTCTTTGAGCATATTCTTGCTACCCTTTTGTTGTTGGCCTGACCGTGGCAAGAACAAGACACGATTTTTAAAACGAAATCCATGTTTTGCGCTTTACTTAGTTACCACCGAGAGGATTACCCCGAGTGGATCGCAATTTTTTTCTTCTTTTATTTGACAGTGCCTCCATACATTTTATCCACTTCCATCCACTTCATCGACATCATCGACTTGTCGAGCTGCGCTCCTTAGCGTTATTTATAAAACATGTTCAAAATGCAAACTATGCGACACGACGAAGCCTCCAATGCCCTTTACACAAGTGCCGCATAGCACAGATTGCTGACAGATTATTCAATTTTTTCTCATTTTGCCCCCTTTTATTCTTAGCTTTTCAACATTTTCTTGCAACACGCTCATCATGCAAAAAATCTTTTGATTTATAAGTAGCATTTTTTAATTAACACAGCTTCAGTTAGTTGCAAGCTTGACAAATTTCTCTTTATGTTCTTCAGAGGATCCTTTTAAAAGATCAGCTAAAATTTGTTGATAGATTTACTAAACGGTTGTAATCACTTTTAAGTATTGATCAAAATTATAGAATGTTAATCCTTAGTTCTGGTTTATTTTGAATTAAAGCGAAGAAGTCTAGCAAATTACATTTTATCCTTAGATTGTCACTTTAATCTACGTTTGAAGGGTTTAGTTTTTATTTAGTGCCCTTTTTTTATTTTAAAATAAAGGGTTTTAGTTAACTTGAGGTCTATTTATTATTATCGATATGATTAAATTAATATTACTATATATATTATTATTTTAACTATTTTTGATACCATTTTATATTCTCTGCTTGTATATCAAATATATATTTTCCATTAAACACTAGAACTTTGCTGTTTGGTTAAATTTATTTGCCAAAGTTGAATAGTATTGAATTATGCTATAATGAAATGTGATAAAAGGATTACTTTAAGTTTAAGTTCGTATTTCTCATGGTAGTCTTCAGATATTATAAATGATTACATTTATTATGTGTTAGTTTTTACACTGCCTTTAATTCCTTCGATTTGTATACAATCTGAGATGCAGGCAAATTATACAATGTATAAAGCACATAACTTCTATGTTCAATTATTAATTTATTTTATTTCCTTTTCCGCCCCGTTGCTGCTTGTCGAGTGAGTATTATTTTATATTTTCGGAGATACCTAGTTAATTGTCGACAAGAACAGAAATATTACTAGAATATGCAATAAAAAATACCACTAAACATTCAAATATCGAAGAGAAGCTGTTGAAACATGTTTATTTAATTCTTTTGAAATAATATGAATATTCCCAATTGTTTACCGATTAATTTGAGAGTGTAGACATAAAGGAAGTGCCAATAAATAAACCTTTTTAAGTATACCAAGGCCTTGCAATGTCATAATCACTCATAAATGTTTCAGATTTCGCACACATTTTGCCTGCAATCGATTGCCAGCACTTAACTAGATCTTCCAGGTCGAAGTCGAAGTCGAACTCAGAGCTCACGACAGCACTCGATAGTTGGGTGAACCCTTCATTAAAAATCAATTGAATTATAGCTGTTGCTGCTGGGAAGGGAAGCTTATCTTAAGGGGGGAAAACGTTGCCAACATAACAATTCCATCGTTGGACTCAACCATTGCTGAAGGGCATAACTTAAAACGAACCTAGACTAACTAGTATGAGCTACACACATTTTTGCATATGTTTTGGGCTCATAAACCTTAAGGCAGTTTGGTTAACAATACAATGGTGATTCCAGCCCCCTTCACCTCCCACTATCCGACTGTCTGACTGTCAATGTGCGTAACAATTAAATCGTGTAGCTTCTTCTTTTGTGTGTGTGTGAGTGTTTGTGTGTGTGTGGCTGCTGCATACAATTTGCAAATGATCGGAAGGAGGCAAGAGCATTTAGCTGGATGCCCCATTGCGTGGCCATGCACCTAACTCCATCACGATCCGCGACATGAAAATAGTTGCACTCCACAGAATCTGTTTGGTTCTCTAAGCAGGCGGCCAAAGCGCCGGCAATGGGCCACAGAGTGGGAAGCGTCACATCACGAAGTCGACGCCAACGCCAACAACGCCACCGCCATTGCCAACCCCATAGCCATAGCCACCAGGTTAGAGAATCGTAGCTGCCGATGCAGTGAGTCGACCGATACGATGTCGATGTAGACTGACTCGCTTTGCATATTTAGCAACACATTCCCGATGGTCGTAACGAAAAACGGTTTCATTGTTGCCGACGCCGCCGACAACAACATAAAAGCCTGCGCTCCTTTGGCTGGCCAACAGACCAACAACAGGCAACAACCACACACAGACAGACAGACAGACACACGCACACATAGACACAGTTAATAACAATCGACACACACAGAGCCCAAACGAGACCAGAGACCAGACCAGGCCGAGACCAACCGACAAGAAAATAAGTTGAATAAAATTATTGTGAACACGTCTCGTTGATTTATTGTGAAATCGCGCATGAGTAATGATCGCATATTTGGGTATACTTGTTGGCTTGTTGGTGGTGCTGCTAGTGGTTGTTGTAGTGGTAGTAGTGGTGCTGCTGCTGCTGGTGGTTTTACTGCTGCTGCTGCTGCTGCTGCTGCTGTTGGAGAGAAGGTCGATCAATTGGTCGGTCCTCCATAGTCCGTGGACTGGGTACAGTTTTTGGTTATTGCTCATTTTCGTATCGATCCGTAGCTCTCGCTCGGTGTTTACATTTGCCGGTCTCCTATTGTTGCTCTAAATGGCAGCGAATGAGTCGAATCTTTTTTTTTTTGTGTTGTATATCCCCCACTTCTGATTCCACTGTTGTTTGTTGCCGGTCTTCGGTATTATAATCCAAAAACAGCACCGACACACACAACACGGACACAGGAGGCTGCCTGGCATAATAAAACATGATGATGGGCCACTCGCTGTTTGTGGCTCGCTTTGGGCTCGTTGGTTATCTAATCGGCTTTTATAATTGGGAACCAACGAGCCGCAGATTCAGCGCGATCATTGTGTAACAATTAAGGTATAGAATCAACACTAGACAACAACGCAATGGACCCAGCTAACAATCTTACTATACACTATACTTCTTCAACAGGGTTTACTGACTCCCTTGAGAGCATTCTCTAAGAATAGTCTTTGGAATACGTAAGCATGATGAATTTGCAGAAACTAAAACTTAAATTAATATGCTACAGCAGGTTCCTCATCTGGGTATCTACCTCTACTTCTTTTGTATAGTATTTAATGTTGTTTTGGGAGAGTTTGGAAGAGAGGAGAGACTGTCATTTGAAAATATGAAATAAACTTCGGTGTATTCGTAAAATTTCTTAATCTATTTTAAGGCATATTGAGAGCAGAGGCTTTTGAAAAGACTGTGAATACGTAGAATTCTCGAAATATAAGAATTATATAAGATCAGATCACCATCAGCAGATTTGAATATGTGTTTAAATCATTTAGCGCCAGAGTGAGCAATATTGATAGATAAGCAATATATTCAATTCTGTAGTCATTTACTTGACTTTCATTAAATTTATTATTTAAAAACATGGTTTATTTTACGTATTTAAATGATAAGTTAATATTAGTTTCGTTTTAATAATGTTCAACATATATAAATAGTTAATACATTTATCTTTAAAGTATTTAAAAGTCAGCAAATATTCAAATCCCAATCTTAACTTTAAAATCAGTTGCAGTTTTCTTTAATTAAACTTTTAATTTCAATAAATTTTAATAAAATATACATTGTTTTCAAAAAAAAAAAACAACATATAAATACCTCAAATTATTTCCAAGTATTTGAATAACTCTTAGCAAGTGAAAAATGTTTAGTTGCACCTCCTCTCATTATTCATCGAGTAAAAATAAATGTGGAAAAAAGCGAATGTAAGAGAGATGAGAAAAAACACTTTAAATCATCTTTGTTGCACAGTGATAACGTTGAGAGGAACTGTTGAGGGCCTAAAATGGTAAATGGTAAAAGTATCTTGAAGTACGCAGTTGTAGGCATCGAAAATTGATGATCGCGTGCCAAATGTGCATGTTTATAAACATATTTCTCTCTCTCACAGTAAGTCTGTGGACTGAGTGTATGGCATGGTCTGTCCATTGGGATGATCTTGCATTTGATCAGTCGCTTTGTTGATTGCTTGAAACTTGTGTCCATGCAATAAAACACTCAAAATGCCAACTTTATTTTGGGTCAAAGCCGACCAGACACGCAACGTTGCCTGTCCGTTGTGTCTGGGACGGGGACGCTAAAAGAAACATTGAGAACGACTCTCAGATAAACTTTTGGCTGACTTGCCCCATGTCTCGCAGCGCTACAACTAACACTACTACAATCATCTGCGACTTTTTAAAAATGTTGTGAGCCAATTTTGCGTTGCGTTTGACCTTTTTGAAGAAGCATTTTTATATAGTATTTCTCTCTCACAGCTCGACTCTACCCAAAATAAAGTAAAAACCTGTAGAAAATGGGTTATATTCGAATTCGTTTTCGTATAAGGTATAAGGTATAAAAATTCCAATGACCGAACCGAGGCGACTACCAACTGTGCATTTGGCGGAACTTTGCGCCACATGCGTCGCATATCTTTGACACAATCCGTGGCGCCCACCCGTTGTGCTCTCGAGGGCAACCTTTTCACTCTATCTCACTGTCTCCCCTACCACCCGCCAAATAAAAAAAAAAGTGGCGACCGTTGTTCAAATTAAATTAATTCATAATGAACGAAATTATTAGAGCCAAGCAGCGGTGTCAATGGTCTGCATTGGTCACTAGCCATAAGAACTCTCAGCTATCATCCACATAAGACAAGAGTTCCAACAGTTCCAACAGTTCAACCTTTAGATCTTTACAAGGGCGTTACCCAAGTAGTTAGAGAGACTGGAAAGAAACCCGTCTGCTGCCATTGCCTGCCGACTGGATTAATGGCCGCGCTGACAGTGAAAATCCTGCGGTTATAAGTTTTATAGCCCTTCGTCTCCACTTTAAAATGGTTGCCGTAGCAATTAGAGTGTGCCGCTCGTAGAAGGGGATTTTATTTTGTATTACACATTCGTCTTTTGGGTGAGATCATAAAATAACTTCCAAGGAATTTGACAGGCCTCTAAACTCTGAGGGTTACAACAGCCCGCAAGTGCCGTGGCTCATTAGTTTCCACCGTTGTGCGTGGGTTGAACTCGAATCTACGAATCGAACAGGGATAAACTTAAGCTACTGAACACAGCATTATCTTTGGATTGTCTGGAGGTTTGCCGGTCCTAATTACATGTGAGAACATTAAATGCAACGCATCATTGTCAGTTTTGCTTGTGGCTCTTACCTAGAATGGATTTGGACTGAACTCAGTGCTAAAATCAACAAACAGTTAACAGGACAAGGACATAGATTAGTATTGAAATATTCGGCAATAACAGATTTATGAGCTAAATAAGTAGTTTTTAAAGGTGCTTAGTACTTCTGTGTTTGGCTGGATCAATGAATGCCTTAGAACTATCCATATTTTCTTTGTAACTCTAAGTTGGCCAGTTTAGATTTATTATACAATATGTGAATCAATGATTGTCTGAGAATAGAGCAAAAAATTGTTTGAATATTGGAAGACACTTCTCTATACACAAAGTTGAAGAATATATGAATAAGTAATCTTAAGCTTGAAAATATAAATGCAATAGATTACATTTAAGTTGAATATTAATAATTGTTAACTTACAATTTACTTTTCTTATACAAGGTATAAGAATGCATAATTTAGCAGTGTATCTATACTAAAATTTAACATATCTTTAAAGAATAATGCTTCAGAATATAGTAGTGTTCATTAATTATGATTATTAAACTGTAAAGAAATATACTAAAGTTTGGACAGCTGATTAAGTAGCACAAAGATTTTACTAATTATATTTTCACTCCAGACAAAACTATTTATAAGTTAATAATAATAAAAAAGAAGATTTCTGTATTCTCTTTTCAAAACTCATTCACTTTCATCATCCTCAACCGAAGAAATCGATTATTATATGAATCGTAATAGATGGTCATCCAATTATCAAATTCTTATATGTCAATTAAAGATACCTTTGTCATAGAGACGAAACCCAACAACAATCACACATTCATTCACTTTTCGAAATGAACTTTTCGAGTTGTCAGAATTTCGATCACTTCCTCTGGCAGCTGATAATGGAACTGATATTTCGACAGACGGAGCAGAAGAAACGCTGTCGTTGAACTCGGCGCTGAACAGACGCTGCTGAAATAATCGTTTTGACTTTCCTAGAATGCCCACCACACACAAGCACCACATGTACATACATATCGTATATGGGAAGCCACAATATTTTCAGCTCAAATATGATTAATTTTGGGTTTTTGTTGCAGACATCGAGCTGTCTATAAGTCATGCCTTTTGCAATTGGCTTGGAACACGTGTTCCCAGCATACTCTCTCTCTATGTTCTCTGTTCTCTGTACTCTGTGCTGGCATTCTCTAAATCGCAGCTTTCACTCATGCGTGGCACGGTTTGTGTTGTCAGTACGGGAAATGAGCATGCGCAAACGCAAACGCAAATGTTGCATGGCCAAGTTGGGTGCTGGATATTCCTGACAGCAAAAAAAAAAGAACAGTAGGGAATAGCAAAAGAACGAAACAACGCGAACAACGAAACAACGAAACAACAACAGCAGCAACTACATGACATAGTGCCTGTCGTCTCATTAGGATTAGACCCACGTTATTTAATTGCATGTTAGGGATTCCAGCTTATTTATAATGAGTTAGTTAAATACACACGCACTCAAACTAGTGACTGTGAATGAGACAGAGTCTCTGAGCTGAGAGACTAGAGCCCTGGTCTCTGCTTTTGACTGCTTGCAGGCGTTGCCGTCCACTGTCCGCTGTCCGCTGCCAGGGAGCGAATGATTAATGATCAGAGTGCGCGTTAGGCGGGTCCACTATTATCTACCTTCTCGCTCCCACTCTCTCTCCCTTTAAATATCTCCCTTTGCACTAGCTCGGTTGTTGGTTTTTCGTGAATTTATTTACAAATAAAATTATAGCTTCGCCTCGCATAGCCAACTTGCCACAACAACAACAACAACAGCTGCCGCTGCCGCTGCAGCGGCAACACCAACAACACCAACAACAACTTTGCTGGCCATTTAAACACCCCATAAACAATTTGCCATAATTTCGAGCAGCGTCAACTTCGTTGACGACGACGACGACGAAGTCGGCGCTCCCTCATTACAAAATGACGGCAAATTGCAATTTTCGTTGAACGTTGAGTGGAGCCCGCATGCCACATGCCGCATGCCGCATGCCGCTGTAGCAGTAGCAGTAGCAATAGCTGTAGCTCTGCCAGATCCCAGTTCCAGCTTCAGCTTCAACTTCAGTAGCCAATGAACGACGCTGTGACAATCAACGCGCACGTCCCGCCTGATGATGTGATGTGATCTGATGTGATGAGTGCGTCTATCATATCGTCAACGTGCGTCGTCGTCGTCGTCGTCGTCATCGTCGTCCTCATCGTAATCGTCATCGTCAGCGTTGTCGTCACTGTCAACGACAACATCATCATGCAGTCGCAATCGCCGCAGTTGCCTTGATCTTGATCAGCTTCTCTTGAGCTGAGGCGCAGGCTCATCATCGTCGTCATCGAAATTGTCATGTCACGAAAGTTGGCTCCCAGCTGCTAAAACAGCTAAAGCTGCTGCGGCGGGTCTATGGCTTACCAATAACAACAATAACACCAGCAACACCAACAACAAAAACAATAACAACAACAACAGCAAAAAGCAGGCGGCGGCGTCTTCGAGCTTTATTGCGGCATTCGCTGAAACCCTTTGGCCGATGGGGTATGATAACTTTGTCATTAAGTGTGTGCGATGCACATCAATTAAGCATTTCACGAAACGATATGCACTTGAACTTAAGACACAAACACAGCATACACACAAACACACACTTAACCACATTCACTAAATTAGCCAGGCGACAATCGAGTCAATTTACTTATCACACAGATACATTACGACTTCATCAAGTTACACTGAGCAAAAAACAGCTAGCAAAAGATTTATGGTTCTACTATTAAAAGAATAAAACCTTTCTGATTATGTAGTTTCGAAAAAGACCAAGGCAAATCAAAACTTTATTATACATATTGAGGTAATCATTCAATCAATCAATTCAACTTTTAGTTAAATGTGCTATCTTAATTAAAATAATTGAGCTTTTCTACTGCAAATAAATGAGTTTTAAATTTATTGACTAATACATATTACAAGTTAATTAATAAGCAATGCTTCTAAGATAGATTTCGACTTTAAACAATAATATTTCTATTAGAGAATATATCATATTATATTATTAATATCCAGATTTGTAAAGGAAATTAAAAAGTACAAATATTTGTAGTTAAGAGAAGTAATGTTTTGGGTATAAAATATTTACACAATATTCTAGAACATGATTTTTCAGCTATGACAGTCTTTAAGTCAATGTGTGACATGTATATTTAATGTATATTTAATTTTATTTTCATTTTATTAAATACTTAATTGCTAAGAATTCATATATAACTAAATTACATACGGCATCTATAAAATAATATTAAAATAATATCACAAAATTTGGTTTCTGTGTAGTCTCAGTTCTTCGGAGTACACAGTTCCCATATGTTTAGTTATTTAATTTAGAAGCAAACACATCACAAGATTTGTGTATTGAGTAATTAATTAAAGACGCATCTCTGGGTAAAATAGATTGCCAAGCTATTGTTTTTTAAATATGGACAATTTGTTATATATTTTCCAAAAGTATTCAATTTAAAAACTTCAATTAATTTAGATAAATATTGTTAAATCAAATGAAGTTATCGTTGTTTAACTCAACAGTTGTAGTCAAGACATTGATTGCAATTTACCCGTTTTGTTAATATTGGAGTGTATAAATTATTCGTTATACAGCTGGGACTTGATTCACTTGTTGTAATTGTTGCGGCAACTGTTGATATTGCTGCTGGTCTTGAGATTTTGTGGCTTAAATGCCTTTTAAATGCAGCTCCCCACGGGAATATGCTGCCGCCAGTCTGACTGAGTGCCTGTTGTTGTTGTTGTTGTTGTTGTTGCTGATGTTGTTGTTGCTGCTGCTGTTGACATTGTGATCAACGATAGCGGCCTGACAACTGATGGCAATCACTTGTCGCGCTTCAGATCATCCGCCTGTTGCCTCTGCCTGTTGCTTGTTGCACGTTGAATGTTTGATATTGAATGTTTGTTGATATTGTTGTTGTTGTTGTTGAATGTTGCCCATGGCTTGACACAGATTTGTTGGCCAAAGTTGGCGACAACGTCGTCGCCTTTTTAGGCCCAGGCGTCTAAGTTGCAGCCAACTTGTTGCTACGAATGGCAGCCCCTTTTTGTGCCAATTGACAATTGACGCAACATCAAAACTGTCTAATTAAAAACATTGCCCGCAATGCGTAACTGAAATCGATGAGTCGATGTCGATGTCGATGCCGAACGGCGAATGCCGACAAAGCATTTGACTTTATGACATTTGAAATGAGTGAGCAACATGGCAAATAGAAAGAGATAACTGCGAACACACACTCCGCTATTTATTTTGTAATTTTTCTCAACATTTTTCCTTCATTTTCTGTTGTTGTGTGCCAGGCTAAATTATGGACTCTCGCAGCCAGGCTGAAAAGAAAAAAAAGAAGAGAAACAACAATGATTCGTATAAATTGGAAACATTAAAAAAGCAATCAAAAATGTTCGGGCCAAGGCAACAACAACACAACCACACAAAAGAGATGCGGTCCGGTCCCGGGTCAGTTTAACCTGCGCTGGCGTGTTAACCTGCTGCTGCCTCTCCACGCAACAGTTGAAATTTCAGATACAAGTTACTCCATGGTCCATGCAGCTTCACACGATTGCCGGGGGTGGGGAGGGGAGGGCAGAAGGTACTCGATTGAACAGCGATCGAGATCGAGGTACGAGTTGAAGATCTTGAGTCTATGCGGGGCATTGCAACCTCACTCAAACTGAGCTGCGACGCGTTGACTGACTGATATGAGGCAACAACAACAACTACAACAACTACAACAACATCAACAGCAATAACATTTCACATCAGCAACAAAAACAGTCTGTCGATTGTTAATCAGTTAGATATAAAACAAAATACAGCAAAAGAATCAAACTGGAATCTCTGCGCGTATCTACGACATGTTAATGATGTTTCTTATACTTTTTTTTTATCTTCTTGTCTTTTTGGTGTTAGATAAAAAAAGAAGAAGAAACTTAAAGCGAGAGAGAGAGAGAGAGAGGGAGAAGAAAACAAATACCAAACCGAAACAAAAAGAATGTTTAGAAAAACGTTTGGCCCACGTTTCCTAGAAGTCTCCAACACCAGCTCAGATAGACCTCAGAGACCCGGTGCGCTCTATTGATGTTATTTATGTGAAATGTCTGTGAAATTATTACCCTTTTTTGAGCTAGAAATTTATTTGATTCGACTGTGTTTTACTCGCTTATAATTAGCAGTCCCCCCCCCCCAAAAAAAAAGACTGAAGACAGAGATAGACAGATGTATAGATATATAGCTGGAGAGGGAGATGGAAATCGTGAGCTGAAACAAACAAACATGGTAATTTAATCTGTGATCCGTTTTCTTGATTTCGATCTTGATTCACTTTGGGCACTCATCAACTAGTGTGTCTATGGAACTTTAAAAAGTGATTCAGTCAGTTGATCGTTTCGATATATGTATTCCACTCTCTATTGTCGTTCTTAGTTATCTATCGTTAACAGTTTTGACGCTGTTTTGTTTACTTTTGATTGCATTTAGTTGCAAATTGATGACATATTAGTGAGATATAGTGCACTTTAAGAATTGGGGTCCGCTCATTATTTAAGATTGTGGGTAGATTGGTTGCTTAGCTGATTAGATTTGTGCTTAGACCTTTCGACTGTTATTTGGGTCAATCTTGGGTTCAGTCTTCTAAAGAAAAATCGAAATTGATCATTTGACTTTGTCTTATATGCACATAGTGTGAAATTTTATGTAACTAAGTATTTGGAAAAGTAGAAGTATCTGATTAGGGTTTAAGATAATTAATAATGTGTGTTTTATATAGTTAATTTAACAAACTGACTTAACTAACGTTTATTTTAATTTCTATTCATTTATCTGTACGCTTTGGGAATTCGTTATCATAAGTTTCTTTTATAAATTAAGCTTAAAAAATGATAAGCTGCTGTTGGAAAGAAATAATGTTAGCTAACTTATAGCAGTTTGCCTTAAAAAAAATCGAAAACGGGTTTAAAAAGAATTCAATTCTATATCTAATATGTGTTCATTTAATTCTTAAAGCAGTTTTTGATGGTAACTGAATATTGATACACGAAGTGTATTTATACTTATAAAAGTACAATCAATTTTTCAATAACTAAATTTTTTCAGTTTTTAGCATTGTTATCTTTGTCAATAATTTGTTTAACATTGTATACAACTCGCCTTTTAACATTTACTATTATTTACTATCAGTTTTTAATATTTATTTATGAATAATATTGGTGAATTATATTTTTAATTATTACCTATAGTTGAAGGCACACTGAAGAGTACGAATATAATTTAAAATATTTGTTATAACTTAATTCAAATTGTTAGTTTGCAGAAATAACTTTATGTTGCACATATAACCATTTTAAATGTAGCTATAATACCAAATGAGAGTTAAAACTATGTCAAATTCATTTAAATATATTGTATTGTATAAAATTAGTTTAAATATTTAGTTTCTTCAAAAATATCTCGCTTCAGAAGCCTCGTTTTGGGCATAACTAATCTAATAAATATATTTTTTTGAATTAATTTCATAAAATATTTTGTCTAGTGATCTCATAGCTTTGATCTGTCTTTTGAGCTGAAAGCATGAAATGCGGACAAATTAATTGAATCGAATGGTTGAGCTTATAGAACTTTTTCTTATATAGAACATTTGTGTAGCGTCTGCCAGTTGCGAAATTTACATAAAGCAAACAGACATAGACGTATATAAGAATGAATACACTCTTAACTATGTATATTCATTATTCATACCCATTTCCTGTGTGTGAGTGACTTGTGGCGAACCCTTTGTTAATTGTGAATGAATTGTTGAATACCATTTAGACATACCCATTTGCCATTCAGTTTGTATTTAGCAAGTGAATCAGTGCTTTAATTAGACTAATTCTAATGGATAGAAATGAATCAGCATTGGTCTTCTTATGTTAATTTAGAGTGCGTTACGCCCAGACAATATCGTCGTGGGCTGTCTTTACGATCTGGGTAACTATAGGAATGAGTTGAGTCAGGGCGTTTCTTTATTATTGGCCGCGTTTTGCATATGTTGATGGTCGTCAGTTTGTGGTATGTTTAGGCAGATCAAGGTTGTTGCTGTTGCTGTCGCTGTTTGTTCATCAAATTATATAGAGCTACCAGTTGAGCTACTCCGTGTATCCTGTGTCTCGGCTCCTGTGCTCCTGCCTCTGGCAGAACCAGAGCTAACAATTGGCACAAACAACAAAAGACCCTGGGTACGAGTATAGAAATGCCTGACTGGGACTCAAACTGACCGTAGCCTGACTTCACTGTTCGAGCTGCCTGTTTGTCCATGTCGTCTCAACGCGTCTTCTGACAACGCATCTCTCTCTCTCTATCTTTTTCACTGTGCCCTCTGCCCGATGTGCGTCCAGTTGGAACGCAAAAAAGCCAAGAGCCAAACGGGCAGCAGGCAGCAGGCAACAGGCAACATGGAGCAAGAGACATGAACTGAGTCGTGCTGCCAAGATTTTGAGAGCGCATTGTAGGTAAACACTCGCGCCTAAAAATATCTATAAGCTCTTGTCGTGCAACAACTTGGGCAACCACTTTGCAGGCAACCATTGAGACTGGAGTCGCCGTTGAGGCAGCTGCAACGCGTTTCGATTAGTTGCCACGGCGGCTGTCTGTCAGTCTGTCTGTTTGTCTGTCTGTCTGTCAGTCTGCCATTCTGCCAGTCCCTCAGTCAGTCAGTCAGTCAGGGCCTCAAGACCAGACAAAAAGCGACGCTGTCTTGTTAATTTTTTGAGCTATTTATTTTGATGTTTTCGCTTTTACGCTCTCGTTAAGTCGCGTCAGACGCAATGCCAAACCGACAGCAACTCTGGCAAAATACAAACAATAAAAGTATGAAAAGAACTAAACAAAATACTAAAATAAAAGAAAAAAATAAATGCAAAGAAAATATAATAAAATTCGCTGACCAACAAGACTGAGAATCTGAATGCGAGTGCGAATGCGAATACTCAGGGTGTTCTCTGTGAGTTGGTGTATGTGTGTGTGTGTGTGTGTGTGTGCAACGTTGCATTACGAGATAGTTAAAAAGATATGCATACGAAATTGGAAATGCTAATTAATATGTTTTGCACATCCAGATACGTTGCGATACGAGCGAGAGAACTGCAAGTGAATCTGTTTACATAAGCGTTAACTGCACACCCACCAGATACTACACACTCACACACACCAACACACACACACACACGGGCAGTTACTCTGGCAATACACAGACAAATTAAATTAATTTTTATTAGGCGTCAAGCCATAAAGAACATAAAGAACAGCTGAGCCAAACCGACCGCCATCTGAAGCTGATATTGAAGCTGAATGAATGGCAAGCTCACATGACAACGCTTTATAATTAAGAACAATGCCAAGTTATTCAAATAGACAGAGATAGCGACAGCAAGAGTAAAAGAGAGAGAGAGAGAGCGTAGCAGAAAGTCTGCATTGAGATAAAGTTGTAGGAACTCATTCATTTGCTGACTCGTCGTACCATGGACTGATGAATGCCATTGCTATGACACATATTAATTGAAATTACGAAAATTTCTTTATTTAATCATCACAGGAAATCCCCTTATACGGGGAATGATATAACTAATATAACATCTAATAATTGATAATACAGTATTATCATTTAAATTAACTATTCTATAAATATATTCTATTCGTAAGTTCATTAGGAAACGATTGAGAAGAAAATTTTGGAATAAGCGTATATTAGAAATTTATATCTAAAATATTGAATAAACTATTTCAAAGATTAGAGTCTTAATGCACTTAATAATTGATATAGATACTTAGAATTATAATTAGATAATCCCAATTAAATCGTGACTCCGAATTTCCATCCGTTGTTTATATTGAAATATTTCAAGTACTATATTGATCTAAGATCAGTTGTTTGGTATGCATTTATTTAGTCAAGTATTGGTTAACACATAAGATCCACTGCCAAAATGAGTAAGAATGTTTAATATAAAGATATTAGGAATTAACATAGATAATATTGGCTCTGTGTTTAACATATTTGTTGTTTGTTATGCCTTGATATTCAACATTATTTAATAATATAAGATATAAGGTTTAAACTTTAAATTAGCATTGATTAGAGTATCTTGTTGCTTTTAAGTTGCCATTTAGCGGTTATCAGGTACAGATTTAGCACTTTCTTATATAACAATTAGACACTTTCCCATATACATAACATCCATAGCAATTTATAGTTAAACTTCTCTAATTTGAACTTTTTTAAAGTGAAACTTCTGCTACTCAAATTAGAAATTAAAAATATATGAAAATACTTTATGTCACAAAGTCTGTAATACTGGGAAGAATATGAATTCATACCGGTATAATATAATTTTTAAAAGCTTTAAAATGTTAAGGAACATAAATATATTAATAGATATGATTGTATATATTTTATCGTGTTAAAACGTACATCAATTCAAAGTTATCTTTTATATTATGTAAAATTAAATACATATAGAAAATTAGGTACAACAAAATAGTTGGAAACATATATTTGATAGGTTAATTTTGGTTAACGGTTCCGGTTCCAGATTTATTCTCTGCTATGATATGAATATTTTAAAGTATTATTTATTTTGAATATAAAATACGTATACTATGATAATTGGTAGATTGAATTTCTGAGTTTGCTTAAATAACTAAGGTAAGTCTTAAGATCTTTCAGCATTTAATCAGATTTTCTTCCAATTTGATGCAGTTACAGAAAAGATCTCTGAAACCAGTTAAATAATGTGACATTATTTCATAGGGTCGTTTTCATCTAACTGATAAGCTCTATGAAATAGGCACTCAAATGGCGACAATAGACAATTTTAGGGTTGTCTTCGGATTCAGATTGTTCCACAATTCGCTGGGGCGTTCATTGTCATTGATAAAAAGCAAAAGCAATTACAATACGCCGAATAATTTTCGCAAGCGGCGGCAGCTGGTAAAGTATCTGCAGATAATATGAGTCATAATGTGAGTGGAAATGGGACTGGAAAGAAGGGGGCACTAAGACGGGAACTGAGACTGAGACTGTGACTGTGTGACCCAATGAGCAATGTGCACCTACAATACGAATAGCAGCAACACTTGGGTATTGGTTGGGCAACAATAAAGCCCAAGACAAGCGAAACGATTACAAAGAAAAATAATTTGCGCAAATTGTGAACTGTGAGTGGAGGGGGAGACCGACAGGAAAAGAACTGAGAATAATAGCAGTGATCCGTCATCGAGGCAAATGTTACTGAACTCAACTCAACTCAACTAATCTAATCAAATCAAATCAATGCCGGTTGTGACGACCCAGACAGAGAGACAGAGTACGGTATACGATTACCTTGCCCGTAGGATTGTAAGATCTGACATTGTGCGGAGATTGTGCAATGGCAAAGGCCTTAGCCTAATTTTGTTGTAGCACTTCCTGGCTTACACCCAACAGGCCTGATCGATCGATAAACGGCACAAAAGAAGGCACCAACAAAATAAAAAGCAGGAACAAACAATTGAGAACGATATCGGCTAAAAATATACCTGAGAACGAACATGCCGAAGATGTTTGCACACGGTCAACTTTCAACAATTTGTAGGCTACCTGCACTTTGGTGTGGGTTTTCCTGAGAACAGGCTGTGGAAGAGGCCCAGATAAAGACTCTGGGCTGCTAACAGGCTGGCTGACAGATACGCATCGCTTCAGCCAAGTGGAGACTGGGAATGGTGATGTGTTTGGTTAATCAGCAGCACCTGTCGGAGCAACGGCGTCAACAGGTACACAAACTACAAATATTTTGGGAAAGTTTGAAAGTGTATTTAAAGTCATATGGAGTGATCATGCAAACAGATCAGCCTCCGTTCCATTTTGTTCCAAAATCAAAATGAGTAAGCGCGTTGGGCAAACAAAGCAGTTCAACAGTTCGTCAGTGTGTCAGTGCGTCAGTTCGCCAGCTTGCAAGCTTGGCTGATTGACCAGCCGGTCAGGTCTGAGAACGATCAACGATCAACGATCAGCGATCAGTCGATGGTGAAGGGAGTGGGGACCAAGGGACCACAGCAACTGCTCTCATAAATCAAGAAAAATCAGTCAATTTTTTATGTGTGTACGTACGGCGCGTATATCAAACTGACATTGCCTGAATTAACAATTGATTTCAATAATTTTTTATTATTATTTTTGCTCTCGTCGCTTAAGCCGCCGCTGTAGATCACTCTCCGACGCTCACATTAAATTCTTGTCTGAGCGATTCAGCGCCATGCTCTCTTTGCTTTGTTTCACTCTCACGCTTAGTTGCTGAATATGAAACTCACTCAATTTGACTTTGGCTCATTTTTGGATCAAAGGAAACTCGTCTAACCGGTATGACGAGTGTCAATGTCTCATTGGAAATTGTTCGCTTGGCGTTGACGCTCAACGAAACAGACATGGGAGACACACAGTGCACACTGGAACGAAGTGTTGCATGAACTAGGCAGGTTGCAAATTAATTGACCCATACATATAATTGGGGAAAATAAAACAAATACAATATACGTTCATAGTAAAAATCTTAAAACTAAATAAATAACCATTTTTAGTTAGTTAATATTAGTTAGTTAGTTTAAGTTAGTGTGTCGAATAAGCCATGTCCTAGTTTTAAAATCTATTTGTTAAATACATATGTGAATGATCTAATAAATTAATATTTCTTTTTTAATTATATACACAACATTCTTTTCTAATCTTATTTTGTGCATCTTTAAGATAAAACTAATTCAATCATTTCATTATCATCACAATTAGTAAGCGTATTCTTGAATTGTACATTCACAAATCCAGCTTAAATTCAAGCATGGAAGATCACCTGCTTATCTTTCGATCTCACTTCCTCCTTTTGGTTCATCTTACAGCCAGAGCACTTCCTACTCTCACACGCTATCTGTTTTTTCCTTTTCTCGGCCCACAGTCGTACAAACACACACACACAAATGCTGTCCTAGAACATTGTCAATAGTCAGCCCACTGTGCATTGCGCCTATTGTGCGTTGCGTTTTGCGTTTGCATTGCATACTCGCAGTGTTGTTTGTTTGTTTTGCTCACCCTGCGCTCACACTCTCCCACCTCTTGTGCACCCAATACTCTCAACGGTCACAGTCTTTGTGTGCGTGTTCATTGAGTGCTCGCCCAGAGGCATAATTTGAGTGAAACGAACATTCACTCAATGCTCAACAGTCGCATCTCAGCGGCACTTGCTGCTCTCTGGCGTTTGCTTAGTGCGATCAGTTTTTGAGTTGACTTCGAGCTGAGCGCACGCGTTGTCGGTTTAACGAAACGAGACGCAGTCGCATTCACAGTCGCGTGACTATTCATTACGCGACAGTGCTCGAAAGTTATTCGAAAAATATTTATCAAAGCTAAAAAACATCGCAATCGCACCCCCCACTTGGATTACGGTCAGCGCGAATGAGCAAAGAAACAAGAAATTTGAATTAAAAATAACAACAACAAATTCAAAAAATACAGAAAATAGAAAGAAAAATCAAATAAAAATAAAAAATAGCCAAAGTGCTGTTATTTTATATGGTGTGTGTGTGCCGTGTGTTTTATTATTATTATTACACGCTCATGTGGATTGTGCAAACATCTCGATAAAAGATCCACAAAATGGGCTGCAAATAACGAGAAACTGCAGACCCCAAAATCGAAATCCGAATTAAATTCCACAACCCACAAGAAGAAGAAGAAGCAGGAGTAGAAGAAGTAGTAGAAGTACAACAGGCATTTCTAGCTACTTAGTTGGCTAGAAACAAGCTAAAAATGCTGGCTAGCCACATACTCTACGTCCTCATCGCCAGCTGTGCCATGCCCATTTTTGGGGCGGCACTGAGCAAGACGGTGTTGTACCAGGCGCCCGACGAATGCCGCTGGTCCGGCGGCGGGGAGAACGACATCACCTTGGTCTGTCACCTGCGCACGATCAACTCGGAGCTGGAGAATACGAATTTCAGTGTAATCCAGCCACATAATACGGTCCGACTGCGTCTGGAGTGCAACGATGCGTTGTTCTTCCAGAGCAGTCTCAGTCCGGACAGTTTCCGGTCGTTGGTGGAGTTGCGGGATCTGACCATTGAGTACTGCAAGCTGGGAAATCTCACCGAGGGTTCCTTTCGTGGTTTACACGAACTAAGGAATCTAACCATTCGCACACACAATGGAGATTGGTCCACGATGTCGCTGGAAATGGCCTCGAATAGTTTTGTGGAGTTCAGGCAACTGGAGCGTTTGGATTTGAGTCTAAATAACATTTGGCTCATACCGGACGGCATGGTGTGTCCCCTGAAATCGCTGCAACATTTGAATGCCTCCTACAACAAGATCCAAGACATCAGCAACTTTTACTTCAGTGCCTCGATGAGCTCGCGGAAGTCGCGAGTTTGCGGCTCGACTCTGCAATCTCTGGACTTGAGTGCCAACAAAATGGTCAGTCTGCCGTCGGCCATGTTATCGGCATTGGTGCGTCTGACCCACTTGAATATGGCACGCAACAGCATGAGCTTTCTGGCGGATCGGGCATTCGAGGGTCTCATATCGCTGCGTGTGGTGGATTTGTCGGCGAACCGATTGACCTCCCTGCCCCCGGAACTCTTTGCCGAGACGAAGCAGCTGCAGGAGATTTATCTCAAAAACAATTCCATTAATGTGCTGGCGCCGGGAATTTTTGGTGAACTCGCTGAGCTGTTAGTTCTCGATTTGGCCAACAACGAACTCAACTCGCAGTGGATAAACGTGGCCACATTTGTGGGATTGAAGCAGCTGGTAATGTTGGATTTGTCGGCGAACAAGATAAGTCGCCTCGAGGCGCACATCTTTCGTCCGTTGGTCAGTCTGCAAGTGCTGAAGCTGGAGGAGAACTACATTGATCAACTGCCAGCTGGTATTTTCGCTGATCTTAGTAATCTGCATACGCTCATACTGTCCAATAATCGTATCTCTGTGATCGAGCAGCGTACTTTGCAGGGACTACACAATCTGCAGGTGTTGTCCTTAGATTACAACCGTCTTACCAGGCTCGATCAGCGTTCCCTGGTCAATTGCAGTCAACTGCAAGATCTACATCTCAATGACAACAAATTGCAGTCGGTGCCGGAGGCTTTGGCTCATGTTCCGCTGCTAAAAACTCTGGATGTGGGCGAGAATATGATCAGTCAGATAGAGAATACGAGCATAACCCAGTTGGAGAATCTCTATGGATTGCGGATGACGGAGAATTCGTTGACACACATTCGCCGGGGAGTCTTTGATCGTATGAGTTCACTGCAAATACTGAATCTGTCGGGGAATAAACTAAAATCCATTGAGGCTGGTGCTTTGCAGAAGAACATTCAATTGCAGGCAATAAGATTGGATGGTAATCAGTTGAAAAGTATTGCTGGTCTGTTCACGGAGTTGCCCAATTTGGTGTGGCTGAATATCTCGGGCAATCGACTGGAGAAGTTCGATTATTCGCATATAACAAAGGGTCTACAGTGGCTGGATGTGCGTGCCAATCGGATAACCGAGTTGAGCAACTACTTAGATATGGAAGAAGAACTGAGCCTGAGCACCTTCGATGCCAGCTACAATTTGCTGACAGAGATTACGGCCAGCTCGATACCGAACAGCGTGGAGGTGCTCTATCTGAACGATAATCTGATTAGCAAAATACAGCCCTATACGTTCTTCAAGAAGCCCAATCTCACACGCGTCGATCTCATACGCAACAAGCTGACCACTTTGGAGCCAAATGCGTTGAGACTGTCGCCAATTGCCGAGGATCGCGAGATACCCGAGTTCTACATTGGCCACAATGCCTACCAGTGTGATTGCAATCTCGACTGGCTGCAGAAGATCAATCGGGAGTCACGCACACAGCCGCAGCTCATGGATCTCGATCAGATCTATTGCAAATTGTCGTATGCACGCGGCGCCACGCACGTCTCCCTCATCGAGGCCAAGTCCAATGACTTTCTATGCAAATACGAATCGCATTGCTTTGCGCTCTGCCATTGCTGTGACTTTCAGGCCTGTGACTGCAAAATGGAGTGTCCCGATCGTTGTGCCTGCTATCACGATCAGTCCTGGACCTCCAATGTTGTTGACTGCAGTCGAGCCACCTACGATCGTGCGCTGCCCTCGCACATTCCCATGGATGCGACGCAGTTGTATCTGGATGGGAATACGTTTCCGGAGTTGCAGAGTCATGCGTTTATTGGACGCAAGCGCTTGAAGGTGCTGCATTTGAATCATTCCCGCATCGAGACGCTGCACAATCGCACCTTCTATGGTCTTCTGGAGTTGGAGGTGTTGCAACTGCAGAATAATCAGCTGCGTGCACTTAATGGCAATGAGTTTCAGGGCTTGGACAATCTCCAGGAGCTCTATTTGCAGCATAATGCAATTGCCAGCATCGATACGCTTACTTTTACGCATCTGTATCATCTGAAGATTCTGCGACTGGATCACAATGTAATCACCTCCTTTGCCGTGTGGAATTTCCTGCCCAGTTACCTCAACGAGCTGCGTTTGGCGGGAAATCCCTGGAGTTGTCGCTGCGAGTTCATTGACAAGCTGCGCGATTATATGGGCAGACATGAGTACGTTCAGGATCGCCAGAAGTTGCACTGCGAAATGCCGGGCAATGGCACACAACAGCAGCCCTTGCAGATGGCCATCTATGCCGCCAACGCGGACTCCCTGCCCGTGGTGCAGTGCAGCCAGACGTTGCAGCTGGGCCTGGACAATAGCTTCAACTTTGCGGAGCGGGCAGGCGATGCCGGAGATGCGGGCAGCAACGGCAACATGACCTCCACCAAGATGATACTTACCCAGCCGCCCAAACAGGATTACATACCCATACTGGTGGCCATACTTACCGCCTTCATCTTCATCATGATCTGCACGCTGCTGGTGTTCATCTTCCGCCAGGAGATGCGCGTCTGGTGTCATTCGCGCTTCGGTGTGCGACTCTTCTATAATGGCCAGAAGGATGTGGATAAGAACGAGCGAGAGAAACTGTTCGACGCCTTCATTTCGTACTCGTCCAAGGACGAACTGTTTGTCAATGAGGAGTTGGCGCCCATGTTGGAATTGGGCGAACAGCGTTACAAGTTGTGCCTGCATCAGAGGGACTTCCCCGTGGGCGGGTATTTGCCCGAGACAATTGTTCAGGCCATCGACAGCAGTAGACGCACCATTATGGTTGTCTCCGAGAACTTCATCAAGTCCGAATGGTGTCGCTTTGAGTTCAAGTCGGCACATCAGTCGGTGCTGCGGGATCGCAGGCGTCGTCTCATTGTCATTGTGCTGGGCGAGGTGCCGCAGAAGGAACTGGATCCCGATCTGCGTCTCTATCTGAAGACCAACACGTATCTGCAGTGGGGTGACAAGCTCTTCTGGCAGAAGCTACGTTTCGCTCTCCCCGATGTCTCCTCGGCGCACGGCCAGCGATCTGCTCAGCCCTGCCACGCCCCCATCAACCATCCCGCCTACCATCATCATCATCATGTGCACCAGCAGCTGCAACAGCAACAGCAGCAACAGCTGCCACTGCATGCCGCCCACCCATTGCCGCCTCCGCATCCCCATCATCATCAGCAGCAGTTCATGCTGCCCCCTCCGCCCCTGCAGCCAGGCAGCTTCCGGCGACAGCCCTCGACGCAGCAGTCGCATCGCAACAACAACAACAGTCAACAGCAGCAGCAGCAGGCAGCGCTTCTTATGGGTGGTGTTGGGGGTGGAAGTGGGGGTGTTGGTGGCGTTCCAGCTGCTGGCGCTCCGCCACAAATGATACCCCTGGCGAGCGGCATACAACAGCAGAGTCTGCCGCTACCGCCGCAAGCGACGTCGCAGCCAACGCCGGCGTCGCGTAATTTGCACATGTGAGTTGGAGGAGCTGAGATAAAAAGGTTGTAAAAAGAGACAAAGAGAGAAAGAGAGAGAGTGAGAGAGCGAGAGAAAAAGGGAAGGAGAGAGATATAAATTAAACTAATGCCGTTAACTTGTAAAGCATTTAGATGCCGCTTTAAAGATTTCTAGAGGTTTTAGGAAGAGAGTATGCGAGTGAGAGAGAAAGAGAGAGAGAGAGAGAGAGAGAAAGACAGAGAGAGTCTAAGATAATAAACCTAGCTTATACCCTCTTTCCACGACAATGTTAAGGTCAAGTGTCTCCCATTTTAATCATTTTACCACATTCAAATTTACTCGAAAAGAGAAAAGAGTCAAAAAGTGAGCGAAAAACAGAGACTAAATCTTTCTATAAAACCCAAAGCTCAGTTTTTAATTTAGTTTCTATCTAACTATAGAGTAGTATATAAAGATAGATGAAAACCATAACCATACTATCTATAGCCATTCTATCTTCTTTTGAATTTTGAAGCTTTGCGAATCGAATGAATACAATCCGAAGCACAGTTTTTGAATCGAATTCAGTTGAAGTTGCATCTTAAACCCCATGCCAGACTTGGCCACAATTGACATGGGGCTTACGAGCTTTTCCGAAAGTCACAGTCGCAGTCACAAGTCACAGTCAATATGCAAATGAAAAGCGTTTAGCGATAAAAGCCTAGTTACATGTTAAATAGCAGCAGCAACAACTGCAACAGCTAAGGGGCAAGCAAACGAGTCAAAGAAAGAATGAACAACAACAAAAAATGGCAACAACAACAACAGTAAACAGTAAAATACCAAATAGTCGGTTAGCTAGTGGGCCAGGAGGAGAGGGAGTGGAATGGGGTAGAAGTATAGCCAGCGGTATCTGAATACCCGGCATCGGGGGAGCCGAGCCAATTGTTGTTGGCCCTGTTCTGTTTTCTTACGGCCAGCTATTTTCAGTTTCCTGGCTCGTAGCAAGATTCAGAAAATTGATGTTGCATGCAACAACCAGTTGGCAACAAAAGGGGGCAGACGGACGCTGACGTAGGAGACGCAGCCAAGGCCCAAAACAATTTTTTTTTCATCCTCCTGCTATTATTTTGTTTTTGTTATTTTCTCAATGTACCACCATCTTTTGTTGTTGTTATTGTTGTTGTTGTGGATGTCGTTTTCGTTTGTTGTTGCAACGTTCACTCGTTAGTTCATCTTAACTGCTGCATTTTACAGTAACAAGCTCAGGCGTGTGTGTGTGTGTGTGTGTGTGGGACACAGAAAATAGGCAACATGAGAGAGCTCATGTCTAGGAGCAAAAAAAAAGAAAATAAGAGGAACGAAGAGCTGGAAAACAAAAGAAAAATGAAAAGAAATTGTAACAAAGAGAAGTGTGAGACGGGCGACATCGTCAGGGCCATTGCATTCAGTCAGACCGGCAACAGACAGTTACTGGGATACGTATGTTGTGGCAGAGGCGTTTTGGCAGCTGCAACACATACAGACACACAAACACAAACACACACAGTTATAGTTAGACAGTCAGACAGTTTTTGGGACCCAGTTACACGTGCCAATTGCCTCGTTGTGCTCTATTTCTAAGTTTAACAGCAAGAGGCTAAAAGATCGAGCAGCATGCAAAACTTCGCGCGGAAATTGACTCAATGAGAGGTCAGCTGTCAGGCGAAAACTTTTGAGAAAGGTCATGCTGCTAGAAGGTAAACTAAAGTGAAAAGCCAAGAACTTAGCAACAGAAACAAGAAAAGAGTTTGAACTGTTTCAACTGTTTTCTTTTAAGGCTAGTGAAAATGTCTAGCAATATGTTTTCAACTGATCTGGCAGCATTACCAAAGTGAAAAGTCAAGAACTTAGCAAAAGAAGTGACCAAAGCAGCAACAGTGTCAAGAGTTTTCTATTAAGGCTAGTTTTCGAACGATCTGGCAGCATTGCCAAAGTGCAGCCTTGTTAAGCTGGCTGCGCATGCTGTAGATAGTTTTAAAGTCAGCAAATTGGCGCCGTATGACCTTGCAGATCACTCTGAAGGTTTCTCTACACTCCGCCCACGCCTCATGCATTTCCCAGGCTACGTTTGGCTTAGAGTTGCAACACCAGAAACTAGAAAAACCAAAAAAAATATTCGCACGTGTGCTGTTGGCCCAAACTCTCGATTCGTGTCGTGTCGTGTCTTGTACTTGGGCCAAGGTATTCAGCAAAATCAAACTGGCAAATGCGCTTTCCCAACCAGAGACTCCTCACACAGTTACACACACACACACAAACACACACACAGATAGATAGATAGATAGAGGTTACATGGAACAGAACAGAGAAAAGAAACAGAACTGAGCTCTGAGCATAGAACAGAACTGAACAGTGCTACAGATTAGTTGGATGCGATTAAAATCTACCTTGTTGTTGTTTGTTACGCCTGTTTAGCTATCCTTCTCACTCGCAAAATACTCTATCCATCTCTCTCTCTCATTCTCTTGTTGTCTCTCTAGGTCCAACTAAATGCATTCCAAAAGCAAAAAACTAGTTAACTGTTAGCCGTTTCGTTTCGTAGTTTGTGTAAAATTGTAAATAAATCTTTTAAGTTAGGAGCCCCTGTCCCCGCTTAAATGTTAAATTGTAATAATTGTGATATTTTGTTTGTTTAAGCTTAAATTATATTATAATAAAAAGGAAGAAGAACACAAACTATTAATGTTACGCTATTTCGCCACCACAATTTGTCCTATCATCAAATAATATGTATTTAAATTGTAAACTCTTCTCCTCATAAGTTACGTTAGTCGATAAGTTAATTACATTACACACACACACACACACAGTATATACAGCCATATTAACTCTATAAAATGTCAAATGTGTGTGTGTAAAAACGAACTATAGAAAAACATAAATCGACTGATTACATCTAGATATGTACACGTATCTTTTAGCTATAACTCTTCATATTGATATACGCAATGTGCTTGTCGTTGTAAATATTGTAACTGTATTTGTAATTTTTAACTATAACTGTATTTTTATTTTTATTTGTAATTTTATGTTTTCTAGTTTATAGCCAAAAAAGCGAAAAAAATTTATATATATATATCGAAATATATCGAAACAAAAATGATAATATGAAAAAAAAACACTCCCAGCATTTTTTATTCCTCATTTAATTTGCATGTTTATAGCTGAAATTTGCACGGCAGCAGTTATACTATGAGTAGTAGATTGCCGATAAGTCATAAACCATCCGCCTTGACATTTGATACTCAAACCAGGGCGTAAATAAGCAGACAAGAGACACTCCAGCCCCCCACTGACCGTTGTCCCTGGTTTTGCTGGAATTTGTATCTGTATCTTAATCAGAGTGAGTGGGTTCATTGCTTGGCTATCGTACACAGTCCACAGTTTTTGTGCTTACTGGAGCAGTCCACTCCATAGTATCCATAACACTAAAAATATTCGCAAGACAAACATAAAAGAAAAAAGTAGAAATCGAGAACACATGAGAGCGGGTTGAAAAGTTGTCGAATAAATTAAAATAAATGTCATTTTAATAAATAAATTCATCAAGGTGATGATATTAAATATAGTGCTGCGATAATAAAGTTGATTAAGGCTTTACTACCGATGAGCTAAAGTGTTATTTCATGTTTTTAACCTAATTTCAGATACAATAACTTCTAAAACCACAACTAAATGGAATATGTTATGCTCTACTTACTCACATTTGCACACAAGCTTTCAAAGCTCAAAGCTCTGCTACAAAAGATTCTAATTAACGCGGCAAAAGCGCACTAATACTAGTACATCACATCAACTACACAGCTTTCTATGCAAAATCTATTAGTGTTTAAGCACTTCTTTCTTCAATTTTCTCTTTACTTGAACTTTAACTAACTTATGTCGATTGCCTTGGGCTTCGTTTCATGGATATTCCGTTTTTTTTGTGTGTTAAAGTTGCAAACTGTTTTTAATGCCCTCGTTTTACATTATGAGCAACCCACGATTGCTTCATTGGAATTTCGGCTTAAACAGTTTTTAGCCGCCTTAATTTTTCCCAAGCTCGGTTCTTCTACTCATGCATATTTTATAGATATCGCAGCGCTATCATCGTATATTTTGTTTGTTGTTGTTGTTCTTAGACCACGGAGCCCACAGCGTTGAGTTTTTTTTTGCTGATTTTGCAATCATTGTAGAAATGAATGAATAATTTTTATGATCAATTAAATGCGCAATAAAATTGATGGGGCCCCCACCAAAAACGAGTCAACGTCCAGCAGCGAGTTCCACACAGTGCGCTCCAAGTAACGAGCTGTGATTCGCGTCTACCAACATAAATTCACATTGCTTAAATTAGCAAATTTTACAATCAATCATTAGCAGGCGAAATGCCGCCAACGTCGACGCGCTTTGATCTGCAATCAACGAGCCAAAAAGAATTTCAATCTGTATTTGTATCTGTGTTTGTATCTCTGTCTGTTGGTTCTTTTTTTTTATCTTTGAGTTACACATATGACGTGCACGTATATGGGTTAAAATGGCACAAAGGCGTAAAAAGTTCAAGCGCAAGTTAAACCCTTTTCAATTTTTGTTGCCTCTCCAACTCCTTTTTAACTTCTCTCCGCCCCCTTTGTCTTTGTCTAGTTCGACATCGATGTACCTATTTCAATGCAAAAAGTTTAGCAAAATAAAAGAGAAGAACAAAAAAAGAACACGTCAAATATTAAAAACTTTTCTTTTGCTCTTACTTTCTACGGGCTTAAATATATATCTTCTTCTTTTTTTTTTTTATCAATTTCGTTTGAGGGATTTGTTACGCCATAATGGATGAAACCTTGCCACTAAGCAAAACTTTCAATTGAATTCTCCTTTTTTTTTTGCAACCGCTGAGCGAAAGTTAAAGTCTGTCTTAGGGGCTGTCTTTGGGGGATGCGAAGAGTTAGGATTGGCCCTGCAGCTGCGGGTCGGCTGTCATTTGGTCTAAACACAGCCAACCACCCATCCTAAGTATTTCGGTTAACAAGTCAGTTTAGTGTCAAAAGAGAGGCCTTTTTATTTATATGTACGCTAACTTTGCTCATAACAGGGTCGAATTTATGGTAGAAAAAGACAGACGCCTAGATTATACTCATAACCTATTTCTAATACAGAATATTTTAATAGATCTGAGATATTTGAAATTATTGCATCTGTAGAGATCGAAGCTGCCTGTGGTCGTCTTTTATATGCTTTCAAATCAAGGAAAATTGGAAAACAATTGAGAAAATAACATGCTTTTTGTAGTATTAAATGGAACCAAAGTTCGAACCAAAACCAGGAGCACTAGTCAAAACCACCGATCCGAAAATTCTTCAAAATATTGTAGGTATCCAGCCGTAGTTAATAGTTAAACTCTTTTAATATATTTAGCAATATAAATCAGCCCTTGTTTAAGCCGTCTGCTGATGTTTTTGCTCGCTGAACCGGCCCTGGGTTAATTTGTGGCAATCGCATTTGAGTTTTGTGGCCAACATTTTGTACCTACGTCAAAAAATTGCCTCAGTTTGAAGTTTTCGGGGCTGAAAGTCAAATCAAAGTGCTTGCCCCCGCAGCTTATCATCCAATTCAGAAGACCACCTGAACTTTTAACCATATATCAGAGTCAAACTAAATCAGGCAATTGCTTAAAGAGTCTAGTCGAATACTCACTTTGACTTTATGAGAATCTCCGTTCAGCTGGCTGTTGACTGCCTCGTCAATTACTCGAATAGCCACCCAATCGTTGCACCAAACAAGCCACCAGCCAACCACTTGCCTCATTAGCCTCCAACGAATCGAAAGTCATAAACGTCTGCGATACAGCTACAATAACAATTCAGTACTCGTAGCCATGTCCATTGCGGGGCTGTGTATAAATAAATATGCTTTTATTGGAAGACGAATACAACTGTTTGCAATAAAAGCAACATTTTTCTTAATTTCCATTTCTTGCTAATTTAGCAGCCATAAATTGTCGGTCCATGTGGCCCGGGGTCTCCTTACCCAGTGGGCTGACGGGCTCTATGGATGGGGGCGATTCGGGGCACCCGAAACAAGCCAAGCTGAACCGCCGGTAGACACATAAAATTGGCTACAAATTATTGCACATTGTCAAAACAACATTGGTTTGCAATTTTCGCGCTTCAATGCAGATAAAGAGAGAGAGAGAGTGAGTTGATGACCAGGGTGCTGAGGGGGGAACAACAGGCTGGGCCAGTAAAAATCCAAAAGAGGGAGAAAATCTGCCAAACCGACAACTGCCAACTGCCAATTGCCAATTGCACATTCTCAGTTCATCCAGGTAGATAAACTATTTTGATACCCTAGAGCAACTATTAAAATGCTATACAAGTTGAGTTCTACAATAATTGTAATATATTTATATTACTATTGTCTATTTTTATAAAATAGTCAATTACAACGAGAAAAAATGTAGCAATTATGTGTATTTTAATTTATATATATTCTCATAGTAAACAATAATTTAGTTATCTAAGAGAATAAATGTGTTTATGTTTTTTAGTTAAGGTAAGTAAATTATTATTAATCGACTGCGAAAGGAATGATTTAAATTTGATACGCATTATATAGTTTAAGCTTAAAGTTTAATTTCCTTTGTTACTATATGAAGCGGAGATGGAATCTGAGATAAGATAGTTGAATTAAAAAGCGGTGTTTTTGAGTTTCCCGAAAAGAACCAATAACTTTCAATTAGCCACGTCATATATAAATGAAAACTATATGCTTTGCTATCTGAAAGAGGACAGGGTTTAGTTTTAACTTGTCTTTAATATTATATTAAATATATCGTATTACTTTTGTTTGTGTCTATAATATTCCTAAAATTATATTAATGTTGTCTACTATTCTTTAATTATTTATTAGACCCTTTACTTTAAAAAAGTAAAACGGGTCTATTAAGTTTGTCAAAAAAAAAATGTGTGTAACAGGTCGAAGGAAGTCCGGCAGACCCCACAAAGTATATATATTCTTGATCAGCATCACCAGCCGAGTCGATATAGCCATGTCCGTCTGTCCGTCTGTCTGTATGAGCGCCTAGATCTCAGAGACTATAAAAGCTAGAGTCACCAAATTTGGTATGGTGATTCGTCTATGGGCTAAGCAGATCAAGTTTATCTTAAAATTTTGACACGCCCCCTTCCGCCTCCGTAAATCGAGAACAAAATTTTTGAAAGAACATAAAACGAAAAATATTAAAGCTAGAGTCCTGAATTTTGGCACACAGGACGGGTATCCGGGTCCTAACGTATCCTGAAAATTTCATCGTGATCGGATAGTTATCTCGGAAGATATTCAAAAAAATCTTAAAATCCCATATAATGGTCAATTTTAAAACTGGAGCCTTGAATTTTGGCATACAGGACTAGCATTGGGGTCCTAATGTATCCTGAAAGTTTCATCACGATCGGACAATAAACTCGGGAGTTATTCAAAACCCAATATTACTGAGTGTCGGACCAAAGGAAGAAGAAGAGCATGTTGACGTAACAACGCGCTATGGGAACTATTAGTGCTAATATTATTTCCGTTTAGAAGAATAAGTAAAGGGTCTCTCATAGTCGACTTCGACTGTAGCCTTTCCGACTGGTTTTTTCTTAAGCTACATGAGGTATTTCATAAAGCGAGCTAACAACAAATATTAATAGAGTATATTCGCTACACAAATGCCCAGCTGGTCTCACATATTTACAGTTACCATTGATAATTTGCGTATCTGTGTGTGATTGTATTATAAAGTTTCCTTGTTGGTATGAGTGTGAAATGGGTTAGTTTATGGATGCAGAGCGAAAGACAATGACATTGACATATTGGCGGCCGATTAATGAGAGACCAGAGAGCTGTTGATTGTTTTCATTGAAATAAATGACAGAGTTTGGGTTGTTGACACACGCATTGGAGCCAAATTTGATACCCTGCATAAATAATCATAATTTCAGATTCACTCGGCGCTCTTGCATAAAGGCAAATTTGTATGCGATTTATCTTATCGCGATCACGTTGCATCTGTGGGCTGTGGATGATGATGACGACAACGACGACGATGATGCTGATGATGATGATGAGGATGCTGATGATGACGTTGAGTACGCGTAAGTTTCACGTATTTTCATGCACGATTAAAGCCTTAATTTTCGACGTTGCAAACTGGACAAAATCTGCAGGTATCTGCAGCTCCTAATTAATGGTTTGCATCGGCTTCTTATCGCGCCGCACGCATCGCGATCGCCGCGCCTTTCCTCGCCCCTTGCCACATCTTCTTTGGCCAGCTAGCTTTTGGCCTGACTGGCTTTGCTTTGCTAAGTGTTCATGGATCGTTCGGCGGCACCTGATCAAGGCCCAAGACGGAAAAAAAACAGAGAAAAAGAGATCCGACTTGAACGGGTACTGTGTATCTTTTGGCCAGTCTGCCCGACTGCCCGACGTCTGCGTACAATTTTGTAATTCTTTGTGGCTTCTCTGAGCACAGAGATTTTATGAGCTGTAGCATTGCACATTATTGATAATCCCGATACGCGTTTTGACTTGAACATTGCCTGAGATATTCTCGTTGCCTTTTGCCTTTTGCAGGGGTGTTGTCAAGTCGAGCAAAATGCCATGCCTGCTACCTCGTCGAGGTCTGGGCCACATTTACTGATAAGGACCGGGCCACATTGTTTTTGGGGTGTTGTGCAGTCTCTGATAGCGATCGAATATCGGAATCGGCCAAGGTAACATTGTCCTACCATGGCTGTAAAGTACGAGTACTAAAGAGAAAGCTGCAAAAGGAGCAGCCCGAAAGTGTGTGCGATGTGCGATGGAAGCAACTGGAATTTGATCGTGCAAAAGATCTGCAGATGGGAAATGTTATATGAGTGATAAGCCGTAAGGTTAGTAAGTGGACTAAATACTTTCCTGAACATGCTGTTGATCATAAAAGCAGCACAACAACATGCATCAAATATTGACCAAAGTGTTCAGATCTTATACTGCAGATTTCGCTGAAATATTAAAAGTTGCGGAAAATATTTTATCATTAAACATAACATCATTTTTGTGAAACAAAATGGTTTATATTAATATGAATACATTTTGTCAGTGGTCGTTTTTCAAATGAAGAAATAAATTCATCATCAAATAGTTAATGAAGTGACAACGTAGGAAATAAAACTTTGATATTAAATAGTTGGCAATTAAATCATCTTGGAGGTGAAACTTTTATCGACAACAAGTTGTTGCCAATTAAATGACCTTCAGTGTTAGACTGCAAATAAATTATGGAAACTTTATCATCAAGCTGCCGTCAATTAAGTGACCATGGAAGACTCGTAAAAACAACTTGTACACACATAAAACTGATCATTCACCTAAGTACAATTTACTAGACAAGATCTATCGATCTCTAAAAAGAGAACACAGTAGGGTGCAAACGCAGCCTGATCGACTCCCACAGATCGTTAACAACGAGTGAGAAAGAGAGGGATGGAGCGAGTGAGAAGGACAGGGAGAGAGCTAACTATAAATGTCAGGATACTTTATCATGTTGGCTCAATTTATGGCCAGGCTTAGTCATTCACCTTCAACAATTGATTAGCTGACGTGCCTGGCCTTTGAACATGGCCAAGCGGAGAGATTCAGCGGCAGGCCCAATTCATTACCAACATCGCATCGACACCAAAATGCAGTTAGCAGCTTTAACAACGCTGGAATTTACTCTTTTGATGTATTTAAGTTTTCAACTAAAGAAAAGAAAGAGAGAGAGAGAGAGGGAGAGAGTGACAAGGCGAAGGAGAAGGGAAGAGACAAATAAATAAGCGTTGCTTAAATGTTTCTTTTACAGAGAATTAGGCCGATGGAATGCACGGGACAGTGTCCGAGTTGCCCATCTCTGACCAGTTTCAAATTCGGTTTTCGGCACGATCAAGTATCGCTCCGATCGCTTCGATCAACCGCTTCGATCAACCGCTCATCGCTGAAACAACAACAACAATAACAATAAGTCAAAGAGGAAACTCGGGTTCGCATCTCAGTTATTTTTTTGCGTTAACGTTTTAATTGATCGCTTTCAGTTATAAACAAGTTGGCTTTTGATTTATGAGCGCGTGCGTGCAGCAACAGAAAAATGCGTTTTAGGCCAAGTTAACAGAGGGCTATCGGCCCTGGAACTTGGTTGTGGTCGTCGTCGTCGTCGTCATTGCTGCGATCAACTGTTTGCGGCTTTTGTTTATGTAAATGAAGTCGAAACTCAAAGCTTTCAATAGCTCTTGATGATGTTGTGTCTTCAGGTCTCTTGTTGTTCTTCTCTTGTTGTTGTTGTTGTTTGAAACGGCGACAATGTCTCTATTTCTCTAATTTCGTATTGCCACAAAAGACTATAGACAATCCCTGCGGCCAGTTTCCCCCTCCCTCTGTTACCAAACAGATACAGAAACTGGTGTTTAATATTATTTGTCTAACGGTCACGAGCATTTGCCTTCTCGCATTGTTGTTGTTGTTGCTGTTGTTGTTTGTGGTTAAGCGTCAAATTTTTAAGAATTTCCCGCATCGTTTAACCAACCATATTCGTTAGCTGGTTGTGTTAGCTGGTTGTTGCTGTTGCACTGACAAGCAAATAAATCACGGCTTCTATCCCATTCCACTCCTCCCAAGCATCTGTGAGTTTGCCTAGGCCTAGTCTTGGCCCATTGTATGGCGTAGGCATCTTAACAAATATCTTTACATTTCGACCGAATCTTTCTTTATGTACATTTCTTTTAGAGGCGACAAATGTATTTGTTTTATCAGCTATTGTTGCGCAGTTTTTTTCAAAAGCTTGTGAACTTTTTTTTTTTTTTGTATACTGACCATAAACTTCACTTTCACACACACACACACACACACCGAGAGGGCTAAGAGCATTGAGCTTGAAAATGAGAAGAAAAATGTTTGTTGAAAATGAACAAACATAAAACACAGTTTTGGATTTCACTTTAGCTTTTTTTTCTGCTTTTGAGTGGCTTTTTAGGTTTTGCGGTTCGAGAGTTGTCAGTATGGCAATTAATCAACGCATCTTCAACAGAATCGAACCTGTAAGTGAGTCACCCACTCTGGAAGTGGAACTTCACAAAATGCGTTAATGCATCTTCCTCTTCTGACCATTCGGCAAATGATTCGATGCCATCTGATGCGATTCGATTTGTTTATAGAAAAACAAACACTTGGCTCTGTAGAAACTATTTGTGTGTATGAGTGTGTGTGTGTGAGTGTGTGTGTGTGAGTGTATGTGTGAGAGTGAGTGTGTGTATTTTGGCCGCTGTCCGTTACTCATGGTTGGCTAAGTGGGTCGTGACTTTTCAAAATGCAAACGTGTCGTCGTCGTCGTCGTCTTCGAAGCAATATGCATGCGCAGTTGGTTCAACAGCTCCCAGCAGCTCCCCAACTACAGTAACCCCGTCTCGACTCACATCACCCGCCCCTGCCCCTGCCCCCTCTTTGGCAACCCCCTACATACATATCCCGCCCCAAAAAGGCGCACGTACGTAAACGTAATGAAATTCTTACCTCAAATAGCACTTAACTCCAGTTTAAAACGAGCCAAAAGTGAATGGTACTGACCCCAAACCGTTGCACGTTTGTCTTAACACTTTGTTGTTTACTTTTTCTACAATTCTGTGCATTTTTTTTTTTTGGTTTTTCTTGGTTTTTTTCGGGGCCAAAATAGAAAAGTTGGCGCTGCACTCAGCGATCAAGCGATCGAGCCCCGATCAGCAGATCGAAAATTTGTTTAATTGAATTGAATGTATGAAAAAGAAAAATAGTAGGAAAAAAAGGAGTCAGTGGACAAGTCAATGCAGCAATTTGAATGCGAGCTCATTTTAAGAGCATGCCTCGAACTCCGGGCTAGCAGGCAACCAATCACGGTCATGTTTTCATGTTGCATGTTGCATGTTTCAAGATCAATAGCGGGAAAAAGTTGAATACTCTTGTGGTTATTTGAACTGCTTCTTGAACTTATCTGTTTGCATTTTGTCGCCTGACAATTAAATGCTTGAATGAATGACAAGACAAACAAACGAACGAACGAACGAAACGAATGAAGGAACGAACAAACCGTATGTTGCCACCGTTTGCTGTAAGTGTCGATCAGCAGGAAATTGTGATGAATGCCACAAACAGAAAACGATGTCAAAAAGGCATATGAAAAGCTTAAGGCCTGAGCTCTGAACTAACCTGAGGCACAATCTCGCGGCGAACTGATCACTTTAGAAAGCAAATTACAGATGATCCTCAGTCATGATCCTCAGTCGGGGAGCAGCCGTGACTGCCACATTCAGATGCTGACAATTGCTAATGCGATAAGTGGATTTAATTTTTCTCCTTTATTTGTATTTTATTTGGTTTTTATTTTTGTTGGTTCCACTGCGATCAGTCAAGATCAATCAATCGATCGTTGGGCTAAGGAAGATCTACAGTTTGCACTTGACTTCACAGATTTATAAAAGAATTGGTATTGAAATTGGAAGATCATTAAGGCAGATCTTATCAAACCACTTTTTTAAATATCGGTGTGAAGATCATCGTAGATTTTAACTTACTATCTAGATTGTGATTTATCGTATTAACTTATATGTTTTAAGAATTTTAGCAGGATCCTTCTGTTAATTTATCTGATAACAACACTGAAAACTAGTAGTAGGAAAGGTTACAGTTCGGCAAGGCCAACTGTGAGAATGCCCTACATATTCTAAATATGCCCATCACCTATTTATATTTTGTAATTCATTTGTGAAAATAAAACAATGCTCTCATATAGCAACATACTCTGTTAGACAAGTAACTAATATAGTGAGGTCTCTCTCAGTACTTAGATGTTTGTACTCGCTGAGTGATGGGATTAAAATCCTTTCACCGGATGCCACATATTCCGAACGGTAGCTGTAATCGAATCTAACCGAATAGACAAAGAATTAGAAAGAGAAGTCAAGTCTCACATATGATATTTGTCAGTTTTTGGTAGGGTATTTGCAGCATGGTTTAAGTAGAGCTAAGACGATTGACCCTCTTGAAAGGTTTGGTGAGATTTGATATAGAAACTCGGTCATTTTGAATTTAATGTGCATATTATGATAATACGTTGAGATTTTGATTACGTTTTGAGCTGCACCTATTCATATCATCGGCGATACGTAGGCAGAATAGTCGATAGATAAATAGATAAATAGATATAACCATAATTATGTAAATCCAAATGCTAATGCAATATTGTAATCAGAGACTTTTTGATGTGGCAATCATCAGATGAGTAAGTTGGTTTCCTTTCGGACATCTGATCCGAAAGTTGAAATCGCACACGACAAAATGCAATTCGCTGCCGTCATTCAATCGACAACTCTCAAGATTGGCCAGACAGACAGACGCAGGTCCATAAAGGTAGATGACTATTGTGGAAATTTATGAAGTTTATGACAAATATGATGACGGTCTAGGGCGCAACTTGGTTGCACTTTGTTATTGTGAAGTGGAAAGAAAAAAGGAGGAGATGCCTCTGTTCGGAATTGTGTCGGACGCACATTTTTGAATGAAAAACGAAAACAATGCCATTTAGAAGACACTTAACGAGATGTCGAGTGAAAGCCATAGCCATAGCCATAGCCATAGCCATAGCCAAAGCAAATGCCGTGGCCAAAAGCTGTTGTTGTTACTGTTGAGGCTTCTTGGCGATTGGCGCTGCCAGCGACCCACAATTTGATGTGCTGGCCATTCGCTGATGTTGATGTTGATGTTGATGTTGGTGATGACGATGGCATTGGCGATAGCGATGGCGATTGCGATGTGTGTGGATTGAAGTCGAGTGTAGTACTATGAAAGTATGGGAGTACATTGGAGTGTGCGTGTGTTTAAGCGTGTGTAAGTGTGAGTGTGTAGTGGCCAAGTGACGTGGCTTGTTTTGGCGTACAAGTGCACTTCAGTTGAGTTTCAAGTCCAATCTAAAGAAGCACAAGTGAGCGCAGACTTTCGGTCTAGTGTCGACTCTCGACTCACAACTCTCGACATTCAACGCTGCTTTTTTTCTTCATCTCTTCTAATGACAGGCAAACAAACAGATGATGCAGGTACCCACTCCCCTAACCCCTTTCTCCCTGTCGCCACTTGCCACTCTCCACTCTCCTTGTCTATTGTCTGTTGTCTGTCTTGTCTGTCTTGACTGTCTTGTGGCAGCTACCGCTGCAGCAGCCGTACTTTCTCATGAATTTGTTGTCATAGTAATGGCACAAATGTGTGTACATACAGTAACGGCGGCAACAAATCGAAAGAGAAATATAAAAGATTTATGGCCAAAACCATTCACCAATTGTTCGGGCCAATGGCTGTATGCTTGCATTTGCGGTTGCATGAGGCGACAACTAGGACAAAACTGTTTTTGGTCACATGACTCAAATTAGAAATGCAACTCGCTTACGAGTATAATAAATGAAAATTCAAATGCGCAAACACAGCGCCAAAACAGGTTAACAAAATGGCTAACAAGGCTAACACACAGCAATACAACAGGTAACACAACTTCGATTCTCATTCTGATTCCTCCTCATCCAAAATCCAATTCCGTTCGAACCGGAGACAAGAGACCGGAGACCAGAGACCAGAGACAGGAGAACGGAGAACAGAGACCTGGAACCAGGGAACAGAACGCATGCGCGTTGACCGCCCGCCGAGCTACACATTCTGAGAACTTTCCACTTCAATTAATAACTAATTTGATGTGTGCCGCGGATCGCGGTGCATTTTATCGATTCGGACAGCGCCCAGGCCGCATTTGGAGCATCATCAGTGCGGTGTGTTGCGGTGTTGTTGCGGTGTTGCTGCGATGCGGGGACCAGTTAGGGCGGGAGTAGCATTTCCAATGACGATGACGATATCGATGCGACGTTTTCAAGCACCTTAGATGCAACTCTGCACCCTGCAGCTTCTCCAGTCAATTGATTGAGTTGGGTCTATGCGATACCTGACAGCATATGTAACGCAAGCGGAAGGAGGCGTTGGAGAGGAACAGAACACGTGAATCAGAAGGTACAGCTTAAAGGAATTATAGAGCTGCCATTTCTTGAAATTAACTGAAATAGTTGGTAATTATTGATGACTTTCTTTCCTGTCGATTACAATTTCAGCTTTGCAATACTAAGAATCTATAAAGAAAGAATCATTCAACTTGCAATCATTGAAAGCTTTAATATTAATAAACATGATATCTGCAGACAATACAGTTCTTAACTATAATATAAATGTTTTTACTGATATTCCAAATAACGTATAGCTATTAGTTTCATAAGTCTAATCTAAATACTCAATAGTTATAGTTGTCCAACACCCCAATTAAATATATAATAATACGGATAAAATATAAATTGAAATTATTGTATTTATGGTACACTAAATGTGCCCATCACCTATTCATTTTGTATGTTTTTCTTTACATATCGATGTAATTCTCTGTAAATTGGAAATAAGCATTTACCATAAATTGACGCTTATTATCGAATATAAAATTGTTAGTTATCAAATATTCGCCAGATGTAAGGGGAAGTCTCAAATTTTCTTGACGAATGTAAAATCCTTTTATTATTTGTGGTCCCTGTGTATTATTTGTATCAGAAATTTGTGTCAAGCTTTGTGAACTTATTACTTACCGCATAGGGGCAGGTATGGTTAATATTAGAATACTCTTTGAAAAGCCTATGAATAAGTCCTGCAACTGGGTTATAAGTCCTTTTAAGACCTTTGCAGCTGTCAACAGTAACATTATATAGCCAAGGTTTCCAACCACTGGCTCTCTTAAAGAACTGAATAGCATGCTTAATATTGTAAGCAGGGTGCAGAAGAGTACCATTGAATTCGACAGTCGTCAAATTACGACTAATAGCTCTCAGGCGACATTCGTGTATGACAACCCACGATTTATTGAAAGTCTCACAAATTACATTTGTCCATTTGATAAAGGCGGCTTCCTTTTATATTTAAATGTTTTCCATATGAAATAGGTTACTTATTGGTCATATAAATACTTACATTGTAGGATATGTATACAGCGAATAATCCAATCAGTAGTCCAAAAAATATATTGTTGACTCCCATAGCGATAATTTTCATATGAAATTCGTATACCAAATCACAACTAAAGTGCTGCAAAATATCGTTTAATATCAAATACTTGGATGCGCTTCAATTCGTCAATTAATTGCTAAGCACTTAAAAGTATTTAAATATCACTGTGTCACCACGATTTGGTGATATAACTGTGATAACTACTTAGTTCATGTATATTTAAAAGTATGGCATAACAATATTTCAGATCGGTCAAACATTTACATATAGATTGACAAGCCTTCATGATACAAGATTTGTCAACTATGATTATCCTATTATATTCCCATATATTATCTCTAGTGATCTCACATATTTTGATCCAAGTGACTATTTGTATAAATTTAGATGCAACTCTGCAACTTGCAGCTTCTCCAGTCAATTGATTGAGTTGGGTCTATGCAATACCTGACAGTATATGTAACGCAAGCGGAAGGAGGCAGAAGGAACTATAGAGCTTTGAACTGCCATTGCTTGAAATTAACTGAAATAGTTGGTAACTAATGATGATTTTCTTTGCTGTATATTACATTATTCAGCTTTTAAGAGGCTATGTAATATAAAGAATTCATAAAGAAATAATCATTCAACTTGCAATATTTGAAAGAGTTAAGGCATTACATATAATTTCTGAAAGCAGTCATAACACTTATACTTATTATACCCGGTGCCAGTTTTTCACATATTCAATTGATTAAACAAATGTATACTCTGCAAATTTATTATTATTTCAACTGATCCCCATTTTAGGTTACAATAAATATAACATATAATAATATAATAAATATAAATAAAATATATCAATAGTTATTGTAAATACGCCCATCACCTATATATTTTGAAAGCCTTAACTTTTACATATCGATGTAGTTCTCGGTAAATCGGAAATATGCATTTACCATAATTTGAGTCTTATTATTGAATATAAAATTGTTAGTAACCAGATAATCGCCAGTTGGAAAAGGAAGTCCCAATTTTTCTTGACGAATGTAAAATCCTGTTACTATTATTGGCCCCTGTGTGTTAATTTTATCAGAATTTTATGTCAAGTCTTGAGAACTTATTACTTACCGTATAGGGGCAGGTATGGTTAATATTAGAATAGTCTCTGAAAAGCCTATAAACAAGTCTTGAAACTGGGTTATACGACTTTTTTAGACCTCTGCAGCTGTCAACCGTAACTTTATATAGCCAAGGTTTCCAACCGCTGGCTCTCTTAAAGAATTGAAGAGAATGCTTGATATTGTCAGTAGGGTGCAGAAGAGTACCATTGAATTCGACAGTCGTCAAATTACGACTAATAGCTCTCAGGCGACAATCGTGTATGACAACCCACGTTTTATTGAAACTCTCACAAACTAGATTGGTCCATTTGATAAAAACGGCTTCCTTTTAGATTTAAATGTTTTCGATTTGAAATTGTTTACTGATTGGTCATATACTTACATTGTAGGATATGTGTACAGCAAATAGTCCAGTCAGTAGTGCAAAATATATAAAGTTGACTCCCATAGTGATAACTTTCATATGAATTCACAACTAAAGTACTGCAAAATATTGTTTCAAAATATATAAATACTTGTATGCGCTTCAATTCTTCAATTAATTGTTAAGCACTTTAAAGTATTTAAATATCACTGCGGCAGTCCACGACAGTGTCAAAAGTGATATATATTTGGTGATATATCTTTGATAACTACTTAGTTCATGTAGATTTAATAGTATGGCATACCAATATTTCCGATCGGTCAAGCGTTAACATATGGGATGACAATCCTTGATGATATAATATTTCTCAATCATGATAATCTTATTATAAATCTCTAGTGATCTCCCATATTTTGATGACTATTTGTATATATTTAGTATTCTTTAGATATATATAGAGCTCAAGCGACACAGACTATTACCGAATACATTTACTAATAGAACCTCTTGAGATCCTATAAATTTTATAGAAACACTGAGTTATGTACAGTTAGTATAGAACAGTTTATGATCTAAATCATCGCATCCGTATACGTAATGTATGTGTGTTTGTCTGTAAAACACAACCAGTCGGATCAACGTTTGGATAATTATGGCTTATTGTAGTCGTGTATGTGGTATGTGGTTCTTTAGGTGCAGGCACAGCTGCAAGCACACACACACACACACACACACACACACATACACATACCCAGAGCAAGAGGGAGCTTCTACAGCTCCTACTGAGATGCGGTGAGAAGCGGTGCACCGCCTGGCGTGCCAGGCTAAATAAATCACTGGCTAAATACCCCAAACGAAGTTTTAGGCCCAGCAACGTTTTGGTTTTTGCTTTTTGCACTGCAACACTTCAACAATAAATAACCAAGTCATATTTTTCACCTCCGTTTCGCCGTTTTGTGTAGTTGTTGTTGAGTCACTTCCTGGTTTTTGAACTCCGCACAGAGTGAGATCAAGGCAGTTGGAGAGGTAAACCTGGGCACATTAACGAGCATATTACCTACTATCTGCAGCCAGGGAAAATATGCAAAATTGTTGGCTGACTCGCTGGTTCGACTCTAAGTCGGAGTTGGCGAGTTGTAGTCGAAGTTGCAGTTGGAGCTGAAGCTGCAAATCATTAACATCTCTCCTGGGCTAGAACCACCTCGACCAGCACCACGAACATATTTTGCACGTGACCTTATTTCCCCCGCACTGCCAGAACCAAAGATGTTTGAGGTGCTCGGCTGTGGTTAGAGATTTGGTTTTGGTTTTGGTTTTGGCTGGTTGCAGCGCAACATCAATTTTCGATCACGTTTTAAGTGTCTTGCGCCGTTCGCGTCGCCATCTGCATCGCCATCGCCATCATCATCATCATTGTCGTCATCATCGTCAGCGTCGTCTTCGTCGTCTTCTAGCCAACTTAAATGATTTAAAACCAACAAAAAATATCGTGCCAAGTGCTGCATATTGCACATTGTGGCCCAGGCCCAGGAACAGGCCCAAAAGGCCCAACAACGTCAGCGACACAGCCAGTCACTCAATCCAATCCAATCCAATACAATCCGTTAGACGGCGTTGCTGGCCACGTAGCGAGACTTTTGCGTGGCTTGTAGGTAAATTTCGCGACGGCGGGCCGCTGCTAACAACAGTCCAAGCCAGCACTTACTAAACTGCATTATCACGCCTCTCCATTGCATTATTGGCAGCAGCCGCCGCAGCCGCAGCAGCAGCAGTGGTTGTGGCAGTTGCAGCGTCTGTTGCAGCCGCTGTTGCCGTTGCCATCGCCATTTCCATCACTTCGTGTAGGTTAAGGTGAAAACAAGCTGGAGCTGTGACTGTAGCTGGACCCACTGAAGCATCGATCCTAACTACACTTCACTAAGCAGCCACAAAAATATATCTGACAGATGCGACTCGCGCTGTGACTTGGAGCGGAGCGTGGATGCGGACGTGGTTCGCATTGCTACGATTCGTTGCGCTATTCACATTTAGGTGTCTACTTAAAAAATCAAAAAGTTATACAATCCCAGCCAAAACGACATTGCAGGCGGCGGCTATGGCAAACCGCAAACCAAAAAAAAAAAAAAAAATTAAAGAAAAATTCAAATAACACAGATAACACGGAACATGACTTGAATATACCCTCCAAATAGTTAGAGCATATTTTCGTAGAAGCCTCCACTTCTAAAATTGCAGTATTCCAAGTATATACAATTATTTCTTCTTTAAGTTATTGAGTTAAATTATATTAAACTCTAAAATCCATAAGTTTGTAAACTTTTTCTATTTTTATATTTTTGTTTAGCTATTTTTCATTGTAGTTATTTTCCTATCACATTATAGTTACTTGAATCTTAATTTATTTATCTATTTATGAATTTAATAATTTCTTATGATCTTCGTTAGGCGTTCAACAATATTACAAATTAAATAAAGACCTGAAACGTACACTGAAATATGTTTATTAGTAAATACAGCAGATGAAATTTGCATTTTAGCACAGTATACCCTTTATCATTATTTGTGCACAGGGTATAGAAAAAATGACGTGGCAAATAAAACAGAGCGACGTCTGAAACTGGACAGAGACTTGGGACTGTGACTGAGACTGAGACAGAGACAGACACAGAGACCTGAGATCGAAGACGAAGTTTTGGTTTTGCTTGCCGTCTTGGCTTGTATGCCTTGCATTGTGATATGTGTGTGTATGTGTGTGTGTGTGGTGTGAATGTTATGGAAATTTGTTAAGTTCTGCATACACAAAACTCGAAACCCGAAAAGCACTTGGCAATTTGCACGAAAGTTGCCCCAAACGGCATTACCAGCTGTGAGCTGAATGATAGGGGAATGTGCGGAGGACAGTGGGACACATGTGAAGTTTCTTTTTGATTTTCACACCCAAACAACAGTGCCAAGGCATACAAAAGGCTTCTTCTTAGTGGCGGGCATATGTGACAGCTTTATTCGATTCCCATACACACCCAAAGCTATTTAACTGCACAGCCAATTGATATGAGAGCTCAGCTTAGCTCTCAGCCTGGTCGGCCAGATATTTGCTTAGACTTAACTTAACTCGCCACAAAATGATTTGTCAGTTATGGATTTGTCAGCGGACGGGGCTTGGGGTAAGGCATGAAATCGAACTGAGATACCTAATGCATTTGGTATTCAATAATTTAAATGCTATTTGAGCTTGAGGTTGCTGGGGTTTCCTCTTCCTCTTTCGCCATACAATTGCTTTAGCCAGCTGCTGATTGATTGAGAGCTTAAGTCGTTATTTTTTACTTGAGCAGCGATGATGAGTTGGGGAATTGCTTTGATGAGTTGAGCAAGTCCTTGAAATCCCTCAAAGGAGTTTTCTGCTAGATCATGAATGCCTAAGGACAGCTGCACAGACAGAAATTTAATAAAATTATCAATTCTTTTCACTCCTTTAGCTCAAGGATTCACATCAAGAACTGGAGAGCTGTCAACTTGGCAAACAATTGCAAACAGCTCCAATCGCATCTATATCTTGAAGTGATAAATAATCATATAGATTTGAATATTTTAAGGACTAACACGTATATAATAAGTATTTAGAACTACAATGTCATTATTAATTCCAGTAAACTTTAAAGAATTAATATTATATATACTTTCCATCTTTTGTTAATAGATCGTAGTTGATTAAAATATCTGCTAATACTATTCCAAATCAGGCAACTCACAAATAAGACAATTGGTCTTAACTTCGTTCTGATTTTTCTCTTCTATGACTTATCAAGAAAATTTTCAATGAATTCTTAATATACATAGATATATGCATCACATTATCAATAGAGTGTTCTATAGATCGTCTTCCGTTGAAACTGCAAGAATAAGGAAGCGTTTGGGACTTGACAGACTATCTGAACTATTCTTGTTTAGAAGTATTTTGACCCTACTGTGAATGCTCTACAATGAAGAAGTTCTTCAGCTAACCGTGGGGAGCTACTCAGATACTGGAAATTGGTGGCCACAGTAGTTGAATCCTGTCAGCCCACCTGGCAAGTCATGAGAACCGGGAAGAAGTCTACAGTCTCAGTCTCAGTCTCAGTCTCAACAATATTGTGGGAACTCCTTGTCAAATGTCCACACAAATGGTGTGTGGACATGTGCAATTTTCAGGAACTATTTGTGGGGTATTTTCATTGAATGGAAAGCGACCAAAATTAAGACTATAAATAAACAAGGCAATTGATGGGAAGGAAAGGGAAGGGGACGACGAAAGAGAAAGATTCAGAATGAAGAATAAGCAGTTCGTTGAGTTCTTAAGCCAAAATGAAAACTAAAAACGATCGATCAAAATAAATCAAAAATGTATAAAAACATAGGGTAAGGAAAACTCTAAGCCAGCAATTGTACGCACAATTTTCCAATTTTCTGGCATTGTCCGTCTGTTTTTTTTTCTTCTTTTGGGTAAACAAACGTTTTGCGTAACAAAAGGAAACATGGCGAGGACAAGAAAATAGCCCGCCGGGCGCAACGAATATGCCCAAAAGGAGCAGGATATATGTAAGACACAAAGAGGCAGCTGTCAATGGTATAAGAAATATCAAGAGAAAGGTAGATAGAATAGGTAGATTGGTAGATTGGTAGAGAGGTATATGCCAGTTGTTGTTGCAGTTGTAATACTTATGTAGGTAGATTCGACCTGAACCACAATAACCAATGCCAAAAAGCACAATTACTCTGCTATGCTGGCTAAACAAACCTTTGAGATGGGCCCAAAGGCAAGAAAAAGGACAACAGCTGGCGTGCTGTGAGCACATCGAAGGTGTTTTGAAACGCTCGGCAGGATCCAGCCCCGAGAAAAGCCGTCTAACTGGGCTGCCCTTTTGTTAGACATGGCCAATTGCTTGGAAATAGTCAAATGTGTGTCCTTGCCATGTCTGCAGCTAGGTAGAGAACCCAAATTGTGTGGTCTCTGCTCGCGGTCAACCCAACGGGTCAGACATATGTATGACTGTGGCAATATATCAATCCCAACTGCGGTTGACCCGAACCAAGACACTAATCATAGCTCAAGCGGAAAGGCGTTGATAGCATTGTGCAGGTATTGGAGACTGCGACTCCGACTGCGACTTTGACTTTTTCGCTTCCAGAAACTCATTAGAGTTTCTTTTCTACATTTTATTTTGAATTTTTGCAGTTACCAACGACAACAGCAACAGCAACAGCGACAGCAACAAAAATCTTAATAAATTCATCAAAAATCAGCAGCAAACATCTCACGACCAAAGCAACACCAAACTAAGGGCAGGATAGCAGGGGGAAAACAGGGGGAGGCAGAGGGTGGCAGGCGTTGCCGCTGCATCAAAATCAATGCCAGGCGATCGTCAGCAACATATTTCAAAACACAAACTTACAAATATATTTAGCATTTTGTCGCTGCTGCCCAAAAAAAAACGGAGAAAAACACAACAAAACTGAAGGCAACAAAAAAGCCAAAGCTGCTGCAATCGGACACGTTTCTGGCCATGCCAGTTAGCCGGTTTCGGACTTGCGAATTGCGACTTGCGACTTGCAACGGCGGTGGAGGCGTCTTTACACATTTGCATGCTCAAACAGCAATCGATCACAGGCAACGGCAACAACCAGAAGACACCGTTCACCCAACCATATGAGGAGCAACAACAGCAGCAGGAGATGGCAATGCAGATGGATGAGAAGGAGCTGGAGGGAATGGAACAGGAGCAGGCTGAGGGTAAACTGGTTTACACTGCGTACACATGCGACTTGAGCTGAGATTTCTCGATCGTCGGCTACGTTTTTGGTTGTGCCAGGAGCAACAACAACGACGAAGACGGCGACGACGACGACGAGCTGCAAAGTGGAGGTTAAAAAAATTTGCAAAAATATTAACGAAACGTAGGCAGCAACTTTTGCTGCTGCTGCTGCTGCTGCTGCTGCTGCTGCTGTTGCTGCTCGCCTTTTTCCACTGCAATCTGCAATTATAGCGCATGGTTAAGCGGGCTAAAGAAGAGAGAGCAGGAGGAAGCAGCAGAGATAGCAACTGGCCAAGTCTCGGTGCTTTTGACTGGGCGGTTTGTTGAACTTTGACAGGAAGTCGAGGGCCGAGCGACCAGACAGGAGACTAAGACTAAAACTAAAGCTAAAGCTGAAGCTGAGACTGAAACTGAGGCTGTGACTGAAGCTGAAGCCTGCTGCCTGCTGCTGATGTTGAAGTTGAAGCTTTATGCTGTTGTTGTTGTTGTTGCTGTTATTCTTTTTTTTTTGATGTGACTTGGCTTTTGTTTGTTGCTGGCTGCTGCCGTTGATGGGTGAAGGTTGTGGAGGACATGGACATGCAGAGTGCTGCAGACAATTGACAATGTGAAAACGATGTCGATTAAGTTGCTGCTGTTGCTTGCATACGACAGACGGACAGAGGGACAGACAGAGGGACAGAAGGACAGGAGGTGGTGCAAAAGGGCACCACAAAATGCTCTTAACGATCAACATAGCCACAACGGCAATGTTATGCGAGATTCGATTGTTCCCTGTATCCCAGAACCTCTGGCATCCCGACACCCCGTCAGTCCGTCAGTTCGTCAGTTTCTGTCATCCCTGCCCCGCTGCACAACTTCGTCTACGTTGGTGTAAATTGTTTTAACAGCCTTGAAGGATAAGCGGCCACCGGATTGCGGTTTGCCAATGCAGATGTGTGAACCAAAATGTACATTTAGCAAGCCAGAAGCCGGTTGAGAACTAACTGCGTCAGACATACATATACTATAATTTTTTTTGATAATTTCTTTTGACCTACCTAAGGATGACCTTCAATTATGAAGTGAATATTGAAGTAACGAATCTTGTTAATGGTCTACATTTCAAATAATAATTAAATTATTTATTATAATTAACTAATGCTGGCTAAATATGTTATGTTTTTAATTAACAATGGAGTGAAATTATCAGCTAATACAGTTTTTAAAAGAGATTTAATATAATCCATAAACACAACCGCATATTATTTATAATTTATAATCGAAGGTTGCTCTAAAATTTTAATGCAGCGGTTATTATAATTCTCATTCTTAAAATAATATAATTCATTTAAAATTATGCATTTATAGATATTCAAAATACTTTAGACCTAAATCAGCCATTAAATATGTATTCCAGAATTATAATTATACATTTTAATTAGGATGAACCTTCTATGATTAAAAGAAAAGTATAATAACTTTCATCTCACATCATTACAAAAACGTAAATTTCTAATATTTAAATAATATATATAAATTTGAATTAAAGCGAAACACATTTTCCATTTAACATAGTTTCATTTTATTAATTTAATTAATGGTTAAAATCCACACTCTCTATTATTACTGCCACTTGGCTGCCTTCCGCCAACTGAATGTGGCATCTTATCGCTTGCAATCAGATTTTGCCACATAGTCAAGCGATGTTGCAAGATAAGTTTTACACCGTGAAGAGATCTTCGACTTAATTTTGTAATTACTATAATATATCCCTTGTGCCTGAGTTGAACTGAACTGAACTGAGCTGAGCTTCCAGGCAGCATTCTCACATCGATGGCTGGCATCCTTAACTGCCTGATATGCTCAAACAACTGCGGGGCACAAACTGAAAAGTGTTGCCCCATGCAACAATATCAGTGAGTGGCCGTGGACAACAACAAAAATTGAAAACTAACTGCTCCCTGTTTATATTTATATTATATTACGCGTCATGCCAAGGCAGCAGCAGCAACAATAACAATAATGAAAGCAACAGCAACAAGTGAACGACGCGTTGTTCTTCTGGGGGGTGTGTGTCTCGGCTAAAGAGCAACGTTTACGCAGCACGCTGCCCTTCCCTGCTTCCCTTTCCTCCTTTTGCCCTATCTTTTACTTTCTGCGCAGGCGCGCGCGCTCTCGCACCCTAACAACTCTCGAAATAATTATGGAAAATGCATTGGTCGCGGCACAGGAGACAAGGGACAAGGGGCAAGGTACAAGGGGCACAGGAATGGAGCAGGGGCATGGCATGTTTCCTTTACGGCACAGTGCATGGGCATGGGCAATGAGCTATGATGAAAAACAACAAGCTCATAATAAATAATAACCTGGCAAATGCAGGCAACACGCGGCCAACGGTGCGCGGGGTAACAAGCGCTAATTATCGACAACAAGCTAAAACAGTGGCCTACAATTACGCAGCAACGTCATCAGCAGCAGCAGCAGCAGCAGCAGTCGCTGCCGCAGTTGAAGTTGCAGTTGCAGCAGCGTCGCCAGCTAAAGGCGCCCTACGCACTAGCTGTTCAACTGAACTGTAACACATAACGACTCGACTCTCAGTTTGGGTCTCATCTGGTCTGGTCGTGTCTGGGCTTACCTGTTGAAAGCTGCCTGCCTGACTGACGATCAACCCGGTTGGCTGTGGCATGTGCAACTGCAGCCATTAAAATTTACACAGCTCTTTTTAAGCATTCATCGTCAACGCAACTACGCTGCCTTGCAGCCTCATTGCCTCACAGCCTCACAGCCTCGTCTTTGTCTTCGTCTTCGTCTTCGACTTCGCCATCGCCTTCGTCATCCTCTTCCTCATCATCGTCGTCATCGTCGACGGCCTTTCTCCCATTGGCGGCGACGGCGCAAACTTGTTAACTTCTTGGCATGATGGTCATCATGCAAGCCAAATTCAAGCGAGAGAGAACGCAGACACAACCAAACAACATGCAACAGCAACTGCAGCAGCAGCAACAGCAGCAGCAACAACAACAGCAAATAAGAGTGGTAAGTCTTGCATAAGAATATTTGATGCTCTTGCGGAAGTAAATGAAATAAATATGTAAGTTGGAGAAACAATTGAAATAATATGATAATGATTATTGGAAGCTATATTTTGTGAGCAATTGATTAAATTAAAGATTATACCCTCTTTTCAAGACACTTTTCAATCCATTAATACACAAACTTTTCCACTATTTACAATGTAAATTTTTTGCAGTACTAATTTCAACAAATATACCTATTTTAAAATATGAAAATAATGTGATAATCGGAAAGATTATTATTTAAATAAAGATATATGGAACTCTTGAAAGTGTTAAAGTATACACTCGATAGATCTCGTTTCTACTGCAACATGCATAAATAGATATTTGGTAAAAAATCTCTAACAGCTAATAAAAATATTTATAAAGTACCTAGGTGAACTCATCAATTTCAAACAGTATTTCAGAACTTATTCGTGTGCTTCTGATAAGTTATCTTAATAATTGAATTATAATAATAAGTTGTAGGGAACTCGTGAAATTATTAATATGCACTCTTAAAATTGCTCGTTTCTAATGCGAGTTGCACAAACAGTTGCTTAACAGGAAATGGATCCTAACATACAATAAAAATATTCTGAAAATACTTATGTAAACTCATAAATTTCATACAGCATTGCTGGAAGTATTCGTGTGCTTCTCCAATTGATGAATCTGAATATGTGGCTCAAATTGCATGACATAGTCCACATTCCTTTGGCTTTCGCACAGTCAAGAGTGTATAACAAGCAGCCGCGGGTATGGGCCGCGTGTATTGGTTGCAATTTATAGGCGCAGGATCGGTTACAAGCCAACGAGTTGGTAACACAAACCGGCGGCAGTTCCAAGCTGGCAGTGGCTAAAACGCTGGGCGCTGATTTTGATGCTGCAACATCGCCAGCAACTCCAACTCGGACTTGGTTGCCAGGAGATTTGCAACGCATCTCTTCGGCTCTGGTTGTGGCTGGGCGTTAACTGCGAAGTAATTGCGTTTCGGCTATGCAAGTACATAAATTGGATTTGAAATATGTACACATGTTGATGGATTCCTCCAAGCAAGCAACAGCAACAACAGCAGCAACAACAGCAGCAACATCATCAGCCCGTGCTGCGGGTATTCGTACTTGTAGTCATACCTGCCACCGCCTCTATCTGTGGCTGCTATCTGCCGACTGCCGACTGTCGACTGCCTCAACTCTGGACACCCGGACTGCCGCTGAGTGTTGCATTTCTAAACGGAGTCGATGGCGTTGAAGAAACGCCGCACGAGGAGGCGGATGGAGTGGAAACACAAGCAGGCACCGTACCATTTGTCTTTTGATAATTATCATTTCACTCTGATAGCATCAATTTCAAAACAGTTGATGATTTTTGCTAGCTGCGTGTGTCGCTCGTTAACAGGCCGGGCCCAACCAGCAGCTGCCAGCGAGGAACCTGATAAGTAAAATACTCATACAAAACGGTAGCCGATGAGGCCCGCAATGCAATGCAATGCATAGACTCCGGACAAGTGTCTGCCCAGCCTTGCCCTGCCTCAAAAATGCTGCATCATGATCGATTTCAGCTGCTGCATTGGCATGTTAACAAACGTTAAACGGACATGGCTCAGGCAAACATACACAAATGTAAAATGCAAGTCAGATTTTACTGCATAATTAACTAAAAATGATAGGGCTTAAATAAACTAACTTGTAATTAACTAACTAATTCTGAATCTTAGAAAACATTTAGAATTTTCAAAAACTTCATATCAAAAATGAAAATAAATTTAAGAAAAACTGTTGCATATTTTAAATGTACTGATAAAAAGTGTAGCATACTTTTTGTTGCCAAAAATCAGTGGCTTAAAACTCGCGACTTTTTGTAAATAGTACTTCCATATATGTAACAAGAGTATTTAAGCATCACCTGTGATCAATTTTGTCCTATTCGCTAAATGTAAAACTAGATTAAGTTGCCATTAATGGTAACAAAAAACTTGTTTAAATAAATATACAAATTTTTTAACAAAAAAAAAAAAAAAAAAAAAAATAAAACTCGCGAGCTTTGGTCGTCCAACAGTAGATGCCGCTGCAATGCGTGACAATTACGCTTATATTATCAATAGAAAATGGGACGTTTTTCTTTCGCTTACCTTTGCCAAATTTTGTATCCGTTGGTTTATTTAAAAACTTCAAGCCTTCAGTTTTACACGTCCGCAATTTATTTAAATTAATTTTCGATATATCGCGACATTGTGAAAAATATTTCCATCTCCGATACATATTCATATCGATATTTTTACAGCTGTACTGCATGGCGACAACAATGAAGCAGAGTTGTGAACCTAGTTTTGTTGTAACTGAAACTGAAGCATACTTTTAGTCGACATGATCTCTGTGTCCTTGATACCGTTTTAAAATGGCTAATAGATGGCGCGACGTGCAGTCACGATGTAATATACTTGATATATAATACTCGATTATATAAATTTCTGTAACTATTACTCTCAGTATTTATTTGATCGATTGTAATCTAATTAAGTTTGTTTTAAGAGTTCCGAGGCATGAGTGACAGCAAACCTTAAGTCAGAATAGTGCACCACAATTATTGTAATAAAAAGTGTAGCATACTCTTAGTCAGCAAATGATCAGCGTCTTTGTAACGGTTCGGATATTGGCTAGCATTAGACTGCAGTGAGCATCAAACTGTACGCAATTAAAGTGACACCTAAACCTCTTTAATTGTAATTATCATCAATGTGTATATTATTTACCTATAACTAAAATTACATAGACTCAATTCGACAAAATATACTTTAATATTTATTATAAACATAGCTATTTCACTGAATTTCGTCAGAAATCTTCCATCCTATAAACTGTTTGTCTTTATGGCCTTAAGATTCATACGCTCAAAAAACCACATTTGGTGGCCATTCAAGGAGCTACACGTCTTGGCCATTAGGTTCATCTGGGCGCCAAACTCCAAGCAGTGGGTATTACTAACAAGGCAGTTGTCTACCATGTCAAAGAACCAACTCTGACGACCCCCAAGAGTGTGACACGGATTCAGGGCCACCATTCGACCGGGCAGCACCTCCGCACAGTAATTGTCGCCCAGTCGCAGGTCGTTCATGTAGCTGAGGGTCCAGTTCTGAGCAGCCGACAGGGAGGGATCACAGGGCTCCAGGGATAGGCGACGAGTGGCCAAGTCGCCCGTCAGGCAGTGACTTGGCAGCTGGCCAGGCCGCAATGTGCCACTGGCAAAGTCAGTGCGAGGCTGTAGGGGAAAATGTTGCAGCAAATCGGTTGCCACATGCTCCAAATACCAATCGAAGGAGTCGACTTCTGATTCATCTAACTTTCCTTGCATCTCGGAAATGTTGCCAATGTGGGCTTGTTGGATTTGTGGCTGATACTGATAGACCAGAGACTTGTACTTGTCAACATTTAGCCAGATTTCCACCAGTCGTTTATAGCTCTAGGAGAGACAAGATGTTATTTATGGGGTGGCTCCCTATTACATTATGAAGAGTTGCTTACTCGGAAATGCTGCTCGGCGAGTTGATTAAGGTTGCCATAACGCTGCATGTAGTTGAGATCACTGGGTTGCAGATGCCCCACACGGGAGCAGGGCACTTGGAGGATGCGTTTGCCCGAGCGCCAGACCTTAAAGCTCAGCTCTAGCTCCATGGCAGCTGGTGAATTGAGATCCCTATCGAAGTGTGCCATACTGTAGTAGACTTCTGTATCAACGGCGAACACCGGTGTGTGCGGTACAGGCGTGGCGAAGGGGTGTGGCAACTCCCTTAGCTGCTGCCACAACAGCGGCACCTCACGCCTCCTCAGACTCCAGTCGAAGACGCCACGTCGCTCCACAACTCGCACATAGTCCAGTGTTTGCTCGTCCAGCAGATCAAGCTGCGGACAGGCAAGTGTGTTGGGATCCTCAGTAATCAAACTCAGCAGCGGCTCCAGCCAACCCACGTTCACCTCCACGTGCGCGTCCAGAAAGACGAGCTTATGGAAGTTGGCCTCCCCGCTCGCAAACCTGCGAGCACGCACCACGCCCACCTGCTCGGGTAAATGAAAGACTTTCGACGCTGGGTGGATGTACTGCAACACATATGCTTTGAAGACCTGCCTGGATAGCTCCTCCGTCCAGAAACCCATGTCGCTGTTGTCGTCCACCAACAGAACCTCACCGAGCAAATTCGGGTCTGTTCTGTCCCGCAAACTGTGCAGTGTCCTCAGCAGCATTGCCGGCTGCTCATTGCGAAAGATCACAATTGCGGTCACTTCATTGTTCTCCAACGGCAGATCCACATAGCTGAAATTCAGGCAGCGCTCATCGCGCACATCCGGCAACTCGCGACGCAATGGAATCCGCTCGGCCAACCAGGCATTATAGCCAAACTCCAACCAGCGTCTTGAGTACGCTTTGATTTCATGAATTGGAACCTTTTGCGAGTTGTGCTGTGACTCCACAATGCCATCCCAGTTGCTCAGCTGATGGTGCAGAGCCCAAAGCAGTGGAACTGCCACGAGTGTGGCAAGTGGCCACAACTTAAGACTACAAGGCCACCTGGGCGTCTCCCTAATGCCATTCGGTTTCCACTGAATGTGCAGACGATGCATCAGTTCTCAGTTTTAGCTAGATGGTTGAGAGGCGACTGAAAATTCCAGGCGATATTCGACTACAGAGAGATTGTTGCACTTCATGGCTAATTGAGGCGTGTAAATCGCATTCTGTAAGCCAATAACCTAACGCGCCACAGTGAAATGTGAACTTTGTTGACTTGAAAGTAAATAAATTTAGATCTTATTGAAGAGATCTTCAAGACAAACTGACAGACAGAATATATTAGCAAGTAGTCGATTCATCTAAAACTATGACATGTTGATTAAATAGGAAAACATTGCCTTTAGTAATGTTCCGTTTGTTTTTTGACATTATTACTTAAAGTTGCCTTTAAAAATAGTTTATTTTAATATTTTATTTTATACAGAGACTTCTGTCTGGTTTTAATCCTGCCCATAGAGTATGATTTCAGGCAATCTGCGATATAAATTGGTAGCTACTTAGACTTATAGTCGTATTAGCCAACTATAGATATATTCAGTTAAATTCTGTATATAATTAAATAATTTGAAACTAACTGTTAAACGGAAAGCCATTGCCTTAGGCCATTGAAACGAATTAATATTTAAATTGCAAAACAACTAATGCACATCAAATATTGACTGTTGTTAGTTTAGAAAATGCTAAACAAATGCAAAGAGTATTTTATTTAATAAATATATTATTTCAATTTGTTCCATGGCATTGTCAAATGCAAACAGCTCTAAATAGCCCTTTGGCAATTTGAATTATGACATTAAGGAAGACAACAGGAAAAGAGAAAAATGTACGACAAAAGCCTAACCGAACGACTTTTTCCCCATGGCCTTGCAATAATACTGTAAAGCCAAACAACAACATCAAACAAAATAAAACAAAACAACACAACAATAACAAATAACAGCAATAATGGCAACAATAACAAGAACCATTTCCCACGGTACAACGTTACGTATGCGCAATGTGTTTGCCAACCTGAACATGTGTAGCTATCTGTAACTGCGTGAAGAGGGGTTGACTACAGTTAGAACGGTGAGGGCGAGAGGGAGGGGGATGGGGAAAGCAAAAACACACACATGCAAAACACAACAAACAGAAATAGAAATAGCAGCAGCTTTCGCATGTATAAAGATATCGAGTTTATACAACGAACGAGAGGAGGAGGAGAAAGGGACAGGTCACAGATAGTAGCAAAGATAGCGAGAAATGTACATTTCAAAAATTTATTTATTTACATTGACATTTTGTGCTACTTGTGCACTTTTTTTCCACCCACTGCCTTTACTGCCTGTCTCTCATTCTCGTCCCACTTCAAAAAACTGCTAACAAAGCTCTAAGCGCTTGTTTAGGAGCCACCAGTTACCAGTTACCAGTAACCGGTTGCCAGTCCCAGAAATGAGAAACAGAGTATCCAAGGGGAAGGAAGACAGTGAGGCCGAGAGACGACAATGTATAATATATTGACTCAACTACAATACGGACATTGTCATGGCGAACGGAAGAGAAGGAAGCACAGAAAGGAAGACAGGTCAAGGGAGAGTTTATTTCCGCACCTGAAGCATCTCACAAGCAAAGCGTTGAAGTAGGGAAATCAAGACAAGAATAATGTCTATTGCATTGAATCCGAAGAGTAGACACTCTGACTTTAAGTAACTAATTTATTTGTTGAATTTACTATATTATGCACATCAATGAACATATTTCGACAGTATTAGTGTTGCTTCTGTGATTTTACGTTGAAGTTAAAAAAAAAAGGAGTAAACCGAAACAAAAGGTCAAATCTGTTAATATCAGACTGTCATGTGTATTTGGGTCTTCTGATAGATGGTAAGTCGGTTAAAGAATATGTCTAATAGAAGAAGGTAATGGAATATTAATTGAGGTAAAGGTAGACAAAAGTGATAGACGTTTTAGTGAAGACATTTTAATTAAAAATATTGTCACTTTTACTTTATTTAAAAATATATTAGTAAATATATTAAATGAATTTTTTCATAGTTTATTTAAGTTTACAGTGTTTTTACCTTACTGGACAAGCATGCTGATAAAGTTGAAATACCTTCGGTAGGGTATTGGGGCATTAGGAAGCTGGGCGGGGAAAGATGTCAAATGTTTGCAAATGCTAAACATGCCCGTATTTCATGCATATTTACAAATTTCGATATTTACAACCCCTTTCCCATGCTCAGATGGCTGAGACAGAAGCAGAGAACAGTCGGCAGTCGGCAGCCTGACAGCCAGCTAGCTCAAGAGTTCACTTAACAGTTTTATTTGTCTTTGGAAAACTTTAGCCGACACACACACACACACAGCCAGAGACACAGGACACACTCTTGAATGATTTGTTAGCCGTCGGCCAGCAGCAGGAGCAGCAGCAGAAGGTAAACAGGGAATGGGGTGGCAAGTTTGTCAGTTTGTCTCTCAGCCCTTGGGTCTGTTCTGCTGCTCAGCAATGTGGTCAAAGACAAGCCAAACGTGGCCAAGTCAAAGTCGGGGCTGGCCCTTTTGGTTGCCCGTTCAATATCTTGGCGCACTTGAGCAATTTGTAACATGATAGAGATAAATGCCAAACCAGCTCATTGAAATGTGTGTATTGTTTTTGTTGCTGCTGCTGTTGTTTTGTTTATGTTTTTCTTAGCTTTGCATTGACTTGGCTTGCTCGGACTTGGACTTTTGCAATTGAGAAACGACGTAGAGGCAGTCTTGTAGCAGTTTCTTCTTTTCCTGCTGTTTGTCTAAAATATTTGCACTAAAATGGCAACAAAGGACAACAAAGAGATGCCAAAGCAACGACCAGCTAACTGAATATGAACATGCCGCAGGGAAATTGAATGGGCAGTAGGTGGGCGGTTGGTAAATCTCCCCGTTGACCATATTGAATATGAAAACAATGCCCGGTTTGAATTTCCGCTGTCTGATGAACTACATTTTATGCGGGACGCCAAACAAATCAAACTTCAAACTCAGAAACAACCAAAAATATGACAAAATATGAATTGCACACTGCACAGTAAACAATAAACAATAAATTCTGATGTGGCCGGGCAGCAAACATAAAACAGAGGCAAAAAATAGAACAAAAGTCATAGCAGAGTTAAGAGAAGTTCCACTGCAACGAAGCGAGTGTACTCTACTTGAATTAGGAACAAGTCTATCAACTAAATAACTATGCAAATCCATAAACGTTTGTGGTCATTAAGTTCAAAACTATCTACAATATATATATCAGCCATTAGAAATAGTTGAGTGTATTTAAATTGTAAGTTTAATATGCTATTAGGTTAATAAATTACATGTCATGCAAAATTTTAAACTACAATATTTGATAAAATTTATTTAAGAATCAAATAAAGTTTCATATATTAAACTTGAACGAACTGGCAGCATCAAAATTGTTTAGTTAACTGCAGTTCCTTTTTATGATCGACATTTCCATATAATGCATTGGTTCCACATAGCGCATGTCTTAATTTCAAACCAGTCGGAAAGGCTACAGTCGAAATCGACTATGAGAGACCCTTTACTTATTCTTCAACAATGAAATAACAGTTACAAACTTACAGACTTATATATAAACCTAAATAAATTTGACACTGCTCAGATTAGCTTCCGATTAATTAAATATAATCGCTTATGTTACACTTGAATTATTAACATACTAATGTTAGTCTTAACATACAAATGTTAATCTTAACATACAAATGTTAATCTTAGCATACAAATGTTAATCTTAACATACGAATGTTAATCTTAACATATCTGCACATTTCCTGCACATTTCCTGCCATTGTACATTCGATAATTTGTTTGCTTCAAATCTCCGGTGTTTATTGTCCGATTTTGATGAAATTTTCAGTACGCATCGAAAGGAAAGTAAATTTTATGTATGCCGATTTTGGAACTTGTATCTTTTAAATTACTCGAGTTATTAGGGTTTTCCGATTTTTGGGGGCGGGAGGGGGCGTGGCAAAATTCTAAAACAAACTTGACCTTTTCGGGGGTCACAGGAGTATTGTCACCAAATTTGGTGACCCTAGCTCTTATAGTCTCTGAGATCTAGGCGTTCATACATCACGACAGACGGACAGCAGGACAGACGGACAGACGGACATGGCTATATCGACTCGGCTGGTGATGCTGATCAAGAATATATATACTTTATGGGGTCTGCCGGACTTCCTTCGACCTGTTACGCACATTTTTTTTTTGACAAACTTAATAGACCCTATTTACTTTTTTAAAGTAAAGGGTCTAAAAATTTTAAAATTATATCAATAATAATGAAATGAATTCATTGAAATTATTGATAAAATGCATTTCAATTCAATGGATCGAATTTAACTTTACTGAATTATGCTATGACTTGACAGTATAAAGGCAAATATATTTTTATAGCAAAGTAAAATTGCAGATGAAATAAGTTGTTACATTTCTATTAAATACATTATGCTCCAAACTCCGCTTTTAATATTTTGAGCCTGAATCGATAAAGTTAAATGGAGAATATTAAGTGCAGAACCTTATAAGTGTATTCCTCTTTGGTTTCGTAAATGATTTAGGCATAAAACCAATTACTTCATAAGTAAGCTAATATAATTCCTAATATTTAAGGCACATGGTAAAGTCGCTATGCTCCTTTACCAAGCAAAACCCAAATGAGTGTGCTGCGTATGTGTGTGTGTGTGTGTGCGTGTGTGCCATAAAACAAATTGGTTAGGAAGGCACAACAACAACAGCAGCATTAGGAAAAGTGATGGAAAGGGGTGAGGACGCATGGAAAACTTCGACTGTATGCATGCATTTATGCTCTGGAACAGGACTAGTACCAGGAGTAGGACCATTTGTAGGCCTGGCTTTTGGACATTGGGAAGCGGCATTGGCATCAGCATAGACGTTTGGACGGACAGTCGGCCGAAGGGGGGAAGGGATGGGATGGGAAATGGGTGCCTGTCTGTCAGTTGCAGGCGAGGTTCGAGCGAGGCAAACAACAACGAGGGAAACCAACAACAAGTCGAGTCGAGGCACATTGGTAGTTGTGTAGATTTGTGGCTAAAAGAGTTAACAGATAAAATCAAATATGCACTGTGCGGTGGCAGCGACAGCCACAGCGATTTGGGGCACGATTCGAACCCTGTCCCCCCTTAGTCACATATTGCTTGCCACAAGCACAAATTTTTAGTTTTTTGGAAACGCATGCGAATTTATTGTTCCGAGACGTTTGCATGCAATGCACAAGGGGCAGAAACGCAGGGGGGGGGTGGGAAGGGGCAGGGGCAGGGGCAGAAGAGGGGAAGGAGAGACGAGGCATGTATGCACTGCATTTGGCATGACAACTGTGGTAGGCGTGGCAGCTGGCACGCCCACTGTCACAATCACATTTCCAACAACCGACGCCCCAATGACGCATATGTGTTTGTGTGTGTGTGTGTGTGCAGATGAGAAAATTGACTAAAAGAAAAACCCAGCGATTGACCTACAAAATTGCAGTGCCGGGCAATGAGAAGAGGGGAAAGGGGATGCGGAGGGGAGGGGAGATGGACGGCTTCTGAAGGTGGCAGCCGGACGGGCATACAAATCACAAAAATTTCTGATGGGAGTGAGGCGAGCAAATCAAATGCCCAAAAGTGTTTGAAGCGAAATTACACAGAGGGAGGCACGCGAATCATCAACAGAGAAAAGCAGAAGTGGAAGGGAGAGAGAGAGAGAGAGCGAGAGAGATATAGAAAATAGAGAGAGAAAGAGAAAGATATATTTGGTTGAAAGGACAAATCAGAGGTGTATGGGTAAGTGAATGGAAATGGAAGTCCCAACGCCAGCAATGAAAGTAGAAAAGGAACCAAATCGATTGGCGATTTCTATGGGACACACACAAGCCAGCCAAAAGCAAACACTTCAAAAAAAGAAGGGAAACATGAAGGGAGAAAAAAGAGAAAGAAAGAAATTCGTGAAAAACTGCAAAAACTCAAATCTGGCAAATGAAAAGTGAGCTATGTGGCATAGAACTCGATTGTATTGCTTTTCAACTGGTGTTTCGCTAAAGCTAGAAATGTTAAAGGCCAGCTTCCGTATTGCGTTAACAAAAGCCAACTTGAAGCAGCATTCAAAGCATTCCCCTTCAACGATCTTGACCAACAAACTAGACCCGGTAACTCCAATAACTTTCCCCTGAAACGCATTGGAAAAGCTTTAATGAAAGTTTCATATAAATATTGCTAAAGTTTGATTTTCTTTGAACTATACATAAAAAGTATATTCTACCGATTAACTCAATATTCAGACTAGCTATTATCGCTTTTGATTTTGTCACTAAGTTATAAATGATTCAACTAAGTATTTGTATTACAAATAGTCAGTGAATTGTAGAAACTTTTGGTATTTGCTATCTATCAATCTCATTCTATCTATAGATATCACAATTCAAAAAATTGTTCCCAATTACACTTTGAAACATTTATCTTTTATTCAAACTATTTCAAGTAAATAACTTGACAAAACTGTCTAAGATGTCAGCAAATGGAAAGGTTATGAATAAATTGAAGTCGACAACTGGGTTGAAATGCCCGTTGAACTTGAGGGTAGCTGAAACATGGAAAGTAAAAGTTTCACAAGATTGCGAGGCGTGTCCTCAACTCCCCAAACCGCTTCCCTTTTCCCCCAATAACAATTATGCACTGGGATATACACTATTTGGGGAATATACTATATTCGGCTGCTCTAATTTGTATGCTGTCTCTTCAATGTGACGTTAATTGCAGAGCTAGGGTCAAATATTATAGCTAATACTTACCTCCCTCTCCAGGCCACAACAACCACCTTTGTTGTCGCGCCCCTGAACCTGCACCCTAGAGGAAAAACACTTGCGAGTGCGTGTGTGTGTGTGTGTGCGTGTGTGTGCAATTTAGCACCGTTGCTGAGACATTTAAGAATGAAAACGCCGAGCCCATGCCCACTTGCCTGCGATCTTCCCTTTCCCAGTCTCATTCGGAATCCCTATACCAATTCCGTGAATGGAGCAACCCAACCCCAAGCGCAGCGGGTTGCATTTATGAAAAGAGCGTGCAAATTGGGGTTGGGTTGTCCCGGCAACAATAAATGACAATAAGAGCGCAGTTCAAGTGTCAGCCGTGGCCTCTTATTGTCACGCGTTTTCGTACCCCCGTCCTAGTTCCCCCTGTGGCCACCAACTCCACTCGATGCCCAAAGGAATGCCTCCACATACTCACACACACATGTACACGTACACACGCACTCACACACGTATAAATATGGTGGCATTTCCGGTGCTGCGGATGGGCGCCCCAATGTGCTTCTGGCATAAATTATGAATAAGGCAAGAGGCGCGTGTTGTGTGTGTGTGTGTGTGTGTAAGTGTGTATCTTGTGTGTGCGTTTGTGGTGAGCAAAATGAAGTAAAAGCAGCGACCAGAATGAAATGAAAGCAAGTGCTGTGAAAGGGGAAGGACTGGAAATGAGTCAAGGAAAACAAGAAATGAAAACTATCAGCAAGATGGGCGAATTCTCAATACCCTTTACTCTAGTAAAGTCGTCGTGGGTGCAAATTAAATACAAGCTGAGAAACTTGTGTGCTTATTTTTAGCAATTCTTATAGTAACCCATGAAAAGGCTTTAAACCGAAACTCGGGTCTCAGTTCAACTCAAACTTAACAGTGGCATCAATGTACCCAACTTTGGCAATACATTCAACGAAAACTGTCCACTTTCGTTCGCATACAAGGGGGTTGTTGAGAAGGTGGGGCGGAGAGGGTAAGGAGCCGCAGGATACGAGAAGGGGCACGTTGCAAAAGCAAATGTGTCTGGGCTGTAGGCAACCACAAACGAGCCTGACTTCGTTTGCCTCAGTGGCAGTTGGAGAAAGCAAGAAAGGGACGAAAAGTGTGAGTAAGAGAGAGAGGGAGAGAGTGAGAGCTACAGCTTCAGCTTGTTTATAGTATCTCAATAATTAATGAGCTCTTAGGAATTTTTGTGGCGTACGCAGGAGTTGTGAGAGACGCAGGAAGTGAAAATGTAGGTGGAGTCGTGAAAGATGCCATGCTGAAAGGAGGAACAAAGTCAACTGACGTGCTACGCTGGCTTTGCCTTTGGCAGTTGTTGTTGTTGCTGTTGTTGCCACTGCTTTTGCCACTGCTGTTGCCGCTGCGAAAACTTAATGTACAAATATAATTTGCCGCACACACAAACACTTATGTGGCCACCAATGTTGGCGGCAGGGAGTACCCCTAATGGCCACCAGTCAAACCAGCATTTTGTTGGCCCCGTCCGCAACTATGCGACCCACATAGCCCAAAAATGCTCAGCTACAAAGCTAGTTAGTGTCTCCGGCAAAGGAAACTGTCTTCTGTCTGCCAGTTGTCGCCAGCATCCTCCAACATGTAACTGGAAGCATGGCAATGAGTTCATATTTTATGAATATAACCATATTATAAGGCGCGATGGACGACAAAACAGTCAGAGACAGAAGCAAAAGCAGTTACAGAAACAAGTCAAACTCAAAGGACCTTCAGTCAGACAAACACATCAAAGAATTTGACAGACAGCACACAGTAAAACATGTCCGAGTGGTGTTATGAGCATTCTGTGGAATGCCACTCGCTAATACCCTATAAACAAGTTGGCAATATAGAATGTTGTTGGTGAAAGGAGTGTAGAATTATACACTTTACTAATACGTTTAATTTGGATATAAGTAGTTATCATGAATATGCATTAAACATAATTTATTGTTAATTACCATCTTCAATAGATTATTTAACGTTGATTTAAAGCAGTCAACAGAAAGCAATTCTTGAGAGTTCAAAATAATTTTAGAAAATAAAAATATACAAAGAACAATCAATGTACATTTTTATATTTGCAACTGAATATATTAATAATACAAATATATACAATATTAAATCATTAATAAATGTGTTTTTAATATTTACACTCTTTCTACTTACAAACTTCTTTTGTCTGCCCTTTCACACATTTTATTTATTACACAATTATAATACTGCAAAAATAGCATAATATTTATTATTGTAAATTTAAGTATCTAAGATCTGTGCAATGTTATTTAACCATCAAGTATTTACAATGAAGATATGTAGTTAAATAACCTGACTTTTTCATTAAGAGTCGGAGTATCAGTAAATCATAATTTGCCATCTCATCGTTAGACTCTTCTATGTCAACTCCTAGTTTATAGGGTATACTAAAATGTTATTCTCATTACTTATTCATTTGCGACGCTTTTAGCGCTAACTCTCTTACACTTTGCCCCCATCTCGCCCCCTTCTGTTTCCCACTCATTTGCCTTTGCCTTTGATTTGCTTAATTTGTAAATTGTCGGGATGCAACTTTCGGTGTGAGAATGGGCAATAGAGTGAGGGGGAAATGCTTTTTCATGGCTTTTAAACGCTGCCGTTGGCACGGAATTGACCAAAGGATGTGCAGCATAGAATGTTCATAGTCCGAAAAGGACATAAAATGTAAGGGGCATGCAACACATTTACGAGTGTGGATACATATGTTTTAGTGTCATAAAAAAAAACAATGCATGACAACAACAAGAACAACACACAGCAGTGTGCATACATATTTTATAGCATATTTTATAATCTAATTACCGCGCAATATCGTCCAAAAAATAAATGATCGCACAGCTGGGACAAAACCAGACGCGGAAGTTCCAAAGGGCGTGGCCAGAGGGGCTGATAGATGCGTGAGGTGGTGAATGGAGGGGTGGAGGGGCATAAAAATGCCACGAAATTAGCTCGACGCGTTTGGCATTAAAAGCGGCGCCCGAAGCGTGCGGCATTAAAATAAATTGCAGAATACACGCACACACACACCGATACACACACACACACACCTTTTGGCACGCAAGTTACAAAAATGTGCCACACACCTCACAAAAAAGGAAACTTGGCTGGCGACCTCAGAACCTAAGGACCTTACATTACAGCTCTACCCAATCGACCGCAGGTGTCGACGCTTTCAACGCCTTTTATGGTGCGATACCTCACCCCTCCTCACTCCTCACCCCTATTTCCCCCCACCCTGTAGTCAGCGAACAAAAGTGTCATATGGAACAACAACAAAAACAACAACAAAGTCAGAGACCAGTCTCTGATAATAACAAAACACAATTTAACGCATTGGCGGCTACTTAAAAAGCGTCGCATGGCCAAGCGATAAGGCGGCGAGGATTGCTCAGAGCTGGAGAAGATTATAACGAGGGGATGGTTATTGGATGGAGGTTGTTCTGGTGGTGGTGGATTGACCAAATGAATGTTAAGCAGTTGGCCCTAAATGCATGAATACAGAGATATGTACATTATAAAGGCACGTGTAAGTCAAGCGGGAAGAACAGTTTAACTGCCAGTTGACAGGCAACTTACAACTTACATTCAAAGGACAAGCACACAGGACAAGGACCACTGTGCTACAGTGTGAGAGTCATTGAAATGGACAAGTGATTGCAAATCGTTAAAGTTAACAGAAATATCAGTTGAAAGAGACTTTAGAGAAAGTTGAGTTTGCAAAATAGATAAAGTAAATACAACTTAAATGTTCTTACAGATATATGTAAGCTTTTTGGTCACTTCTACTTTTCCGTTAACATACTTGAATTGCTGTAAACTAAAGATTTTCATTGCAAAAGCATAGACAGATATATCAGCTTTATTTGAGAATTTCTCAGCTTATCTAGGACAGAGTTTTTCGAGTTATCTGCAAAAATCCTCTATTAAATACATGATCTTTATCTATTACAATTTTGTTTGTATCTCTTTTCAATGGAAAGTATTATAATATCAAAATGAATACCAATCATTTATCGAATATTTGGTCCAACTGTCTAACTGACAGAGTGACTGTCAGACGAAGAGATGGACATGTGGATTAATATTTAATCAATTCGTCTGTTGATGCTGATCAAGAATGCAAATACTTTATAGAGTCGGAGATGTGTTCTTCACAAAGTTATAATACCCTCTTTTATATCTTGGCAATGTAAGGATTGATTGCCGCTAACACTTGACCTGTATAACTTCAAAGGATTCTTAAGTTGATATTTACACTTCTCACAGGGTATATAGAGTGTGTTTACATAATAGAAGTAAAATCTAAGGGGTTAAGCTGATGAATTACAATCTGCCATCGAGTCGCAGTTATCAAGGCCATGAATCAAACGCAGCTAATAGAAACATAGCAAACAACCAGTTCCAAATAATTATGTGTAAAGTGCCCATACATAGTAGTATGTGAGTATATAGGGAAGTATGATATAGATCAATGCATTATTTAGGGGTTATATTATCTGCTCGAGTGCACGCGTTTTATGGGCAAAGGTTCTGTTGAGTTGCCTTTGTGGATATCCCGATATTAGGGCCAATAGCGATGCCATTGTCGATGTCTATTTAATATGCAGTTTCAATTGTTATCCCAACTCTATCTCTTTCTATATCACACACATACACAAACATACGTATTCATAGGAAATAAGTGAAGCGCGTGCACCTTAAAGCATTCAATGCAAACAATACAATACATTTGCATATATTTATTTATTTTATGTCTCTGCTTTTCTAGAGATGGTGTAGAGAAATAGGGAGGACAGCAGAAGGGAGGCAAATAGAGAATAGAAGTTTAAGGATAGAGGGAAGGGGCGGGGCCGACACAAGTAGGCATCAAGTAGAAAACTGCACAATAAAACTCAATGCGGTTGATGACTGCTTTTTATGCCAATGACAAACACACGCACAACAACACAGTGTGTGTGTGTGTGTGTTTGTGTGTGTGTGGGTGTCTTAGCAGCAGATTGGACTCTCTTATTGTACGCTCTCCACTCTCCACTCTCCACTGCATACAATATTTATTGGTTTATTTTATGATCCTTTTTGATATGTACTTAAAGAAAATTTTACATTTATTGGTTTGACAAGCGCAAACAACGGCAACGACAAACAAGTAGGAGAACAACAAGGTTGTTTTTTGGGTTCAAGACGATATTATAGTGGAGGCTGAGGGTTAAGACCAGCAGGAGGTCGGCCAGAGTCAGGAATATGATGGGTCAAATTCTGGTCAATGTCTTGTGCCATTTTCGGTTTGTAATCTGCTCATTTGCTTATAAAATTATTCACCTCATTTGTTGCCCCTTTTCTGGTTGCGTGCGCTCAAGAAAATTACGTCTCCTCTATTCCTCTCCCCCCTCCGGTCTTTTCAGGTCTATCATTCAGCCTGCTTGACAACAACGTTGGTCATTTGATGAGTTATGGCGACGGTTTGGGGTGCCGGGCATCTGTTTACGGCCATTTTGTTGTTTTGTTGTCGAGTGCCGCACGTAAATTGTGGGCCATAAAAGTTGAAGTGTGTGCAAGTGTCTCCATCTTCCCCAAAACCCCTCGTCGACCTTCTTCAGTCCCGGAAACGTTTAATGGCCAATGGCAATTACAATTTGAGGCTACCAGGCAGGCAGTAGCTTCAGGCTACAGGCTTCTGGCTTCTATTTCAGGTCCAAAGGATTCGCAACCGTCTCGAGCCACTTGCCAAAGCAGCACTCAAGTGTCAATTAGATGCACTTCTCTTCATATGGCGGCAATGGCAAAAACCTGCCAACTCACATGCCTACCAACTTCCCCGCTACTTCTGGCCTTGAAAGTGCTTTAAGTTCAACCCTCTTTTAACTGCCTCACTCCCCGTCTATGTTTCCCCTGCACCACAAAACATATTCGACTACACACGACTCGGCGCGGCCTTTGAAGTGTAGTTGACGTCATGATGAAGCAACTTCCTGTCGTTAAAACCGCTCCGCCTTCTATTTTCCTTTTTCTTTTTGCCAACAACAATTTGCAAGCGTTGCGACGTGCGATGTGGGCGTGGCTAGGCGCCCATACATATTGCGGTGGTTAACGTCTTGTTGTTGTTGCTATACCGCTTCCGTTGAGCTTCAACAAACCCAGTGTTTGTCCAAATTAAATTAGTGCAATGATTTTTTATATTTAGCTAATTCTGCAAAGAAACGTTTTTGCAGCATGGACAATGTGGCGTATGAGTAATGAGCATGTAATGATTAGACATGTGGCAACTCAATTAAGTGGGTCACAGCTACTTACTTGATAAATGATAAATATTGCAAAATTATCATAAGATATATATGCATTTGAACTCTTTATTATGATCTTTTGTTTTATATCGAAGCCGTGTAGAATGTAATGAAAATATTTAAATATTAGAACTTAAATAATAGATTTTATTATAGCACAAAATGAAAGTAGGGTTTAAGGACCTTATAAAAAATATCATAGTACTTCAAATATATATGCCTTATATGATAGAGAACTAAGTAATGGGCATATACTAAGATAAGTAAATCAAGCTTTAACTTGCAGAACAGAGCATTAAATACGGCTAAACTCTTTCCCCTTTCTTTAAAACATATAATTAATTAACTAAAGCTTCTCCCTCTTCAACTGCACTTAGCATAATAGGTAATTTAACGAAACTCGTTCAAATTTTCTCTGTGCCTCACACTTTCTGTACGGTTGCTGTTTTCTTTTTTCCAGTTAATTTCCAGAGTGAAAAAAAACCAAGAGCATTTCTCAAAAAGTGACTAAACAGAAAATAAAATGAAATAAAGAAAAGACAACAGTTTTCTGTGTAGTAAGCAAACGTTGTTGAGAGTTGGGTAAAGCTCAGTGTGTATATATTGTATGTCCTGTATGTCCTGTTTTGCCGTATCACTTTGTATGCAACCGTCGCCCTGTAGCGTATCAAATTGACGCATTGATGTGGAAGCGGCGATTGCCACGGCGAATGGCGAATGGCAAATGGCGGATGCGCCAAACAACAGGACAAACAGGACATGCGACAGACAAGTTTGTGAGAAGGCCACATGACTTAGGCGCCAATTTTTGTTAGCTCAATGGCCTAAACACAAAACGCCTTGTAAATTAGCTTGTCCTTGTCGTTGGCAAAACAACAACAATGTTTTTGTTATTGTTGCATGTTGTTGTGTGACTTGGCGAATTCTGTTGCTGTTGGCTGTGGTCGAGTAAATTGTTCAATAGATCCGAAAAGACAAACGCCTGAGTCGCTAAGAGTCGGAAGAGTCGGAAGAGTCTCCACAGCTAGAGAACTACAGAGAATGACAGACAAAAAGGGCATTATTTTATACGAGAATGAACAGGCTAAAATTCACTTGAAGCAGGTTTTATGCTTCAACAATTTTGTGAAATTCAATTTATGTTACCCAAGGACATAAAACATATACCGAATCATTACACACACACACACATGCGTCTAGTGGAGCACGTAAAATATCAGTTATAGTCATGAATAGACGTATGTGTGTGTGTGTGTGTGTGTGTGGATGATTTCCCCTCCTCCCACATCTTATTGCAGACGTGCAATGACGTAGTCAAAGCGTCAAATGCAGTCGAAAGGAGCCAAAAGGAACGCACCACAATGGCTGCTATACTGTCAGCCAGTCAGTCTGTCTGTCTGTCAGTCTGTCAGTCCCTGTCTGGCTTATCCTTTCGTTTTCCATGGCATTGGATAACACGCATTATCCTCCAATAACCCCCGCCAGCCCGGCAATCCAACCCATCCCTGGCAGACGATACAACTTCAAAGTCAAAATGCACATCGCCAAGTTTAATGATAACTTCTAAATAAAAAGGCCAAGCTAACAGTTTGAGCTTTCAGATTGCTCATATGGCTCAGGTTCGAGCTTAACTACGGATTCAGGCGGTGCTCGGGGTTCAAGCCACTAGCCCAGTGACACTCACACGTAGCAAACATAAATTTCACTTTATGGTTTGTTAACGAGTTAAATTCGAATACAGTGCAAAACGCACAAAGTTTGTCATTTGCCGCAGGAAGAAAGTAGCAGCAGGAACAGAAGTTGGAGCTACACTCTGGCACGTGAGTGTGAAGCGTGATAAGTGTTATAGTTAATGGATTTTTGGGTAGTCTTGGGAAAACGTTTTAGTTACAAGGCTTGATTGCATTGTCTTCTCTTTTAAATAAACTTTAAAGAATAATTAAATACGTTCATTTTGCAAGTATTTAAATTATCTTTATTCTTATGACTACTAATATAATTTAATTAAGGACAAGATTGTGGTAGTTTAGAGTGGCATTCTTAGTTTTCACTTACAAACTTTAAAACATTATTAAACATTTGTAATTTCAATAACTGTAATTAATTTAATTAAAATGTCAATTGAATAATTAAATAGTATTGCATATTTATTATATGATATTTAATTACTATAAATACTTTAATCTTGTGTAAGAAATGCATAGATATTTTTACTCAATTTAAATACTTTTCCGAGTATTTTCATATTTCTCTTAATACCAGAAAACCACCGAATGACGCACAGCAAAGTGTTGACAGTTAATGAAAAGCTTAAGCTAATTAAACTTGTTTATTTACATTTGTTCAGCTGTCCTTCTAATTTTCAACTCAATGCAGAAGTGCATAAATTGAATATTATATAAAGAGCTCTTAACTTCCCAGCTGATTTCAGTGTTTGCCAAATAAGCCCAGGGCAGTCCATGTTATTCTCTTTTCTTTTTGATACTTTGACATATTTGAGCCCTAGCTTGTGAGCTATTTACAATAATACTAAGCTGCTGTTTTGGGTATTATATGGCTATAATCTGTCAGTTTCTCTTTGGCACTCCCCTTTGCCTTTGTCTGCATTGATTACCCGCCTCGGCTGCATTTTGAGATCTCATTCCTTAGCGACTTTGCTCATTAGCGTTTCATAAATTTGATTAAGACAATCCCATGGGCATTTGTTGTGCCTATGTGTGTGTATGTGTGTATATTGTGTGGCTGTCTATTTGTTTGTCTGTTGTTGTTGTCGTTGCTGCTGGGGGATAAACCAACCCTGCACCATCTGCCAAATTAGCACAGAGCAACAACCACCAAACTGAATGCAATATTACAGAATACGAATATGTATATAGTATGTATATATCTCTGCATATATGATGGTTAGGGGGGACACAGCCATATATATATCATAAGGTCTTTTACAAATTTTGACGCCACACTTTAATTGGATTAATTTGCATTAATATTTATTAGACGCAAATGCAAAAGGCAGTCAACAGACATCAAACGACAGGGGTTGGCAGACAGGAGACAGGAGACAGGAGTCAGACGACAGGATCCTCTGGCTATTTAAGTGCCCATTTTGATATCAGCTAGCGAGTAATAGGACGAAAGGACCAAATCAGCATTTGCAATGCAGAAAAAGGCGAACAGAATGGCAAAAGGCATGTGAGGACTAAAAGGAAGAAATGGTTGAAGAAATTGCAGAAGCTGAAGCTGAGGCTGAGGCAGTAGCAACGTGGCTAAAATGTGCACTTGGAACTGTCAAAGCAAATATGTCAAACATCGTCGACGTTTGTCCCTCGTTCTCTTCGGGCTGCAGCAAAATTTTCTATTTGCTTTGCTTTCCAGCGTTGTTTGCACTCATATTGAATGTATGTGTGTGTGTGTGTGTGTGTCTCCTGGCGCGACTCCTGCTCCTGATGTGTGCATTTGTTTGTTAGCAAACATGTAAGTTGCCTTTGGCCAGCGCCGAGCGCCGAGCGACAACGTCAGCGCCTGGGGGCAGACAACAGAGCGACTGAGAGACGGACTGACTGAGCGACAGACAGAGCTCAGCTCACTTCAATCATCTGGCACTTGGCTCGCCCCGAAATCGAAATTTTTCTCTCATTTTTTACAATGCAAGAAAATTCCATTCACGAGGAGTATTTCTTGCTGCCGACTTCGTTTTCTCGATGCATTGTGCCCATTTCCTTTTTCTCCTTTTGCCTTTTTCTATTATTTTTTTTGTATATTTGGCAAATACTTCATACTTCATACGCCATGCCTCTATCTTTTCGACACTCCCCATCTGTCCGCCGTCTTGGCTCATGTATTTGATTTCGCAAAGTGCGCGCTGGAAATTTGATTTCACTGCTGCCTTCACCACTGCAGAAGTTGCTGCTGCTGCTGTTGCTGCTGTTGCTGTTGCTGTTGCTGCTGCTGCTGTTGCTGCTGCTGCTGCTGCTGCCAAGCCACCAATACATCCTCTGTCAACTCAAAACTCAATAGCAATCACAGACACACTGCTCAGACGTCCACATACACAGCACTCCAACTGTCAAGCATTGTCACATGTGTCTGGCAAGGAGAGCATAGAGAGTTGCCACAGAACGCAGGATGCAGGCAAATGGCAAATGTCTTGCAGCTTGACTAAGTACTTAAATGTCTCTTCTATGCATTAATTGTCAAGACTTCAACACCATATCTCAGGGAAAATACTTTCCTACACATTCAATGCTGTCAAAAGACCTCCTGGATACCCCTGAGCCAACGCCCATTAGATAAGTCACCCTTTGGGTTCTCAAAATATGTATAAAATAAGTATAGTTGATCAGATGAACTCCAACAAAGCCCAGTTCGATTCTTGCTTTAATCGTAAATGTAAATTTCTGTATATTTCTAAACTGTGGTTTAGGACAAAACCTAACTTATTAAATAGAGTCCTGTTCTGCAGCAGTTTTCCGTTCCATAAAGTTTCTAAGTGCCATAAGTATCATTTTCTGTATTTAAATCCTTTTCCTAAGTATTATTGAATATAGAAAACGTTCAAAGCATTATCGATATATTTAACTAAATGTTGATTAACTAAATATCAATTTTTAAATAGTCTTAAGCGAATGCTTCAACAATTTCATACGTTCAATTGAGGAATTTATCCAACAATATGATGGCTTTATTTGCTAAAGTTAACTGTAGCTAAAATGGAGGTATTACTCCATCTCTTTCTTTCTCTCTCACTCTCTCTCTCTGTCTCTCCGACTACATAAATCAAAGTGCTTATAATTTCTGCTCCATCAGCACCTTCTCTGTTAATCCTGAACTGCATCATTTGACTTAACAAATGACAAGCTGCTTACGAACAACAGAGCAACAAATGAAGCATCCATCATTTTAAGAGCCACCCAATCAATTATACAAGCTCTTTTGTTTCTTTCTCCCCCTTTCGCTCCTACTCTCATTCTTTCTCTTTCTCTCTCTTTCCTTTTGTCTCACTCATTGTGAATGTGGAGAGCACAATTATAACCATTCAAATAACTGCCTTCGTCTGACCTTTACGGCAATTAAGAACTCTCGAATTTGCCATAGAACTGGGCGAGTATATCAGCATAAATCTCTAGCAATCTTATGCCCTGTTGAACCTTAATATGAGGGCTAAACCAAAAGGCAAGTGGTGAATTTTCAGCTATGAACTACGAGCTACAAGCTGCATTAATAAGCCACGGGCAAAACCAAGCGAAAACTCTATAGCAATTTTCCTCATTCGTTTTGCCATGTGCAGCAAGAGCAATAACAACGACAATGAAAACATAACAGAAAACAATCAAGAAAGGTTTAATCGGAGTACAGAGAACATTTAATACCCTAGCAGACGCAAATAAACATTAAAAATGTTTAAACTTCTTAAAATTACTTAAAGAATAGCAATATTTGATCAAATAAAACAGAAAGCAAAGCTGACTTTGGAACCTATTTAAAATAGTCAAACTGGATTAATAAGTTAAAATCTTCTTGTTATTTTGGATGTAAACAATCCTTAATTGAATTAAGAAATGTTTAAATAGTTAATTATTTGTTAATTCGAGATCATATTTATAAAAAATAAACTGCATTGCTTAGTTGTTATAACCAGCTTCTATTTAGTGCCTAAAAACCCAAGTATCTTTCGCTCTCTTTCTTTTGATCTCATGGCTTCCCTCTCTCTCTCATACTCTCTCTCTCTCTCTCTCTCGCTGTTAGCAGCAAATCATCATTAATATTCTAAAAGTTGTGGGCGAAGCTTTCAGCGCAAAGTTTTTGGTAAAACGTAAAAATGTTTACCCTGTTTAACTTGGCGTAAATTGTGTGCTATAATAAAAGCGTTGGAGTAGCTTCGCGATGGGTATTCTGTGGGTGTTATACAAGGTTTAGTCCATCTTCAATTAATAATGAAGGTGTTAAATTGTCGAAATCTGTGCGGTAGCGCCACCTAGCGACCTACATTAAGCTCTCACACAGAGAATAGCAAAGGAGAGAGAGCGAACTGCAAGAGCAACAGTAACAGCAACAACAAGAGTAACTTTGCCGGCTAATTAATGAAAATGCTTTGAAATAATTATGCATAATTTTCAGTGTATACATTGAGCAGTTTATGGCTGAGTTATTACAACAGCTGCTGTTAAAAGTAATTAGCATAAGGCCGACGGTGTGGGAGTTAGTTGACTGAATGTTGCAGCTTATTTGTGTATGATGTGGGGGGAATGCATGCAATTTTTTGAGGCATTTATGGCATGAAAATGCATTTTAATATGCCAAAATCTTATGGTATGGCAGCTTGACAACTCGATTTCAAAGTAAACAAATGAGTGACACACACACATACACCGTCTCACATAGTACTACAAGTTGCATTGCACAACATGTTTTCCATTTCGAGTGTAAACAAAATTCTAATACGCAGAACATATTGCTGGAAAATTGCTTTCCTTTCGGCAACGGCAACAGCAACAGTAAAAGCTACCAGCAACTGGCAATTGGGAGCAACAAGGAGCCAAGCAAAACCGAAAAGCATTGTTAACAACAACAACAACAACAACAACAGCAGCAACAGAAGAAGAGCCTGTATAGGGCAGAGGGGGGGGGTGGGGGGAAGGGGGAAGGTTCTGTGGCAACCGAACGAAGAACGTCAAACTTTTGATGTTGCAATTTGTAATTCAAGCAGAAAACGAAGCGAGCAAATTTTTTTCCGTTCTCAACTGACGAATATGTGAATGGCTAAAAGTGTGAGTGTATATGAGTTTGTAAGTGAGTGTTCGGATATGCATAGGTGTGTGTGTGTGTGTGTGAGTGAGTGTGTTAGTGTGTGTGGCTATGCCTGCGTGTAAGAATTTTATTTCAAGAGCTTACTGTGCATGTATAAAGCACTAAGCCGAATTTTAAATGACCTGCCAATGTAACTGAGAAGTAGGAATATTATAATTTATTTTTAGACTAATTAATTTTAATATATATAAAGAATTAACATTAATTGATATACAGAGTATGTCATAAGATACTATAATATCTATAATATCTCATAAGATACTATAGCATCTAGTATAATGTTGTACGATAAACTACATTTAGATATTAAAAATTCATCAACTTATTTTGTTTGCCAAATCATCTTCAAAAATCGAACTACCTTAATGTGAGCCTTGTTTCCATTTCTCCTTGTTGTTGTTGCTACTGGCTGGTTTGGCATGGCTCGTCGAATACTCGTAGGAGTTTTGCCTGAATTTTCTCATTCACATTTAGCCCGTAGAGTTTTCTTTTCGTTTGGCTCGAATTTTCTTCCTTTTTTTCTGGGCGCATTGTGTGGGCACAAACCATAAGAAAACTTTGGCGCTTGAAATATTGTTAAGCGTGGCGTTGTGTCCCCAATTTCTCACCCTTAGCTTGGCCGCAACTAAACGAAGAGGGAAACTGGGAAAGAGGGGGAGAGGGACCAGTGAAACTGGGTCTGAAGATGAAGGCGACACAGCTGGCAGTCCGCCGAGGCATTTAAAATGTTTTGGAAGTTTTCGATTTGGCCATAATCCCGGGCACTTGTTTAGCGGGCCAGATTCCAACTAATGCTCAAATAAGAGTGCCAGTGAGTAAGTACCAAGTACCGCGTACCGATTACTGATTACCGAGTACCGAGTACTTTCCTTCATATTTTTTTTGGATTATCATTGTTGTTGTTTGCCGCTCGGTCGCGCAAACCCGCCCCTATCATTAGCGTCTGGGCATTAATTGTTTAAAGATTAAGATTGTTGCCTTTTGGGTATTTTTTTTTTTTTTTTGCTGCAACTCAATTGTTATTTGCTTAGGAGCAGGAGCAGAGTAGGTACTACTTCTGTTTTTTTATAAGTACGCAGTAGGGAGCGGCTTGATCAACGACTTCACGGTTCGTCGACTCTATAAGAAATCGTAAATTGCGTTGAGCGCAGCTGTCGACGACATCTTCACCCCTTTTCGAAGACAAGAGATCCCGAAAACTTCTATTTATTGGCAATTTAAGTGCGATATAAATAATTTGGCATTCAGGTAGCCAAACAGCCCTGACTTTGATGGAGCATGTGAATGATCTTGCCTAGGCCCTAACGCAGTTAATGCATTATCAATTTGCTAGGGTTGAATTAGCTCAATTTAAATGTTTTGGGTGTCCTCGGCAAATTCAATGCGGCCTCATCCCCGACGATAGGGTTTAATTGATTTGTGGTGATCTGGCATCACTAAGATCCACAGATTACGATATTTTTGTATTGCAAATTATTATATCGATGTTTCGATATATTCGACATGTAACACACCACCAGTATGATTGTACAATTCTCTTCTATTCAAACCATCACCAGAGAATGACCTATAAAATAAATTATACATTGTGGATAATACAAGACTGAAATAATCACGCCTTTATATTAAATAGTGATATAATCAAAACATCCATAAATTGGTGACCCCAAATAGTTCAAATACGCAACCAATCGTCATATTCACATTTCATCACAAATTTCTGCCAATTTGAGCCGGTGCTTCGCATCAAATACACACTTACATACATACACGCAAGCGTTCCGCGAATTGCAACTACGCAGTAGCATCATTTCAAAATGGCGGGTGATGAAAGCTTTGAAGACGCCGAAAACGAAGTAGAATTTGCAGCCAATGTGAATTCTGTTTTCGTCAAGATGCCCTTTCCTCAACTCAGCAGTGTCACAAACATTGAAATGTTTTTTACCAAGCTTGAAAGCTGGTTCTTGCTTCAAGGCATCGGCGCTCGAAAAGAGCATGAGAAGTACGCAGCTGTCATCGCATACGCTGACACGAAATATCTCGAGCAAGTGCATGATCTTGTACAGAACGAGCCACCAAATAATCCGTACACCACACTCAAGCAGGCGATACTTTCTAAATTCGCAGAGTCGGAAATGGTACGACTCGATAAACTAGCAACCGGAATCCAGCTCGGTGATGGACGCCCTAGCCATCTACTTAGCCAGCTGCAGCGAACAAATGCCACTAATGACGAGTCTGTTGTCCGTCGTTATTGGATCAAACGCTTACCTCCTGCAGCTCGCGCCGTCATTGTAGGAATGTTGGAGAGCGCACCAAATACTTTACTGTCGCAGCTTGCTACTACAGCCGATGCTGTCATGGACTCGCTGAACTACGCAGCAGCCGACAACATTTCAGCGCTGTCACACAACAACACTGGCTCCATGCAGCCCAAGGACGATCGCATCAGCCGTCTCGAGAAGCGCATCGACGAACAAGACAAGATGTTCCAGCAAATTAACAGCAAGCTCTCTCAGATCCTTGGCAACAACAGCAACAATCGACGCTCACGCAGCCGTGGTCGATCACAGAGCAACAACCGCAGCAACACACCACAAGCAACCAGCACATCAAATCAATGTTGCTGGTATCATAACAAATACGGCAGCAGAGCTCAGCATTGCCAAGCACCATGCTCGTTCAAGTCAGACGATGCCAACAACAACACAAAAAACTAAGCTCGACCGTCGAGGAACAAAAAGGCAACTTCGACGGCCCACCCACCAATGCCTTGCATCACAATTCAAGACTTAGAATACAAGTAAATTCCGTTACAACATCAAACAGACTCTTTATTCCCGATTTCCAGTCTGGCAGGAAGTTCCTCATCGACACCGGTGCGGACGTTTCTGTCATTCCAGCTACAACTATAAATCGACGTTTAACATCCAGCAATGAAAATCCGCTTTTTGCAGCAAATGGTTCACTAATAAAGACGTATGGTACAACTCGTCTCATCCTTGATCTTGGGCTACGCCGTCCATATACTTGGATATTCATTATTGCTGATACCACCCAACCAATCATAGGATCAGATTTCCTACGGCATTTCAATCTTCTCGTCGACATGAAACAAGGGAAGCTAGTCGACGCGCAGACATTGCTAGCTCGAAGTGGTATCTGCAGTCTACAAGCATCAGCAGCATCTCCCAAAATATTCAGCACATCCTGCCCATTCTCCAAATTACTGGAAGAATTTAAGGATATCACGCAACTTAACGCTTCAGCACCTAAGCCAACAGCAGCAGATGTCACGCACTGCATCGACACCAAGGGTGCACCAACATTTGCAAAGCCACGTCGCCTCACACCGGAGAAATTCAAAGCTGCAAAGGCAGAGTTTGAATACCTGCTCAAAATCGGCGTGTGCCAACAGTCAAAAAGCCCATACGCATCCCCTTTGCACATGGTTCGCAAAGCAACAGGCGATTGGCGACCATGTGGCGACTACAGAGCTCTAAACGCACAAACCGTTCCGGATCGATATCCTCTGCCACATATACAGGACTGCACACATATTTTCTATGGCAAGAAAGTATTCTCCAAGATCGATCTCAACCGTGCATATCATCAAATTCCGATCGAGCCACGTGATGTTCCCAAAACAGCAATAACAACTCCATTTGGTCTATTTGAGTTTACCCATATGACATTTGGATTGTGCAACGCTGCACAAACGTTTCAACGCTATATGGATGCAGCATTCAGGGATTTGAATTTTGTTTTCGTCTACGTCGACGATATTGCCATAGCATCCGACAACATGAAGCAACACGAGATCCACCTCCGTCAAGTTTTCGAGCGACTCCGACGTTTTCACCTCACCATCAACCCTGGCAAATGTCGTTTTGGACAATCTTCAATCGATTTCCTTGGACACCAAGTTGATCCCAACGGCATCACGCCGTTGTCTGACAAAATCAAAACCATCTCCGATTTTCCGTTGCCCAAAGTTGCAAAGGAACTTCGACGATTCTTGGCAATGATTAATTTCTATCGACGATTCTTACCAAAAGCCATAACACATCAAGCGCCACTGGTTCAGCTCATCCCAGGCAATAAGAAGAACGACTCTTCACCAATAACCTGGACAGAAGAAACCATCAAACACTTCGAGGAATGCAAGCGATCACTAGCCACAGCAACACTCCTGGTTCATCCATCACCAGATGCCTTCCTCTCACTGAGCACAGACGCAAGCGACATCGCCGTTGGAGCTGTTCTCCATCAAGTCGTCAACAAAGTGTTCCAACCAATGGGTTTTTTCAGCGTCAAACTCACTGACACACAGCGTAAATACAGCACATACGACCGTGAACTTCTAGCGATTTACCTCAGCATCAAGCACTTTCGTTACATGCTAGAAGGTAGAGCATTTGATGTCCGCACTGACCACAAGCCATTGGTTTTCGCTTTTATGCAGAAGCCCGAGAAAGCGTCACCTCGTCAACTTCGCCAACTGGACTACATTAGTCAATTCACGACATCGATTCTTCACGTTGCTGGCATTGAAAACACAACCGCAGATACATTGTCTCGCATCACAGCTGTTGAAGCTAACATCATCGACTACAACCAAATCGCTCTCTCGCAGACCACTTGTCCAGAGCTCGCAAAACTGCTAAATGACGACAACACAACGCTGCAACTCAAAGCAATAAGCTTACCTAACCTAACAATGTCAATAATATGTGATTTTTCTACATCAGCAGTTCGGCCATTTGTGCCACAGCCACTAAGAAGGAAGATCATCAGCAAACTTCACAACATTGCTCATGGAGGCGTTCGCTCGACCCTGCAGATCATCAAAGAACGTTTCGTATGGCCGTTCATGCACAGAGAAATAGCAAATTTCGTCAAGCATTGCATACCGTGCCAAAAATCGAAAGTCACTCGTCATGTCCACTCACCACTTCAACAGTACACACTCACCACACAAAGATTTGAGCACATCAACTTAGATCTCATTGGACCACTACCTCAATCTGGTCCATTTAGATATTGCCTCACAATCATCGACCGATACACCAGATGGCCAGAAGCCATTGCCATTGAAGACATTCAAGCAGATACAGTTGCCGCTGCACTGATCAACACATGGATTTCCCGTTTTGGAGTACCAGCACGCATCACCACAGATCAGGGTCGGCAGTTTGAATCGAGACTTTTCAATGAGCTTTCACAACTTCTTGGCATAAATCATCTGCGCACAACAGCTTATCATCCACAGGCTAATGGAATCATCGAGCGGTGGCATCGCACTTTAAAAGCAGCCATTATGTGTCAAAACAGTAGCGGATGGCCTAGCAAATTGCCAATCATCTTGCTCGGACTACGATCAGCATATAAACCCGATATCCAAACAACAGTAGCACAGCTTGTTTATGGCACAACACTTCGTCTTCCTGGAGAATTCTTTCACAACCATAGCCGATTCCAGCTTCAAACTGACTTCGCCAAAGATTTATCAGCAATGATGAACGATATCCGCCCAGTACAAACAGCTAACCACGACATTTCTAAGCCTTTTGTATTCAAGGACTTAGCTAATGCAACACACGTTTTTCTTCGTAACGACACGGTACGAGGATCTCTACAACCACCCTACGATGGACCTTATAAAGTCAAAGACAAACAACTTAAGTTTTTCAACATCGAAATCAATGGTCGATACTCCAAAGTTTCGATTGACCGTCTCAAACCAGCCTTTATTGAGTCACAAGTACACTCAACTCCAGCCATTCTAGATGCCCCATTATCACCAACCATTCCAGATGCACCATCATCTTCATCAGCAAGCCCGCCAGGGGATCAAAACAATCAGACACCAACCGGCAGACCTCGCCGTACAATTAGACTTCCTGTCCGCTTCACGACTTAAAGTCTAGGAGGGAGTACTGTGGTGATCTGGCATCACTAAGATCCACAGATTACGATATTTTTGTATTGCAAATTATTATATCGATGTTTCGATATATTCGACATGTAACACACCACCAGTATGATTGTACAATTCTCTTCTATTCAAACCATCACCAGAGAATGACCTATAAAATAAATTATACATTGTGGATAATACAAGACTGAAATAATCACGCCTTTATATTAAATAGTGATATAATCAAAACATCCATAGATTATTCACAATTCTTTTTCATTAGATTATATGTTACAAATAGGGGAAGGTTCGTTGTGATGTGGTTCGTTAGTTTCTCTAGTGGCTTCAATTGCGGTGGTTCAACTTGATCTGAATGAGTTCTCTCATTTAAATAATTTAAAGTAGTTCCAGTTTTTCTATAAGCTTCATTTTTCTATTGTCATTCGGTTATGCGGTTGTTTTTTCTATTTAAGTTAAATATTTTTTATACCATTCTCTTTTTTACATAAGTTCCATTGAAATACTGAGTTTCTTCCATAACGTTACATATTATTTTATAAAAGCAGTATATATATTATATCCGTTTTAATTTTTGTTTGAGTGCATTCTCTAAATATTTTGTCATATTTATTCTTCTGTTTTTAATTTAATTATTATATTTACATTATGTTAGTCTCTCCTTATGTTATGTGTTCTGATCCGAAGTTCGTCTCTTTAGTATATTAATCCACTACTCTACACACGACAAAGTTTTTTTTTAAATATTTGTATTTTTGATCACATTTATATTTTTATTAATAGAACATTTATATCTTTTTGAATTTTAAAACTTTTCTTTTTAAGGACCCATCACATTTCTTTCCCCTAACAAATATTTAACTTTTTCCATGGTTAATTTAGTACATTAATCAATAGCTTTGCTGATTGCCGTGACTCTGTGAAAAAGCAACACAAATTGTGAGCAAAAATTTCACAATTAATTAAATTATTTAATTTGCTTTGTACTAGTACATCTACCAAATAACTCCGAAATTCTCAACCCACCGTTAGCCGGAAAAACCTCAAGATGGCAACAAGAGCCCAAATACTCACCGCAGTCAACAAAAAACCTTGTTAGTAATTGCGGTAAATGTGATTAGAAAGTTTCTTGCAACGTTCTACTGGTTGGCAATGCTTTCCCCTATTTGATTTTTAGCACCAGAAAAACCAAAAGTTTTAACCTAGACACCAACACACACTCGAACACACTCTTACACACACTCGAACACACTCTTACACACACTTGCACACGCACACACCCGTAAATAGTTGGCCTTTTACGTGCGTTAATGATGTTTTCTCAATCAAAAAGTTAAATCTTTCAGAGCGTAAGAACAAATTTTGCTAGCTGCCGAGGCACGCAAAAATGTGTTGCCACAGTGGGGCACGCGGAACTAGGGGCAAGTTCAGTTTGGCTAAGGCCTGCGTGTTAAGCGTTTTAGGAACTGTCGCTTTCGGGCTCTGGTTGCCAGCGAATCGAACAAGAAAAGCTAATTACAAGTAGCTAAAAGTTGTGCGTGTTTTCGCTTGAATGTTGGCCAACCTGGCTAAAGGAGCGGGGAAAGAGAACTGGCAGCGAGAGGGGTGGGTATATGATTTAGTACGACAAGCGGCAAGGGGGGAACACCTGTTCGAGACTGTTTGAAACTTTGATTGGTTTTATATGTATTTTTTTGAGGGGGCGTCTCGCCAAATGCGTCAATAATTGGCCTAGAAATTTGTACAAAGCTTCTAAATTCGTTGCAAGCCGTTAATGAAAATGCAATGAAAAGACTGCAATTTAAAAAGTATAATATAACAAATTAAACTAACAGAAGATATCAATATTTAAAGCAAGTTAAAATCAACATCTGTTAGCTATTGTCAGTAGCTATATTCAACTTTAAAGCTATGTTTTCTTATCAGATAATCTTCAAATTCAAGTAGCTTAAGGTATTATAACTTTAGCTATCAATTTATAACCAATAAATCTATTCTAAGATATAATTAAAATGCAGCCAAGACTGCTTCCTCGGTATCTTATGTAAGTAGTATATGAATACACCGGGTCCAGCAGAGCAATTATGAATTCCATTCTAGTTGAGCAACTTTAGTTTTTCTTCCTAACTCTCATTCATTCAACTATCTATTCATTCATTTATTCATTCATTCATTTTTTGCCCTAAGCTTCTGCTGCTGCTCCTGCTGCTGCTTCTGCTCCTTCTGCAACATTCCTCCGCTTTATAGTTTCCTCTCTGGAGTTTCAAACTCTCCAGTTCAGTTCTATTTTGGCGTAAAGTTGTGTGCAAGGAGTTCGGATCCCTTTTGTGGCACTGCGGGGCTAAAGCCAAACACTTACTTAAAATTTGAACCCCTTTTTGGCTGCTCGAAAATCGTTTTGAGTTCAGTTTTCAGTTAGCTTCACTTTTATGTAGTTCACTTGCACTCATTTTGTGCTTGTTTTCCTTCTTTCATTTTTACTCCTCCTGCCATTTTGTGCTTTTTGGAATTTTAATATAAGCCAAGCTTCTGCTAACTGGAATTTGTTGTTTTGCCCTTACTTTGCTGGGAAGCAAAGTTTTTTATCTACGACCAAATAGTTTCGGACTATTTCTCCATCAATTTTATTGGTAATACTTAGACAAAAGTTTGCCCACATTACAGAGCGATATTTCGACTGGGCAAAGATTGGTAACCAAAAGGGGTGGGGGGGTACTGTGAAGATTTCTGGTTGTTTTAAATGAAAGGATTCAAAGCGTTAAAGTTTGTTAGCCAAACAAGATTCTCTTGACTGGGAATTAGAAAAGCGTTTGTATTTGATAAATTTAGCGAACAAAACGAAACTTTTCAAAACACTCGACTTCACAAAACTAATAAAGAACTTGCGACTGCAATTTTGTTTTGATGTGTATGTTGTCTGCTTAATTGTAATTACTTTTGGGCCACTGACTCAGCTCGTGTCGACCCTGTAATTGCGACAATTGAGTGTAAAAGTTGCCAACTTGTAATTATCACTTACAACACAGCAAACAGCGCCCACTCCAACAACTGTAAGCCAGAAGCCGGAAGCTGGGCGGGGCTGTGGGTTGTGGACTGCGGGCTGGCAGGACCTGGTCCTACACACACATGCAGCTTAATTAATAGACACGACAAACGTTCCACGAACCAAAATCCGCACACAGTCGCCCGGTCGACCGGCACAACATGACGAACAGAATTCTCTGGCCGCAATAATAATTTACATTTTAAGCCAATTCTGCAAAATGTTATAAAAAACACAACTGAACAAAAAAAAAAAGAATTTCCATTTTCACAGTTAAATAAAAATTAATTACAACAATTTATCGTCGTTGCTGCGGCCGGACAACAACAACAGCAACAACAACAACAGCAACAACAACTACAACAAAACAACAAAAAAGCGTCACAAACGCAACGTAACGAATGAATTACAAGGCGTACAAGCCCCCAGGACTCCAACTGCCCCACGCACCCCTCCCCCCCTACTCGTTCCCCTAGAACTTCCCCGTAATATGCGGCTTGTAGTTGGTGCTGTTGTTGTTATTATTGTTGTTGTTGTTAAACGTTGCTGCACGTCGCTCGAAAAATGGCTAAAACGCAAATGTTAAACCCTTTCGTTAATGCAGAATAATTGCTACGGTTCGTGGTCCGAGTTGTGCCTGGTAAAAACGTCAAAAGGCAACGGTATTTTTTCCATTCTTTCAATTTTTGGTTTTTTGTTCACGTTGTTTTTTTTGCACTGTCTTTCGAAATTAGAGCGACGGGCGGTTGCCGGAAAAAGTGGGCGTATGCCGAGTTCCGTTTCATTTAGTTTTCAGTTTCCACCTAATTTACCCAATTGGGTAAAAGTGCTTTGTCATAATCAGCCCGGGAGCAGGGTTCGCATATCTAATGAATGAGGCCCAGAACGAGAAACGAGAAAGGAGAAACGAGACAGAGGTGGCGCCATAAAGTAAACTTTTCGCTGGGGCAGCAGCCGGAACATCATCATGAAAAAGTATGTCCATTGGACTGGGTCTATTTGCTAACTCTCTACATTCTAACAGCTCTTCACATTTCTCACTCTCGTTCCCACTTCCCCCCTTCTCACTTTGGCTCTCCGCTGGGCACATATTTATCGAGTTGCTAATAGGCTGTCACATAATTAGCCTTGTAACAACAAAATCGGATACCCGAAAAGGTAGCCAAATCGAGAGTGGACATAAGGGGGGAATGAAAGACAGAGCGAAAGGACATTAGCATTACCAGAATGAAAGCCAAAGATGTTAACGATAATGTCCAGCCAGCTTCTAATGTGCTTTTCACAAAGTGTGTGTGTGTACGAACGAGTATATATCTCTGTATTTGTGTGAGTTTGTATTTGGGGTTGAGCTCCATTTGAATGTCAGTCCAATGCGCTGTAAACATAGACTTATCTCACTCGTCGAGATCCTAGATAAGCTCAAAGCAAACTGAGGCAACTGCCTTTAAGATTAAAAGAGTTGATTTTCTTCAGAGTGTCAAGCATAAAAGTCAACTGGAGTTTCTCATAACTGAAAAGCCCTTTGGCTTATTATCTAAGATAGTTAAGAAAGTCGAGTTCACACGTGTTCAAATTGTGTGCATTCAACTTAATTTCTAAATATTATTTTAAATTTCTAAATTATTCTTATAGAGAAATATGAAGCCAATATTTGATTCAGTTGCAATCAGGGACACACACAGGACAGAGATAAATCTTGGTAAATATTGGTATTTCGGTAATAAGATATATATCGGTTATGTCCTTTCGGTATCAGTATTAGTACAATGGAACTTTTAAAATCGTCAGAATATTAAGAAACAAATGTGTGCTTTAATCTCAAGTCAAACTCAAAGATTCTATCAGTATTTGCTGAATTAAATCTCTTTTTAAAATGTTTTTCTCAATATAAATATAATAAATAAGAATCTTATAGAAATTGACTAATCTATCTATGTCCAGCATGCCCAGAAACAAAGGTACCCTAATGATGCAACGTAAACTTTTTACTTGCGTCAAATGCGCCTTCCCAGAGGTAACATTAAATTTTATCCAAATTGACTTTGAAAAATTGTGTGGAAAATTGAATCGTATTCTTGCCAATGCCGGAGGCGCAACCCCTCAAAAATCAGTTAGTATTAAACGCATTTTGTATTTTGCATTTATGTTGCAATTAACGACGCGACGCCGAGCAGCAGCTGCAATCAGGCAATAAATATTCGATATGGCGACGCGATGCAATGCGATGTGAGGCGAGGCGAGGCGATGATTATTGTTTCAACGCCTCAATAATTCGAACCATTTTTAAAAAAAAATTGCTTACAAAAAAGGCAACACACACACACACATGGATTCAGCAACCATAAAACGGACATGGGCAAATATTTGTTACCGTTGGCCAAATGCAAAATGCAAACGCTGACCGCGCTGAAAGTTGACGTGTTCGTCTGTATGTGTGTGTGTGTGTGTGTGTGTGTGTGTGTGTGTTTTGTATGTGTATGCGGAAGGCCATGTTGCTGGCTATGCCAATGGACAGTGCTAATTGCCAATTATGGACAAATGCGTTCGTGCGCGAAATTAAATTAACCCCTTTTTTTATTTGACTGCAGTCGACGCTTGTAGATAACTCAGCTCCCCTTAACCTCCTCGTCCTTCGGCAAGTGCAATCCTCGATCATTTTGTTGCCAAGTGGCCAGCATGTCATCAATCAGCACTACCAGACGACATGAGCAAAACACGATGCTCAAATATGAAATATATTTATTCCATCACAACTATAAACTGGCTTAACGCGGGGTATTACAAATACTGCATCACAAATGTAACTGACAAACAAATGAGGCGGATAACTAGTTATTAACATATCATTATAGATCAGTTAGACTTTATTTGTAAGTGACTGAGTCGTTAAATCAACCATCATATATCTATAATAAATACTGGAAATAATAGTGAACGATCATTCTAAACACGAATGCAATGGCAAGTACATTCGTCAAATATAATGTTACTATATAAATCGAAAGATAGAAACTAGAATAAAGTAATTACATTATTTATAATATTAATTATAAAGATGTGTATTTTATGATGAACTGAAATTGTCATTTGTATATCATTTGAAGGGCATCTTCCAGTCAACTATAAACAATTTGCTGGGTCCCTTTGTCGTTTGGCCTGTGGTCAACTGACACTGTACATATTGCCTCGCAATTATTAAAAATTGACTGATTGGCACCGTTACATATTGCCGCGAGAAAAAAAAAAAAAACAAAAAACAGTTAACAAAAAAGACAACAACCAGTCAACACCCAAATGAGTTAAGTGGCGAACTGAATCGGACCGCATTGAACCACATTACAGGCGCGCATTAAAAATAATAAAATTTTGAAACTTTCATAAATAGCGACTGACATTAAAATTTATTTAATTTTTTACTACCCAATGAATCCACTGCACAGCCCCTGACAGATGCTGTTTTTTCTACCCTGTACACATTAAATGGATACACTGAGTGTAGCCATAGAATGGAAATGTAAATAACTGGGAAAAATATTAAGAGCAGCTTTTATCTGTACACTTTATGATAATTATGAACTGTATTCGTTTTATGATTTTCTGCAATACTAACTGACAACCAAACTGACAGTATGCAGCAAAGGGAAGAAGCTGTTCGGATGTGTAAATAAGATTATTTGGTTCATAAACTATAGATACAATTATAGGGTAACTGTGCGACGATCACGCTCAACCAATGCTACTTGGTTTTACGAGCTTTTTTTGAGGCTGAAAAATGCTGTCAAGTGCAAAAAATAATAACACGCATCGCGTCAGATTTTCAGATGTTCAGATATGATAATGTAAACAATGAGCCTTTTAACTTGTTGTTTTTGTCAGCTCGCAGGCATTTCCAGCCCTCCCACGCCCACGCCCACGGCATAACCCAGATCTGACATTGTGTGGTTTATAAATGATTCAAAAAACTGTGTGCATTGTCTTAACCTATCAAAAGCCATTTCTGTCACTGAAATGTGAATGGAGTTGAGGTTTTTGCAACAGTCAGAGAATTTAAATCGAATGGCAGATACAAAAACAGGATATTTGCATAACCTTGATTCCATTTAATAATCAACAATTTCAGCCAGCATTAAGCTCTTTAATCATTCTTTTCTGGCTTGTTATTGGCCACGTCCGAGTTCGGCGCCTCCTCCTGCTCCTCTTCACCCTCCTCAGAAATATATTGATGGCTACTGCCAGCTGATGGTGGACGTAATACCGTCAATACATATCGACTGTTCATAGGTTTGTGACTGGAACGCATAGTGAGGAAACGATGTCGCAAACGCTCACGTCTCTCCCGATTGCGTTGGTCGATCAGCTCCTCCAGGTTCACTTTAGTTGGAGATAGAGTAAGGAGTTAGTAAAGGAACTCTTGATTTAAGTGAGTGATAAAAGCTTACAGCTAGTAGGACTTGGTTGTATAATGATCATTTCCGATCTAATTCTTCTACTGGAATCCGACGTGATAGCGTTTTCGGTAAATGTTACTCCCGACGATCGTATCTGATCGTTCTGTTCGCCATATGGATCAGAAGTTGTGCGCGAAATGAAACTATGAGTTGAGTCCAGCATTATAAGATTGCTTTTCGGAAAGGCTTTGTCACCCAGGCTGTGCCCAGATAAACCCAATTTGGCCGTAGACGGTTCCGGTGGGATGGGACGTTTGGATTCATCGGCATATGGAAGTTCATTGGGGAATACTTCATCCCAGTATTGATCCTTTACCAAATGTGGATGTTCCTGATGCATTTCATCTACAATCAGATAGGATACTGTCAGGTTGCGATCAACCATCCAGTTAAGCTGTGAACCAAATGTGAATTTCAACAAAACCCAAATGATAATTTCATCAGCTTACCTCGAAATCATCGTCATCTTCGCCAAAGGGATTGATGAGAGATTCGGCGACCTTCAACCAACCCATATAGAAGAAAAACTGTAGGATTGTCAATATGGGAAAGTATCTGAACACTATATTCTCGCTGATGTCATTGTGATGTGATGCTACCCATTGTTGTCCAATTACGCTGCACAAGAAAAACGAATATGTGGCCAGTGTGACCACCTGCGTGTAAACTAGGGGCACACTGACCCAGTCGTAGTAGAGCAGAAATCCGCACAGTCCCCGAAATTTATTCAGTTCATCGATAATCGATTTGACCGCATAATCATCGCGAATCTTATTTTCTCGCCGAGCTCGATTCACTAGGCTGGCTGCCCAGACAATTGGCATCCAATGCTTGGGGTAATACGGAAATGCGACATCCAATGTCTCAATGATATTCTTTTCGTTTTCCAGCAAAAGACCCGACTCAATGATTTGATTGTAGGTGGGAAAACGCTTCTTGACACTGGGCGATATCATTGTGAACACAATTACCTGGCAAAGGCACACATAACGCATGATTGTACGCCGCATTGCCCGGGCACGATCGTCCGCTCCGTGAATGGATGAGCTCACTAGTAGAGCTATTGAGTCCGGCCAAGGAATGCTCAAATATTGCTGCCACCAACGTCCCATCACAATGGTCACAAAAAAGCCCAGCACAAATGACAAAGGAATGAGATTCACATACTTACTACAATAATCAACAATACCCTCAAAGACTCTAAGTTAGGAGGTTAGGCTGGTGAAAATTGGTAAATTGAGTAAAGATGGTTATGAAACCTACTTGCGTGCTGCCTCATTCATGATATAGCGATAGCACATCGCCAGTAAAATGTACGCAATTAGGAAAAGTAGCAGATTCATCCAGATTAGCTTGTAAATACTGCCGCGCCATCTTTCGTTGAGTATTACCCAAGGAAGTATTAATCATATAATTCACTTTAACTATATAATATACTACCTTGCCAGCAACCGCAAAAAGTTGCTTACACGCCTCGATGTGGTCACCCGAGATGTATAGGTTACAGTCATTATTGAATAAACTCACCAACTTCCTTATTATTATAACTAATTTAAGAGTTTACAATTATTTCTGAATGATATTTCAACGAGACAGAAAAGCCTACTTTTACTAAAGCAAATGTTATAAGTTTGCAGTTGAAGTTACACTTTTTTGTCATGACTGAACAAATGTACATTTTACAATTATGCAGTGAATTACAATACATATATGTGGAATATGTTCTCTATAAAATAATTGCGTTAGTTAACTGGTTTAATCAGTTACACTCATATATCGGGCATATTAATGCAAATATCTAATATATATATCTTTCAGAAAATAATTAACAAAGTCTTCAGAGTTATGTCACTTCTATGTTATACTTTATAAATAAAATAGATGGAACAGATTAGATAACTCTAATTTCCTACATATTGTTGAAGGTTTAATCGTATTTTTATTTATAACAATTATAGAAACATTTAGATAATGACTGCTGATTCTGAATTCCTTCAAGAAAGCGCAGCAAAAACCACGTTGAAAGTTAATTAAGGTTCCTTTTGTTGTTGGTTGCTCTTAATGAAACTTTTATCTGTTTGTGTTTGATTGGACACTGAAGTTCTAATTGGGGGTCTTGAGGACGACTGATTATTAGACGAAGTGTGTGCATCGGGGGGACTCTGCAGTTCCTCCTTAATCAGATCAAATGCCAAAGCCGCATGTTGCAGTTGCCTGGCGTGACGTTCACGTTCGCGCTCCTCCTTCAGGCGATCAAAGTCATCCTTGCTGGTCTCTCGAGTCGGCAGCAGAATTTCCTCCTCCTCTTCACCTATGCGGCTTTCGCTGGTAACCAGCTGACTGAAATTAGCATAGGATATGGACGGGGAGCTGCGGTGGATATCGAAACGACGAGATGCAAATTTAATGCGCAGTTCATTGTCATAGAACGTTGAATCTTCTTCATCGAAATTGGTGAAATCGATTTCATCGGTGGTAGTTGTCGGCACTTTGGGAATGTGGGAGGATGTGATTTTGGACAAGTCCAATTTGGCTGTGGAGGGTTCTGGTGGGGCATGACGTTGCGACTCATCTGCATAAGGCATTTCATTGGGAAATACTTCGTCCCAGTACTGATCTCTCACCAGCGTTGGATGATCGTTGTGCATCTCATCTACAATTAAATAGCTAACTTGTAGATTACGATCTATTGCCCAATTGAGATCAAAGTCATCATCGTCATCGCCAAACGGACATATCAGAGTTTCTGCAACTTTTAGCCAGCCCATAAAGAAGAAGAACTCCAGGGTACTGAAGACTGGAAAATAATAGTTGATGACATTGTTGAAGCTGGTGTCATGGGTTTCGATATACTGATGTCCGAAGATGGCAGCCAAAAAGTATGTATACACCGCCAGAGTTACCACCTGCGTGTAAACTAAAGGCACACTGATTGTATCGTAATGGATGAGCATATTGCAGCCGGAACGGAACTTGTTCAGTTCATCGATCATCGACTTGAGTGAGAAGTCATCCCAGATGCGTCCCTCCTTGCGAGCACGCGTCATAATGCTTGATGCCCACATGATAGGCATCCAGTATTTGAAATGGTTCGGGAACTTCTCGTCCATAGCTGCAATAATACTCGCCTCATTCTTATTGAGCAGACCAGCCTCCACGAGGTAATCATAGGTCGGAAATCGGCGCTTAATTCCCGGAGAAATCATTGTCAGCACCATTGTCAGAGAGAGACAAACATAGCGCATTATAGTGCGACGCATGAGACGACCATGCTCGTCCTGGCCACGCACCAAGGTGCTAACATACACGGCCAATGGATCTGGCCAGGGCACCGATATATATTGATTCCACCAGCGATCCACAATAATGGCTACATAGAAACCAAGCACAAAGGAGAGCGGTATGAGGGCTCCATGGTTGCGGCAATAACGTACAATATCTTCAAAAAAACTAAGAGTTGCGTTAAATAGAGGAATTCGAAAGATCATTTGCTAACTTTGAACTTACCGTTTATCATTGTCACTAAGCACATAGCGATACAACATGGCCATGGCATAGAAACATGATAGAAATAACAACAGATCGAACCAAATTATTTTGTAGATACTTGCACGCCATCTAGCGTTGATATTAGCCAAGTTGTAACCAAAATACATCATTTAAATTGTTACCTGGGCTTACCTGGCCAACAGTTTCCAGAAGCAGCCACAACGCTTACAGGTAGCAACCTCAGCGGTATAAGATACGGTCATGTTTCTGCAGGTTCGGCAAACAAATCAAAATGCGATTCAATTGAGCTTAAGTCAACTCTATTCACGATTTGTTTACTCTGAATGAATTTTCGTCTGGCCTACTAAATGCTGCCCACAAAAGTACACAGACTAGATTTGATATTGTCAGTTTAAACTTGTTAATTGAAAGCAATTTGATAAACATAAAGCTTTAAAAAAGATATAAAGATATCAAATAATTGTCGATTTTAGATTTGATAAATAATTCACAAATAATATTATGATGGATACAAACTTCAAAGCCTTCAATTGTTTTCTATTTATTTATCCTCTTTATGTAGTGTAAAATCAAATAAATGCTACTTATATCTCATTGTATTATATTTGACTCTATCAGACAAATTATTGCTTAATGAACAAAGCAAACTGCTTGCGGTTTTTGAATTCGCCTCATAAATGTGTGTATTCTCAGACTGAAGCAGTTCTGATTGTCTTTGGCAGCTAATTTGATGTTGTCATTCTGGCGTTAAATGAAGGTGGCAACGCAATTTGAGGCATCACATTTGTGGGCGTAATTATTTAAATTAGATCATTTATATTTGCTGGCGACAACAAAGGCAATCACAATGCCAATTTGCAATCTCAGCCACATGTGCTAAACACATCTCTGCTCATTTTCTTGGGAAACTCCCAGAGCCCCTCAAATGACTCCCTCCAAACACCCAAAAACCTCTAACAGTTAATACATACATATGTGTCTATGTATTTGCTAGTGTGTGTGTGCAAATACATATTAGGTAGCTGCGTCAGTGGCAGTAAAATTTTAATGCCCATACAACGCGTGCTGCCGTGATTTAGACCCCCTCACTTCTCCACCCCTCTCTTTTTTTTTTGTACAGCCCTATTCCCTCCATCTGTGGTATCAAGAGTGAAAGTGTGAAGAGTATCTTATCAGCATTGCGAGCATGTATTGTACGATTACGAATACGACTATGAGTATTAGCACGAGTATGAGTATGAGTACGAGTATGAGTACGAGTACGAGTACGAGAACGAGTATAGTCATGTTATAGCTCACGTTGATCGTCGGTTCTATGGTAATTGCTGTGTAATCCAAATGTGACGCATACACTGAGCGAAAAAATAGATATATTATTTTATATACATAAACAATATTTAAAATTTACAATTGAAAACTTAGCAAGTGCATACATCTTGCAAATACATAGTATAGTTAATGCAAATTAATCAAACTATTGCAGTTAACGTATTTATTTTGTTTTCCGAAGTTGACTTCCACAACAAACAAGTCAAAACATTTCTTTAAATAGAGTAATCATATATTGATGTAAACAGATAAATAAAATTTAAAAATATGCTATTTATTTACTAGAAATGGCGGTCAATATATATTACTTAATTATTTCTCCCTGTGTATAGTCGAAAAGTGACGCATAGTCCCATGAAACCATAAACACCGGCGAGTGGCCTTAGGCCCAAGCCCTCCGCAGTTTAATAATACCCGTAATCAGTTCATAGATAATTTAATAGTTGCTAATAGCTAGGCATTTATCACACACACACACACACGAGAAGTGAGTGTGGCAGCCACTCTATATATATATATAAATATATATATTCTCCTAATATATAGCGAATACATCCCTGGGGGTATCAGTTATAATTATATCTATTGTTGAACTATTTGAACACTTATTTATTTAGCCTATCAGCTCAGACCATTAATAAGATTAAATGATACAATCTTAATGATCTGAACATGGAGAATACCAGTCCAAACTGAAATCCCATTATTATCAGTATACATAAATTGTACATTTTATTGTTCACGTATATAATAATTATTGTGCATGTCTTTGACACTTCTGAGTGCAAAGATTGCATTTTGCACTTCAACCTTATCGAGACAGCCAAGTGAATCAATTAAAATTTAGGAAAAATGCATTTTATAAAATATATTAAAAGCCCTAAGAGTTATACTTAAGAGAAGATATATGTAGAGTCATTTGGGATATTTTTGGAACTGCATTTAAGAATGGGCATTCAATCTATAAATTTCATTCAACTCCTTCCCAACCTTCCGCCACTAACCCAATTTTTAGCCAAACAAAACAAGAGCATTTATAGCCCAGTTTAAGTGTTATTCAAGAGGCGGCCTCTCTCCCCTGCTCTCATTTTGTTTTCCTTTAGTTCTCTGATATTGCAGTATATTCGCAGCTATTGCTGCTGACCATATAGGTAGGCGTTTATTATCTTACAGTTTCAGTTAACCGTTTTCACTCAGCGCGTCAACAGCAGCAGCAAAGCCAAATTACACGAAACACGTCGGCGCTAAAGCCGTGTCGGCAGATCGGAAATACAACAATCAATACGAGAATACCAACAATCTTATCTGAACAACATAAATAACAATAAATGACAAGTGCAACCACACGGGCCACAACAACGCCGCGGGGCTGCACCTGAAAAAGCAGCAGAGAAATCAGTAGATATCACTGATCGCCAGATAGCAAGATCGTAAAACTGGCCTCTGGAGAGACGTAACTGCAAATTTCCCTTCACTTCTCCCCCGCACACTCTCTCTTTCTCTCTCTGGCGTACCTGCTAATTTTCATAGTCGCTCTAATTATACGCCCTCACGCTACCTCACCGCCCCCTTTAACAACTACCTGTGGCATTTGAAGTTTCTGTTGTTTACCGCTCGCTCTCACACACTCTCTGGTTTCTCTGGCGGTGTTTGTGTCTCTTATCAGTGTCGGATGCTCAACGCTCTCTCTCGCTCACTCTCTCTCTCTCTCTTCTGACATTCTGGAACATTGTCTTCTTATCTTAAAGAACAATTCGAATTCTCGACTGTAACTCAACGATCGTCTGGACAGACGTATTCAGAGCGCGAAGTCTGTCAGTTGTTGTCATCGGAGGCGAATTGAATTGAATTGAATTGAATACACATATTCATTCTCGTATACTCGTAGTGTTTGGGAACCCAAACTCCCCCTATTCCTCCCCTCTCCAGTATACGTCATTTATATCGAGTCAATATTTGGCCAGAGTTTGCAGCAAATTGCAGTAGAGGAAACAGCAACTGTCGGCAACTGTTTGAAAGTTGGTAAGTCAACTAATAAAATACATATTACTTGAAGATGAACATTATATTATATACATTTAACTATAACTCTTAATTCGATGATGGCAATGGTTGCCTTACCTAGACCCATTTAATTATCTTTATAACAAACGCAAAAACAACAAAGAAGAAGAAAAACAAATGTAAATAAAGAAGAGTACCTAATAGTTAAGCATCTATTCTTATCAGTTAGCTCGCTTAGTCATCGGATAAGAGGACCAAACCCAAAAATCAAATAAAACACACTACAAAGGGCACTTAAAAGACGAAGAGACCTAAACCTCTTAATTGAGAACCTTTTGCCAAGCGAAACAGCTGAAATAGGCTTATAAAACCTTACGTCTTATTAGCTTTTTTCTAATCTCTCAACTGCCTTAAGATAATACATATTACATAGATAGTATATGTAACTGGAAATGCCGCTAAATAATTATCTGACTATTAGAATTAACACGAAAGGTTTCACTTAAATATAGTAACTCCAATGGGATGTAGAATTATAATTAATTTATCAAGAATATCTTTAAGAGTTAGAAGAACTTATTTCACTGAAAAGAACTGTTTAGTTCTATGTTATTATTAGAATAATATCGTATCGATCCTTCTATAAAAATAACTTTAAGTGTTGAGTGTATTTTCTCTTGTGTCACTTCTTTGTTTTATAGAAAATCCACTTTATATATATGTGATTCAGATGAATTGCAGCTTGGCAGATTGGCTTAGCCTCGACTTGCCATCGATTGCAAATTGAGCTCAATAATTTGTACCGGATTGTATAATCAAAAGCCTTGCTACTAGCTGGGGATGGGGAATGGGAATTGATAAGCGACTGGGACAATATACATATAGATCCAAGTATGGCGATGTCATTAATTTCGCATGATCTTGGCAGCTACAGCTGAGAGTTCAGCTTCTTCTATGCACTTAGAACAATGAATGAACCCCAAGCTAGATGAAATTTTTAGCTAGACACAAATCGCATCACAACAGAACAGAGTTTAATGAACCTCCATTTGTAGAGATACCGAAATGGTTCATCAGTATTCGGCGTGGAAAGTGCTAACTCGTCGCAAACGTCTGACAGCCGATGGCAGCGAGGGGGAATCTAAACTGAATCGTGTCCTGGGCCTATGGGATCTCACAGCGTTGGGCGTGGGCTCTACGTTGGGCGCCGGCGTTTATGTCCTGGCCGGCCAAATAGCCAAGGAGCAGGCGGGTCCATCTGTAATGGTATCCTTTGCCATAGCTGCCCTCGCCTCCCTACTCGCAGGTAAGTTTGCAATTCCCTGCGTACATATGTATGCATAAATATATTTACGGATCGAAATGCATCTCTTGACAGGCATTTGCTATGCGGAATTCGGAGCTCGAGTGCCAAAGGCCGGGTCGGCGTATGTCTACAGTTATGTGTGCATTGGGGAGTTTGTGGCCTTCGTTATTGGCTGGAATCTGATATTGGAGTATGTTATAGGCACGGCCAGCGTCTGTCGTGGCATAAGCCTCTATTTGGATACGCTGCTTAATAATACGCTGAAGGAATCATTTGCCGAGGTGGCGCCCATGAATGTCAGCTTTCTTGGCAGTTATTTTGATTTCTTCGCCTTCGGTTTGGTCGTTGTTTTTGGCGGTAAGAGGAACCACTTAAGTCTAACTAAAACCAGGGACCAGAACATATTCCTAAGAACAGTTATGGTCCCTGCTTAACTTTACATATAACTACATATATCGTAACTACTTATAACTCTGTATAACATTTGTTATTTTTAGTGGCTCTGGCTTTTGGCGTGGAGACCTCTGCGATGGCCAATAACTGTGTCACGTGCTTGAATATTTTCATACTAGGCTTTGTCATAATTGCGGGAGCTGTGAAGGGTAAGAAGATCGATTCAGATGGTTTATTTCCTGGATTAAAATACTGATTCCCTTCCAGCCGACTTCAGCAACTGGACTGTGAGTGCGGCAACAACAAATGCCACTAATATAGGCAATGGGGGCTTCTTCCCCTTTGGCTTTGAGGGCACTCTGAAAGGCGCTGCCACCTGTTTCTTTGGCTTTGTTGGCTTCGATTGCATAGCCACCACCGGGGAGGAGGTGCGTCAGCCCCGCAAGAATATACCACAGTCCATACTGCTATCTCTGCTCATCATTTTCCTGTGCTACTTTGGAGTGTCCACTGTGCTGACCTTGATGTTACCGTATTACGTTCAAGATGTGAATGCCCCGCTGCCTTATGCCTTCGAGTATGTCGGCTGGCCGGTGGCCATGTGGATTGTGACCATTGGTGGTTTAGTGGGTCTCTTGGCCAGTCTCTTTGGCGCCCTGTTTCCCCTGCCCAGGGTCATGTACTCCATGGCCCAGGATGGTCTGCTGTTTCGTTTTCTGGGCAAGATCAGTCCGCGGTTTCAGGTGCCAGTGACGGGATCCATTGTGGCTGCTCTTTTTACGGCTGTCATTGCGGGTCTATTTGACCTGGCCCAGTTGGTTAGCCTGCTGTCTATTGGCACTCTTTTGGCCTATAGTGTTGTGGCCATATCCATCACATTACTGCGATACATGGAATACAGCGAATCGGAGGAACAAACGTCCCAGGGTATCTCGGAAACAACCTCCTTGACTTCGAGAAGTGAACGCTTCACTTGGAGTTCCATTTGTACTCAACTCTTCAATGTGCATCGCGCGCCGGAACCGAATTCGATTTCGACAAGGATTGTGGGCGTGCTGACAACTTTGTTCTGTGGGTTTAATATCCGAGAAGGATCCTAGCATTCTTCCCTTCTTTTATTTAATGTATATAGAGGCTATATTCTAATTTATATTTACATTTTAGGCTTGCTCTCCTTGGGACTTGGCGTGCTGCTCATGCAGGGATATTCGGCCATCAAAGCGGGAAAGGCTTGGGCCTTGGCTCTGCTTGTTATTCTCCTGCTCTTAATTGTCGTGGTGCTATTGCTCACCTGTTTACAGCCACGTGAGGCTCGGAGTCGCCTCTTCAGGGTGCCCTTTGTGCCCGTTGTGCCTGCCATTAGCATCTTTATTAACATTTATCTCATGCTGCAGCTCGACAGCTGGACTTGGATACGTTTCGGGGTCTGGATGATTGTGGGTGAGTCCTCCTCTTTCCTTTCTCTGGTCTAGCACGTTGTAGCTCTTGACTAATGCATGTTACTTTAACATTATACTACTAACCGTAATACCTTAGGAATACCCGTATTTATTGCATGCTGGTGTCTCTATGACATCAGGAATCCCAAGAAACGCAATCCCGAACGCGTTGCGTTCTACAAGGCATTGAAAATGCCCAAAGATGCAGCTTTAGTTTCGGTTATTGGTAATGGATTTAATTCAAAGCTAAGCACACTTACGAATGAAACGCAGCTTGTAAGAAATTCAAGTAGTTTGGATCAAATACAGAACTTAAGTGAGGTTTTTGACGATTTGAAGGAGAAGAAACATGCCAATGGCAAAATCTTCTATGTGGAGGATACAAAGAGTGAGCATTCCAGGACTACACTGGAAGCCAACGATGCTGAGCTCAGAGATGATGAACACTCGGTTATCGCGATGCTGGACGATGTCCTTGATGCGGAAGATTCGCAGCAGCAGCGGCTGGAACACAATCAGATATTTTATCGCAACTTTAGCATTGATTCGGAATTGTTGCCCAGTGTGATAGAGACCACAATTGTGGCCACGGTCCATAATAGCAGCAGCGATGATGATGATGCGTCCAGTCAGCGATCCTTAGACCTGCTCAGACTGGAGGAGGCCAAGAAGGTTGCCAGTCAAATGCTTGAGGAGATGTTCGATAGCGTTGCATTCTACGAACAGCTGCAGGTAGCCAGGAATAGACAATCTTTGGTCGAAGAGGAGCCAACGGAGTCAACTTCTCCCCAACTCAGACCTCAATTAAAGCGTATTCCGTCGGTTGTCTCGACAACCTCGCAGACTTCATTTAACTCAGTTGTCGATGATCCGTTGCATTCGGAAAAGTTTAAGGATCGACTTAGCCATCTCATTATGAATCCCAATGCACACAAGCCCAAGAAAATTGAGGAACCGGCGAATCAGGTTGAGAAAACCAAGGATAAATCCACAAGGCCACAGCTGAAGCAATCGAAAAGTGAAACTGATGTCCGGCTGCTGTTGCTGAAGGCCATTCGAGAGTTGAGAACGGACGGTGATGATGCAGCGACGTCGACGTCGACTGCAACTGCGACAGCGACAGCGACTGAGTCTGTTGCCGATGGTAATGGTAATGCTAATGGTGATAAGACTGCTACAGTAACTACATCGCCTGGAGCTGCCAGCCACATACCGCGCCCACCGAAATTCGATCCGGTTCTGTACAAGACCATAAACAGCATTAGTTTGCACAAACAGCGACCTAGTTTGAGCCGAGAGCTCAACGTGGATGCCAAGAACATGAAGGTAGTTGCAGCAGCCCAGCATCTGGCTAACTCACCCACATCCGAACCGGAGCCATCAACAACGACAACGGCAACTGCAGAGCCGGAGCCAGAGCCCGTGCTATTCAAAGCGAAATTGGAGGCCATATTGCAACGGGGTCCCTCGCATCGCCTGCAGCAGCGTCCGGGTGCGGGAACGGGAACGGGTACGGGAGCTGGAGCGGATGTGGGGATGCGCCGACGGCCGCAATCTACGTACATTGAGGAAACGGCAATTGAATGAGCCCAAAACCAAAGAGGGTGCAATTTTGTAGCATACTGTAAACATAGACTACACACTCTACTAATGTAATCTAATGTTAAGTAGATGTAGTTGGAGAGCTGTTAGCTGGTTAAATGAATGCAATATTAGATGATAAGTGCCGAGCGTTGCAGTGCATCGGGAAATGCGTGAAATTCAATTGCAATTCTCTCGAATTTGTGAAAATTTAGAAAATGCAGTTGGCAGTGCCAATTATGGAATGTGGATGATAGAAAATTGGCGTTAGATATAAGTAGCTAATGAATAGCTATGAGTTAGAATCAGATAATCAGATAGAATTTTATAATATTTAAGAGATTATAATATTGTAGCTTGCAAGAAAAAATGTTGCAGAGGAAGCTTTATAAAACGCGTTAAGTGGGAAGATTAATGGCATAAGTTTATCAAATTAAATAAACTATAGCTTATCATAGTATTCCATAAGCAAAAGCTACAAATGCTCTTCAATTTCCAAAGTTTGCTATTCAACAAAACAGCTTTTTAAAAATAAAAGCGTTTACTATTAAACTTGTGATATAAAGCAAATAATATGCAGTAGAATATTTCCAAGAATATTATTTCAACAAACTTAACTCAGTGTCAGCAATTTCCAGTTCAATCAAGTAAGTTTATGTATAAGAATAACAATGCCAAGGATTATTCTTAATATGCAAGTTACTTATTATAGTATTTACCACACTTTACTTATATTTACTTTATTATTATTGTAGCTTACATAAATCTAGTCGATAATCACTAATTAATTCAACACAATGGTATTATAATAGAGGTTGCATGTGCATGATGTAAAAGTATTATAACATTAATCGAGTGCGTTAAATTAATCCACAAAGATCACTTTTCAATTATCTTAGGTCTATCCATATACTTTTTCTATGGACTGCCCAATAGCTATAGAGAAATGCGAAGACAACGTGCCGGCTGGCAGAAGCTCAAATATAGCGGAGATTTTTAGGAATCAAGAAACAAGCACGGGGAACTGAATGAAATAGAAGAGAATAGAACACAATCAAAACATGATAATTACATAGATGTATGTCCTAAGCCAATTTGATAAATGTGAACAATTTGTTGTTATAAATAAAAATCTAGTTGTAATTAATAAAAGTCAAATGCTTTCTTTACCTTTCTGTAGAATCAAAAGAAATGTCGAGAGCAACTGCAACTGCCGCTTCCGGAATAGCAAAATAGAAAGGGAGTACCGAACCCAAGACGATCGTTAGCTCGAGCAGCCTGTTTATTAATAACTCATGAATGGATCGTCATTGTCGTTTAATTCCCGAAGGTCTTGTCTTCCACTGACTTTGATAAATTAATTGATGTCGGCTGATCGTCGAGTAGAGAAAAATAGTAAGAGCAGGAGAAGATGCGAAGCGTGTGCCAAGAGATTTTCGTGTAGTTTAACAATTTCCCTTGCATTGATTTTGATTAGACTGAACCATCCCCAGGGCCGGCAGTTGGGCCCTTTCCCTTTCACCCAATCGATTTGAGACAACATCAGGCTGCCTGATTTATGCCACCGTTTTCTGGGCATTTCTCTGGTCAGGTTGATGCTGGCACACAGATTCCACATTTCAGATTCCAAAATTTGTATAACCACAAGACAACACAACTGGCGACTATTTGGCGTCACAACGCCCGCTTCTCTAAGGGGATGGACTGACTTTTTGTGCTGTGTAAGTGTAACAAATTGTAATCGTATTTGGCGGCATCACTTGCGACTGCCGACTGCCGACTGCCGAATCTATCTCTGTTTGGGGGCGGGTCTGTGTGTGTGACCCCCCTGCTTTATTATTATTAACTTTGTTATGGTACACAGTAGTCTCACAAGTCTCAGAAGTCTCGCAAGACCCGCTAGTCTCGTAATTCCCCTTGTGCTCCCCCTCTCGTCGCTTTGGCGGTGGTGGTTTTCGGTTTGTTTTGGCCCGTTTGCTACACTTGCTGTCCGCCCCCTTTATCTAGTCAAGCGACCAAATAGTTTTATGGCATATTTATGGGCGCCAAAACTTAAAGTCACTCTCCCGGGCTAAGACTTTAAGTCTCCCGAGCATCCACATGCGACTCTGTGACAAATTGCAGAACCCAAAACTAATTAACAAAGCAGCGAGCGCATTACATTCAATAGGAAAGGGAGAAACTCTATCAGTTAAACAGATTTCAATACACTTTCCCATTTGAGGGATGTGTGGAATGTGTTTAAAGGTTGATCGGTAAAAAAGTTATCGATATGCTAGGATTTATTATTAATTCAAATGAGCGTCAAAAGTCTATTAAAAATGATTGAATGATTGATGATGTAATAAGGAGACGAAGTAAAGCTATAAGTAAATGTGACTATGAAATGGAAACATTTTAATAAAGCTTTAGATAAAGATGTCAAACCAATAGCTATCAATATACATACATTATTTGTCAATCCACAGAATCAATATACCAAATCTACGCTCGAGTTGTTAGGGTATACTCATATGTAAGCTTTTCGGCTGAGCTCTAATAACATACCCTTACTCCTTTTTTTTTGGTGTTTTGTCTCTGTGATGTTTTTGTTTGAAGTTAGTTAGTTCTGCCGGCCAAAGCGGCTTTTCATATTCATAAAAATTGCGAGTTTCCATTTCCTCCGCATAGACGAAAAGCATAATCCGCTTACAGACGCTACGACTGCGTATTGGACTCTACTTGGACACAACTTTTATTCTTTTTCTGTTCGTGAATTGTTTTGGAAATTAAAATATGTGTGTGGGTTTATCCCAAACCAAAAACGACAGAACGGAAATTGTCAACGTTGAAGGGGCTCAGGTAAAACAGAAATACGAATACGAATACGAATATGAATGTGAATGTAAATGCGAATGCGGGTTGTGTGCAACCTGCATGGAAAAACGAATAGAGGAGACACATGTGAGTCGAGCTGGTTGGACCAAAGTCAATGGGCACTCAACAAAAACATTTTGTCAAAACATAAAGGCGGCTACTGTACGCAAAGTGGATCAGTGGATTTGTCATTCCTGTCCGGAAAAAAAGCATTTTGTGGCAATAATAACAACAGCTGCACAGTTGCAGGTACAGCAATTGCAACTGCCACTGCAACTCCAACTGGGATTGGACTACCGAAAAAGGATTATCATTTGGTTTAACAGTATGTTCAATCGGCCATGGCCAACGACAAAAACCACAATGAATCCCGTCCCGTGTCTATGTCAAGGTCTGGCCTGTGGCCAGTGTTGGCCGTCTCCCGTTTGCCTCGTCTGTTAGATAAAGTTGCATATGTTAAGGCACTGATTGCATTGTTTGAGCCATGTACGTAACTGGTAGGTATTTGTAGCTTGGATCTAGTTCGTGTAAAAATTGGATTAAGCTGGGTTAAGATGAGATTATGTGGTTGGCTTAGGACACAACTCTTTGAAGATTATTATGAGGGATTACTTGAGGACAACGTGCTGAATAAAAATTCTTTCGTAATGAAATTTTATTGTCCTTTGTTTTACTTTTGGCTCTCTTCAGAGGATACAAATTGCTCAAAAAAAAGGATACTGCAAATGCCATAATCCTGTCAAAGGAGTGGATTTAACTTTTCAGAAAGCTAAAGAAAATAGTCTGTAAAAATTTGCTTTATTTCAATTGTCAACGAAAAATTCCATACTAATCTAACATTTGCACATTTACTTATTGCCTAAGAAGGTTTATTATTAATATTTTTAATTAGTCTAAGCATATTATAATTAGATAAAAATACAATTTCAGCAATTCCTTTATTTAACATACTTATTTTAAATAAATTGTCAGTACAGATTTATTTCTTCTTTGAGGTATATCATTTAATTTCTGTATACACACTTCCAATTCGATTGAATTCATTTCATTATTAGTAACTCACCTTTTTAATCAACTAACAACTCACTCCCTAAAACCAATCAACTGGAAAAGTCTTCTATTTTCTTTGCAATTTATATTGTGATCATTGTCAATGTCCTTTTTTTACCTTTAGGTTTCAGGGAGAGCACACATTTTTAAACTATCTTTGTAGCTTGTCCAAATTAATAATCACAATTTGTTTGAATTTCATTATAATTCGCTTGATTTGTCAGCACTTTCATTGCATCCTTGTGTTTGTGTCCTGTTCTATTCTGTTCTCTTCTGTTCGTGGTGCTCAGCATAATTGCTCCTTTGTCATTTGCCACAACAAGGAGCAACAACAAGAATGCGAACAGTGTACAACAAAACCAGAAAAATAATACGCTTCTGATTTTCTACTCGACTTCAATTGATTTTTATAGCCAGTTGGTCGTTTTGGCCTGTCTCTTCTCATTCTTCCCATTGTTCATTCAACTCTCAGTTCTCAGCTCTCAGCTCTCAACATTTTTTCCCATTTATCTTCGTTTTACTTTTGCTTGGCCTTATAGTATTTTTCGACAAATGGTTTGCTTGTCATAACCTTTTTAATTTTTGTTCGTAGTACGAGTGCGAGTCCGAGTATCTTGTATCTCCTCCTAGAAGCCGTTGCTTCTACATTTTTTAAGAAGAATAATATTTACAGAGCACGCACAATAGACCAGGGCAGGCACCCATCCAGCATGACTCCTACGACTTGCCTGGCCATTGTTTTCACACTGAATTCCATGACAATGAGCACGTTATTGAGCTCAAGATGTGCAGTGGAGGCTCTGAAGACAGTAGAATACTCTGTGCATAGAATACGAAGCAGTGAGCCAGCCAGCCAGCCAACCAGCCAGCCAAGCAGCCAACCAACCGACCAATTCAAATTCAATTTGCCCCATTATATGAGGCCCATTGTTCATGTGAAATTCTGGTCTATGAGCAGAGCAGGAGTTACAATGCACTCTCAGGCAGCAAAGAGACGGCAATGCAAGTTAAGTGCAATACAAAAGGCGGCAGATTAAAAATAGCAAAGAGATGAGCCCAAGATGAGAGCTGGCTCCCTTCAGCAAAATGAGGAAATGTGGTCCACAGTGTCACAGTCAGAAAGAAAGAGAGAGTGCGTGTGTGTGTGTGTGTGAGTGAGATGGGGAGCTCCTCGACTAAATGAATGCAATAAGTAAATAACAAAATGTCGTTAGCATTTGTGACTGACACTCACAGCAGCCAGAGGACAGAGAATCTAGAGCTGAGAACAGAATCTAACAGAACCGAACCGAACCAAACAGGACAGGACAATGGCAAATGGCAAATGCCTGTGACTGTGCCTTCTTCCTTGCAATGGGTTGCTGCCCTTCTTGATGGCATCCTTTTGGCCTGAATGCAGCAGTTACAACAGCAACAACAGCAACAACAACAACAACAACAACAATATCTCACAGCTGTCAACAGCAACAAATTGCGCGCTAAGCTGACATTAGATTTTGCGCTATGTAGACCGCATGGCAGAAATGGGTCTACTATGATACATGGCCCATAAACGGACGATGGCTTTAAGTCATAACGAAACTAAAATGCCCTTAACTCAAGTTAGATAGCTCACATAAATTATCAACATAGTATTAAGCACTCAAATATGATAAATTGAAAGTAGATTATTTTTTGTAATTTATAACAACATTTGGAAGCTTTTATTGCTATCTGATTTACTGTCAATTTAAGAATTGGAGTCATGTATTAATAAATAGCTAAATAGAATATTTAATAAATGTAGTTAATAATGTATTAAAATGAAAACTTGACTATAAAAGTGACAGCTGAGACAATACGAACTAGAAACATACAGAAAGTACACTGAATAGACCACAACAATAATGGAAAATTGAAAATATTAAATATTAAATATAAATCTAATTGAAAGAATAGCAAGTAAGATTCAAAAATACAAATACTTCAATATATTATTAATAATATTAAACATTAATATGTTGAAACATACATTTAATTAAGACTTATATTCTGTTAAACAAAATAAGAGATTTACCTACAACTATATTATACAATTATAAGAATTAAATATAATGTTATACCATAAATACTTATAATTCAAGATATAATACAGTTTCCTATTTATATTCAATTTTTAGAATGTTTAAAACTACAAATAGTTTTGTTATCAAAATATAAGCGAAGTGTTTACTGACTCTATCACTTTCAAAATGCACTTGCCCTTCTCATAAGAAATTAAACGTTGACAGACAAATTAGTGACAAGTTATTAGTTAATACGCTGTGTTAATATGCTGCAATAATAATACTTAAATTATAAATTTAGCATATGCTTATTAGCATATTGTTTTACATGCAAAATCACATTGCAATTATAATTTTTAATGGGTAATTTCTGCGTTGTCGCCAAGCTAACCGGAGATTCAGAGCTCCTCGCCATACTTGGCTATTATGGAACATTCCATTTAGTGCCGCATTGCGCTAGCTCGTTTGCCTGCCATACAGAGTGGCCCATCAGGACATCAAGTGGCAATCATATTAACTGGGGCTAATTGTCAACACACAGGGCAAAACAAGAGTCGATGGCAGGTCCAATGGCAATGCTCGGGACCTGTGCGTCAATTCCCCGACTGCCCAGCGGCTGTGGACTGTGAACTGTGGACTGTGGACTGCGGGTGGTGGGCTTGTTAACAAGTTGGCAATGGCACGTTAACGCTTCTGGCCAGGTCCAAACAGTTATTGTCTCTAACTCGCTCTCACTCATTCGCTGGGTCTAGTGTTTGCTGCTGATAGGCAAATGTGCGTATTTCAAATGCTCATTAGGCACAATTTTTCGGACACTAAAAGTGTGTTAGTTGCCATTGGCAATGTTACCAATTGTCAGTTGTCAGTTGGCACGTGAGTTTTTGGCCCGTTGCTGCTGATTGCTTGTCATCCAGTTGCAGTTATATAACAGCCAAATGTTTGTCTCTTCAGCCGTCCGTCTGTCTATCTGTCTATCTGCCTAATGTGTAAGCGCTAACTAACTAACTGAGCGACTAACGTGCTGCTAACAAGGTACTCACACACACTCACACACACACACACAAAGATACACATTAGATTAAAATCCAGCAAACCACACCGTAGACCACGCCCAGTTACAAGTACAATTACAATTACAACAAAAGCCGCCCAAAGTTCTCGTTGTTCAGCATTATCAATTCCTTTAGTATTCAAATGCTCATTTGCCTTGTTGTAGCACGAATTGTTGTTGCTGTTGTTGTTGTTGTTGTTTTTGTTGTTGTTGTTGAAGTAGTTGCAAATGGCATTACGCGCTTTAAGCGTGAAACCGCGAAATTAAGCAGTGACGATGATGATGACGACGACGTTGTCTGCCAGCCACTTGTCAACAAGGCTTCAACCTCCATCCACAAGCTCATCTTCACATGCCACCCACTGTATCTTATCTTCCCTCCACCGCTTTCTCTCCTTCCGCCTTGCAGCCCATCAAATTGTATGCAAACTAATCACACGCAAGCATTTGATGCGTTTAAAACACACACAGATTCAGTGAAAGACACAAATAGGATGGAATTCAATGTCTAAATGCGAGGGCGGCATTGAAATTAAGTAGTAGAAGTGATGTATTATATATTTTATGCAAAAAAAAACTAATTATTGATTAAATAAAAAGCTTAAGCTTTTATATAAATTAAGATATTTCTAAGTAACAGGTCATAAATTTGACAAACATCTAGATTGTCCTATTTATCAAAATATATAAATACATATTACTCGAAACTGAAATGTCTAGAGTGTAATAATATATCATAGCCTGTGTTGATTAAATTGAGAATAAATATGTGCTAAGTTATAAGTTTATTATATTAGGTTGCCTTTGTTACTTAATTATTCAAATGAAATCAACATAGATTTGATTGGAATATTAATTGTTTTATTTATATATTCACAGTTGATTGCAAGCGCTGAAGGATAAAGCGTAAAAGTTGGAGTTCTAGTCAATATACTTTATAAACTATCTTTATTTTATTTTAAATTACATTCTAAGAGAAAATAGACTCAATAGCGTTAACAAATTAAAAAGGTAAGAGAACCATTTATAATTATTAAATTTATTACCATTATTGTGATAAATAATTATTGATTTGTTTTGTTTATTTTTCTTCTATTTATTTGTATTTCCATTTTTGTGAATTTTATTGTTTTTAATTCTCTTTATTTTATGTTTTACTTTAGTTTCTAGGGTTTCCAAGTTTAGCTTGTAAGATGTGTTCTAAGTTTAGCTGAAATATGCGATGCGTCTGTAACAGTCTTTAAAATATGTGGCAGCTAATTTCATAGGCGAATTGTCTTAGTAATAGAATGTCTATCTATTAATCCTAATATTAATTGCTCTTCTTGAGTTGTGATTATTTTTAAACAGGTTATTCGGTTCTTTATTAATAATTATCTTATGTGATAACATTAATGTTGTTCTTAGGAAATAGCTCATATATTGATCATACTAAATGATACTTATACTGAAAAATCACAATCTTTAAGATACTTCTTTCATTAACACAAACAATTTCTATGTCCCACCTCGTTTCAGCTACTGACTGAGCTGAGTCGAGCTAAGCTGAGAGCTGAGAGCTGACGCTGTTCATCTTTTATAATGTTGGTAATTTGAACATTTCAAATCAAATCTAAACGTCAGTTGGTTACCAGCTGCGGTTCACTTGGCTCGAGGACGTGCACGGAGAACACAGGACAAAGTAGGGAATGAGATGGATGGATGGATGGATGGATGGAGAATGGAGGGAATTGGCGCCAAATGGAAATTGTCAACGGGCATTGAAATGAAAGTGCAGATTGGAAAATGGCAGCAGCGGCATAGAGTAGAACCCACAGGCAGTTTTGATGAGAAGCAGCTACCACAACCTCACAACTTGTATTGCCCTCCGCTCTACTCCGCTCCCTTCCAGATCCTTTCACTGTTGGCTTGCATAATAAATCGACTTGTAAATGCAATAAATTTTCAATTGGTGCCACAAAAGGCGCGCATTGAATTTAAAACGCTTAAAGCTTGCAACATAATGAAGAGCAGCCAACAGGCAGTCAGACAACAAGTCTGACACTCGAAGCTTTCCATAAGGGGAAGTTGGCTGGGGCGGGGGAGGTGGAGGGGGGTGGGCAGGAACGCCAAAAATGTGCAAACGAAGGGCCAGAAACGATGAGGACGGCGAAGAGGAAGAAACTGGCAGGCGAAAACAAGAAAACAAATCACGTTTTAATTTTGTTTAACTAAATACGAAAATCGCACAGAGGCTCGCCGTCTAGAAGGGGGACAGGGGTGTGAGGGGGAGGGGCAGCTGCCAGCCATAGAAGCTCAGTCTGATGACGTGCAACTCTCGTCGCCATTTTGTGCGCTGTCATGCCGCACACAATTAAAGCGCCCCGTCTCTTACGGTGTTCGGTAGGAGCACCCCCCTCCCCCCTCCATCTGTCTCTTTGCCCTCCACACCCCCTTTTCAGGGGGTTGAGGTGCGGTGTGAGGGGTGAGCTCAGAGCTTCTGAGCTGGCGCACACGTCTATCTCAACCGTCTAGTTGTAGGGAAATTAAATTAAAATTCACTTGTACGCAAAAGTCGAGACGGCAAGCAGGCGGTGTCAAGGAGGGAGGGAACGGGAGGGGAGGAGACGAAAAGCAGCAGCGGAAAGTCAGTAAGTCAGCGTGCGATTGGAAAACAGCGCAGATTTTTCGTTTTTTCTCTGCTTTTCAATTTTTATTTCATTTTCCTCTACTTTTTTTTTGGTTCTATGCGAAGCAACAAATTAAATCGTTGCACTGTCTTCGGCTGAGTGGGGAAAAACTATGCTAATGATATACGAAATTGAAATTTCTAAGAATATGCTAAACTTTGGTTAGCAATTTTCCTTATGCCATAAATTCTTCAATGTTAAGTTGAAGATATAAGACATTCTATTAAGAGAAATGGGAGGTTAAAATAATTGATAGGCTTATTAATTATTATTCATAAAGATAATAATTGAATAAAGAAGAACCACACAAAAGAAATTTATAGTACATTTTAGTGTTTTTTAATTGAATAACTATAACTAACATTAGTAAGCAATTTTGTAGTATTAAAGTAGAATTAATTTAATTATTTAAATATATTATTAATAAAAGAAAGAAATACTTCATATGGATACACTTCACAAACAATTCATATATAAGCCTGGAAACTTGTTTACATTTAGAATATAATTATTATATATCTAAGTAAATATTGTTTAAGGAAGTTCTTTTTTTCGACACTTATTTCCTTTTACATTCACTTAATATTCCGTTTAATATTATCAGAATTTAATTAAACTCAAATAATAAAGTGTGAATAATTATAGCTCTCAGAATTGATTAATATCACCGATTATATTGAAGAACTTGTCGGATTAGCTTCACTCATTGTATATTCCTTCTTCCAAAGACAAAGAAACACTCGACTTCATCATCGATTGCATAATTTTAGCTCATGGCCGATAAACCATTTATTAACTCTTAAGAACTCTTGGTCGACTCCGCTATTTTTAGTGCTGGGACCAAAGGAAACTGCAGCAGAAGGTCATGATAAATGACACCAAAAGTATCAAAATACACAAAACTATCTAAAGTATGCCAAGGCATAGAGCGAGAGTGAGGGAGAGGGAGAGAAACAAGTAGGAAGAAAACTAGTACGATAGGAGAAACTCAATTGCAAGCTGAGACGAAAATGTCCTTAGACGGAACAGAGCACTTAGACGAAGGATGAACGCATGGAGCGCCGAGGATATGACAGCTGCTGCTAAGTATCCATTGGCAGGGGCGTTAGATTTAGTGCCTCACTATCGCAACGGGTGAGGCAAGTACTACATACGTATGCAGATATATGCCCGAGATATGGTTATGATGAGCTATGCACCACAAAGTTGCTGGCAGTTTTATGACTACAAGAAAAACCTTTTTTCTTTCTTTACAACTGCAGCAAAGAATGCATAAATAAAAAATGCTACGACTCGAGACACATGCCCTTCACCTTGGCCCCCAAAACGCCTGTCAGCATCTTATTGAGCGTACATAAGCACATTAGCTGCGGTTTTATGTGCGGAGCATCCAACAGATACATAGATAGATACTTACATGGCTACAGTTGCATCGGCATCCCTTTGGTCCGCCGAAGCAAACCGAAACTGAAACTGAAACTAATTTCCAAAGAGAATGAAAACGGAAAAGGATAATTGCCGAAAAGAGTGTAACATATGGTAGACACTGTTAGTGAGACAGGCGTGGACTCGAGCTCAAACTCGAACTACAACCCGAACCCGAACCCAAGCCATATGGCCCGATGGTCCAACGGCACCGACAACAGCAGGCAAAGAGTTTTTCTCAAAAGTCATTCCCGACTTGGGACTGGGACTGTGACTCCGAGTCGGACACAGACTCAATTGTCAGTCAGCCGGCACGGATTTGTCATGATCTCGTTTATTTTGTGTTGCTTGTGATAAATAGATTTGGGAGTTTTTTATGGTCTCAGTCTTTCGGGCATCAAATTATAGGGCGAGACCTAACATGAAACTAGTTAAGACGATACATGGGTTGCCCTTTCCTTTCCCTTGCTCGATGAATCTGCTCAGTCATTTCCGATCGATCGTTGTGATCTTGTAAGGGCATAACATTTGAATTTTCCGATAAGCTAAGCAGCTTGTTTGGGAAATTGAAATTATAGATAGGCTACCAGAATATTGAATCTTCTCTTGTTCGATAAAAGGTGTGAAGATCTTTGGATTATGGCTTTTGGGTGGGTTCTGACAAGCATTGGCTTTTATTTGGCCATTCAAAAGCTATAAAATGCTGTTAAGAATAACAGAATATTTTATGGATATGCTGAGATTATGTAAGCATTGATTACAGAGAACTACATCAAAACTCTCTTTGGCGACATACTTACATACAGAAGGCATCTACCTGACAGTCGCTGACAGCAAGAATTGTCCCAATTGAACTAAAGCCGATTAAGGCGAAAAACGAGGTTCAGTTTTGAACAAAAACTCCTCGACTGCAGCTGCCACATGTTGCAGAAGGATCTAATAGGATTTATGACCCTTCGCAAAAGGCGCAGCCAGCAGCACTTGAAACATGCCCAATCTGTTGTGACAACAAGAAATTTGATGCCCAAAGATCGAAATTACAAAATCGACTAAGAAGTTAACGTGAAATGAAAAGTTTTTGAGTTCTAGCAAATTGCTACCACTTCCGTTGGAGTGCGATTTCCAGGTATAAAGTAAGTAAGTTGATATGGGGAAAGATTTCACACCATAATGTGTTGAAAATACTAAGCTTCAGTATACGAAAAGTAAGGGACTCTATTCTTCAGGTATATATAGAGACGAATTTGATTTGAAAATGATGTTAGTTTATACAGAGATACATGAAATCTACTCCGATATTTGGTTAAATGGTTCTCAGTTATAACTACTATATTCCGTAGATGTTATAATACCTTCCATTGAGAGAGTAATTCAATTCCAAACTCAATATAGCAGTTAGTTTGGCCATTTTAATTAAAACAATTCGATTGAAATAGCTTCTATTAGCCAGACTCTTCTTTCCACATCAACAATAACAAGAAGGTTGCTTCTCTATTGTTTTCTTATAACAATTTTTAATAGCATCCACATTGGCTGTCAATTCGAGTCTGTTGAAGAGCAAACAGTCAATTTATCAATGGCAAATGGTTCGAATGCCAAAACTGTAACACAATTGCGTGCTCTTAGCCCAAATATTTGGATTTGTACGAGTATTGTATTGTGATTTGCATTCAGTTATAAATTTGATAATCAAATGCATGAATTGTGATTCTTGCTGTTGCACTGCATTAGCTTTTGCTTTTGTTGGGTTTCCACCACTTGTGTCCAAATGTTTGGTCAGAAACCAAAATGTGTCAAATCGATAATTGCTAAAAACATGGACAACAAAACAGAATTTGGCTCAGACTCAAACTCAAACTCGACTCGACTCACGTCTGTCAAGGGTTTGCTTTTCATCATCATCATCATCATCATCATCATCTGTAACTTGTGGTCAAATGTGGATGCATTGTCAGTTAGTTGGTTGATGTTAACGATGATGAGCTTCGGATTGTTGCAGTTGTTGGGAATGCAATTGGAAAACAAAAAGTGTCATTATTGTCACCAGCACTCGAAATATGTGGCAATATGTGACAAACACTTATGTAAATTACGAGCAAGTCGCAATGCGACAAACTGCGGAGTTCAGCATGACTAGATTTTCGAAGAGGACTTAAAACTCTAACTCAAACTCAAACTCAAACTTGGACTTGGTCTATGGCAACAACAACAAGAACAACAAGAACTACTAGTACATAAATCGAATTATGTGAACACAACGAGGAGGCACTTAAGTGTCCTTCTTGCCTGCTTGTGCACTTTAAATTTGTGTGTATGCCACATACAAAATTCTACTTCATTTGTCTAATTCTCGTTGTCGTCTAGAGTCCTTCACAAACACACTTACACACACACACACACTGACACGGATGGGACACACATACGCACTACTCGAATACAAATGAAAGTAAATCCTTGGACTAAGCCTAGCGTGTGTGTGTGTGTTAGTGTGTGGGTGCGGCAAAGGATTATCTGCATTTGAATAAGAGCATTTTAGTGTTTTTTTCTTCATCCAACTATATATGTTGTCGGTGGAGTGTGTGGCAAAAAGACAGACTGGCAGACGGATAGACGAATGGAGAGACAGGTCACAGTGTGTCAGCCTTTTTGATGATTTTGATACCCTATCAAAGCTATGTCTATAACTTGCCCGAAACTTAAATGCCCGCCACTCTTAACCCTACTGTAAGCCAAAATGTATAAGACATACCTTAAATAAATTCAATAAGCAAATTGATGAAACGAAAGTAAAATAAGTTGATAAATAAAAGTATTGTAAATAAAGTGTAGATAATGAAAGTGAAACGACGATCAAAGTAATGTAATACGTTTATAATTTCTTGTATATGCGAACATCAATAAATGTAAATAAGCTGAGAAAATTCAAGGAAGTTTCTTTGAAAATGTTGTGGCTCTTAAAGAGATCATGGAGGTGCTTTTGAATAGACATTGACCCTATTTTAAAAATTTCTCTATTCTATTCTCTCTCTAGATTTATATGCCTCAGTATACGTCTGCCTGTGTCTCTTTTTTTATTAAAGTAAGGATCACATTTCACATTAACTCAATTCGTATGTCCTCTAAATATTATTAGCTTATTTAAAATATTTTTAATCTATTTCTTATTGGCATGGAATCAGAGAATTAGAGTATACACAAATTCCCATGCCAGCATCAGTATTTTATTCAATCTTACATTTTTCTTCATTTCATTTGAATGCTGGCACTTTTGGTTTATTTTGAAGAAGTTTTCTTATTGTTTTTTTCTATTTGGCCAGTCATCGTCTGCCCAAAACTGAGTTTGGCTAATGTCCCCAGCAAAGAAAGCTGCTCTCTACCTCCCTCCCTCCCTCTCTATCCTCCATCTAGCTGCCTCTTTCCTTTGTCTTCGTTTGCTCTGGCAGTTTGTGCTTTAAAATAATCGATTTTCTAATTTGGTTGTCTGGGAGGAAGCATTTGGCAAAAGATTTCTTGTGATTTGGTATTTGTGTCAAAGCAACTGACAATGTGGAAATTAATATAATTTGCCTGATTTGGGCTGTCTGATGTCTCGCCCTGAGATTTGTTTGGCACAAATCGAAAATCAAAATCAATTTTAAGGATTTTTATATGTATCTTGCCTACACCCAAAACAAAACCGGCAAAAAGAAAACAGAAAACAAAAAACAACAACCACAGAGCAAGTGAAGGAAACTGCTGTCAACTGCTGCTACTTCTGCTGCTGATAAGGCGCAGCTTCCCTCCATATCTCCATTTCTCCACCCCTCTCCCTTAGCAGGCAGATTAAACTAATTGATAAAAATGTCGCCCGTTTTCTGCACGTTGCCAGCGTACGTGGGGCATGCCACAGTTCCCGTTGTGCGGTGGCTTTGTTGCTTGTTTTTGTAATTTATGTAAAATAGCAACGTGTAAGTCGCAATTTGTTTGTACCCGGGTCAACGGCAACACCACCACCACCACCCCCCGAGCCAGCATTCCCATCCCAACTGGCAGCCAATCCCTCAGAGCAGAAGCCGCCTGGCAACGCGGAGCCAACAACATGTCTTGACTTTTAAATCCAAATGTATTAAATTTCCATGCCAAGTTCTGAAGAGCGAGAAGCAAGTCCATGGCCCTGGCTGCTGTTATTTGTTTGCCAGCCAAGAGGATGAATATGGAGCGGAACAGGACAGGATTGGAGGAGGAGGAGGAGCTGCAGCAAAGTCCGCACCAAGTGCCCCTGGCATTGCCATATGTGAGTCTGTCTCTGTGTGTGTGTGTGTGTGTGCGTGTGTGTGTTGTGCTCTTCTGGTTTGCTTCTCTAGCATTCGGCATGGCAGCAATTATTCAACAAAAGCTACTGACAATTATGGCACACCAGCCATGCAACATACCAAGTAAAAATGGTGTGAGGAGGCGGTTGTTGTGTGGTGGCGGGGGTGGAACAACAGCGAGGGCGGCTTAACAAGTTATTGCAGTGGACCAGACAATAATGAGGCAATTGCAAATTGCCAAATGTTTCCAAAGAAATTCAATTTCTTTTATAATTTTTCAATTCATTTTCAAATTGATTTATTGCAAATTTTGTTTACTGAGGTTACATAATTCAATTTCATTGGTAATTCAAGGAATTCTTCAAGATGTGCTACGTAAGCATAATATTGTTATTCAAGTATAAAATGAGTTGTGAATGCCTGAGAATATTTTAAGATATATGCAAAACATACTTAAATCAAATTACTTACATTTTAAAAATAGATAAAATACTTAGGCACTTTAATAATTAAATATTAAAATTGTTTCATACATAAACAAGACAATTATAAAAACAGATAATGAATATTCAAAGAATAAACATTAAATATAAATCATAGAAATGTGCGGTAATATATAAAATTTACAATATTTTATTATATTTACTTCCGGTTGTTTTGTAGCTAATAGACATTAATACTAAAAAGCAATTTAAATGTATTTAAAAAGTGTTAATCATATCTAGTTTGTTAATTGTATTCTAGAAGCAGGAATCTTGGATTCTAAGTGTATTTAAGATATCTAAATGAATAGTTATATTATTTATACACTGTTTTATACAATACTTTTTATATTTAAAAGTTTAGATACTAAAGTTTACTTAAAGAATACTCTATTGACTTGCATGCAGTTTATTAAAATATATTTGGGGATTTCCATTGTCTAATATCCTTTCAATCTGTATCTTGACTGCAGATTGTTAACAAACTGTTAACTTTGCCCTCTGTCAATTAGAGTTGGGATTTCTAGTTCAATGTGCTGAATAAGTTCACTCGTTCATTTTTCAGTCGTGAACTACATCAGTCATTTAGTTCATTATTCAGTTGGTCAGTTGTCATGAACTAAGATCAATTTGGTTTCTATTCAGTTATCATTCATCTCATTATTCAGTTGTCATGAACGATGTAAGATGAGATGATTTCACAACCATTCCTTTATAGAAAAATTTATTTTAAGCTTATAATTAGAAAATAAAATAAATGTTTGTTAGTTTTAGGATTTCTTCAAAGTTTTTCCATTTGTATTTATATTTTTGACTTAATTCAGAAGCAGCCGTTTTACTTGAAGACTGCACAATAGAACGAGACTCTACGTCGTAGCAGTCCCAAAGGCTGCCTCCTGCGGTATTTTTTTAACATATTAATAGAATTTTAATAAAAAGCAAATATAATTCTTCGAATTTCAACGACTCCAGTGTTGAAAAAGATAAAAAAAAAATTAAAGGGTCTAAAAATTTGTTCACATGCAACGGACCCGCTGAGCAAAATGAACTATATAGTTCATGAAAGACTGAATAAGTTCACTCGTTCGTTTCAATGACTCGTTCATTTGAACTTTTTCAGAGCGAAACGACCCAACTCTACTGTCAATTACACCAACATACAGGTAAATACACCTACACACACACCTGGCTAACAGTATGGTTGGGAAAACCAGAGAAACAACAACTGGTACAACCACAGAGCACAGCTGCTGTTGCTGCTGCTGCTGCTGCTGCCTCTTCTGCCGCTGTTGTTGCTGCTGTTGCTGCCACCTCTGCCACATCCTCAGCCTCTGCTTCTGCTTGGATATGTACGATTGTCTGCGTATGCAAAAATATAATTTAACACACATTTGCGCAATTAGATTCATTCGTGCACAGCAGGAGAATGTGACGGGGCGGGCGGGGTGAAAGGTTTTAGCCACCGACTGACATACAAATGAATATCTATGACTATGAAAAGTGGAACATGTGTACGAGTGTGTGCGAGTGTGTGTGGGTGTGTGTGTGTCTGTAAATGTCACAATTTGAATACATAAAATGCAAATAGGAGCAGAACCCACGACAATTCCGGATACGAGGAGGACAACAGATTCTAGACATCGCAGCTTTATTCTTACATACATTTTGGCTCACAAATAAATTGCTTCCAATGCAGACATCTATTAAAAGCATATAAAACCATATACCGGAAATGATGTATAGGCAGCGACAGCGACAACGACAACGGAAACGGAAACGAAAACGGAACTGGCGCCCACAGGTGAACCACAAATGCAGCGAAAGTAAAAGCAATGGCGAAATTCCTTTCTCCTTTCTCCTTACACCTGACACTTTACTCCTTGCGACCTCTGCACATTTTCGACCTGTTGCCCCACATTTTGTTACTGACTCTTAGCTAATTTAAGCGTTTCCCCATTCCCAACAACTCTCCCCCGACTACCCCCGACTACACTCCGCGTACGACAATATATAATGAAATTTACACACTTGCAAATGTTGGGATTGTTCCTCTTTTTCTCTGTTCCTCTCTCGCTCTGCCGCAGCATGAAATATGCTAGGCAAAATGCTTACAAGTGTAAACCACAGACCGGGCACATGTAGAGCTGTCAGAGTTGCCAGGGCTGCCAGGGAGCAGGGGACAGGAGACAGGGGACAGGGGGGAGGGGGTGCCAGCAGGTTGGGGTTTTTGTGGGCGGACTTTTGCTATACGTAATTGTTTTTCATAAAATTTAATTTATGGCATTTTTCCACACACATGCCTTTGTGTGTGTGTGTGTGTGTGTGTGTGTGCTGTTGGACTGCACTTGAAACTTCAAACGTTTGCCATTTTTGTTGCTGTGTGTTTGTGTGTGTGTGTTTGTGTGTGCAGCTGGCATTAAAATTTATTTGCGCATTTTCAAATATGCAGCAAAAAAATGTTACTAGAACATTTTGTGACATTTCACATTGCAGTAGCATGTGTGTGTGCTGCTTTCTCTCTGTAGTAGAATGTTGCAATCATGTTGTGTTTTGACAAATTTAACGCCTGCACATCAAAACTAAAAGCTGCCTAAATAGTGAGAGATATGTGGGGTTTTTCCCGGCTGAGGCGGCAGCTTAACTAACGGCATATCGAAGCTTTGCTCTCATATTACAATTGACATGATTTTAATGGTATTTTACAACACATGACAGTTTTGTAATGTATGAATGTGGCTTTGTTCTCTGTGCTTGTTACACAACGAAAACTATTTATGTTTGAGATTGAAAAAATTAGGTAAATATCTAGGAATTCAATTAACATCTTTGTCTAATATTTAAAATATTTTTTTTGTAGAATTTGTACAGAGATCAAATGGGATATTCTGTTACTTCAAGAGCTTAACTTTTTAAATAGTTGAATGAGCTTGCAATACTCAATTATTTCTGGGACTACAAGTATGTTTTAAATGGAGTTTTATTAAATTAAACTAAAAAGAGATATTCTAAGGAGTGGCATATTGAAAAGAAGTTAGTATGAGTAGAATTCGTAGTTAGTATTACTTGAAACTTAAAGATATTTAATAATTATTATTGTTTTATCTTAATCATCGAAGAGTCGGATCGGGAGCGATAGCAGCCGACTATGAGAGACCCTTTACTAATTCTGTAAATCTCTCGACTATTTTTTACAATGCGGTGCCACTCCCACTTTTCCAGCCCCATTTGTGTCAAAATTCAGGACTCTAGCTTTAATAATTCTCGTTTTATGGTATTTATAAAATTAACAGGTTCCGTTTAGCCCAACATACCAAATTTGGTGTATCTAGCTCTTATAGTCTCTGAGATCTAGGCACTCATACATGCAGACGGACAGACAGACGGACAGATGGACGGACAGACAGAAGGACATGGCTATTTCGAATCGGTTGTTGATGCTGATGTATAATATATATACTTAATGGGCCAGCCAGACTTCCTTAGAACTGTTCAATCTTCCCAGGATCCCATAAAATAGATTAACAATCTCTCAATACACATTTGTTATAATACATATCATGTAGATCCATATTTAATAGTTATTTATTAAAAGTGTTTACCAAAATAGGTTTGCTTGAAGCTGACGAGATTTAGAATATTGAGTTTCCATCTTAATTTAATTAATATTCTCTAATCTCTAGTAAAAGTGAGGCACAGTTATTTTAGTTACTCTTTGAACTTACGCACAAGGAATCTAATCTATGCGAAACTTTCATTTGTTGTGGTTCTCACCAGTTGCCTACAAATTCTGCTTTTCCGGGAAAAATTTAAAGAGCAGCCGAAAAATGTAATTGCCATACCCGATTCCGATCGGGATACAACCCCATTTGTTGGAATAGGTATTTTAATTAATTTCCCCCGCAATTTCGATTTCTAATTGCTCTGCTTGACTTTTTTTTTGATGTTGCCACGGACGCTTTCATGTCAATTATTTACTTTGGTTATGCCTTGAAAATTTCGTGGCAAACTCCAGGTCGCTTCATTGTGAATTCGATTGTTGCCATGGTGGCTCTTCTTCGGGTTCTTCTTCATTTTTCACTTTTCACTCTTCCATTTCCATCGGGTTCAGCGTTTTCATTTTTTGACTGTTATCCCTTGGGGGCAAACCCTTCCAGGACTGACAATTGTTACATTGTGTTCCCTTTGGCTAAAATCAAAGCCAAAATGCCGCACCAGACGCTCCACAAACTGCCACGAGGCACTTTAATGGATGTTTCAGTTTGAGTTGTTGCCTTGTAGGCGCTTTCGGTGCCACCGGCTCCATTCCTGCCACACATAACGACTGTTCTCCTGCTGTGCGCTGCCACCTTGTGCATATTTGCGGTTGCAGAGTTGCTGGCGAGCTTTCAACAACAGCTCATGTTGCCTGCCACAGTGCGTGGCACGTTAAGCACAACGCACAACGCACAACTATTTGGTTCAACCGAGCATAAAACTAAAACTTGCCTTGAAAGTGTGTCAAAATTGAGGCGCCACCGCACAGAACTCAAAACGCAGTACACTTGATGTGGAGCCACCACTCAAGTACGTCTGAGGGATGGGAATGCGCCTCCGCTTGTGGATGCCACAGGGGAGTCGAAAGCTGAGCAGCCCAGGAGAAAGTTTCTGATGAAAGAGCCTACATACATACATACTTGGCACAGCTTTTCACATATTTCCCCACATACAATCTTCCATATTCTATCCGAAACTTGCAACTGAACCATTTGATTTTGGTAAGCAATGGAAACAAACTGTACAAAGTTTGGATGGATCGGGAAAAGTATTTAAGAGGTTTATTACGAAAGTTGGAAGGAAAAATATGTATAAAGAAATACCCTCGAAGAGTACTTATCAAAATGAGTCGATAACAAGCAGCTGAAGGTGAAATTCCGCCTTGCAGATAGTTTCTATAGCTTTGTAATATATAGTTCTGTCTGTCCGTCCGTCTGTCCATCTGTAGGAACACCTAAATCTCAGAGACTTTAAGAGCTGTAAGTATCCTACTAAATATCATCAATATCAAATATATATAACATAAGTTATGACGGATTAAAGTCTTTAAGCAATGCATGCGCCTTAATGTATGCAGTAATTTTTATACAATTGAAATTTAAATGTGACAAATAAAACTTATATATATCTAAACTGAGTAACGAGTATCCCACTTTTAGGAACTTAATTATAGCGTTCTTACTAGCTTTGAATATTAATTAATTACCTAATTTTAATCCACATTTCTTTAAAATATGCAAAATAAAATGTCTTAGAAGTGTTAAATTTAGTTGTCGCTTCTTTGATAACCTATTCTGTATATCTGTATCTTTAGTTGCAACACGCGGCATGCGACATTACATTGCAACGAAAGTAACTCAAGATTCTGTACAGCCTTGGGCTTAGTTTCTTTGTGTCAAGCGAGGAGGAGCTGCTAATTAGTGACTAAAGTCTCATTGAAGCCAATTCTAAAGGTGCAACTCATGCCCTGCCACATTTTGCTGCACATGAATGTCTGCTTGTGCTGCAAGTGCAACTGCCACACTGTCAGTCTGCCAATCTGCCAATCTGCCATTCTACCACTGCAACGGCCACAGTTCAATGGCTGTCAATAAATATGAAATTATTTCGAAAACGTGACGAAACGACGAGGTAAAAGTGAGGTCAGGTGGACGACGACATTGACATCGAATTCGGGGCTGAAAGTAAGTCACGAGACGCCAGGAACAAAACCAAGAACTAAAACCGAAAACGAAACTGTGAAAAGCCAAAACAAACTGAGTTTTCACTCCTTACGGTACTTTCTGTTGTGGCCTGCAGCAGCTGACAAAAAGAATTGCAAAAGAAGCTGATGCTTAAAATAGTTCTCAAAGGCAAATGAAAGCTACCAGCATAATTAGAATGATTATGCATCAATTAATTAAAACTTATTTTAGTCGAGCTCCATATAAAAACAACGACGACAACAACAACATCGACGACGACGGAAAGAAAAACATTGAAACGACAAACCTACTCCAGAAATGTGTCACCCACGCAGTGAGAGTTGAGAGTTGAGAGTAGCGTGAAAAAAATTTCCCTTACTGACCCACTGAGGCAGCGGCCCGACACAAACTGCGAGAGTGGGAGAGTGAGAGTACGACTGTGTCTGCGAGAGCGTAAGGTTTGTGGGAGAGCATAAGCTGTGGTGAATTGTCTGCACACAGGCTGCACAGCAAACTCACCACGGCGAACAGCTGTCGTGCTGTCGTGCTCTCAGACTCATTTACCTAACTTCAAACACACACACACACGCACATGGAGTAACCGTCTTGCACATGGTGCCATCTTGGTCACAGTTAAATTTTCTCTTCCTTCTTTTTCTTCTTTTCATGATGTTGTTGTTGTTTTCTTATATCCCATGCAGTGCACAGCTAAAGAATTTTCCTTGGGTTCTGAACAACCGAACAACTGCACAACTGTCCAACTGACTTTTGTTTCTAACGTTTTTCGAATTGTTATTTTCATTAGGTTCTTTTCTTTTCTTTTGCTTTATGCTGGGGTGGGGGGCATTGATTTAATAAGTTTTTGGTGTGAAGTCCTGCGGCGCTGTCCATGCTGTCCATGCTGTTAATGGTATTATAGTAGAGAGTCACACTTTGCACCCGACAGGACAATGTCACATCGTTGATTGACAGCCAAATGTCAAGCTAAACAGTGTGAAATCTACGGGACTCGGGACTCCGGACTCCGGACAAAGCAACTCTGATTGCTGGGCCCAATGCAATTGCATTGTTTTCACGCCTTTGTTTCGATAGTCCTGCTAAAAGTTGTGCCATTTTTAGCAGAGAAAAACCCATCGAGCACCACAAGTATACAAAAAATAAAACAAGCCGGGAAGTTGTAGCGCGTGCGACAGTAGGAAGTCGCAGCCGACTGTGAGAGACCCTGTACTTATTGCTCATATGTACTCATACATACGCGAGCAAACATGCAGCAAGCTTTGTGCGTTGTAGCGTCAGCGTTCCTACCTTCTTCCATTTGCTTTTAAATAACTTTCGAGTTTATTAACCGATCGCAATGAAACTGGATCTTTGGAGTTCCCTATCATGTGTACCAAGGCTCAAGGATTTATTATTGCGGACGAAAGCGGGCGTAGCAAATGTTTAAGTCAAAGAAAGGCTATAAAGCAACCCACATACTAAATTTTATGTCACTATCTCTTATAGTCTCGGAGATATACGTGATCAAACAGACGGACAGACGGTCGGACGGTCGGACAGACAGACGGACATATCTATATCGACCTCGCTGTTATTGCTGATCAAAAATATAAACTTCCCTTTGCCTGCTACGCACATTTATCTATTTTGCAAACTTAATAGACCCTTGTTACTCTTTTAATGTACAGGGTCTACGAAAAAGAAGGTAAATAATGAAATGCCAACAATACGAGTTCGAGCAGTTGGAAATTGACACTTTCTCTTAGTTAGGGGCGGTCTCCGTTCTCCGGGCCCACAGACTCGACCCTGACTCCGCAGCACACGTAGATTTATGAAATCGGAGTAGGCGCTAGGACTCGTAACGAGAGCGTACTCAATTGGGTCAGGCACAAAGAACAAAAAGCATACGATAGACCTGAAAAATAATTGTCTGATTGTGTGATTTGTTGCTGGGTCTCAGTTCTTGGCCCCTTGTTGGGTTGGCTTCACTCAATTTCGATTGCTTTGACAGCAGACGCAGGCCAAAAGCCAGAGCAAAAGCCTCTGGAATCATATAATTCCAGAGACGCTTTGAGGTGTGCTCGAGTATCTGGTTCATCAATTGAAATTGCAATGATAAATGGAACCTGTTAAAATTCAGTTATTGAGTTGAAGTCGTCGTAATCATATTCGTATTCACATTGCATTCACAACAGCAGAAAAGGCATTCATTCCATGCATGTCGTACTATTTTGATGGATAACATTCCACATGATAATTTGATGGATCGCTTATCGAAGGCTGTAAAATTAAATTGTATCTCAAAGGTTTTTCAGGCAAATTCTTTGATTGTCTGTGAAAAAGAAACAGCAATTGACGTTTTGATATTTTGAATCGAAAGAATAATAAAGGAAATTAATGCATGTCAAAGACACTTCAATCTCAGGTAACTCAAAATTAGCCCCTAAGGGATATGACGAGAATGAATTCACATACATCTTGAGTTAAGGAGTTTCTCAAGCTTAACAGTTAACAGAATTAAAGGCAAAACTAGGACGTTTCCCATAGGGTTTTCATTTGGATTTTATGTCAAATTGTGTCTTATGTTTTATACCAAACTGTATGAAGTCTCGGAACAGTAAGTAGAGCTCTACTTGTTCATCCCTTCCTGTATCGGAAACCAAAGTATATATCTTTAGAATAGATAGATAGGATACTCCGTTTTGCGACAATCATTTCATTTAAATTTTAAGCTAATATATATATCAAAACATAATCAAAAGATTATCAAGCGTATTCCCGACACAGACTTGAACTTAAACTCAACAATTTCAATTTGTAAATTACTGAAATGTGTCCTCAAGTATTACATACTGTTGATTTTAATATGATGCACTGATTCACAACTAACCTAACCCAATTTGTGACTAACCTAACCTAACTAGTGTTTAAAATAACTGAACTATATCGTCATTCGTTAGACCCATTAAAATACCTCATAGTTGTTCAAAACTGGTTGATGAAAAGCTGTTTTTACAGCTTTATTCAAGGCCAACAGCACTATGAACATATTTCTGATTCTGGCTTAAAAAGGGGCAAGAAGAAGCATACTAATGGGGCAGTAAAAACAGTTGGCTTACAGCTGGCTGGCCCAGTTTGGATATTAGCTTATCTTTGATGGTCGTAAGTAATACTCCTTAAAGTGTTTGGCCTAAGCAAACAAGCGTTAAAAACACGCTCCAAATTACGTCAGTTGTGCTCCCTCTCCCTCTCTACCTCTTATCCCCCCTCCTCTCACTCGCAGTGGGCTAATGATTTGCCTAATGTTTCTAACAATTATGTGCCTGGCCACACAAAAGAATATATTATGTAAGTTATTAAAATTATATCACCAGCAGGAGAGTAGATGCATGAGGAGGATCTGAGGCAGGAGTCGGGTCTAATAAGCCACAACTTCTCGGCATCTTTGGCCAATTCCATGGCTCCTGTCGCCATTGTGCCAGAGGCTTTTGCTCTTGCTTTCAAATGTAAATGGCGTCGACTTTCTCCCTGTCCTATTCTTTCTCCTTTCTCCCGTCTTGCGTCCTGTCGTCGCTTCTTTTCTTTTTTTGCTGGGTCCACATGCGAACAACTTTTTGGTGGTTATCAATTTGGGCCTTTTGTGACGGCGACTCTGGCTTATTTATGTGCTCCTGGCTCGCGTATTTTTCCTTCGACTTCTTTATTTTTATTCATTTTATTCTCACTTTTTTTTCGCTTTTTTTTTGATTACGCGAATGACAAGATTTTCATCAACGTCATTAATATTAACTTTGGCAATAATTCTCGGCTCGTAGGAAAATTATGAGAAATGACCAAGAAGATAAACGCCATTGCGTTGTCCACTTTTCGACAGTGCCATAACTCTCGTTCTCATTCGCAAGGACACAGGACGCAGGACATTGGACACTGGACACACACAATGGCATCAGCCAAGCGGCTTTCAAGTCAATCTTAATTGTGTGTGGGTTCGTCTCCAACTCCAACTCCAACTCCGACTCCGACTCCGTCTCCAGATTTGGCAGCATTTCAGAGATCTCTACAGAATCTACGCAGCGCCTAATGACAGCATTTCGGATTACTTTCACTCGGGGAAAGCGGCGCACTGCGAAAAAGGTTGCATATTTTACGGCGCATGGGGTGCTGCGTGTGGCAGGGGAACTTGGCTAAAAGGCTGCAGGATGATGGCTGAAGGCTGAAAGCTGAAAGCTGCTTTAGCACGAAGACAAAAATCACAATTAAATGTAACAATTGCGTCTCTGGGGGCATTAAACGACAAACGTAGATGCCTGAGGAAGGAGGTCTGTCTGTTCACCTCCTCCTGTTGTCTCCTGCCACCGCCTGGCTGCCTGTCAGTTGCTTGTCCAATGCCAGCTTAAATTGCCCATACACGTCAGGACACTCCACAGTACACAGTCCTCCTCCTCCACCTTCTCATTTCCCGCTTCGAATGTCCTTAAACAGAAGCGCAAAGATACAGATACGCAGCGTCCGCAACGCGGTAGCTCGGTCTCAGTTACGTCCTGGCAGCTATTCTTTGGCTCTGTGTGTGTTTGCGTTTATTAATTGTTGCCTTTATTTGGCCTCATTTTATTTGATTTGGTTTTCCTCCTCTGCTTTTTCTCTCTTTCTTTCTGTCTTTTATTCCGCACTCAGCTCTCGGCTCTCGGTTCGCTTTGGGCTTTTGTTTTGGTCGCCAGTGGCAGCTATAAAGCCAAACCTAATTGACTTATCTTTGCCGGGTTTGCTAATTTCTTGGCCATTGTGTTTGGGCCTGGTCCTAACACAGACGATGACGTTGGACTTCGGCTTCGGCCTGCGTTTGGGTTATAAAAATGGCACGATAAGTCAGCAGCAAAGCAGATAGAAATCTTCAGCGGACTAATTAGCAATTGACATGAATTGCTCATTAGCAGCAAACTAAAGCTAAAACTTACAGCCAGGCTTTGGCCATTGCCCAGTCGGGTTTATTCCAAATAGCTGAAGCTCAACTTCCCCCGCCCCCCCGCAAGAGAAAGGACTACAAACTGAGAATGTTAATGGGCGCACAGTCATCAAGAGAGTGCCAGAAGATAAAAGAAGTGTTCCCTTATAAGATAAGCTTATTTAAAGGGTGCAGCAATATCTCAATTGTAATAATCCAAATAAAGATTTCATTTTTCTTTTGGAATTACATTTTAGCATCATTTTATTTATACTATATTGAAGTGCATATAACTTTGTATTATTTATTGAATGCCTTTTATAATAGAGAATTGTAGGATAGTAGTAATGAAATATAATACATAAATAAATAATTTATCTAAACTCTTTATGCAATGCTATAGATGATTTCTCATAATCCATGAAAATGTACACAGCTCGGCACAAAATCTATCCAAGATCAATTCAGATAAAAAGATACTTTACCTTGCTCGATATTTATTAGCTAAGATACAAGGTATCAGAAAAACATCTTGTAGTTTTATCAATGACTCTCATTTGGCAACATCTAATGGCCAAAAGCAAGTGTATAACAAGTGTAGTCAAGGACACACACAGAATGAGATAGAGAAAAGGAAAAAGCTGAAACGGTAGCGGAACCTTGGACTGCAGTTGCCATTAGCTGGAAGTAGTAATTGCTTGGTTGACCTTCACGGCGATATTCCACAGGACTGGCCACAGTCTTGTGGGTTATACAAAAAGAAATAAACCCACACACAGACAAACAAGAAATAGGGAACGGAAAGACAACCGGAAATCGAGCCATGTGTCAAGTCAAATGGTCAATAACTGTATGGCTGACATTTAATTTATAAAGTGCAAGCAAGAACAACCTGGCTCTGACTTTGGGTCTGGGTGGGCCAGGTCTACATGAGTTTGGCTGCCGGGTTGTCTGGCGATTTAGTTGTCAAAATACGCCAAAATGTAAACAATCAAATGCCGAAAATCAATAGCCATTATATGGAGAAATATGGTCATGACAAGGCCAGACTCCAACTGGGTGACTTGACATCTTTACCTACATGCGAGGCCAGCTTCCTGCTTCCTGTTCCTTAAGGGACACTTTTTGTACAATGCAGCCTCATAAAGACATTTGGACCCGCTATTCAGTCAGTCACTCAGTCAGTCAGTCAGTCAGTCAGTCAGTCGGTCGGTCGGTCGGTCGGTCAGGCAAACTGACAAACAAATTTTTTATATTCTCAATGCAGCAGGAAAGAAGACAACCGACTCCTTCGAAGATAAATTGCCATGAGCACAAAATGTCCTTTAAAGCAAATGTATATCTATATCTATATGAAAGCAGCGCACTGGACCACCATCAAGTTCTCCTTCTCCTCCTCTTTCTCCGTCTCTGTCACTGTCTCTTTATAATCTTTTACATCCGCAAGTGTTTACCTTATATTTTCCTTTCTTTCCCATTTGTCCTCGCCAGCATTATGTTCACAATTGTGAATTGTGCATGACTATTGGCTTTTGCATTAGACGAATGTCGAGAAGGACAACCGGCAAATCGGCTTGTCCGCAAAGCAGCCATCGGATGCACCTCACATCCTCATTCTCATCCTCATCCTCATCCTCTTTTGAATACGCATTCTCATCCTACATCTTAAACGTATCTACATCTTAATCAGTACTCAAAGATATAACGACTTTGCATTTTAGCGCATTTCTTAACCCGATTTTGTATAAAGATACAACTACAGGCTTTCAGTGCGTTCTCTTTATGTTGCAGCATCTTGATAAGAGTGTTGAGATTTGTGTTTACCAAACAAGTTGCACTCTTTGGGGCAGGTGGGATGCTTACCAGATGAGATGCTTAACTTTGAGATGGTGCGAATCAGTGGTAATGCATTAGTTGTTTCTTGGGACAGTTTTTGCACGAAAATAGATCTTGATGGTCAGACTGTGGGAAAAGTGCGCAGAACTAGGATTTTAAATGGAAGAAGATCTAGGAAAAGTCTATTAAATAGGTGTTATTTTAATAGTCTCTATGGGAAAACTATTTGAGATAGATTTTGCTTAGTCCAGACATAGTTTCCTTTAAGTCTTATTTTAAAAGAATCTATAGAGCTGAAATAAAAGTCTTTTCCTTTGAATATTCTTTAGTTTTACTTTAAGTTATTTATATTTATATTATTATATGTATAAATAACAGGGTATTATAATTGGTAATGATATAGATATTTATTATTATATCTCTTGAATGACATTCCCTGAATTTTCTAATGCTGCATTAATGTAGAAATCGAAATATGATACTATTTATATCTTTTCTATAGATAATTATGAACTCTACTTTAGGCAATTCTCCATAGTCTAATAAATGCTCCCTCATATTTTAATTTTCTACCTTAAATCCATATTATCGTTATTGCTAATGATATATATATTTGTTTTTTCTCTTGATAGCTCTTACCATCTCTGAGATCCTTGTGTTAAGACGGACGGACAGGCGGACCGACGGACAGACGGACCGACGGACAGACGGACCGACGGACAGACGGACCGACGGACAGACGGACCGACGGACAGACGGACCGACGGACAGACTTACAAGGTTATATCAACTCGTCTGTTGATATAGTTATAGCTATATACTTTATGGGGTCTGCTAGACTTCCTTAAACCTGTTACAGACTCTTAACATACATAATAAACTCCCACAGGGTGTACAAATTAAGAATCCTGCAAATATTCCCTCTTATTTTAATGTTCTATCATATATCCTTATTTACTTTCTCTTTTTTTTGCGTTTCACCGTAAAGGCGAAACATTTGACTCGTTTGGGGGTCAACAACCTAACGGTATAATCCTGGTATATCCTGGTTTGCCTTCTTCCTGTCTGTCCGTCATCATCTCATCATCATCATCATCATCAGCGTCATTTGGCGCATATTCTCATTCATAAAGAATACTGCAGCATATTGATTCTAGAACCGAACCTAGCCCAAGGAGGAAACGGGAGATTTACACTGAACCCAATTTAGAAATTATCATAAAGTCAATGGCAACAAACCGCAATCATAATCCTGATGATGAAGAAGATATTGCTGATGAGAACAAGCGGTAATTTCGAACAGGATAAAAAAAAGGATGTCATCAAGACAAACCGAATGTTACACGATGCGCAAACAAAGCAGTTTAATTAAAATTATTATTGTAATTTAATGGAATGTAAGGAATTATTATTTTTATATGTCACACACACACACACGCACACAGTTAGACAGACAAAGTACACACACACAAACACACACACACACATGCGTATTAAAATAAATTACATTTGTATGAAGATTGGCGCTGGCCTGCACATCATATATTTTCATTATCAAAACAGAGACAAAGCCGAAGTCACAGTCGAAGTCGCAATGGGAGACGAGGAGCAAAAGTACCAAGAGGATAAAAAGGACGCCAGCTGTTGTTGATGCGATTAGAAACCCCTAAGCAGCATCTCTCTCGTATTCTATCTCTCTATGTCTCGCTCTCTGTGTTAGAAATTCAACCAAGCGGAGCAAATTTCCTTTAAAGCGAGCATGCTCACGGTCTCTCTCTCTCTCTCTGTGAAATTTCCCTATCCTGTTGCTGTTGTTGTTGCTGCAGAAGCCGTTGTGCAGTGTTCGGTTTGTGCCGCTTCGTTTAGTTAACATCGCTCGTCGTCGTCTCTCTATTTAAGTGAGAGTTGCGCACGTTGCGGCAGTCAGTCGACACTCAGCTAACGTGCGCGCCAGACGTACAAAAACGACGACGACGCACGCATTGTAACAATTTTGCCACTGTCAGTAGAAAATACCAAAAAAATAAGTGATAATAGAATATCGTGACGCGAGTGTGTGTTATTGCCCGCAGCAATTAAAATTCATCAAGGTTCCTATTGAGTTCGGACAAACGAAAGTGAAGAAAAAACCAAAACAGCAAAGAAATCAAAATGCGAATATGTTGTGGAAGAGTGTAAAACAGTTGACGGAAAACTTGGCCACGCCAATTATAATTAACTCAAACGAACGTAGGGCCGAAACTGAAAATATGTGCGCAGAGTTTTTGGCCGGCAAGTGGAATTGATTTTGATTTTGGTTTTTTGATTTCTTGATTTCTGTTAAATCTGCTGCTTAAAGAAATCTCCAAACACACAAACACACACACACCTACACTCACACACACAGAGAAACTATTAAATTCAATTACCAAAAAAAAAATGCTGTTGCATCCTTTGTGCCTCTGCCTGCTGCTCGCTGTGATCCAATGCAGCCCTGGCCAGGAGTCGGCAGCAGCAGCAGCAGCGCAGTCGGATTCCCTGTCGAGCAGCAAACATCAGCAGCAATCGCACTCGAATGCGATTATGGGCGAGGCGGGCGTGTCGAACACGCAGCTGCTGCAGCCGTCGACGCCGGCACGGACACTACGTCCGATTGCTAGCGGAGATGCGGGTCTGTATGACGCACCCGACGACTGTCACTTTCTGCCCGCTGCGGGACTGGAGCAGCCGGAAATTGCGCTTACCTGCAATCTGCGGACGGTGAACAGTGAATTCGATACGACCAACTTTAGTGTGATTCCCGCCGAGCACACGGTGGCCCTGCACATATTGTGCAACGACGAGATCATGGCCAAGAGCCGACTGGAGGCCCAGTCGTTTGCCCATTTGGCCCGTCTCCAGCAGCTGTCCATCCAGTACTGTAAGCTGAGCAAGCTGGGACGACAGGTGCTCGACGGTCTTGAGCAGTTGCGAAATCTCACGCTGCGCACACACAACATCCTCTGGCCGGCATTGAACTTTGAGATCGAGGCGGATGCCTTCGCAGTGACCAAGCAGCTGGAGAGATTGGATTTGAGTTCGAATAACATTTGGTCGCTGCCGGATAACATATTCTGTGCTTTGTCCGAACTCTCCGCCCTTAATATGAGCGAGAATCGATTGCAGGACGTCAATGAGCTGGGCTTCAGGGATCGCAGCAAGGAGACTGCCACGTCGTCCACAGAGGCTAGCTCCACGACGGAAGCTGCGGCTGCCAGGCGATTAGGCAGTTCCTGCAGCTTGGATTTGGAACTGCTCGACGTTAGCTACAATCACTTTGTCCTCCTGCCCTCCAACGGATTCGGCACTTTGCGACGTTTGCGAGTGCTTCACGTGAACAACAACGAGATCTCGATGATTGCGGACAAAGCACTGAGTGGCCTAAAAAATCTGCAGGTACTCAATCTCAGTTCCAACAAAATTGTCGCCCTACCCTCGGAACTGTTTGCGGAGCAGTCGAAGACCATCCAGGAGGTCTATCTGCAGAACAACTCGATTAGTGTGCTAAGTCCCCAGTTGTTCTCGAATCTCGACCAGTTGCAGGCCTTGGATCTGTCTTTTAACCAGATCACGTCCACCTGGACGGACCGTAACACCTTTGCGGGTCTCATCCGTCTGGTCCTGCTCAATCTGTCGCATAACAAGCTGACCAAGCTGGAACCCGAGATCTTCACCGACCTGTATACGCTGCAGATTCTCAATCTGCGCCACAATCAACTGGAGAACATCGCTGCAGACACCTTCGCCCCCATGAATAACCTGCACACTCTGCTCCTGTCCCACAACAAACTGAAGTACTTGGATGCATATGCTCTCAACGGACTCTACGTTCTTTCCCTGCTCTCCCTGGACAACAATGCTCTGATTGGTGTCCATCCAGATGCTTTCAGGAACTGCAGTGCCTTGCAGGATCTCAATTTGAATGGTAATCAACTGAAGACGGTGCCATTGGCATTACGGAACATGCGACTCCTTCGTACTGTGGACTTGGGAGAGAACATGATAACCGTGTTGGAGGAAAATGCCTTCAAGGGATTGGGCAATCTGTATGGACTGCGTTTGATTGGCAACTATTTGGAGAACATCACGATGCACACGTTCCGGGATCTGCCCAGTCTGCAGATACTTAATCTGGCCAGGAACCGCGTCGCTGTCGTGGAACCAGGAGCATTCGAGATGACGTCCAGCATCCAGGCGATTCGACTGGACGGCAACGATCTGTCCGACATCAACGGACTGTTCAGCAATATGCCCTCCCTGCTCTGGCTGAACATCTCCGACAATCGTCTGGAGAGCTTCGATTATGGCCATGTGCCCAGCACTTTGCAGTGGCTGGATCTGCACAAGAATCGCCTGGGTCTCTTGTCCAACCGCTTTGGACTCGACGCTGAACTGCGACTGCAAACTCTGGACGTCAGCTTTAATCAACTGCAGCGCATTGGACCCGGTTCCATTCCCAATTCCATAGAGCTGTTGTTCCTCAACGATAATCTAATTACGACCGTCGACCCCGACACCTTTATGCACAAGTCCAATCTGACCAGGGTGGATTTGTATGCCAATCAGATAACCACCCTCGACGTCAAGTCCTTGCGTATACTTCCCGTTCCGGACCATCGAGCTCTGCCCGAGTTCTACATCGGGGGGAATCCCTTTACCTGTGACTGCAACATTGATTGGCTGCAGAAGATCAACCACATCACGTCCCGGCAATATCCCCGCATCATGGACCTGGAGACCATCTACTGCAAGCTCCTCAACAACCGGGAACGTGCCTATATTCCCCTCCTGGAGGCGGAACCCAAACACTTTCTATGCACCTACAAGACACATTGCTTCGCCGTCTGTCACTGCTGCGAATTCGATGCCTGCGACTGCGAGATGACGTGTCCAACGAACTGCACCTGCTTCCACGACCAGACCTGGTCAACGAACATCGTCGAGTGCTCGGGGGCGGGTTACTCGGAGATGCCGCGCCGTGTGCCCATGGACACCACCGAGCTGTATATCGATGGCAACAACTTTGTCGAGCTGGCCGGACACTCGTTTCTTGGCCGCAAGAACTTGGCCGTCTTGTATGCGAACAACTCGAATGTGGCCCATATTTATAATACGACATTCAGCGGTTTGAAGCGTCTGCTTATTCTGCATCTGGAGGACAATCACATTGTCTCGCTGGAGGGCAACGAATTCCACAATCTGGAGAACTTGAGGGAGCTCTACTTGCAGTCGAATCGCATTGCCAGCATTGCCAATGGCAGTTTCCAAATGCTGCGCAAACTGGAGGTCCTCCGACTCGACGGCAATCGCCTGATGCACTTCGAAGTCTGGCAGCTGTCGGCCAATCCCTATCTGGTCGAGATCAGTCTGGCCGACAACCAGTGGAGCTGTGAGTGCGGCTATTTGTCCCGCTTTCGCAATTATCTGGCACAGAGCTCGGAGAAGATTGTCGACGCTGCCCGGGTGAGTTGCATCTACAATAATGCGACCAGTGTGCTCAGGGAGAAGAATGGCACCAAGTGCACACTGCGAGATGGCGTGGCCCACTATATGCACACCAATGAGATCGAGGGACTGCTGCCTCTTCTCCTCGTGGCCACATGCGCCTTTGTGGGCTTTTTTGGACTCATTTTCGGACTCTTCTGCTATCGCCATGAGCTGAAGATGTGGGCGCATTCCAGCAGCTGCCTAATGACCCTCTGCTATCGCTCACCCCGCTTCGCAGTCGACCAGCTGGACAAGGAACGACCCAACGACGCCTACTTCGCCTACAGCCTGCAGGACGAGCACTTTGTCAATCAGATTCTGGCCAATACCCTGGAGAGCGACATCGGGTATCGACTCTGTCTGCATTATCGCGACGTCAACATCAACGCATACATCACGGACGCTTTAATCGAGGCTGCTGAGAGTGCCAAGCAGTTCGTCCTCGTGCTGTCCAAGAACTTCCTTTACAACGAGTGGACGCGTTTCGAGTATAAGAGTGCGTTGCACGAGCTCGTCAAGCGCAGGAAACGCGTGGTATTCATTCTCTACGGGGACTTGCCACAGCGCGACATTGACCTGGACATGCGTCACTATTTGAGGACGAGCACGTGCATCGAGTGGGACGACAAGAAGTTCTGGCAGAAGCTGCGACTCGCCCTACCCCTGCCCCATGGCCGTGGCAATAACAACAAGCGCGTGACAGGCTGCCTTGCGGCTCGCAGCTCCTCGGTAAATATGTATGCTACAGCGCACGAATATCAGGCCGGAGTCGGTGGCGCCCCAGTGCCAGCTGCAGCACGCATTGCGGACAAGTTGTACGCTGATTGCAGCAGCAACAATTACGCCACAATCAACGAGTGCGGCGCCAGGGGCGGCTACAAACCCATTCCCACATCCGCAACTGCTGCAGCTGCCGCTTGCAAATTCAACACAATGAATCAGTTGTCCAAGAAGCAGCGCGAACTGGGCGTGGCAGGCATGGCCAAGACCCTGGAGCATCAGCACCATCATCACCAGCAGCAACAGCAGCAGCAACAGTCGCAGCTGCAACAGCAGCAACAACATCGCCGCAGTCAGCATGAATACGCTGTGCCAGCTTATTTGGCAGCCGGAGCTGCTGGCCAGGCGCCGGCCTACGACAGCGTCGACTACGCCAAGCAGCAGCTGCGTGGCAGCAACTGCGAGTGCATCGGCACCGCCAAGAGGCCGGCGAGGAGCCAGGCCGCCGTGCTGCCCAGTTCCTTTAGCTCCAACTTTGTGCCGCCCGTCATTGGCAGCGGCAGTGGCATCGGCGCCTACAACTGCAAGAAGCCGTGCAACTGCAACGCGGATGACGAGCTGCTCTGCGGCTGCGGGGGATTGGAGAGCGGCACACAGAGCAGTGCCACAATGAGCAGCAGCAGCAACAACAGTCGGCAGCCGGAGCTGACGCATTACGAATCGAATTTGAGTCTAAACGAGTTGGATGATGGCGGTGCCAATAAGCCACTGCATGATCTGTGGGCGTAACCAAGCCAAGGGGCGTGACTAGACAACAGTCGACCAGTGAATTTATAAGCAAGGCAACTAACTAACTAACTAATTAATTAACTTAACTTAACTTAAATTAACTTTAATTCAAATGCATAACGATAATACGGGCATAAATAGGCCGCAGGTGCTTAAAGGTAATCGAAACAAAAAATTATAATGATAGAGAGAAGGAAGAAGCAAAGCATACATTTTGGGGCAGTGGAACAGACTGATACTTTTAGTTGTTTAATTAATTAAATTATTATTACCATAAACTGTATATAAATACCCAAACCTTTAACGTTTAATACTCTAGCAAAAAACAAGAAGTTCGATAACTTATGCATTGTATAAATATATTTAAACATATTTAATTTAGCATACAGACATACATGTACATACAAGACTACAATTTAAATTATTAAAGCATTAATTATTATTAATACGAAAAAATATCCTTAACAAAAGAATCAAATAAAATACAAATTGTTCAATAAACTAAAAATACATTTTTATTTGCTATGGCAAAAAAGTATGTCTAAAAAAAAACAAAACTACCCTTTAAATAGCGTCGGAAATGCATTTTCCAGACCTGACTCCAATAGCTAACATTAGAGTCGAATCCGACAGTTAGACAGCCATCGACTAATATCCAAGTCCGTCATGAGAACTAATACATTTAAAATACCCACTGGAATGTGCTGTTAAGGGTATACAAAAACCACACAAACTACGCGAACCCAGAGACAGTTAGCCGGCCAGACGGGCAAATTAATTAGCATGTAAGGATATTGTATGATAAAAATCAAGCAATTGATAAAAAAAAGGAAACAAAATGCGAAAAAAGAGAATAAATATAAATACCCAACAATAAAAGGCATCATAATAACTGCGATGAAAAATAATAATAATATTATTATTAATAGCCGACACTCAACGAATTGAAAATAAATTTATAGTAAATCAGAAACATACACACATAACCGAACACACACACGCTATAATGATGAGGCTGACGCTGTCGTTGATAACAATTAAGCCAACGAACCGCAAACAACGAACAGCCAAACTGACTGCGGAACCATTAACCACAGCTTACCAGTCGGAACCAAACCGAACCGAACCGAACCAAAACCAAACGCAACCCATAACGAACCCAATCGAACTTACTGACAGTCGCATTTTTTAAAGTTACGTACTCATTAACTGTCAATCGGAATAAATTATGTTAAATATGTAGAAACGAACAGAACTTAATAACTGATAGATTGGTCAATATATCCAAAACAATATTGAAGTTCCTTAATTAATTCATTTGTTTTTATACATTTTACTATGCCTTGAATTCCCTTATTCTTCAAATTCTTTAACTCACGTTTTACATACTTATTTCTTATTAATTGCAATAAAGTATCTGGTTTTAAGCATAACCAAATCCAAGTAATTTTACAGAATTAATACAAAATTGTTTGCTAATTACTATCATAGATAAACTCTTTCTTATTTTAAAAACAAATCTTTTTATCAATATTACAATGGATCAGAAAATCGTACTATTTTAAATAGAAGTTCCTATTTTCCACTAATATTAATTTTAGCTCATTTTTAAACTTATGGTCACTCTATCGTACAGTAATCTAGAATAGTTTATTTCTCTAACCTGTATCCTGTTATTAAAGTTATTCCCTTTCAAGTCTATATCACATAATATGTCATAAAGTTATTAATCTCTTAATTTTTAGTGTATTTAAATACGTCCGTTCAACGCTTTTATTAACACATATGCAATATTTTCATTGTTGTTATTTTACTTGTTGTGCTGTGCTTTTAAGCGAAATGGTTAAATTTATGTGTTTTTTCTGTAATTTTTTATTCGATTGCTTGTAAATTGATTGAAGAATCTGTTGGAACTTGCGAAAAAAAAAAACACAACAGCTACAAACAATGAGTCGACCTTTTTTATTCCGTTCATTGCTCATACAAAGCATTTAATGAAATTATTTAATGGCATGCCATTAAAACAACAAAGGACAGAACAACAACAACAAGAATCGCGGCAAGAGCAGTTTGGCAGGCATTATTGTTGATTGAATGTGGGCGTGGCTGGTACGAGAGGCAAACAGCATACATATTTAAAAAAAAATAAAGAATGAAAAGGCGAAAATATCAAAAAACAAAACGCGTGCATCACCAACACACATGAATAAATAATATTTTTCGCATTCATATATGCGTAATGTACATACATATAAATATATAAATAGTTTATATATATGTACGTAAATATGTATATGCATTGTATTTACAACTGCCAATAAATTAAATGCAAATAAAAAACAGTTTCAAAACAGTCAGAGATGAATTTAAATGCAAGCAAAGCTATTAAAAAATAAAATTAAACATTTGAGATACTAAAACGTACGAATATTTACCAGTATTTTAATTATACAGCACTTGTGCATTGTAAATTAAAATTTTGTTTTTTTTTTTTTTTTTTTTTTTTTTTTTTTTTTTTCCAATTTATTTTAGATTTTTAATATTGCTTTTAAATTAGTACATTGCTACCTAAGTGGCAGCTTAACCTAATTAAACAAAAAATTTTGTTGAAGTACGACATGTGTAGTAACTGCTACAAAAACAAAGATATTCACATTTTTTAGCTAAATTTAAATCAAATTAAAAATCAATCACTCACTCATACACAGCAAAAAGAAAACTTTCACTCGTACATAACAGCATTTAGCAAAACTACCCAATTTTTAACTCCGTTAAGAACAAAATAAAATAAATACATAACTAAATTTACATTCACAATTTCAATTGTAAACTTTCAAACATTTTTAACTCAAAAGCTAATCATATTCATCTTTTCCAATTGCCCACAAAAGTAGGCAACAGTTTTGCACCAACAGCAAAAGCAGCTGCAGTATGAGCAGATAAAATGCTATTATAAGATTTTGTGTTCCTAAAGAAGCCACTTTTGCAATTATTATAAAACTACAAATATATATATATATATATACTTCTATAGAGAAGAAAAGAGAAAATTGAAATTATGCAAAGTTTTTTCGTTAATTTGATGTAAACATGGCCCATTATTTAGTTTGTAAGTAAAATTTATTTTAATTAATCGCAGACCGTTGCACAAGACAGCGTAGTAATAAGTATAAAAGAGAGATGAATATGGAAGCCGGAACGAAAAGAAAAATGGTAAACAAAAGAATAACAATAATAAACAAATTTATTTCAAAAATTGAATACGCTGATTGTGTTTTTATTATTATTATGCATTATTTTCACAATTCTCTCCGAAGGACACATTTGGCGGCATTTTGTGGAGTATATTTGTATTTCAATTAATATATTCTATAAATACTTTTTGTTAAAGCTGAGAATTTACTCATGCCAAGATGAAGCGATCTACATTATTAGTTTCATATTCTTCGGATAAATTTTATAACTAATGGCGAATATATTTCTCATTTGTTGACATTTAAGGGTATCTTTCAGTCGTACTGCCTTTCGCTACCATATTCAAATATACTTATGATGCAATATGATAATTAACAATTTGTTTCAGAGATACCTCAGTTGTAAACCACAAATATTTATGCAGAAGAGGAATTCATTTTAATGAATTATTTAAACTGCACTTCATTCTCACTCCTCTTTCACATACTCATAAATTAACGTAATTTTTTGTTGATAATTGTCACTTACTACTTTCCATTATCTTACAGAATTTGAGTATTGAGAAGTAAACGAATTACCTTGCAAACAATAATTAAATAACAAGTTCTATGTATTATCATTTGATTTTTATTATGTTATTAAGAATCCAATGGAAACCAATAATAACTTTTATTATTATTTCTGACATTCTTTGAATTTAGTTTTGTAGCCGATTAAAATGAAATATACTTTATTTGTTTGTTGCAAAAAGTTGCTCTCAGTGATTATACCTTTTTCACTTAATATCAATGGGTATTCAGTTTTCGAGATAAAAGAATAGTCTGTTTTTAACATATACATATATATTAATATTTTTTTGCGGCTAAGGAAAAGCCGTAAACAGAGACAAAGAAAGGAAAACTATTAGATCTGTGAGTCAGACGGCAAAAGCAGGACTTCAGGAAGTTTTTTGCTAGTATCCTGATGCATATATTTATATTATATTCTTCAAATTTAAGCATTCATATTCATATTTAATCTTAGATGTCTGATCAGTCATCAGTCAGTTCCTAAGCGAAATTCTTATACCATCCAGAGCCTTTTGAAATTTCTCTATCAATCTGCATAATGCGATTGAGTCTTTTTCATGCTACCAAACTGTTCGCTGGCTTAAAAGTGCGTACATATAATAAAATATATGTGCACATAGTACATGTTGGCAGCACATTCAGTAATACTCACAGACAGTTACATAAATGTACACTCGCTCACACATACATATCGTACATATAGATAAACATAAATGAACTGAATACGATACTCTGCCACTTAACACAACCGCAAGCAATTCATATTCATATGAAAAGTGCCATACAAAACGCACGTTCAACTGTCCAATTCCCCCCCCCCCCCCCCTTCCCGTTCTATGCCCCGGAGCAGTCCATGGCCCATGGCAGTTTTTGCTGATGTCCAGGCTTGACCATGTCCACTTGGTACACTTGTATGCCTGCTGGCCGTGGAGGTGTCGACTGCAAGAGCCTGTTGATGTGGCGGCTTGGCACGCACTTTACTACATGATGGAGCATAGGTGAGGGAAGAGTGAGTGGAGGGTCGCTGAGGATGTGGGGCGTTATCCAACAGGGGATAACATGAACTATGCATGCAGCTCAGCGCCGGATTAAGCTCAACACAAAATTTAATTTTATTTAATTGCTTTTCGCAAAGTCCATTTAAATTATAATGCCTGCAAAATCATTGAAAGGAGAAACATCAGCAGGATGAAGCGTAGAAAGAGTCGCATCAAAGAGGATGCAAATGGTGCGGAGGAGTTAAGGGGGCTTTTTTGCATTCATTGATGCATATTTATGGGACATACGCAGACAGTTGTCGAATGGGTGCATTCCTTTGATTTGTTGTTGCAGTTGCAGTTGCAATTAGACTGCATTTTCAACATGATTACAAAGCGCGACAAAGGGGCAAGGCGGACCGTCGGACAGGCGGGTGGATAATTTATGTAGCATAGCAATAAATTTTTGTTCACATTTGTTATTGTTGTTGTCGCTGTACTTTATTAACGCAATGCAATTAGTGAAATTTGTCAGTTAATGGCATCGAGCAGCTGATAAATAAGCTCTCAATTTAATGCATTTTAGCAATAAATAATTATGCATAACCGAAAAAGCGAAATTAATGCATTTTAAATGCGAACTCATTAATAAATGGCTAAAATTAATAGGATATTTTTAGGCCAAAATTAATTGCAGTCAGCAGAGTAGAAAACTAGGTCTCTCTCAGCCCTTGAGGCAACATCAGCATCAGCAGCAGCAGCAAAATCAACAACAATAGACACAAAACAACAAAAAGTTGAACAAGAGGTCAACCAAATAAATAGGCAACAATTAGACCATGGGAAAAACAACAGCAAAACTGTTTGAGCCCTAATTACAATTACAGTTCAGAATTGCAGTCAAGTTGAGCAATTACCGAAAAGGAATTGTGCAATTGTTGCAATGCTGTCTACAACAAGCTTAACAATGGTCAAAGCCATAATAGGGCGAGGCAGAGAGAGAGAGAGAGAGAGAGAGAGGTGAAGAAAAGTACGCTAATGACTCAAAAACTTGAATTGGTGATTAAAATGAATGGAAATATATAAGTATAAAATATATAATAAATATAGCTATAGTTGAATTTACCTCGTTCTATATTCCAATTGTTTCATCGTTCTTACAGTCAATAGTTAATTCTGATTCGCATTGTTAATGATTGTTAAATATGCTAGAGAGCAGAATCAACGAATCTTTAGACAGTTGTCAATCGATGTCAAATATTAAACTCTTCGACAGACATTGGGCACAAAATTAATGATGCATGCAGGTGACTGGGACAATCAATTAGGTTAACTTGAACAAATTGATTCTAGGTAAAAGTTATTGGTACATGTTAACAACATCTCAGCTATCGCTGCTCCTTTCATCGATTCCATCTTCTTCTATCTTTTGTGATGTTGCCTTTTCTTTGGAAAGAGCTCATCAATTTGCTGTGAACTCATTTGATAAAGCGTATGTGTATCTGATAAGGTCAAAATTGGCAGGCAGACAGCAAGGCAGGCAGAAAGACAGGTTCTTTATGATGATGAACACTTATGCTGCGCTGTTGTTGTTGTTGTGTTCACAATTTAGTTTTAGTTCACAATAAACTCACAGTGGCTAATTATGCCATGTGCTTATGTTTTATGCCTACGTTTGCTTAATTGTAAATTATAAGGTCATAATTTAGGCAGACAAACTGCAAGAGTACATTTTAATACTCCCAGGCCACACATCAGCCACGCCCAACAGCCAACAACCAACGCCTTCTGTTCTGTTCTGTTGTTATGTATGCTGGTTGTGGTGTTTGTTGTGGTTGTGTCAAGGTCCTTTCTGATGTTGTTATTGTTGCTTGTTCTCAATAAAAATCTCATTCGCTGACGCATAACTTTTACTTTTAATTAGTTGTATTATCTCCCTTGCTGCCAGCTAATTGCTTTATTGCTTGCTGCCAACTTGCTGCATCCTCGATAATTCTGTGGCTGTGTCTCTGCGGTGGGAAGGACTCGTTCGTCCTGTCGCGCTATTTGAAATCTTTTTGTCGCAACTTTATCAGCATGTCCCCGTTGACATTTATTGATTTTTCGCTTCTGCTTCTCGATTGCTCCTCAGCTTCCCCTTTTGCTAGCTTATACTAAAATGAAAACCAAAATCTTCCAGCCAACAAACAGGCAGGGGGTACCCCGCTAGTCAGCTGGCAATTCATAAAACCCCAACCCTCCCCTTCAGCCCCCTCTTTATAGCAACAACATTTTTCTGACCTACATATGCTCGCTGCTTGACTCTGAATCTCACTTGTATCTTGGGCGTCTTTCCGATAGCGCCACTGTCTCGACTCTGGTCATGTCATGAAAACAACAAGCAAGACAGTCCAGACTTCATTACCACGACGCTTGCATACCCTTGGAAATAAATAATGTAAGGGCATATGCAGAATGGAGTTTTGCATGGGTTATGTAATCAACATTTTCCAACATTTTTAGTTGTAGAACGTTTTCAGATATACTCAAAAAGAAATGGGATAAAGATTTGAATTCAGAAACTTTATATTTATTATGCAGTTAAGAAGTTTATTTTATTTTATTTATATATATTTGATTATATATAAACAATTAAATATAAAAAGAATGTACTTTAACATATTGATATTTAATAATTATTGCTAGGACAAAAACTTAAAGATCTAGATACCTAATAACAGCCAAATTTGATGTCTTTATCGTCTATTTTGTAGACAAATAGAAAGAGAGTAAATCAATATATTATTATTATTATTATATTTGGTTCCGCAACTAAATCTAAATATATTTTGAACAAATGCCATAGAGAACAATAGAAGATATACTTATTTAGGCCTAGAACTAAATTTAGGATATACCGCTTCAAAAGAAATGTACACATACTACCTAAAATAACAAGTGAAGTCATTTCCTTTTGATATATTAATTAATGCAATTTTGTCTTATAAAATATTGGCATTCAAAATACTCTCATAAAATGGTATATAATTTACTCAGACAAATTTTTGATTTGATTTGTATTATTACAAATAAAATGCCGTGTTCAATTTGCTATGAAATATCAAAATATATATTTAAATAATTAGCTACATATTTTATTAAATTACACACCCAACAAATAACTATATGCATAATTAGTTAGTTCAAATATTTCGTCAGTTTTAGGTTACATAATGAAAGGTTGTCTTGGTTATAATATTCACTATGGAAAGGGTATAGTTGCGACATGGGAGTTGGTTGCTTGCCACAACTAACTAGAAATGTTTTTGGTTTGTCGTTTTGGCCCCGCCGTCTCGTATTTTATTTTATCGCCAATTTCGCCGCATTTTCGCTGGGGCAATCCTCTAACCCCGCAAACCCATGCCCCCACATCTTCTCTTTGTACTATCCAAAAGATTTGCAGTCAACGTTGTGTGTTGTGCGTTGCATGTCGCTTTTAGTTTTTAGTTGTGTCTCGGGCATCCGTTTCGTTTCGTTTCGGTTTGTTGTTTTGTTTGTTTGTTTGCTTTGCTTTGCGTATGAGTGCGTCGTCTTTGGCAGAAGTTGTGTCCTGCCACGCCCACCGCCGCCCGAGACACAAACACACACACACATATATATATACGGTGACTATTCCACACATGAGCGCAGCGAGGACCGAAAGTCAGCGTACTCTCATTTCATTCACAAGCAATTTATTCGTCCATTAGAGCGACGACTTGGATGACGACGAGCATGAGGATGAGGATGAGGATGAAAGCGTGTACGACGTCGAGGCGTCCCATACGTCCTGCCCTTCTAGGATTACAGCTGCTAGAGCTAAGTGCGTCCGTGTGAGTGTGCCTCAGTCTGTGTGTTTGTGTGTGTGAGTGAGTTTGTTTTGCTTTTATTTATTCTCTGTTTTTGCTGGCCGTTGTCTCGTGTCCTCTTTGTTACGCTTAAGTGTGTGTGCATGTCGGTGTGTGGGTAAAGATTTCCCCTCCATCTGTCGTTGTGTAGTGTCTAAATAAGTTGAGAGTCAACTTACAAAGTAAACCAAAGATTCTTAATTGGAATTTTACAAATTCGTTGGCTCCTCTCTCGCTCTCTGTACATGTGTGTGTGTGTGTGTGTGTGTGTCCTTGTCTAAGGGTCCTGCCGTTGGGCTTCTCAAATAACTTATCGCTAGCATAGTTGCATATATGAAAAATGAAGGCATGGAAATAAAAAAAAAAATAACAAATAACAACAACAAACAACATACAGAAAGTAAAACTTTAATAAGTATGTAACTTATAGGGTAGGTTTTCCCACCCTCCTGCTAGGGTGTGCCGAAAGGGGCGGGACGGGACGGGGTTCGGTTTGCATTGCCCCGCAGCGATAAGTGAAAAACTCTACGTCTTTTGAGCAAGGATTACAAATTTGCAGCATCTTGAGTTTTTGTCTAATTCGAAGGGTTCATTGAGATGGGGTTGAGAGGGAGGGGAGATTTCTTGTTTCCCTTGGCTTATCTCCTGTGAAGTTCCCCAAATGTACATGTATGTATTTGTGTTTGTGTCGACCATAGGATTGACTTGGATTTACACCCAGCAACAACGTGACAGCTGAGGGACCCTTGAAGGTTTCGCATACAGATTGATCGAAGAGCTTCACAACATAAGCTGCCAGATAGACGGAAAGTGAGAGTTTTAAGGGAATTGAGTTACAATAAATGACATAGGTTTACGTGAAATATGAATAGGGTAGGTCGAAGTGGCTAATCTGATTAGAATTAGACATGAATTGGTCTAAAAACGAAAGTACATCGGTGAAGCTTATATGGCTGGCTTTTATTGCAATTATATTCTATTTCAGTAGATTTCAGTCTGCATTCCATGCATTCTTTTAAGTGGAATTCCATTCCATTCTATATTTACAACATATTTAATTCTATTAAATAACATTTCATTTATTTCATTTAATCTTAATCTTCTCTATTACACTGGTATTGCAACTTATTCTGATTTAGACCAATTCTAAGACAATTGTGATTATTCTATTATAACTATAATCATTTATTTATTATTAATTTGTTATATATATATTTTATTAAATATTTTATTTTGTATTTATCTCTTACCTTGTAGTCTGATTTACTATATTCTATCATATATATTTAGTTCTCTATTTGAATCTTTTCTTATATCTTATTCAAGTCAAAGCGTTTTTTTCTGGAATTCCCTTTAATTTAATTCTTTCATTCATTATTCAAGCGTTACTTTCCTTTCATTTAATTAAACAATTTAACTATTCTTTAGCAAACCCTAAAAATATAACTTCTTATATTTAAATCCCTCATTGTCCGTCTATTCGCGTAGTTTTCGCACTCTGCTATTTATTGGACAACTTCTTCGTCTGCATTGCTTTAAGTTAAGCTCAGCTAACAACTTTAAGCATGCCATAAAAATATGAAGTCCCTTTTGGTCCTTTCAGGGGTACAGTGAAAAACAGAGCGGCAGTGTCACCATGCGACAAATGGACAAAAGAGAAAAATCTGCAACAGAGCTCCCCTAACTTACTGTGGCCTAATGTTATTGTTAACAGCTTAATGGAGCATTTCATCATGGTGCAGATATAACTTCTACTCCGTTCAGCTTCTAACAACAACAGCAGGCAACAAAACAGCAATAATAAGGATTATACACGGGCAATAATTACTAGATTTTGTTGTTGTTGTTGTTGTTGTTGTTGTTGTTGTTGTGTACTACAGAGTGTCCTAGAAAACAGCTGCCGGTGTCGGAGTCTTGGCTGCTTATACTTATCCTTGGCGGCAGCATCATCTTTCACTAGCTCCTTTTTCGCTTAAGGTTTCGCGGTTCGTTTGCGTTGCGTACTATGTGTGTGTGTGTGTGCGTGTGAGTGTGACTGTGTGTGTGTGTGTGTGCCAGGACCATCGTAATATGCACCTAATCCTTTTTACAAAATCATAATCACACAGCCAAAGCACAGAGCGTAATCACAGCAACGCAGCAGTAGTTGAAGCAGAAGAAGTAGAAGTAGATGGAGCAGCATCAGGATCAGCAGCAAGGACATTGTGCGATGAGTCCCCAACTCGTGCTAACCATTCGCTTAGTTGCTACTTTCAGTTTTAATGCCTTTAATACCAGTTTCATAACTCGTGCGCTCACTGGGGCGCAGAAACCCAGCAATTAACGCCAGCGGAGACGACTCCTGGCAGGGAGGGAATAATAGTGCGCACAACCTTTTGTCAGGGTTGGCAAGCATAGATTGTCCCACAGTAGGGCATAGCCTTGAAAATCCTTAACCATCTAGACTTCGACCTCGACCCAACCAGACAACATCAGACCTGCAATTAATCAAATAACCAGACAAGAACCAATTCAACCTCAACCTCAGCTCTAACCATCGCTCAACTCTTTTTCGCGTGGCGGATCGTAGCGGAGGGAAATCCAATCTATATAGGGGTTTTCCCTTCTGTCGCCTAATCAAGCGCGCAATGACGAAAAATTATAAATTGATATAAATTTTTAAAAAATGAATTGCGCTCCCGTTTCGATCCCTTTATCCGTTTGCCCCTCAGTGTTTGTGACATTTGACAATAAATATTTCTCTTTTTCTCCCTTTTTAAATTATATACAGCCCACAGTGTGGCAGGGGGAAGGGGGCAAAAGGCGGGGCGGGGTGAGTCACAGGGCGTGCAATGATGATGGATGACTTTGTGTTCAGTTTTCCATTTGCTTGGACTGTTTTTGATAAAAACCGTGCACAACCGAACAGATTGGCCCCGGATTTATTTTAGGTTTTCTGTGTGCGAGGGTTGCCTGGCTTTGTTTTGCATATGAGTTTAAAAACTTTATAACCAACCGAAAGAAAAGAAGAAAAAAAATTAAATAAAAATTAATTAAAAATTAATTAAATGAAATTGTTGCAGTGGTTTCTGCTGTCGCTGCTGCTTCCGTGTAGCATGAGGGCCAAACGATTCATAAAATATGACAGACAGTTAGTGAAAACTCTTGATTGTATCATGAGGGTGCGCACAGATTGCTAATAGCTTGGGTCTGAGTTGGAAAAGGGGCCGTCTTTAATGATCTAGAAGTAATGCAAGGGATCAATGATTGATCTTTAGTTGACATTCTAAGGCACAGTAATTAGGATGAGTGTTAAGGCAACGTTGGATGGTTGTAGTTGGTGTAAAATGAAAGAAAATAAGAATGGGAACTAAATGAAACTTAATAGATAAAGTCGTTAATTTACTTATTCATATACAAGAAGATATGATAAAATATAATTGGAAAGCAGCGTATCATAAATGATAACAATTTAAGATTTGACAATCATCAGATTATATTGGAGAGTAATAACTGGACGAACAATTACCCTTTCTACTACTACTGGCTTTATCGACTAGCCTATTCCTTTCATTAAATTAACTGCACATACTGCACAGCATTTCGTTCCCTCCCATTAACCTGGATGCATCGTCGCATTGCTCAACGGCAATGGCTAGACGATTTTTCGATAGTCTCCTTACATAATTTAGCATATCGTTTCGCTTGCATCTTGCATAAATATTGCAACATGCATTATCCATGCACGTTGCCAGTTGCGAGTCTATTCCAAATACGACAGGACTATGGCTACAGCTAGGACGACGACGACGACGACGACGATGGGGACAATGACTTAAACGAGGACTAGGCAATATCTCATGTACATTTGCCTGATGTCAACCGGGGAATTTATGCACGAAGGCGACTTCGATAGACTTTTTTTGACAGCAGGCTGGCTTTTGCAAAGTATTTTCTCCTTGCTGTTGTATTTTCTTTTATTTTAAAATATCCTGTAACTGTATATGGTGGGAAATATATCGCTATCTAAAAATAAATGTTTAAAGAAGGAGTCGTATAAATACAGAAATTGGTTTTTGTATAATCTTTATCGATTTAAAAGTATCGTCGATACAGCTAAGTCACAATATATATCTGTTCGACTTTCTGTGTCTGTGTGCCTCTCTCTTTGAATATTTCATTGATCTCAGATAATATTTGAGCTAAAGATACATTAGAATTATAATATTAATTAAATAAATAGAGAAGTTATTAAAGAAATTAGTTATTATATTAAAACAAGCCGATCAGTCGAGCGGGCGCGACAGTAGGATACCCTGTGCAGGTCTTCATAGAAAAGTTTTTTTTATTATAATGGGATTTATATATATCGCTTGAAGTCGATTTTGCTTACATCGAGAGTAGGTTGCTTGCGATAGTCTGGCAACACTGGACTGCGGCTGTTGATTGTTTATGTTTAGCGCCACAGCAGACGAAAGGCATATCAAACATACATGAACAAACGCGTCGACGCGGCGCAGCGACTGCTCTGCTACTGCGCTGCAACGCTTATGCTGCGCTCCATAAATTTATTTCTTGAATAACTTCTGAGTTCAATATCCGATCGCACTGAAAATTGTACCACACATTTAGAGTAGGATACTTACCATGTGTGCCAAATCTTAAGTCTTTACCTATAAAACTGCTCATGTTATCAGCTATTTCAAATTATGGGCGAAGGGGGCGTGGCCTCGCAATGAAATTTTCAGGACACATAAAGCCTACACTTTTTATCATGTGTGCCAAATCTCAAGTCTCTAGCTTTAACATTGCTTATGTTATGGTGATTTTTCCAATTTTAAAACCAACGGGACTTGGTAGCGAAAATTAAAAATAAACTTGATCTGCGTATGGTATTCAGGAACCTACACTCCAAATTTGAAGTCTCTAGCTCTTATAGTTGCTGAGATCCACGCGTTCATACAGACGGACAGACAGACGGACGGACGGACAGACGGACGGACAGACAGACGGACAGGTGTCAATCGACTCGGCTATTGATACTGATTCAGAATATATATACTTTATAGGGTCGGAGATGCTTCCTTCTGCCTGTTACATACATTCACACAAATTCATTATACCGCTTTTGCCCATTTTCAATGGGCACAGGGTATAAATATACCGTATATTTGGGTTGGTGTAAAGCTGTGTGCACAGATCCCAATGACGAAGCAACAATGAGATTTCTAGACAACGACGAGTAACAACGAAGCAAATATAACGGCGAGTACCAATGTTGCAAACACGACGACAATCAACAATGACGAGTTCCACAAACGACGATCAGGAGAGAGTTGTTCTGCACGACGACAGCAAAGAGAGCAAGTCAAGTGTGGTCATTGAAGAAGGACGCTCTTCGTTCGGGCTAGTGTGATTGTGAGCATAAAGAGACCTACGAGTATGACGACGTAGATTCAATGCATTGTCAAATACTAATTCTTTAATGTTAATATAATTAAACATTATTATAAATAAAACCCCACATATAGTAGCTTCTACTTGGATCCCAAGAAGTACAGCTTATTCATAAGTCAAGTGTACAATACAAGAGTTAGAGTATATTTCTATTGTTTACAGGGTATCTTCCAAGACATACATTCTCAGCTAATATATTTCATGTTGTTGCTGTTGCGGCTGTCGCTTTATCAACATGGTGTGGCAGCAAAAGTCGCTAAACTTTTACCACACAAAACAACAACAACAAAAAAAATTTTAAATAAAAAAATAGGAACAAATTTTATTGGATTTCGCGTGTCGCATGGCGGCATTTACAGTTAGTTTTTGAACTCAGTTGTTGTCGATTGTCGGTTGGTTAGCTGATGTCCTTATTGTTGTTGGCATTGCAGTTGTTGTTGGCATTGTGCCAATGGCTTTTTCAATTATACTAATGACATTCAAAAAGAATTTGTAGATGTGCCAAACGAAATGTCTGCATACGAATAGCGTACGCCATTTTGTATCATCACACATGTGAACTCTTTCTCGCTGTCCTCCCACTCTCTCCCTCCCTTGATATACAGAGTATATCTAGCTGCTTGCCACCCTGTAGATGTATAGAAATGGCAAAGGTATGTTAAACTAAGTATGGAATATATATGTAAAGTAATCTAGCTTTTAAAGAATTTATATTACTGGTAAATGCAAAAATTTTAAGTAATTTTTACTTCTAAGGGTTATTTATAACTTATGTTATTATTATTATAATAACAAGACATTCTCAATCGATATTTTATTGAAGAAACAGATAGATTTATTAGTTGATAAAATTATACAGATCATTTAAAAATAAACCTTATTATATCTATTTTAATTTCCAAATAGTAATTTCCATTTTACAGGGTATGCTGTGTGTCTGTGTCTCTGAGTTCAATGACATAATCTTATTTGTTTTAGTTGCTTTTGTTGTTGGCGTCGCTGACTGCAAATAAAAACAATTTGCGCCAAATTAAACTTATGAGGCATAAAGATATTTTTGGCTGCTGCTGTTGCCTTCGCTGTCGCTGTCGCTGTCGCTGTCGCCGTCGCTGCCGCTGCCCGTTAATGCCGCACAAAAACAAAAACAGCAACAGAAACAACAACAACAAGAACCGTGCGTCTATAAAAGATTCGTAGAAAAAGCTTTGACAATAAGGAGACGAGCAACAGCAGTCCAGAAGCCATGTGGAGGACCAAGGCGAAAACATTAAATTACATATACATACAAAGAGAATGTATCTATGTCTACAAATAATACGAAAACAACAGCAACTGTGGCAAGTGATAAATCTAGACAAGACACACACTATATACTTCCATACACGCACACACACAAACATATCCATATATATGTATATAGAAGTATATAGAGGCCTTCTCTAAGACAAGCCGTCACAAAGAGCGTTACAATAACAACAACAACGACAACAACATCGAGCAAAAAAAGACCAAAGTCAACGCCGAGAAAGGATATTAAAGATTAAATGATATAAGCGAAAAGTTGGGGGATGCCCCTCCGCCTCCATCATGGGGGGGGGGCAGAGTTCCTCTCACACATGTGAAATCTGAGCTGAGGGTTGGCGATTTGGTTGGCATAGATAAAAACATGATGCGTCTTGTGTGACATTGAAAAGGATAACGGCAGCGGCAAGGACAACGACAACACGATGAGCTGTACTCCCCACCTCCCTTCCATATCGTCATCTTTCGGCTGTGGCCTCCTCTTTGTCCTCCGTGTGTGTGTGTGTCTAATTAACCGCGTGCGTGGCGCATCATAAATCGTTCTCTGCACATGGTCATTAAAATATATTCGTAATAAAATGTACTAAAAATCTGTGACAGTGTTCTCATATTCGTCAACATATCTGAAAATTGCACGTAGTCTACTTTTTAGCATGGGCATAAGGTATAACATATATAAATATATTAATAGAAATTAATAAAATCATAAAATGGATATTCTAAATGTATCTGTCAGAGTGTCGAACATTTCCACGGTTAAAACATTTATATAAATTAATAAATAGCTAAAATAAATATAACACACTAATCTGAGGTATTCTGATTCCCGTATATACATTATATATTAGTACTCGAAATGTGGAAAAACTTCCACACATATTTATCACTACTTTTCAAAGAAAACAATTCTTTCTCAAACACATTCCACTTTCAGAATAAATATATTAATATCAAAGAACAATATCAGCTGTAGACTTTCAATTTTAAATGCTCTTTATCTTTCACAACAACACTATAAAATTGAATTGCAAACTTGAAGTTTAAATTATATTCTTTAGTCTTACAACATTGTCGTTTCTAGGAACACCCCCAAATTTATGAGAAATTCATATTCGAGGTATCCATTTTAAATGTCCATATTTTATGTTCATATTTAAATATCAAATATCTGACACTTTCGAATAACCTTGGACACATTAATTATTAAGCGTAACTTGGTAATATTTTTTTGGCAACTTTAATCATTTTGACCCTAGAAACCTCTCGGCAAAAGCAACTCAACTCAACACTCACTCAACACACCGAAACTGTGGGGACCACATGTGAGCACTTGTAATTATAATTTCCACTTATTATTTCTCTGGCTTTTTGTTTTATGTTAATGTAAAACGCCAAAGCTGTTTTCGACATTTTTGCGACAATTAAATTACTTTTCTCGGCCAGACATTTGTGGGTGGTTATGTTAACTATATCTGTGGGTGTGTGTATCTGTGTGTGTGTGCTTGCAAGTGTGCGTGTGTGTACGTATTTATAATTTCATAATTTACCATAGTTTTGTATGGGGAAGTTTTATGCGTCGCAGATGTCCTGCTGTGTATTCGTATGTATGTGGCTTTATGCACTACAAATTATGTGAGTTTGTTGGAATTTACCAAGTGCTCTGATGAGCTCAACTATGAGTATACTCACTCCACTTAGTTTACTTAAAGTGTCATACATTAAAAGACATAATTTTAGATATTATGTGACAGTAAATTAGTAATGTTTGTTTTCAATAAATATTTAAAGAGATCAGGTTTTTTTATTGACTGTATTGAATATTTCCAATATAATTAAAAATGATGAATAGCTCGCTATTTACAGTTTGTTTGTTAATTAAATATATTTAGAATGTATTATATATTTGTAGACTTTATAAATAGTATTAATAACATATTTTTAATCTAGAGACTTTGAATTAAGTGTCTTGATTAATGGAATTTCATTGGAATTCGACAGCATATGCTATATCTTCAACTCAAAGAACAACAACTTGAGAAAATAGTGTTATTTTCAGTGAAAAATATATAAAAGAAACATATGTTTGACATAGCAGTTATTATTATGGTTAGTATATATATTATAATCCAGCTGTTATTTATTTGTTATTTTGCCATTCAAGTGGATCCTTGTAATTGCTTTTTCTTCAAATAATCTCCCATTCTGGCACTGATTATGTTATCATACTTAATAACTGAGTGTAGCTCATTTGCAGGTTCACTCCATCAAAGGTACACTCCAACCAGTGTTCTGTGCCACTCACTTATACATCAACATAATTGCAAGTTGTTGCGCGTTGAAAGCAATTTGTGAGTGTTTCCGCCGTCGGAATTGACATCTAGCCCCGAACCCAAACCCAAACCCGTCGAGCAGTCGACCGCCCAAGTAACAAAAGTAAAGACGCACCACCCGCTGAGTGGCAAAAACTCGGCAATATGTTGATCCCCGATAAAGTGAGTGAAAACAGGAGGCGTTATACACCACATCAGGGTTGCCCTGCAACGCAGTAGACGAACCCGAAAAAAAAAATAGTAAACTAAGTGTTTTGCCGATTTGAGCAAAAACACCCCATTGATGTTTCATTAACGCTTCATCATGACCACGCCCCTCTCACCCTGTCAATAACAGTTGCCCACGGGCCTCGAACTTAATTGCTTAGGCCCACATCAAATGAGTGTGAGTGAAAAAGAAAAATATAACGAAAATTATTAATCAATGCAGCTGCGAATTGTGCGATATGAAATAAACCCAGAGACCAAGGACTCTAATGAGGCGATGCACTCATCGCCTATACAGCTGTCTGTCTGTCTGTCTGTCTGTCTCGTCTTGCCTTGTCTTTCGGCAACTGCCGTCTGATCTTTAGCACAAATCTCTTAAATTTAGCGGAAGCTACGACAAGTCAAGTCATTATCCTGCCAACTCCCTCAACTTCCCTTTTTGACTCCCTCAACTTGCTGCTTGGGTGGCGGCTCAACGTGTACCTCAATTCTGTTCCGTTCTGTACTCTATTCGGTTCCGTTCTGGGCTCTGGGCTCTGGGTTCTGCTCTGCATGTGTTGGCGTGTTGACGCAGTAATTACCAGATGATGGATTGTTGCCTTGCGTTTAAATTTAATTTCTCTGACATTTGGCGCGTTGTAGGTTTACCAAATGGATGCGAGAAATGCGTGCACGCATTTTGTTCCTGCCACCGCACCGAACGTCTGTCCAAAGAACTGTGAAATTATCTACAGTATCTACCACTGAGTATATACATACATATACTATACAAATACATGTATACTATATTGTATATATGTATGTATGTTTATGTGCATGTGTTCAGGCCAGGAAACGGAAGTTAAGTAATGTGTCAGTCAGTCAGACAAGCAGAAGAGCTGCTCTACATAGTATATAGACTTCCCATTTCGTTGGGATAGTCACTTTTCATACACAGGATGGTAAATTGGTTCGGTTCTGGGTGCGGGTATTTTACGCAGTTAATGACAATGTCATAAACCAACCGCCGAGTGCAGTGTAAAGTCATTTTAATCATTGCTATCGCGAATTTGAGATATTCAAATTAATGTACCATTTCGAAAGTGTGCCAGAAAGAGAGAAAGTTTAATTAGAAAGAGAAAGTGAGGACAGGTATTAATAAATGAAATCTCTCAGCGAAATGTAAAGATAAACAGCAAAATACCAAGGAATATATCATTAAGTGAGCTGTAAGATTGCAACTAATTTATTGTTGCTTCTTCAGCAATAGAATATATATATATATATAAAGATAACAAGGTTAATATTAAGAAAGGAAAGCAATCATTGCTTTGTATAAGATAAAACTGAAGAAAAGGAGCAAAATATCTTAGAACAAAAGAACAGCAAGATAGCGAGTCTACGAAGTTAACTATTATAATATTGACAAGAGAAGCCAATAAATCAATTCCACACATATGAAAGGAATAAGTAAAAAGCAATGATTTGGTGATGCTCACCTGCTGTTTTATGGTTGACTTTGATCTCACACCTCAGCTGTGGTCGACTTTATGACCGAGGAATATAAGTGAATATGTTGAGATACCTACAAATCAATCCATCTATAAACTCGTACAATCAATAGCATGACACTTATAGATAATGGACGCATTCAGCAGGAAATTTAATCAATAATCGCTCCTTGACTTATGGTGGATCAGCAATCAGTACCTGCTGATTGACTTGATACTCTATTATACAAATAAGTCTACTACATGAAAACTACGTACTTTCAAGGATTGTGAACAGTCTATATTCGTTGATTGTAAAAAGAAATCGGTTGCATGTATTAAACAATTTGTATGATACCGATACTAAAATGCGACGTTTTCGATTGTGGAAAATTCCCAACAGAATGGAAATAGTTGTAATCAGATAATGATTCTTTTCTCACAATCCTTGTCAGATTTGAGACGAATGCTAGCATAATTCGTGAAGCTGAACAACAAGAAATTCATAATTTTGATAAGCCAAAATACATTTAGATATTTCAGAACATTTTACAATTATTATATTAAGATAACAACGAATATTATTATATTTACTTTTTGATCGCAGGAAATGATCTTATCTCTATCTACTTAAGTAACGTGAAATTATCCACCAAACACACTACGAGACAATTCCAATAATCATTTCAACCAATTTCTGAAACCCTAAGATCAACGTTGCATAACGAACACAAATTCTAAGTAGTTATTTTAATTGTTATTGTTGAATGCGTTGCACGCACTTTTAAATAGTTGCGACCGACCGCCCGCATTGCTCCATAAATTGTGAATAGAACCAGGGACGACACCTTTTAGTGGCATTATAAAATAGCTCACGCAACAATAAATGGAATTGAACGCGGAGTGGTGCTGCAATTTAAGATTTCACACATAAGGAAGTCAAAAGATGATAGTGGTGGTGGGGAGGGAGGGGGGAGTACCTTTCATTTAATCGAAATGTGAAAACAATGCGCAAAACCACATAAAAGGTTCCCATACACAAAAACACAGACAATAAATAATGTATGCCAGCGAGAGGATCTTTCATCGGTGGCCCAAAAAGTCGATGGCGTAACAAATTAAATAACATGCCTCAGATACTTGCCACAGAGAGATATCTCAGCCAGTTACAACGGTCGCGTTTACGTTTTCGATTTCGTTTGTGGCACATTTGCCACATTTACCACATTTTCACATTCTACCTGCGACTTGCGGAGAGACCCAGCTCAATGTCATTGTGCCCCAACGTGGCTCGTCATTGTCTCTTCGTAACCGCTGCGGCGTCGACTTTGCCGTTGGCCAATGGACATTGATGGTGGTCCTTTAGCTGCTGCTGCTGCTGCTCCTGGGCATAATTTGTAATGTCCGACACGTCAAAGTCGAAGGCAGCAAAGGCACGGCGACTCGGCGTTGCAGGTGCACACGCATCACGCACTTTGTGGCACAGGAAACTGGCAACTGGCAACGCAGCGAGCGCCGCTAGTTGAATTTGTAATGAGGTGCGGGTGGTTGGGGCATGGGGCAAGGAAGGGGATTTTGCTGTAAGTATAACCATTGCCCAAAGACCGACTGGGTCTCATTATGTAATAAAAAGGCGTAGCATCGACTCGAGGACAGGAACCGACCTCTCAGACCCCCGACCCCCGCCCTGAGCATGTGTGTGCACGCATTTACAAGCTTTTTATTAAATTAAAGTGTGTAATAAGGCGCCTATGAACTTGGGACACGCAATCTTCAACAATCTACCACGGGCCTGTAGTGCCCCTGCCCCGGCTCCTGCTTCTGCTGCCACTTCCCCACTCCGCCCGCCTATCTTTCACATATATACAGCCCTATCGAGGCGTTCAAGGAAGCGACATTAGAAAAATGTCATAGTAATTATGACGTTGGGTTTATGGAAATGGTTTCTATTTTTTTGTGTAAACGAAACGCCCCGCAGCTCATAATATTAGAGACAAGGGCAGGACAGAGCGGCTAAGTGATAATGTTGCGTTTACATGGGTGTTTCCAAAACCGAAACTGGGGTAAGACAATAATATGAAAATATATTTGGGAGTTTACTGGTTAGAGATACAGACAATGGTGCTTGGAACTTTAATGAAAGTGCTACAAAACTAAAGTTTTGCTGCAAAGCAAGAATCTACTATATATCAATACTTTGACCCCGTTGTAGTTACAAATATGTGATTATTCAAAACTTCTACAATGACTGTGAAAGCAATAAATGAGGTTTTTATTGAAATGATTATTTCTCCGATATTTAACGAGTGTTATGTCTATAAAATTTAGGTATAAATGAATTTTCCAATTGATTATGATGAAAGACAAAAGTACTAATAATCTTTAAAAATGTCTGCCCTAAGAACCAGTTTTAACATCAGCTTTTTAGTATTTACAAAACTACTAATATGCTTCAAACTTCTGCTCCTCTTAATTCTTATTTCAATTTCTCTGTCTGCAATGTAATTCTAATCTTAAACAATTGAACTAAATTAGTTTTAAGTATACATTTCAAATAAAATTTATTACTTGCTTTTATTATTCAGCCTAAGGTTTAATAAATAACATATTGTTTTCTTAATTTATGGCATTAAGGACCAAGCGAATTATTAACTTGAATTAAAAAAGAAACAAAAAATATAAAGTGTTCATAAGATATTCAATTTGTTTTCATCCACTGATTATGACACATTTCATGGGCAGATTTCCGTTTTGTTTAACTTTGTTTTTGACTTGATTGCGTCATCTAACTGAATATGTTATCGTAAGGTAATTAAGGTAACTCTATTTTAATCGTATAGCCATCTTTTATATGAGTCAGAGTGTGAGTATGAATATATCAGCTTTTATATGAGTGTATGAGTGTCTTCTACATTCATTCCCCTGCCAAATAAACACAATTTATGACACTCGCATATCAAATCTTGCACTGACAAGACAGCAGAGAAACGTATCTCTGTCTCACACATACTCTCAAAAACTATGTGTGTTCTATTTCCTGGCTTGTGCCTTCGATATGCCAACATCAAAAGCATTTCATATAAAATAAATAGCATTTTATGATGGTAAAAATACGTACATAAAGAGAAAGAGATGAAGAGTGGGAGGGGGGAGGGGCAACTAATGGCTTGTAGACCAAAAATTGTGGAGAAACTACTTCAATTTGGTATAAACTTGAAGTATGAGCGAATTTTTGGCTCGCTTTACTCTTTGCATAATATTATTACAGAGAATTTTATGTAAATAGTGGATACAAGTTTATTATGCTGTTTATCAATTGATTTGATCTTAAGCACTCTCGTATATTTATTACACACACACACAGACACAAACTCTCAAACACAGATACAAAGGAAGATTAAAGGAAGTTACACGGAAATCACAGTAACATATTCCGATTCCCTCATTGTCCTTGCCTGGGTCCGGTTCTCTAACCCTGGCCATAACCTAAAATGTTATGTAAGTTCAATAAAAGAGCAGGGACTTCAATGTATCTATCTATAGTATGTACGTAGTCTGTATGTGTCTATGTATGTTTGTGTGTGTCTCTAAAGCTCTTAACTGATTGTTTGTCTTGCCAACTGCCACTAGACATGGCTCTCTTGCTTGTACTCGATACTTGGGCTACTTGGCCAAATATTTCGCAACTATTTTCTATATTAGAAGCACACAGTACAGCATCCATAGACAAAGGTTCTACCTGTATGAGTGTGTGTGTGTGTCTATTGTTGATATTTATTTGAATCTTGAATGTCTCCCTACATCCTGTAGATACATATGTACTCGTATGTTTATCTACTCGCTTGCTCTTTGTACCAAGCGATTTTCATTTGAAATTGAACTTGTTTTTGCGCCAATAAATTGTATGGCCAAAGTATTTTGATTGCGTTTGTTCTAACCGTAGAGTAAACTACAGAGCTAGTAGATCGAATGGAATGGGATACGAAAACCTGTGTTTTATTTCCGGCTCACAAATGGAACACAAAAACTAAAAACTAGACATCGAACTAAATGCCAATGCAATAGGCTAAAAGTAAATCAACAGTAAAGGCAACTAAACCAAGTGGAGCATAAACTCAAGGGGCATCGGAGAAGGGGGAAGTTGTTGAACTGAAGAGTGGGTTAACAAAAAGTTTTCTTTTTTATTACACCAGTATACCAAGGGGTTAGTGTATACGTGAGTGTGTTTGCGTTTACGCCGTTAACTCTTTTCAGCATTTCAAATAAATACCAAGTTTTATTTGTTAGGGCGTCAAAGGAAAATGTAATGTACTAATTTCTCAATTGAAGTCAAGTGAATAAGATCAAAGCTAAGAAGAAGAGAAACTACAACGAAGACTGAGTACGCCTTAAAATAAATATAGTAAGGGTATTAAATGTACAGCATAATTAAATGTATATCAGGCGTATAAAATATAATTTGGATACTTTCTGCATTGAGTTTTATGCTCAAAAATTAATTTAGTTTTCCATTTGCTTGCTTGCAAAAAAAATAATATTATTATGTAATTAAAATGCATACATTTCGTAAGATCATCAAACTGCTTAAGAAAACCGCAATACTGGAAAACTTTACAGATGCCGGTTTGTTTGTTTGTTTGTTTGTTTGCAAATGATGATGAAGTATCAGAAGATGGCGAGGGAGAGGGAGAAGAAAGAAACATCATGAAAAACTTTTATGCTGTGGCTTTAAAACTAAACAGCGCACTTATCTATTGAGCAGCATCATGAGGAGCGTCGAAACTGCCAAAAACTATCCAAAAGAGCCACATAGAAAACTCAGCTCAAAACTTGCCAAACGACTTTCAATGGGCGCCTCCATAATAACACTCATTTGCAGTATTACCGCAATGGGCATAGATAAGGGGTGGGGTAGAGGGTAGTCTGTGGGGGTGGGGGTGGGGGTAGTTAGTTAAAGGGGTTGGGCGATTGGCAAGCTCGACTTTTACGCTTTGCCGGGCGTGCAAACAAACAAATCAACTTTGGATAATTATTGCACATCAATCGTTCAGTGTCTGGCAGCTGCCGAGTCAGCCCCAAGTTTCAACAGCAAAACAAAGCACACAACAACAACAACAAGCCAAGGCAACGGACTTGGCCAACACAGGAGGGGACGACATCGGAAGTATAATTCAGGAAGAGGAACAGGCCAAGTTTCAATGCAGCAGCAGCAGCATCAGCATCGGCAGCAATCGTAGTACGATAGTTCCAGTTGTATCAAGGAATGCCCTGAGGTGATGATGCTCTGTGCATTGGTGAAAAGTTTTCTGTGCGGTTTTTGCGTACATTTGTCTGATTTGGCAGTCATCAATGGAGGAACCCAAAGCACATAATGCTCTTCAGCAACATAATCATCATCATCATTGGCATCAACAACATCGTCGTTGTCGTTGTCCTTGTCCATGTCATCTCTTCATTGAAATCGTTACGACCAGTTTCCGTTTCGTTTACAAATTTCGTGCGGCAATAACCGCAGTAATGTTCCACTTTCCTCTTTCTCCCATTTTCAGACTGCGTTGATTGTCAGTTCAGAATCGGTTTGGGAATATGAATGTAAGTGAGGGAGCTGGTTCAGATACCCACATGGAACTTTAACTAATACTCGCACATTGACATGGCACATCATTTAGTGTAGATGCTGATGCATCGTAAATTTTTACAGTTATGTCATGTAATTGGACAAATGAAGCTATTGAAATGCTGCATATCGAACGAAGAAATAGATATAGAGAGTGACGCAGAGAGTGAGAAAGAGAGAGAGAGAGAGAGAGAACCAAGTACCAAAATGAATATCGCACTTAAAATACAAATACAAACTTCCCGCTGGGAACTACAGTGAACTATCACATATGCAGTATGCATATTTAATGAGTTATGCAAGGTTATGACTTCAGTTTGGGAACATCATCTACATAATACTACTAGCACTGTACTCGTATAATCCGGAAGTTACACAAGAAACTCTTTCACTTTTATGGAGTTATGTTTTAGGGGCAGAAATGTTACGAGTATTGTAAGTGAAAATACGTAATTTTTAAGGAAATGTTTCTATGAAATTCGGTTGACTGAGCAACTAGAACTGGTTCTATTGGAAATCACTTCTGTTGGTATACAGAGAATGCAATTAAAAGACAAACAACTGTCATTTAACCTGATTTTAGTAATGCTTAAGACTCCCTTAATAATAACAATTACATAATCGTATTGATTCCTAAACTATCTAAATATATGAACACAACAAGTTTGTTTTAATGACTTAGTGTCTAAATCTGTTCAAGTTACTTCTGGAGTACCAGAAATAAATAACCTTGGCCCCTTGTTATTTAAGCATTTAAGAAATGAACATCCTTTTTCAAAAGGTCACTCTCAGGATCTGAAATATGCCCATAATGTTAAACTATGTATGTTGGCTGCTGACTTTCTTCTTGGTCTCAGGTTGCAAAGTGTTTTGAGTGTCATCTTACCTGGTGTCGAGTAAATTTATAAAATCTTAATTATAGTTAATATAACGAAATGTCTTTTAGTAGGTGAATGCCTATTTTAAACTATTGCCTTTATAATAGTAAAGCATTCAAAGAATTGAGTCGGTGGACGAAGCTACAGTTTGACCAGCATATTTCTTCTACTGGTAATCAAGTTGGATTTCATTAAACGTTTAGATGACAACAAATAATTCTAATTTGACAAAGTTATTCGGGTTCAAAGTGTTCCATAAAACACATCACATCGCAAAATAGTTAAAATTGATCTTAGTTAAGAATATCAAGATACAGCATTAATTTAGAAGGCAAACAATAATTAAAATGATATGGCTAATCGAAATCGATAAATAGATTACGTTTTCACAAAGCCATGAGAGTTCGAAGTGTTTTAAACTTTCAACATTAACTATCAGCTGACACTAAAGCCAACATTTATTTAGAATTGAATGCATATTCATTTAAATATTCTGTTTACATATTTAATGACATTTGTATATATCAAATGATTTAAGCTATTATTATTCTGCACTTTCAGGTTAAATAAACATAAATGTTTACATGCAATATTTAGAATAATAGAAATTGAATTGAATAAGTTGTATTACATTCAAGTATTTATTTATTTTTTGAACAATTTGTCAAATCTCCCGCAAATTGAAACTAAATAAACTGAATTAGTCGAGGTCAACTGGTTTTTGCATTTCTGACCCACAAACTAAATAAAAAATCCAAAAAAATCCAAATAAAAAGCAACTTTGATCTAGAGTAAAGTATTTACCAAAGGACAGTCGTCCCACTGAATGCAGAAGATGAAAATGCGAAAACCAAATCTCAAACGCACGTCTCGAGTTTATTAAATTTGTGGCAACACTTGGATTTCGGGAAGCGAGAGGTCCTGCTTGCCTGCCCGCCAGCCTGAGGGAGCCAGGGAGTGTGTTGTCTACTACTGATGACTGCCCCTGACATTTGGGCGATGTGGTCTCGCAGCTCGACTCGTAAAATGATTGCACGCTCTACATAACAACACACACACACACACACACATCCGTACAGTGGGGGCAGAGAGTAAAACACTTAGCAGCAGGTAGAAAAGCCAAAGCTAAAGCCAAAGACAAATGTGAAGGCTGGTGCAGTAAAGCTCTGGCCCAGGCCAAAACTCCCAGGCGTCACCATAAACATTACCCAATGCCATAGTCATAGCCATCATCATAGACATCATCATCATCATCATAGTCTCGCCCACATTAATGATAACATGCCCAGCAGTACAGAGCTCTGCCCTTTCTTTCACTCCCTCAGTCTCTTTCTTTCCCACTGTATGTGTATGTGTGCGGCAAATATGAAATTTATAGTTTTATGATGACTGCTGAGTGTGCCACTGCCAACGCCTTTTACGGCGGGTCCAACTAAACTTTACGAGCCACCGACTCGACTGGAAGCAGCTCCAGGCAGCCTCCCGACTGCTCCTGGCTGCCCGGCTGCCTTCTGGCATAAATAAAATCATACAGCTGTAACGGCAAAGGGAAAGGGAAAGGCAACGGCAACGGCAACGCTCTCTGCGTTTATTTCCGCCTACTTGGGCGCTACATTGCCGATTGCTGTTGCAGTTTTTCCCACTCGGCGGCTGTATCAAAAATCTGCGGCAAGTCCTAACCCGAATTCATATCCAAAATACCAAGTATGACAGCATCTACACTTGGAGAAATATGTGAAATAGATAATTGTGACTTATGCAACTTTAAATTGTTAGTATACAAAATATAATATTACAATAACTTAAGAATATATAAATATTTAACTAGAACTATTGCAATTATGAAAGTATGCAAACCTAATACAATTTTGTGTAGTCATTTTAATGGTGATATCTTATTTATTGTAATATTTATAATTAATTTCCATTAATGCCATTAAATTATTCATAGAATAATGCCAATTTTTCATTTATTTGTAGTACATTTATATAATCTGAATTATTTATATAATTAATAATATTTAAGACAAATTTATCAAAATTTTAGCTACAAATTTTCGAGATAATACAGCAATATTAGAGTTATGTTGGTAATACAATATTATATTATTTATGTTTGACATACTTTAAAACCCTCTACATTTTCTCCAAGTGTCGCCATTTGCAGAGCGAAGCAAAGTTGAAGTTTTATGTGGAAAATTTCTGTGGCAAACAGGCCGCCAAGAGTGGAAAGCTGCTGGGAAGAGCTGCATGAGGTCGAGTCGAATCGCAGTTCTCGTCCTCACTGAGAATCGCAGTAATGCATGCCCGCAAATATGTTTTTGATTATTATGACTCTTCGAGATTATGCAATTTTATGAATATGAATGGGGTTTATGGGTGTTCTCTTCAGGTATTTTGCAGTTTTGTGGCCTCCATTCGAGTTTCGAGTTCCGAGCTCGCTTTTGAAAGCATAAAATGAATTGCAATGCAGTTGGGTGAACGTTAGAGCTCAATGATAACGATGATAACGATTATAACGATGATAACTATGATGATGATGAGGATGATGCTTCTACGGTTTGGCGCACTGACGATGGAAATTTACTTAGCACAAAAGAGAATTTATGAAGTCTCTTTAAATTCAAATTTAAATCTAATTCTCTTGCTGTCGACATTGTCAACCCCATATGAGTGACGTACTGACTGACACCAGTCAGTCACTGCCCGCGGGATGGGGAGAGAAGTGAAGGGGGGCGGTCGAAAGTAATATGGGCGGTTCTGATAGAGCAACTTTAGTGTCACAGGCGGGCCACAGAGGCCAAAATCTGACATTGCAGCGAATGGAGTATGCAAAGACGATCTGAGAGTGCGCTGTAAAACCTCGTTTATGGATAAAAGCATTACTTACTATTAAGGCTTATTGCATGTTGCTTAGCTCCTCAATAGGATATCTATTTACTTTCCAACCTAATACTTGTCAGTTAAATCCAACTCTTCTGTCTTCGATATGTAGGTAATAAATAAATAGTCAACTTAATCGGTATTTAAGTCTAAGTTGATCACTTTCAGTTATGATTTCCTTCACTTTTCCAGTATTTATTCTGTTTAATAAGAAAACTCAGTTATTTCAGAGTACTTCAATACCCTACACCTACTGCCAAGCTTCTCACACACACAACGAGATAACAAAAAAAAAAAAAATGGAGTGAAAAGAGGAAGGGAATTCTAGCAGAAATGACTGCAATCTGTCGTCTCAACGTTGATGACATTTTGAGTGAATGAACGGCGCACAAATGTGACCAGCCTACCCTCTGGCCCAGCCCCCCCCACCCGCTTCTCCTGCTTGCAGCCACGTTTTTTAACAAATTGGTGTGATCCCAGAGTGACGCGTCATATTCGCAGACACTTTAGCTGGCTGGTCGAGCAGGACCAGGACGAGAATCCAGCAACAAACAGCAGGAGCAACGGGATGAGGATGAGGCCTCAACTGATAGAGCGACAGCAGAGAAATTGCAAACGAGTTGAGTCGTTGAGCCAAAAAACCAAAACATACGCAGCATTTATAAGGCCCAACCAACAATGAAAACTCTCCCCCAGACCTACCCTCCTTTGCCCCCGTTGCCCCTTTGCCACTTTGCCGATCCACAGGCATATTGTTAACGCCCACTCAACTCTATGCCATTTTGTATTGATGGCCTGTCTGCCGCACAGCTTTTATATAAAGCCCCAGAGCTTCAGCGGGGGCGCAGCCTTTGGCATCATGTTTTGGTTTTTCTATTTTTGTCTTTTCTTTTTTCTTGTTGTTGTGGAAAACAAATCACTAAACAAAAAAGCGCACAATGCAGTTAAAGGCAAAGGCATAAAATAGGGCGAATTGTGAGGCAAGATGAATGACAGTGTTTTTGATCAAATCAACGCACTTCTGATACTCTATCAATACAGAATTGAAAAAAAATATATTAATACAGGGAGTTTGTTTATTGTAGGCCTTTTGATTGCATATAATATCTAAAGTTATTAAATTTATATATCTTTTTTACAAAAGCTTTCTTTAAAGCGACTTTTCTAAAAATATAAATAGCAAAAAATTATGGAAATATTAGATAAATAGACAATATAGTATTAATAACTAAAGTACTTGAATAGGGAATGTTTTTACAAATTATGTATACATTTTGGAAAAAATCTATTGTGTATTGAATTAATTAAATAATATATACATATATATTTTTTATTAAATTGTTCTTTTCTTTTTACTTATTAGATTAGAGTTTATTATTGACTTTAGATTTTGTTACTTTCAAGAAACTTTGCAATGAGTTCTATATTAAATATTCAAGTAAACAAATTTTGAACACTTTCCTTTGAATTTCCAATCTCATGACAAAGCCTATCAACTTTTCAGTAAAATGATATATAAAAAAATAAAAAAAACAACGCGTCTATTTTCATCAAACGCGAAATTGCTGTGAATTTAATCCACGTGTTGGTTTCTATATGTATGTGTGTTTGTGTGAGTATATGTTTTTCTATATGTGTGAATATACGTGTGTGTGTGTGTGTTTATGTAGCTTATCCCGCTCGTCTCGCTTTCTGTCAATTTGCACGCGTAAAGTGCGCCATCTAGCGTCGTTTATGCGCACATTTGCGCACATCAATTTGCGGTGCAGACATTAGACTTTGCATTTTTTATTTAAAGCGCGACACACGCGGCGTATGCGTAATGTGGTTGAAATGTGCCAGCAAATAGCGTTGAACGATGAGCCACATACATAGCCATTAATTGATGCACCTGTATATAAGCCATTATCTCTGCCAACTGCCAACTGACTTCACTATCTTCTTCTCCTTCTCCCCTTTTTGTTTTCTTTCTACTTCTCCTTCTCTTTCTCGGCGTGTGTTTCACACACACACACAGATTAAATTTTTGATGCGACGTCTTTTTGTTTTTGATTAGCCACAAACATCGCCAGACAGTGCTGAGACACAATCACCACAATCCCCGACACGAAGTCTGTGTGTTGTAGCTCATTGGAGAAATTGCATTTACATATTAAAATATGCCAAGTGAACGGAGAGGAGAGACGGCATCCTTTGGCCGTCCTGCGAGTCGGCTACACTGAAGCCTTTGGTCAATTGCCCAGCCATGTGGTGAATGTTGCCTTGTTGCACGCATTGCTTATGCATAGGCCGGGCACATGAGGACGATGAGCTGTGCTCACTCGCCTCGCTAACCTCCCTGGAGAAAGCAATGTCTAGTCATGCGGTCAGGGCAGCCAGGTATATCTACCTACATTTATATATATATATATATATACAATACAACAATACATATATGCAGCGAGGACATATTACATAGCTTACAGGTTAAGAGATTAGTTTGAAAAGTTGTTGCATAAATGATCATAAGAATATACAATATTAATATCAAATAATATTAGGAAATTCAATTTGTTATTTAACACCAAAGCAGGAAAATATGTAAATATTATACAAACTTAAGTAATAATTGGATTTTATATGCAGTATAGAAATATGTACATTTAGTTCAATATAGCAACACATTACAATTTAACAACTAACTAATAATAATAATTTAATAACTAACTAACTATTGGAAAACAATAAAAAATTCTGTAACATAGCATTGCCTCAATTAATTTCTTTGTTTAATTGCGGTTTGCACTAAAATCTTATATTTATATATATTATTATCATTTATATATAATTGAATACTCAAGCATTGCCGTTTTAAATTAAAAACCAAGCAATTTATCAACCGAACATATAGGCAATAAAATCAATTGAAAACTGCAACTTATTAAGCAACTCTCGCAGTCACTGCACTGCAATAACATACAACATTTTGTCCTTTGGCCTTTTTAGGATCTTCTGCACTTTGTAAGCCCCGTTGGCTGTATTGCCATGATTTCTATTGCCGTTGTTACTGCCGCTCGCCGGCTATTGCATATTATGCAAAATTGTTTATGCAAATATGGCAAAAAAGAATTAATTTATTTGGCTTGCATGCTAATTTACGAGCCAATAAATGCAGTCGCCGGCGAGGGGGAAGTGCGGGTGCGGGTGCGGCAACGGCGTGTGGCAGTTCGAACATTGGCCAGGCTATTGTTAATTTATTGGTGTGCACGATACAACCCACTCCACCCACCTACTACTTCTCCGCCGTCCTCTAACATGTGTAGACACATTTTAAATTTAAGCCACGGCAGCAGCAACAACAACAACAACAAGAAGAACAGCAGTAGCAGAAACAAACACAACAACAACAACAACAACAACAACAACAACAAACGCAGCATGAAATTATAACGCATTGGACCCAAAAATCAACAGCTGCCTACCCACAAAAACCAACAAACCGCATGTCGAAATCTCCCGACCTTTGCCCGCTGCACCAGTTTGCGTCTCTGTAACCATCCAAACAGGAACTCGGCTGACCGAGCGCCTAAACGGCACTGACCGCATACAAGAGAGAGAGAGCGAAAGCGAAAGCATTGAAAAGGGGGCAGTGAGGAGGCGTGGCAGGCGTTGGAAATCAAAAAACCAATTTAAAAACTGCCGCCGCAGCCGCCAAAAGTTCAAAGTTGAGAACCAACCAAGCGCTCAATGTACGGGGAAGGGTAGCGCCTAAAAGCAGACAGCACAAAATCTACAAAATTCATTCCCAGGGCTACAATCGATTTTTGAAGGGATCGAAGTCTAATTGAAATTAATGAGCAGCGGCTTAAGTGAATCAAATTCCAAGTGAAGTTAATTTAAGGAAAATACAATAACAAAATTAAAAAAATCCTTAGAAAACTATTTTTGTTGAAAAGATCAAGTCACATTTTAAAATTCTACGGTATGAGGGGCTTCTTTAAGCTTACCAAAATCAAGCAATGATAATGACCACATTCTTAGCCTCCAAATGCATACAGAAGTAATAGATTTATGTTTAGCAGCCCTGGTTGAAATCAACGCATAACAAAAATGCAATATGCCACGCCTACTTGGCCACGTCACGAATTCAACAGTTAAATATTTTTTTTATTTTTGGGAATTGCCAACTAACGGCTGCGGTCGTCGTCGTGTTTTGATAAGGTGCAAATCGTTGAGGAGCAGAAAAATGGTTGTGCGGAGGGTTTTTGTTTAATGCTGCATAATTTTAGGCGTCAAAAAAACCAACAAATTGGCAGTGTTTGTGTTGTGGCCTCGGAACGCCCTCATCAAATATTCAAACGGTAGCAAGTTGTCCCCAGCCTTCTTCTCTGTTCTCTCAGAACCATTTGGGAACCTCACACGGTAGGCAGCGTTAACAAAACAAACAGAAAAACGAAAACAAGTTAAAATGCTTGCCAGAGCTAAGAGAACTTGACTATCAGATATCCTGTGAATAAGTCCGTTTCAGTTTAAAGACTATGGTAAAGATAACAATTACTTTGATCTGTAAACTAGTAAACTGTCTTCGTACTTACAGTTCTCATTAGTTGGAATATATATCAGGGTATCGACGGAGCTATAACTTATAGATTCATTCAATAATTATATTTAATTTAATTGGTTTCAATTGTCAACAGACTACGTAGACATTTATTTTGAACTCTGCATGGTATGCAGAAACTTAAGCTATCACATGTCCCCATTTCTGATCTCACCTCTTATATTACTAAATCAATTCGCTGCTTAACAAATATGCACGTAATAAGGTCAAAAATGCCACTTGCAGCTTGTTAAATACCTTTGCGAAAGGTTATAATACGGCTATTTAAACCATTTTCAGTGGTTGCAGCGTACAGGGTATAAAAAAACGGCGTCAACAAAAGCCATCATAACAATTAATTTTGAAAACACGTGTAGATTGCTTTTTGCGGTTAGCAGCAGCAGCAGCAGGACACGGTTGGTTCCCGCTTTCTCGGTCCAGTCCTTCGTTGAAAGAGACGAAGCGAGCGAAAGGGAGAGGAGATGCAAAATGCCAACAGCGCGACCCCATCGACCTCTCGCATGGCCTGGCAATCATAAAACACTTTAAACATGTTTTCCTACTAGTTTATTAGTGTAAAACCCGGACGCGTTTCCCCCATATCTGGCACCGCACCGACCTCCCCCCATTAATTATTTCAATGTCAACGGAGTTGTCCACATAGCATCGGAGATGCTCTCACTGATAAGGGTCAACAATGAATTCTTATCAATTCTGACAGGTATAAGATTAATCTAATATTCATCTGTTGACAGATAACAACACTTTCAATTAGGTTAGATTAGTTTTGAATTTATAGAATTTGAATTGATCAAAATATATCTGATAATCTTTTGGAAATATATTTTTATTTATAGAACTTATTTAAGTTTGTTTGTATTCGTTACATATCTACTTCTTTTTTATCTACTTTTACATATCTAAATATTGTTTTAATTTGAAAGTGTATATTAAGTGCTGCATATGTTAGTTGTATCCAGTTTTTTCATCTTGTATCATTAAAATGTCCAGTCGGACCGCCCGTTGGCTGTCGGCTGTGATTTCTAGCCTCTCTCGTAACGCTCTAATGGGTTTTCGGACCGCTGTCTGGCCATGACATTGTTTTCAGGGAACTGAGGGGGCTTGACTTTAAATTTATTATAATTTGCAATGGTTTTCAACTCGTTTTTCTACTTCGCATCCAGCGCCTTCTGCTCTTGCCACTTGATTTTTCCTATGTTTGTTAAATAATTAATGTTTTGTTGTTCTTTTGGCACATTCGGTAAGTTTTGGCTAAATAATTTTTCGGCACATATTATGGCCTATTGAAATAATTTGCATAACATGACCAAAGGATATGAAATGGACAAGCAGCATATGCCAGACAGACGGCCCAGACATCCTTACAGCCTTGCAGATGTGCCCCAAACTCCTCCTACTCTTTCGACTCCCATGCCAACTCTGGCTCTGGCTTTAGCCAGACGCTGGACTAGCCAGTTGCTTGAGGCATTGCAGAAGAGGCCACAAAGTCAACGGCTAGGTATAATTTATATGCAAATACACACGTTCCAAGTCCAAACACAAGCGACCTGCAGACCAAACCAGCAACAACAATAGCATCAACAATATCCCAGAAATGGGATGGGGTAACGACGACGACTACGAATGTCTATTAAAATTTATTCGAGCGTAAGTACTGGGGAGCAAGAAGTGAGCTCTGAAAACTGAAATCATGTTTTGCGCACTACTGAAAAGAAAATATATGCAAGCTAAATGCTAAATAATCAAATGTATACCAGGAATACCAAGGAGACGTAGAAACGAAGCAGCACACAGGTGAGCGAGCAGGTGGGCAGTTTGAAAAGTTCAATAATGATTGAATGAAGTTGATACTTTATGTAAATAGATTTTAAATCAGACTATTTGAGATTTTAAAGCATAAGATCGTCAGAAAGGTTTTTAGTTCGTTATTATTGTTTGAACTTTATTATTTCGAAATTTATTTATGATCTTTATTTCCCTTTTCACTTTTACTCTTTACTTTCAAGACTATTACAAGTGTATTAATGTATTTTGAAAGCTTTAACATCTATTCCTTATACCGAATCCGAAAGCACAAAATCGAAATCGAACCTTTGCCGAAAACTATCTGATATTAAAGACTTAAATTAAGATATTATTAAACTTTAAATCTGTTCACTAAAACTGTTGATCTTTATATATTTTATTATTTGTATTTTGCCAAATACTTTTCAAACCACCACTGCTGCTGCCCCTAAAAGCGTCGTCTAGTTTTTGGCCAAGGCAAGTTAGGTGCTAAACAGCGCATGTCGTGGACTGGACCTCCTCCTGGCCAAGGCAATGGAAGCGGGCGGGAAACGGTGGGGTGTGGGGATGGGGTGGCTTATAGCGCTCGTCAGTGCACAGTAGCCGGCAGGTAGCGCGAGTTTGCTAGCCTTGGATAGAGGAGTGTACAACTTTGTAAGTAGTTTAATTAAATTAATAAAACTTAAAGCTCAAGGAGGTCGCTGCGCGGTACGTGTGTGTGTGTGTGTGTGTGAGCTGGAGACCCTCGAAGTGCTCAAGTCTCAGGACGGGACACTCTGCGAAAGTAAAGTTGACAGCAAAACAAATGCAATGACGAGTAAAGTGCTCGTTGCGTATTTTAATTTGGTTTAAAAACATTGTTTCGCAAAATCCCCAAGTGTACGTCAGTTCAACTGACATCACGTCACACAGCAGAAAGCGAGAGACAAACAGTGAGTGTGAGAGAGAGACAGAGCAGGAGATGAAGACTAAGGACAGGCATAAAGAATCAGTTGGGTAAGGGGGAGGTTAGTGTGCGCCTGTTTCTGTTATTGTTGCTGTTTGTGTGTGTGTCTGTGTGTGTGTGTGTGTGTTGTGACAGCAGCGCAAAAACCGCGCTGACAGCCAGCACAAGCTGAGGGAGCTGGGGGATTCCCGGTTCGGTTCGTGAGGTTCCTTTTTGGGTACATTGCGAATGTAAGAAATGTAAATTGTGCGCTTTTGGTGCGCACTTTTTGCATTCACGTGCAAAATTTTCATGAGCTTCCCCAGCTCCGGGAGCTAAAAAGAAGCACAGCATAAGAGACAGAGTGAGAGAGCATGAGACAGAGATAGATACATACGTATATAACAGTACTGGAGGCGCGTTATGGGCAACCGCGTTTGCTCAGCGGCGTAATGAACTCAAAAACCAACTCATAATTAAACTGGGGAGTTATGTGACGTAGACAACGGCCGAAGCATCGCAAAATGCAACTCTGGGGTGGCATTCAGAGAACATTTGCGACATTTTTCTTGTCCAAGTTAAGGGTAATGGGGGAGGGTCATTTACTGCTTTAGCTAGTGTCCGAGGATTTGTTGCTGCCACTGTCCCATGAAATGACGGAAAGTTCAGTTCTGTTCAGCCTGATGTTATAAAGTGCATACAAAATGAGACAGAACTGAGTAACTGAGTACTCGCCACACTATGAACTCGCTTCTCTAGCCACAAGTCAGATTGAATGGGGAGGCTCAGATGCAATAAGCGCCCTGCTCTTTGTTTACAATGAGTCAGAATTAATGGTATGCCATATCTGAAGACCCATATACACCACAATGTTGAACATTTAATTTTAGATGGTTTTTTTAAATTTGTAGGACTAGCATGATGAGACTCGTTTGCACTTTGTTGGAATTAGAAACTTTAGATGATCTCTTTATGACCAGGAAGCTATGCTTGAAGTTTAAGTATTATTATCTGTCTTCTTATTCAATAAATGTCAGTAATACCAATACCATTATAATGCGTAAAACATTTCGAGAATTGATCTATAATTAACTTTGATATATTTATTATATTATAGAAATTAATAGTATTTATTTAAAAATAAAGTTGAAAGTTAGACTAATCATTAGTTCTTAGTATTATTATCTAAATGTTGGTATGGTATATCCCTTTGTACATCAATACCTAGACAACAACAACGAGCAAAGACAAGATCAGCGAGTTAGGCGAATTCACCTAAGAAGATCGGAGACCGAGACGCCGAAGGGAGTTGCAGTTCGGCTTTTCACGTGGAAGGTTGCGAGAGCATCAGCTCAAACGACGAATGAAGATCACTAAGCTTCTATATTAAAATACTGTATTTACTCAATTAATTAAATAAACCCTACATACTTATATAATTATATACAGATCAGTACCCATATTGACAGTATTTGTCTGTCTATTCTATTTATTTCATATATATTTAGTATTTCATCATTTACTCGAATTTATCAGTCGGTTTGTTTTATTTCCATTATATTTAGTATTTCCTCACTTACACTAATTTGCTACAAATATCCTTAGAATTGGAACTAGATTGTATCAGTTTTAAGTTCTGATCGGCAAGTTAATTGCATCTAATAATAAATTGAAAACTGACAATAACAAAGACTATCACTCGTATTGTTGAGGATATGTCTGACATTTGACATTTTAAAAGGCTTCAAGAAAATTGGAATACTAATGAATGACCTGTTCACATTATTGCATACATTATAACTGAAATAAATTTGAATTTAATGTTATTTTACTAAAAATATATATTGTATTTGACTAAGAAACAAAAGCAGCTCAACTAAATACCGCAACTGGGAGATAATTTCAATTACAGAACATTGTTTCAGCATTTATTTTCTAAGAATTAATTTGTTAACAATGAATTGAATTGCTGTTGGTAGCTTAGGGATGTAATTTCGCTGGTTTGATGCTATTTAGTGACAAGAAAGCATCTCTTGGATCGCTTTTAGTGCTGAAGTGTCACAGACGCAACCACTCGAGTGGCTCCAAGGCCAATTCTGATTCTATAGCACGCTCTCTTAAGCCATTTCTCGTGCTTGGTGGCACAACAAAAGCTTTGGTTGCGCCCTCGTTTCATGGCAAAAGGCAGAAAACTTTCGCACCGCCACAAAACCCAACTCATTAAAAAGATCAGCACAGCACAACTACCACACCACATCCCCTCCCCCCTTTACCACCGCAACGATGAACAATCGAACAATATCAACGCTTCATGGCAGCCCGCAAAAAGTGGCAAGAAAAGCGAAAAAAAAGGCGCAGAAAACACAAACTGACAAAAGCCCAGCCCGTCGTATTCCATCCCACCCACAGCAGTATATATTTGTATGTATATGTATACATATATATATATGCAAAAGAATTAGGGCACTTACGCGTGTTGGCGTAAAAAGCAGCAGTGGCAAAGTTTTCTCATACCGCCTTCGCCCCAGACCCCGTCCCCGCTTTCACCCCGACGGAGCGGCAAGTTTTAAGCAAATGTCAGGCGAGGCCTCCTCCCGATGATGACCCTACTTTTTGAAAATGTGTCAGAGCTACAAGTGAAGAGCAACTGTTGCAACACAGCGCGACAGCAGCATGGGCGCCAGGGCGTGGTTAACGCTGGCTGATGGGTGGGCTTTGATGGTTCGTTGCTGCCTCTGCCTCCGCCTCTGCCTCTGCCTCTGTCTCTGCCTCTGCTGCTGCATAAATATTCAAAGCTTTTACATGGCTGCAGGCTGGCTAAAAATGTGCAACAGAATTGTGGCAACGTTTGGGGGCAGGAAATGGTAAGTGCATGCAGCCCTGGCCCGCATGAAGCTACTTGCAGAGAGGGTTGCCCCCAACGTATTTGCTCAGTGCTCAGTGGTGAAGCGAAGAGGGAATTAATTAATTTGGGGAAAAATGTTTGGATACTTTTATGATAGTAGTAGATTGCTTGGGGGAGTCAGTTGTGAATTGTATTTGCAAACAGATTTTAATATTATAAGCTATCGGTTATGCGCTTGTTCTTAACTTTGTTGCTAATTTATAAAATTTCTTAGAACAGAGAATGAGAGTGGGAATATAAAGCAACAGCGAGAGCGGAGATCAATTTAAAAACTAGAACAAACTTTGGCTAAGTAAAATACTTCATTTATAATCTATTAGAAAATGTACGCTTCAATCCATTCAAAAGAAATAAAAGGTTAAATTGTTCATGAAGTTAATATGCTCGAGGTTGATGCTGATTATTTAATAAAACACAATTAGTTATAGAAAAACATATTAATCATATCATGTAACATTGTAAATTTATAACTAAATAGATAAAAAGTGAAGACATAGCCATTTGTGTTTGGTATCAGAAGTGTTGACATTTCAAATCAGTTTATATTCAATATAATAGAATATTTCCTAGTTGTATTAGCTATAGTTTTATTAATGGCAATAAATATTGCATTATTTTTAGTATATTATAAATAACTGTGTTAAAAATTGCGCTTGCACAACTCTTCGTATCAACCCTCGCGTTTGTAGCGTAAAATTGTCTTTCGGTGTGTCCGTTGTTGCAATATAAAAACGCAACAGCAGCTACTGTGGCAACAGCGGCAACATGAGCAGCGAGCACTAATAACAACTGCAGCGGCAAACAACAACAACAAAAACAACAACGACGCTTTGGCCATTGCCTGTTGTTGTTGTTGTTGTTCTTGTTGGTGCTGGCCTCTGTCAGGACTAACTGTCAACGAGCTGGCAACCACTTAAAGCCTTCAAAATGGCGCAAGTTTAAATTAAAATTTTGAAGTACACATCCCGACACCAACAACAGCAACAACAACAAGAAAAACGGCAACACCATCAGCAACAACAACAGCAACAAGAACAACAACAGCTAAACATGAGGCGGCTGCGTCGCTTTTGGGTACAAGGCAAAACTTTGTGTAATTTCGCTGGGGCAAGCTGGCGGGAGGTACGTAGCGGGATCTGTGGCAAGTGCATTTGTGAAAAACTTTAACGATTTAGGCTCAACATGTTGGCAAAAACAGCAACAACAGCAGCAACTACAACAAGAGCAATAGCAATAGCAACGCAACATTCCAGGCAATTGTTTCTGCGAGACGAACACAAGTGAGAGCGCGCTCGCGCCAAAAAGCATGCAACACATTTTATGATGAGTTTTTTTGTGTGTTTTTTTTTTGTGTCGGTTTCGTTGCTTTTGTATTTGCCTGTTGTCTGCCGTTGTCTGGTTTGTGTTGTTGCGCTGTCCTTGGTGCTTGTTTTTGCCGCACTTTAGTGCCACCGCATTGACAAAGTTTCCATCTGCCGCGAGCCTTAACACTCACTCACACACACACACACACACACGCACTGGCACACGCAGACGCACATACCCATTGAAAATGTGATCTATGCCTTTTCTGGGGCAACAACAAAATAATACAAACTGCAAAATTTCAAATTCAGCAGCCGCAGCCAGCACATGCGATCCGATGAGAACTTTGCAGCAGCAGTAGCAGCAGCAAAAGTTTGTCTTTGTCGAGAAAGTGGATGAGCATCAGGGCTAGGATGAAAGGGAGGCTCAGGACAAGGCCCAGGACGACCGTCGTCGTCGTCGCTTGCAAGTAATTTTGCAGCTCTTTATGCTACCGCAAGTTTTTACTGCACTTTGCCAACTAACCGAGTCGTGGACTCCGGCTGAGCATCAGCGTCAGTTTTAGCTTCTGCGTCAGCTTCAGCTTTTGGATTCTTCCGTCTCTTTCATCCGCTTGCCACAGACTTGGTCCCAGCTCTAAGTATTTGCAGCTTTAGCTTTTTGTCCATTTGCCCCCTTTCGCCGATCCCGAGTGTGCATTTGCGGCACAGAGATTTTGTGCCAAATTCTGAGGCAACGACTGCGTTTTGGGTGTCGTAGGAATCACAGTTTATGAATTTACTAGGCACATGACAAAACTGCCGGCATGGAAAAGTCTAAAATGCACAATGATTTGAGGCATGTTCACCTATACGTGTTCCAAACAAATTTTGTGGCTTTTACTGTGAAAGTGAAAAGTAGAAGAGTGTTTATAAACGAATAGTAGAAACACATTGCCAGCACTGATTGCTAAGTGAGATTCTCTTGAATTGATTTGAAAGTGAAATTTTAAACAGTATTTTGAGCATCAGCTTAAAAGTAGGCAATAGTTTTTACAAATAGCATTTAACACTATTGATATTGTCAAAAGGGTTTCTAAATAAATAAAATAATAAAGACTAGCATTAAATATTATTCTGAAAATAGTTTTAGTTTCAGAAATCGTTTTCATTTTAATTAATAACACTATCGGTGGAGAAACGTTTTCTAATCATGATTAAAATTATTTCTGCGGGTATGTTTCCTCAAACTAAAAGTGACTTTAGATAATATTTAAAGTTTTAGACAATCAATTCCCTTATTATATGTAGTCTTTTATCTAATCAAGCTTTTAAATCCTTCGCAATACAGATATTTTTTTTTTATTAAGTGAACTATATAACATTAGCTCAGAGTTGAACAAAGGACTTCGCTGTTTGTGTATAGTGAGTAACTGTTGGACAATAGCCTCCATCTACTGTCTATCAGTTAGAGACATTCCAATAGCAAACTACGAGTATTGTCAGCAAGTTCAAGTCAAACATGACAAGACACACATCAAATTTAAACATAATGCGTGCTGCACAACTCGTCTTCATCAAGCGAGAGTCTCAACTCTGTGGACATTATGTAAACAATGACCAGTTAGTGATACGTTTTCCCCGTCTATGCTTTGCACACACACGCACACATACTCGCACACACGCTAAGCTCAATGCACACAGAGAATTTGTTTGGTATACAAACGGTCGGTGAAGACGAGTCGATGCTCAAAAGCCAAACAAGAAGCATTAGCGTGGGTTCTGGAGTCGGGTTGCTGCTGGGCAGCCTCACAGTTTTGTCAATTTAAAGTCGCAGTAGGAGAGAATGAGGAAAAGTTTATGAACTACTCAAGGACTTCAGAGCCCTGCAAAAGGCAGCATGCAAAGCAGAACTGAGAAACCCTGAGCTAGACTTGTTCCGGTGCCATCTTTCCGGTCCGCGTCCTGCGTTCTCAGTCTCCTCTGTCCGTCTGTTACAAAAGTCAAGGAGAATTCAACACACAGACACCTGTATACCGAGAGCAGAGAAATTTGCAACACCTGGCAAAAGTTTTTAATTATATTAGGAAACTGCAAAAGAAAATTTGCGTCACAGCTTGAGGGTAGTCAGGGAACTGAACTAAATTGGGCTGTGCACAGCAATTGGTGGGCGAGGCATTGGCGTCTTTGCGAATTAATTGACACGAATTGATGGGTCTCAATGTCAAAAGGCCAATAAAAACAACAACGACAACGACAAGATAACTAGCAGAAACAGTCAAAAAAGTTTTCAACTTTACCTGCAATTTGACAGCAGACATTGCGTATACGTTATGTCTTGCTGTCCTGTCTGTTCAGGCTAGACAATTTTAACAGGACTCCCTTTAATTGGCGTAATTTTGTCATCGATTTAATTAAATGCCCATAGCTTATATCAAACGTTCCCTCTCCTTCTCTGTATCCTTCTTATTCGCTCTAAGAGTTCGCCTTGCAGCGCCAACAACGGAAGTTGAAAGCTCTTTCACTTGATTCGATGGAGTGTAGCATAAGGTAAGGGGCATGGTGAGGATGTTAAATGCGCCATGGCGGAACGACTCGAGGCGAGAAGTTTGTTTGCAAAGAACTCTTGTGGTTTCCATTGCCTGTTGTTAAACAATTGATTTCTCAATAAATCGTGCAATGCACTGAGCTCTCTGAGCAGCGCCAAGGCTCCATGAAGCAAAAACAATTAATTACAAATAGCATGTTGACTTGCAAACAAAAAGGGGTAGAAGCGCTCAAGAAGAGAATGGAGTCCAGGGTGTGGAAGTTGCGCAGTACGATTATATAAGCACTGTGGGCTTGAGCGAATCACTTTATGATCATTCAAACAATAGCTGATCGATACAATAAGACTAAATAAATATGCTGTAATCAATTATGAAAAGACTGTTCATGCATTTTATTATGGGTAAATACTTAGTTTGATTGTTACAAATATTTGCAACACATTCACCTTAGATAGGGAAACCTATTAACTATTCTAAAGAATCTTATTTTTAACAGCTTTTGCCACAGCGTTTGAGTATCATAACATTTAGCTTTTCAGCATAGTATTTCGGCAATCTCAGCAATAAACTTTTTGCTCCAATTCGATCCACTGTTAATTGGCGACAATGCTGAAGGCAGAAGTTGAAACAAAAGTCCATTAGACTCTGGAACGAGCACGTACCAAACTGACTGACTGACTGGCTGATTCGACAAATAGTCGGTCAGACGAAGAGACATACAGGACTCCGGCTAGACAATAAACAATTTCGAATCCTTTTAATGCCAATAATGATAAACAAATTCACCAGCAGCAACAGAAGCATCAGCAGGAACGGGAGTAAGACCACTCGTAGATGACTCGAATGCGAGCACATTCTGGGCAGGGTATGAAAGGCAAACAGAAGGAGAACGACAGGAGCAGCCGAAACGCCATTGAGCAGGACTAAATGAACGAATCGAGTGAAGTAGTCGAGTGTTTGAGTAACTGCCATTCTGCAGGAGATGGAGTTGGCATTGAAGTTGGAGACGATGATGGGGAATTGCGTCTGCTATCCAACACAATGCATCAATATAACAAAAACGTCCTTCAAACTGTTGGAAAAGGAGTGGACGGAGAATCGGGGGCCGTCGTCTCATCAACTTAATTTAATCAGACACTCTGTGTATACAAAAATGCAGCAAGTGGTGGAGCTAACCCAACCCCAGACCGACAATGAGGTCTAGTCTATGCCTACGCGTGGACTCACAAAGAGTTGGGGAATGCTGTTGAATGGCAGGGACTGTTTGGCCGATAAAACTGGCTGGCAATTGTTGTGTGTCTCCTGCTGGGTTCCATTGCGAGCGATGATGGCTTTTGGTGCTCGTCGTGCTCGTCAAGTATTCCAGCAATTTTCCAATTGAAATCATTAAACAATTTGCATTCCACTTGAAAATTGCGTTAAAATAACAACAGTTTACTGCGCACTCTGATGATAGCAAAAGCAGCCAAAAGAGAGTGGAGAAAGTGTGCAGTCCGACAATGTCCTGTTTGTCCTGGCCCTGTACAGAGCAGAACAGAGCAGAACAGAACATCCAGCCAGCGCACAATGCGTAGCACATTTCAATTGCTCAAAAATGTAAAATGTTCCCAGTGTCCATGGCCCTGGCACTGGCACTGGTCATGTCCATGGTCCTGTCCCTGTTTGGATTTCGACTTTACCCAGCTGCCTTTGTTGCACAAATTGAGCGTCGACGCTTTGAAGCAACAAAGTTTAATTACGGCCCATACAATAAATACGACAACGGGGAGAATTACGAAAATGGAACTCCAAAAATGTACATTTTGTATGCAACAAATGCGAATATTGTACAAATATTGCGTAGACTTTCATTTGGACTGAGATTCGAGGGGATTGCGAATGATGCTTATCAAAAATGCAAAATGTTATTGCGAATTTTCTGCTCGGGAAAGATGAAGGGACACTTTGATGTCCATGGCCTTGTTCGAGTGCATGACAAAAGAAAAGTCATTGGCTTGGAAATAACTTCAAAGAAAGGAAAATTACACATAATTAGTTTATTTTTTAAAAAAAAAGAGGAAACATTTATTCAAAAAGAAAGTGAAAAATGAATTCGTATTTTAATTTTAGAAAATAATAATTTTCATTTCAGTAAAATCTATATGCAGTATATTCTATTGAATAAAAAGTTTGTGCAGAATTCCTTTTAAAAGAACTTAAAGTTGTGAAACCTGAAATTGTTGTATAGACCTCGATCTATTTGTATTAATATATACCTGTCTCTGTTTGCATCAATATATATCTATTCATTATTTATTTTATGCATTTGTGTTTGAAATTGCATTTGAAATATGTACTCCCTAAGGGTAAATACACAAAAACATAAACAATCCCCATTAAATTAATCAATATCAACTAATAACTCTCGTGCTCCTTGGGCACAATGCCATTCTCCATTTTGGAGGACACTTGCTGGAGGATATTATTGGTGACTGGTCGTAACCCCATTCACTTTGCATTCGATGCATAACTAAGCACTTTGGGCCATTCAATAAGGCACTTTACCCGAGTCTGCTGCAGCTCTCTAGGTACTTAGTATAGTGCATTTCCAATCGAACTGCTCTGCAATTCATCAACTGTCAAATCCCATTTAATTTTAGATTATAGCAAATAATTATAGAGCCAGTCGGGCAGACAGGCCAGTCAGTCCGTCAGTTCAGACATTCTGCCATTCTGCCAGGTAACCCAGACCGCCCCCAGACCGCGCCTATCAAGCACTTAACGATAACAACAACAAGAACTAAAACAAGCCAGAACACTCAAAAGCCACTTGGTCGTACCAAAGGAGAAGATAACGTCGCTCCCTGTCCCCTCCTAATCTGCCCCAAAATGGCTGTCAAGGTTGCAATTGTTGCCTGCCCGAGTGTTTGTGAGCCAAGAGTTTGCATTTGGACGGCTTATGGCATATGCACAGTGTGGCCAAAACCATAGAAAAGTACAATTCAAAATTGATTATATATTAAAAACTTTATAGGCCTTAAAATAACAATACAAGTAATATAAATTATGCGGGAAAGAATAAATTACTTATATATTAAATACATTTTTGATGTTTTCGGATTGATTAAAACAAATTAAATAGTAAAACTTGAATCTATTTTCTCAATGTATTTTAAGGTCTAAGTTAACTAACAGAAACTAATGTTAATTTAAATCATTTAATAGAAACGAATTTTAAAACAATTCTGCCTTTCTGAGTATCGCAATTATGCATTAATTCAGATTTCACTTCGATTTAAAATCATTTTCAAAATCTAAAGAATAATTCATTAAGTAACATCATATTATGCAAATGGTCAAATCCTTTAAAATGGATTAACACTTATAATTAATTAGAAATCTTCATTTGCAGATCAACTCATTTCCAACAGCTTCTGTCATATGCTATTTGCATAGCAGTCAGCTATGATTTCGGCAGCAATCAGCTTTTGCACCACTGTTCATGGGCTCAGAGGCATTTTAGGGGCCAATATTGCTGAGTGCAGCGAATTTTAACTGAAGCTGTGACGTCGCTGACTCTGACGACTAACAAACAAAGTTTTGTCTAGTGATTGAAAATTGCTGTGGCTGCTAACAAAACACTTGGCTTGGGCTTTGGCATTGGAGATGGAGATGGAAATGGGCAACCCGGAGAATAGTATGACCAGACGTACACTACAGTAGTCCTGGATCTGTGCACGTCTAGATTTATTTACATTTGAATTTTTGAACAAGTTGATGAAATTTGCGCACTGAGCAAACTATGAGTACGAGTATGTCTGGCTGGTTGCTTGTTTGACTGGCCGGTTGTTTTGTGGCCATTAAGGGAGGGGAGGCGATGGCGAAGGGAAGAGTGAGAGGGAGAAGGGATGCCGACAACAAACATCAATAAAGGTGGCGAATGCTTTTGTGGCGGCCTTTTGTGTGCATATAATTAAAAATGCTACCAGGCCCTAGCCCAAAGGTAAATATAGAAAGAGAGACAGAGACGGCACAGCATCATCGAAGTGCTACTGTGTGGTGCGGTGTGGTGCAGTGGCAAACAAACAAGCCAACAAACAAGCAATGAAGGCATACTGCATTTTTGCAAGAGCTTGCGAAAATTTGTTTGGCCATTAGAAATATTCATGGCTGAAAATTATTCAATTAAAGTTCGGGTCAGAGTAAACAAGAACAACAACAACAACAAGAACAACAACAACAGAAAGTACTGAAATTGTAGGCAGTGGTTGAAGTAAGTGGTGCAGGCGGTGGGTGGGGCAGGCATTCAGTCATGCAGACCAAAAGTCAAACACAACAAATACATAATGAGCAGTCAGGCGGCACACACTCACGCATACACAGATATGGCAATGAACATATACAGCACACACACACACACACAAATGCACACATAGTACACAGGATATCCGGGAATGTGCGCGAAGCTTCACAAGCGGCTGGCAAAATTAACGGCAAATGCGCTTTAAATAGCAACAATGGCAAATTCCAGAGCCGCCATTGCCGCTCTATTGACCCAGTGCACTGTATAGAAGATAGTATAGTTGCGGCAATGCCACGCCCCATGGGGCGCAAAGCGGAACTTCGGATTGCAGCGGACATGGAAATGCACAGGGCACTGAAATACCAGCTAAAGGAAACTGTAACAGATTAAGCTTGGCACTTGGAAAGTTGGCAAGCATATCAAGAGGGGAAAAGGCGGTGATCGGGAAAACACAAGGACCGAAAGGAGCATGAGAATCCACAAATACAAGACATGTTGATGCCTGCCAACTAGATATATTTGAAAGGAGGAACAGGAAGTACACAAAACGGTTAGCAAATGCTCTATTAAATTGAAAATATTTAACTATGCTATACGACGCAAGAAAGTCAAGCTGATATTGATATTTGCATAGAGTTTGGCCAATAATTAGCAACTAATTACAAGTGGACAGAATGAAGAAATGTGGTAGTCTTACTTAGAATCGAAGTTGTATATTTATGTAGAGCAATACTAAAGATTGAAACTAGTAAGCAACTTAAGAAATGGAAATAAAAGCAATTTAAGGCAGATATCACAGAACTTAGCTTCTAAATTCAGTGTAAAAGATATTCAAACCTTATTTAGATATATTTTATACTGTTTTTATCAAATCAAGGCTTTCTTTCTATCCCCTTTCAATAGATCTGTGATATTTATTTACAATGATATATGGATGTTAGTTAACCCTATTTCCTATAACACTATTTATTCAACAAGTTAAAGCACTGTTATCATTTTTCTAACCCTTATTTAAGATATTATTATAGTGCATAGTTTAATTTTAAGTTCTACTTCAAAAAGTATATCACAACTATGCGATTTTCTATCTAATTCCCAACCAATTTCTGCTGCAATTTCTATTTCAACCACGAACCGGATTCGTTGCAATTTACCTGCATTCTCTGGGAAGTTCAAACAACATACACACACTTCAAAGTGCTATTACGGAGTACCATAGTTAATAGACTTCACTTCATACTTTTTGATGCGTTATAGTGTATTATAATGGAGTGTACGAAGTGCAAACAAAAGACGTTGCATGTGTAAGAATATAAAAGTTAATATAACGCACGTTGAGTAGATATGGCAATGGGGTCTCTGGCATTAGTAATCATATTTTGCCGAGCAATTGCAAATACTCTGCACACATACCAATGTTAATACTCTCACACACACACACATGTAAATAGATAGAGTGGCACACGATATGAGCAGTTTTTAGATTTATACATATATAATATATGCCATGTTGGCAAACAATAAGAAGTCAGACATGAATCTGCGAATGGGATGAGTGAGGCTGATGGGCGTGCAGGGAGTGTGACAAAGGGAAGAGGGCGGAGTTATCTAGCTTTCTGTTACTGTATATGCATATATTAGTTATTAATGCGTACGTGTAACGCATATTGAGAAATGCCGCAGAGCCAACTCCCCAATTTGCCAGTCTACTACTACTATGAGAGACATGTGTGTGTTTGCGTGGCAGATTTATGTGGTTTTTGCAGCAAAGAATGCATAATGTTTACTTCAGCTATATTTGAAATATGCCAGCAACGAGATTTGTGGCGCGACGAGGACGATGTTGGACTTGGACTAGGACTTGGACCCCATTAAAGATTCATTCATTTGCGCCACCCTTTTACTTTGGCTACTAAAGAGAGCAAGCAGTCTGCGGTTGCACTCCTCGCAAGAGGGTCGCTTGATGCGATTAGATGTGTAAAGTTCTACGGATGTGGTTAAAATACGCTCTTTGCTGCGGCTGCAGCTTGGGGGAAAACTGAATAGACTTATCGCAGTTGTTGCTGCAGGCACTTTAAGATTTGATTCAGTAGTTAAAGACTTGAGAATGTAGAATGTGTTTCCCCTTTTTAAAGGCAAACCATTGATTGATGGTTTTTAATTTGAAATAGCGCCACTTATACTTTCGCTCTATGATAGATTGCTTGCTTTACTTTCACTTTTCAGCCTCAACCTTCGATTTAAATCAACTTTCACTTGCCAACAACTTTTTACAATTGTATGCAGGACTTTAGCAACTTTTTCTATTATACTGAATAATATTTTTGTTAGATTTCTAAACTTTACTTTGATTAATTTAAATTTCTCTCTCCCCTTATAAACGCCTCTTCATTTCATCTACCCATCAATCATTAAACTTCTGAAATTTCGGCCTCCAGACTCGTGCATGTAAATCAAAACCTCAACACTTATTAGTTTTCCATATAATTTAGAGAAATTCAGCTTTCGCCAATTATGAAAACTAGAATAAAAATGCAAATTTCAAGCAACTCGTGTCCAGCGGCCAACCAAAAAAACAGAGAGAGAATAAAATGTGCAGAAACTTTACTTTCTGAAGAGCTGAACCCAACTCCAACCCAATGCCAGATAAGCCTAACAAATTTTTTAAAATAAATTACAGAGTAGAGCAAACAAATTTGCATACACAAGAGGATGTCAGAGAGGCTGGATGGAGGGTTAAAAAAGGTTTTCTCTCTTTCTTTTTCACGCCACAAAGCAAATCAAGCAAATTTCGAGGCAGAAAAATGAGTTATTGCACATGTTGGGAGAGTGGGGGAAAGTCCAGGGAAAAATTTAAAGGGAGAGTGCCTAGAAAAACTTCCTCTAAAGGTCGCAACACTTTTGATTATATCAAGGCAACGGCAAGGGGCTCAGTATCTAAAAATGGGCTGCCAGACGATGCCAGAGTCAAAGTCAAAAGAAGGAAAAAATTCAAGAAAAATAAAACAAAAATTTAAGCTAGTATACGCTTAATAAAGTGGCCAGTATGAGCAATGGCCCGGCTGGGGAACTGGTTAGAGGGCTTGTGCTTTTCGGGGTCGAGGCCCAAGAAATGTGCTTGGGCACAAACTTTATTAAAACTCTTGAATTAAATGAATTAGTCAACCATATAGCCCAGCTTGGATGCTGCCCAGCCATAGACCGGGAACTTCGCTTAACCCGCCCCATCCTCTTCTTTTCGCTTTTCACTTTTCCGACTGGCGACTCCCGACTTCAGTTTCTCCCGCTGCCTGCTGTTTCATCCTGCTCCTCGTCTTTATCTATTTCTTCTTCAGTGCGGCTTGAAAAACAATTTTCGTAAGCAAAAGTGTAATGAGCGTAGAAATGAACTTTAGACTCGGTTCGGGCTCGAAGGCCCAGAAGGGTCGGCGGGGGGTAGGAGAGTGTGGCAAGGGCAGGGCAAATTAAATGAAATCTCCTTGTGCCACAGCGTCTTCTTGTCCGCCAAAAAAAAAGGAAGCATTAAAATATCAGTGCAAAGAAGGAAAGGGCTAAACGACTAAAACTTTACCAAAAGTATGGTATACCGAATACCCCTAACCCCTAACACCAGACCTCAAACCGAAAGCAAATCCAAAACCAAACCAAACCTCCAACTAAACAGAAAATGCAAAGCCGAGTCAAAAGTTTTGCGCCTTTTTTGGTAAATGATTCGTACACTTTTCTCTGAAATTATTCTTATGATTTCCTTTATAATTTAATCCAAAAGACATTGCTAAATTGCTGTTAAAATTAAAAAATATATATGTATATATAAGTATATATTAAAATTTCAACGGTATACGCTCACCTCTAGCGAACACTGTACTACAAAGATATTTTAATGAAAATGCTTTATCATAATGATCAAATAGTTTTAAAATTCATAACCTAATCCGAAAATGTATATTTCTAAAAAGCTGATTGATTAAGGATATGCACATTGACACTGTGAATTTCAACAGATAAAAGTGGCATGATCCGATGGAATTTAAGTTTCTTTAAGTTTCGATTAAATACATTTCCTAGTAAGGCTTAACAATGATACTATTTAAGGATATAGACTTGCTAATATGCCACACAATAATCATGTTATAATAATTTATTTAAATCACATTTTGTCGTTGCGTGTAATTACGCGAAGAACCTTTTGGTAAAATCCTCCAGGGAATGACTGAACGTTGACAACTGTTGGCCAAAACTCGCCAAGTCCGTTGTTGGTTGAATTGGTTGACTCCCTCGCATAGTTTTTAAAAAAATCTTCAAGCAACAACTGGAAATTGAAACTTGATTATGTGCAGAAAGGCAGAAAAAGTTGCAATGCTGGTAGCATTGACTGAGCTTCGGGCTACGGTTTCGGGTTGGGTTTAGTGCGTTGTCAGGCGTAGAAATTTATTCTCTTTGCCAAAAACTTTGCAGCCCTCGGTCTGTCCTTATGTCTGTCGTTCTGTCTGACTGTGTCTGGTATAAAACAGCTCTAAAAACTATTTGCTGGCCTGGTCTCTGGTATTCAAAGCAACTAACTTACATACATTTTGTACATCTTTTCAGCATCATAAAACTTTATAGTTTATGTTTTGGTTCTTTTTATATTGTTTGCCAAATGAAATACGCAGCATAATGCAACCAACTGCAATATGTATATATATATAAGTATAAAGAGAGAGAGAGAGAGAGAGAGAACTCTATACGCATATTATTTATTTATGCCCAATGCATGCGCAATTAAAATTTGTGAATTAGTCACAAAATCGATTTGCGATTGGCAACAGTCGCTCTACAGTCCCCCCCCCTCCCTTGAAAATTGGCAGTTCAAATAATGCAGCCATAACTTTTTATATACTTCGTTTAATATGAAATGCGTTCGACTCAAAAACTTTTGCTGTACGGGTTATTTTTATGGCATTTGTGCATTTAGCAAGCTTCCCAACAGTTGGAAGAACAGGGGAAGAACAGAGATCGGAAAAGTTGCGAAAATTCTGATTCAGTAACATAAGTTGCGGCCCTGCTTAAGTAAATCATCGTATACGAAATGGAGAAACTCCAGCGCCACAATTTTCAATTTCTTAACCCAAAACATTTGTTTGCCCATTAAATATGAATGTGATATATGAGTGCGATACATAGGAAATATCCTTTCCCAGCTATTAATCGTACAAACTAACGTGTTTTAGACTCATGCCGAATTTACTACATGATAAAGAAGAGATTGGTAACTGAATGAAAGTGTGAAAGGAAGCCATGTTCATCCTTTGAGTGTTGACTGTGGACAATCACGACTCAGAGTACATATGACATCGTAGATTCTACACTATAACTAGATACCTAACTCCCATTACAAAAATCCAATGTGACGCTTATTAAAAATGCATTTCTGATATTTCCAAAATAATCAAGATATATAAGAATAAAGTGTTATTAGAAAACGGAAATATTTTCGATTTCATGGCTTAGTTTTCCCTTTTTTTACACTTTCCTCTTAACTCATTCATACTAGCTACGGGTAAGCCAAAGATAATTTGCCAAAGTTCATATTAAATTCGCTTAATACACAGAAGAACCTAACAAAGTACGTTTATAATTAATAAGTCGTTCCGCCCAATGCAACCATAAAACGCTCTCACGCATTTTCCTTTTGCTGTTTTCTCCTTTTACGTTTCTCATTCCACTCAATTTATTGCTATGAGAGCTGAAAACTTTTATGCACAGCAACCTCTCTCTCCCATTTTTCCCCACCCGTTACTCACCCACCGTAAAAAGAAAAAAAAGTGGTGTGGAAAATGGAAAACTTTTGCATAATAGACTCGGCTCTAGAGTTTAAAGTTCAAAGCTTTTGTAGGTTATGCAAATTAGAAATTAATAATACCGACCAACTCTCACACACATACTAGTTATACCATTGAGAGATATTACACTCTAATACCAATACACACATATAAATTAGGCTACGGTTCAGCGTTTTTATCAACGTGGCTGATTCGGTGCTGCTAACGGATAACGGGTAACGGGGCGGCACTCAATGCCACAAAATTATGATAAATGATTTGGAAATGCGCACAAGCAGCCAACAGACCGACCACCAACAATATTAACAACTACAACAGAAACAACAAGTGAGTCAGGCACCAGGAACATCAGCACAGCAACCGAACCACAACGCAGAACCGAACACATCCTTTTCCTGTGATGCTGCTGCTGTTACTCTAACAGTTTCTGTTGTTGTTGTTGTTGTTGCTGTTACTGTTATTGTTGTTACTCTTGAGAGTCGGCTGGTGAAAAACTTTTCGAGTTGAAGGAAATGTAATTTCGTATATATAGTTTCTTTCATATTTTTAGTTTTTTTTCGCCTCGCACACAAGACGACAGCTATTGAGGACGATGAGGAAGTCACTGCCTAAAATCACTGAACTAAAACGTTGAGAGGTTGCCCCGTTTTGGGGTTTCAAAAACTATTGCGCGATTGCTACAAGTGCATGCTGTGCACAATAATATCAAATGCTCAGCGGCAACTACAAGGATAAATGTAGAAAAAACGCAGGCACCACAGAGCCAAATTCGTATGCTCATCCTTGGGACAGGAAGCGTACATCATAAAATATTGATATTTTGCTGCTTTGATTTTTCAGCGCACTGTTTAAGTAATGGCAGCACAGAGCTTCCCATTGCTCTGGCCTGATGTAGAACAGTCTAACAGTCTCGGAGTATGGCACTAGCGTCGTAACGACAATTCTCATTCTTGCCATCCGTTTTGCACTTTTTGTCACACAGCGTCTGCCACAACCTCAACCTCAACTTCAACCTGAACCTGAACTACGTCAGGGTTATGGCTAACACCGACAAACGCCAAAGAGCGCAACAATCCACGAGTTTAGTTTTCTTTTGGGGTTTTCCCAGCGCCACTAAAATGCCAACTGTGTATGCTAGACAAAGAATGTGATTTGTATAGAAGCGGGGAAGGAGTAAGTTGTGTTCAGGAATAGGCAAGCTGTGCTTAGCTACAGCCTGGACAGACGGGGGCCAGACAGCTGGGAGTTGGAGTTGTCCAGACCGCAGCCACAGCACTCGGGCTGCAATATAGCAGACGTGGAATAACTTGTACACAATCTCATTGGGACCAGGTTTGCCCGCATGACAAATTCGCCTAATATCAAATGCATCAACAAAGGATATTCTGTAGCATTTACGACTGGAATTGGTGATGTATACAAAATTGGAAGTTACTTTAATTTACCCAAAAGAAATTATGCGGGGAATCAACATGAAAAACAATTATCTTTATAAAAATTTATAATTATTAGCAACAGATTATCTTAGACAAATTCAATTTTCAAACAATACACTAGTTCTCCGACTTTAACAAAGTTTGGCCAGGATGTTTAGAATAACACTAAAATATATATCTGCTATACTTTCTCAAAAAGTGATAGACATTTCTCTATTTATTTAACAAAACAACAATAATAATCAATATAATATTATCCCTTCGTTAACATATACATATAGTTCAAAATAAAAATGGAAACTTGTGTGTGATTAAAACCTTCACGTCAGCAAACCAATTAAGTGATGCATAAATTATTTTATCTGTAATTCTGTAATTCAAATATCGTTAATTAACAAGCCCAATATAATTATTGGCAGTGGAAGTTATTGCCATTACTTCAATTATGATTTCACATCAATATGCACTTACCATATGGGATTACTCAACCAAAACTTACATATATGCAAATATATATATATAGTACTTTGTGAAATATATATTTATTCGAATCTCTATAAAGCAAACTGCAGTTGCCTTCCGTTTGGTTTAAATCCCCTACCATATTGGATGTTGTAAGTATGTCAAAACTGCAAGCAAATGGCATATCAATAAACAAAATCAATCGACAGAAGCAACAAGGCCAACTCACCCCGACCCCCTGTGCGATTGTGTGTGAGTGTGTCTGTGTGTGTGTGTGTGGCTATCAACAACATTTAATCAAAACCCAAATATCCGAAACTTCAGGCCACTGTGCAAGCATAGGAGAGAGAGAGTGAGATGGTATGTGTGTAAGTATATTTTGGAAATCAGCTCATTTCGACAACATTTCCGGCAACTAAACCATGTTAGGAATGAAAAATGAACTTGGCATCGACTGTTCAGCATAGAGCTGAGAGAAGAAGGCTACAGGGGGAGGATGGGGATGATTTGTGGGTCGCGCTGTGTGGGCGATAATATGGCGAGCAGTATTGCAAGGCCAGACCAAAGTAAAATCTATAATATGACATAAAAATGAAAAGCAAATGACAAGGGTTCGTAGACTACTGAAATTTTAGTATTGCCTCGGGGGCTGCGGTTTCTGCCTGTAACTGGAGATATGCCAACTATTACAAATTGATTCTGCACGTCAGGCAAAGTTGATTTCCGTGATGCGGTTGCTATTTAAAATGCGTGGCTGCAATGGCTTTAAAATGGCTGAGCAGCAATCCAAAAATGCCTACTTGGCTGGGTTAATGTTGAAAAATTCTTTTTTTTATTGGCCCCTGTCAAAGGTTTTGTACATTTTATTGTTGGCCATAAAGTCGCAACAACGGCAACAACCAGTCTCAATTAAAGACGTCTCGGGGGCCTAGTAACAAAAATTGACTGAATGGCAAAACAGAAGCAAGTGAGTCCCTCTTCAGAGTCCCTCCACAAGTGACAAGCTGTAAAAATTACAGTGCTTGCAATAACCAAAAAGTGTAGCACAGTGTATCGTCTATCTGGCTGGTAGGTGTAGCCGTAGGGCCAACGATTTGCAGACTTGAACGTGACTCACTTTGCTAAATGGTGCGCAACCAGAGAAAAAGGGAACGTCAATGGGGAGCTGGCACCACAGTTTTTGGGGCTCGAAAGGGGGAGACCGGGGTATGTACTATCTCCATGTTTGTCGCCTCGAAGACAGTTACAAAAAACAATGAAAACTTTTTTATATGCCAACTACATAGAAAGCTTTAATGTTTTTTATGCCGAGCATCAACAATTTGTCAGCAAGTTGGTTATTTATAAGAATATTAAAGAAGCTAAACAAAGATATTTAAAATGGTTGTCTATGAAAAAATACTCTTACAATTTAGAGGAGAGCTCTTTAATGATTATTAAATGACTGGGATTAATAGTATTTGAAGTCCTATAAGTATTATATCTCTGGTTTTGGTTTAGTCAGAGAAAATGTTAAATTATGGAGCTATAAAATAACCCAAATAAATTAAAAGTAATTGTTTAATAATAATTTGTTTAAACTATATTCAAAATCTGGCTTACACTCTTTTCATCTAACAGTTGGAAAATCCTTTTAGGCTATTTTTAAGAATACACATTAAAATTAAAAGTTTTCTTCATTTCATCCATATTTATAATTATACAACGTTGCAAATTGTTGATTCAATTGCCAGCAAACGTTTTTAGAGTGCATTCAAGAGTCGACATAGTCGGTCTGACTAACTTTTTCAACTTGTTTCGGTTACTTGTTGTATAAAATATGCAGTAACAGCAGTCGAAACAAATGTACAATTTGTTCTGTCGGTCTGCTCTGCTTGTTGTTTTCAAACTCTAATTAACCACATCAAGAAATCTATAGGAAATTTGCGTGGGTCGCAGCGAAGGAGAGAGAAGGTTCGGTTGTCAAAGCAATGCTTATATAAATGGTCTAAGTACGTGTTTAATATGCCAGACAGATAGCAGAGAGAGAGAGCAACAAAATGGTTTCCTGTACACGTGTTAGCGCCAAAAAGCAGGCAATACTCGTACCAGTTTTAATTTAACGTAATGTGCACAATAAAAGTTCATTGGAAACCGTTTTTGTCTATTTTTAGTCCTATTTTTAGATTTGCGCTCAAAGCAGTTCCAAATTAATAAAGTCAAATTTTAATTGCAGAATGGGTTTATTTTGAATTATTACTCAATGACTTTATATATTTAGCAAACCTTAAGCATGTGTAAGTTCTGGGAATTGCATTCAATTTAATATTCAAAGAATTTTTATAACAAACAAGCTAAATGGATAAAAATGAAAACTAAAATAAATTTGTAGCCAAAGGAATTGGACGTGAACTTTGCAATTACAACCGGAAAACTCAATAAAAATGTAAATTCCCATAAATAAGTCACCCAACACAGACACACACACACACACACACACTCACTCACACCTACAGCAAATATATACACACATATTTGTTTGGCAATTTTATTAAAAGCTTCGAAGCATTTAAAATGTAAAAACCTTTGGAAACGTGCTTCAAAGGCAAATCGACTCTCTATAATGGCCGCAGTTTATTTAAATTTATATTTATTTATTATTTTATTTTCCTTCTCTCCCCTCTCTTTTTTAAGTCAACATTTTGGGCGTGTGTGCTTTAATTATGCATAACTATGAGTATTGAAATGGCCCCAGTCGAAACTTTAAACAAATTAAGGCACATCCTAACATAAATATTTAAATGGGTAACCGAAAAGGCCTCGAAATTCTCAATTAGAAATTAGGCCAACAAATTTAAAATACAAATTCCTTTGCTGCAACATTTTTTGCTGTCGATCCCATTTTCGGTCTAAACCCTTGACACCCAGAAAAAAAACTAATCAAATGGTTTACAGAATTATTGCCATAACCTTTGGCCATCATATACGAAAAACCATGGCGATAGTAATATTCAAATATCCAAATGAAACCAGCATATTTTCAAAATACATAAGTAGACTGAAAGGGATACAGCAGTATACAGCGCGTATGCGCAATGTCATCGATAAAAATGAAGATGTAGCATCTCTCGATTGCTGGGCGTTTTCGAGGACATTTGTCCTACACTTTTTTGGCAAACAATTCTCTCCACATTTATTACGGAACCAAAGAGTGAAGAGCGAGTGGAGCCACGTTGTTCAATTACCGCCAAGAATAATGGAGGGTGGCCGAGACCCGAAACCCAAAATACGAAACATGATACGAAAATGAAATATAAAAACGTAGAACAACAACAACAACAGCAACAACAGCATAATAAACGGGCAAATGATCTTCGATGAATTCGATGGTTTCTCAATGGTTTTCTTGCTTTTTGTTGTGTCCAATATGGGCAAAGACAAATGCCAAGCGAAGGGCGTAAGAAAAGCGCAAACCTTTTGCCCCAAGCAAAAACTTATTCTCTTCTTGTTTTTCTTTGACCCACTCTACGACTGTCCGTTGTCTTGCCTTTCGCCTCGTCTCGCTGTCCCGATTGCAAATGCTTTGCATAATTCTTGGCATGCAAATTTTTCAATTGAACACAAAAGAAATAAAGCAAAACGCCCACAGTGCCACAGAACGACGCGAGTCAGTGTTGCCCGGGAAATGGTAGGAAAAGTGTCGAAGCTGTTGCCACGTTGCCTTCCCTTCCCCCCTTTTCCTTTACCAGCTACCCACCCCACTTATCCAATTCTCTCCGAAACTTTGTTCAATATTTTTGCATGCCTGCGCCGCCCAATTTTTTCTGCTTTTTGTTTTAAATACGCTTCCAATTGTGGGATCATTTGACTTTGTTATCACACAACTCACACAAATTCGATTTATAATGGTATGTTTTGAAATTGCTTAAGAGTGTTCTCTATTATATTGTATTATTACTAATAACATAAATAGATTTGAGGAAACTAATTTTGAATCAAGAAATCGACAAAGAATGCTTAGAAAACTTACATAATTTACTTACTACTTTAGTTTTCTTTCAAATCTATCTATCTGTATGTATATAACATCTTGTTTATGATAGGTAATGAATCTTCTCGATACTTCATCTTAGAGTATTAACATTTCGAAGCCTTCAAATCTCAATTCAATTTCTTGAACATTTTTTTTGTCTTCTACATTTTGCACTTCTTTGAGTGCAAAGTGGAGAGAAAACAAATTTTTTTTAGGTGGTGGCCAAGGGCTGAGGGGGGGAGGGAGGAGGGGGGCACCTCGACGACGTTTGGGTTCGTGCGGCGTAATATTATTATTTGATAAAGATGCTAAAAGTAACGAAAACACATTTTCTCAGTTAAAAGGGGTCGTTAGGGAATGAAATATGCGCACGTACGCACGGGGCCGTTGCCAACTGGGGTGAGGGTCAGAGCGAGGGGGAGTGATAAGTAGAGGGGGGGCTCTTTGAGGCTAGCGGCGAACTGCATGTATGGGTGCTGTGTCGTGTTGGGGGCGTGGCTTTGCACAGCATGCGGGTTTATAGTCGATTTTTATCACAGCATTTGAATTATTATTTCAGGAAGCGCGCTATTTGCGCATCGCGCTTTTTGCGGATACGAAATATACTTTTTGTGTGTTTTTTTTCGTGTTCCTTTTTTTTTTTGACTGTGCGCGCCTTTTATGTATTTGCATATGAATGCGGCTCGACGGCGGCGGCGTCGGCTGTAATATTTGTAGCCTGCTTTGAAGCGTCGGAGTCGCCTATGCGGTACGTGTTGAAAATCAGTTTTAATGCTAAAATATTAAACGTGCACTTGCCTGCCGTCTGCTGCCTGCTGCGGACAGAGAGAGAGAGCCGAGGGTCGTAGTGCATATTGTTAAGCAGGGCTGGAAAGCGACTTGTTGTATTTATATTCAGTAAGTAGCTGGCGTTTGAAATGGCAACAAGGTGAAGTGCTAAGCTAAGGTAATTACTAACTCAATTTCTTTTGTAAACGTAAGATATATTTAACTGAATGAAAAACCTTCAAAGTTAAAGCAAAAAGATATAAATAAATAGTAAAAATCTTAATTTTGTTGATATTGAAACTACTCTTAAAGCTATCGCTATCTGAATTCTCTCATGCAATCCTTTAACATTCTATAAACATGATATATAAGTTTCTACAAGTACTGAAATCGAGTAACTATTTGATATGCTTGATTCTGTTCCAGCTCTCTGTTTATCCACAATATTTAAACTTACTTTAATTACAAATTCTGTAGTTTTAGCTGCACTTTAGCAACAATTTACTATGCAGCCCTGATTTCTTGTTCATTTTTGACAAATTAATAACAAAATATGAAGTGTGGGTAAAGAAAAGCCCACAGAAGGCGGGGGCGGTAAGGCGTTCTTTGTGAGAATCTGGGGTCGCATCAAAAGGCATAACTGTTATTGTAAGAGATTTCATGTAAATATTGCATGTAAACGTCGTAAATAAGGCGCTTTTAGTGGTGCGGCTGAGCCAGGACTCCGGGTTTATAATACAGTAAAAGGGGAGAGGGGCACGCAGCACGGTGAGGTTTATTGTTTACCAAACACAGAGAGAGAGGGAGAGATACAAAGAGTGTGAGACTAAGAGTGGAATGAGTGGGAGGACGACAGCCTGTGCCCGTGAAGGTAAATAAAAATATTTTGTGCGTCAGTGCGGTTTTTAAGCTGCGTGAAATTTTTCCCCCTTTTTACCGGAGCAGTTGCCATTGCCGATCCCATTCCAGTTGCCGTTATTGTTATTGTTGTCGTTTTAACTTTTTTTTTTCAGCGCTTTTACTTTTTGGAATGAGTTGTTGTATGGAAATTTCCACATCTCTTTTATATGCATTGTCTGAGCCCGCTTTATGTTTTGTTAGCAATGCCTACGGCAAATTGACTTTTAAGGCATGCTCTCTGCTCTGTTCTTTGTTGCGAGGTGGAATCTATCGCTGGCATCGCCTTGGGGTCTTGTCTGTGGCATTGATTGAAGTTTATTTAAAATGTGTGTTTATAAATGTCAAAATGACAATTATTCCAGTCATGTTTGAAGTCAGTAAACGAAATTTTCGGTGTGTTTAAGCAGCCAAAACGTTCAACAATTTATGACAGATACTCATCCTGTTGTGCTTTTATCTAGGGTTAAAAGTGCTTTTTGGCTTTTTGGGTTGAAACACACATTCATATGGATATACATATGTATGTGAACGTATGGAGAGCGTCATTAGGGCAAATTGGTCTAGACAGTTGATAATTTGACGTTTTGTTATAATATTTTATTGTTGTTGTGCATTTCATTTGTATTTGCAAAAGTGTGTTGCAAATATTTTGCGATATTTTATCATAAATGGTCAGAGAGAGACGACTTAATATATTTCCTTGCATACTTGTTGGCTTTTTAACAATCAAACTTGTAATTTCACAGCATGTTGCATACTTTTTGGCATACTTTCATAAATTTAATTTGCATGGAATTCAGCTGCATACTCTTTTGGCATTTGCGATAGATAAATTTACTGTTAATTAACTTATTTATCAAATTTAAATTCTTACACAGATTGTTGGCTTCAACTTATCATTGTAAATTGTTGTTACAATCATAGAAAAATATGGCAAAAATATATATTTCACAGAAAATCTTTTTTAAACCACAATATCTATAATCAAAATCAATTTAAAAACTGAGTTTTTAGCTAAAGCAAATTTTTGGTTAGGCAAATTGAAATAAATAAGTAATGTTTTCAATATCACGAAGATTAAATACACTGTAAAAGATTCTAATACATTTTACTATTAATATCTGGAACATTTTTCACATTTCAGTTAAATCTTTGACAGCTGCATGTATTAAGAGACTTATGAATTTCATAAGTAGTCTGATTTTGATAGGATTAAATAGCGTGTCAATTTATCTAACTTCAACTCAAGCATTCCAATTTGATCATGCTACTTTTATATCCTTCTTAGTGTCTATGTAAGTCTCTGATTTTCTTGTTTACACATTTCATAACAAAATATTAATACCTTCCACAAGGCATTCAAAAACCATAACTACACTTGACTGCACAGCAATTTCTATATTAGGTTACAGGGGCATAGATTTCGACTTTTAACTTTTCTAATTGCATTTTTCTTTGTGTTGTGGGATTTTGTTGGACTTTCCCTAGATAGCAATAAAAAACATAAGTCCAACGAAGCGAAACATATTGAACACAACAAAAAACAAATGTTAATTTAATGACAACAACGAAAAGAACATAAACAAATAAACAATAATTGAAACGAAACCTTTCATAGAAATTTGCTTAAGTGATTTCGATGATGGGAGGACGGTGTGAGGTACACGGGATTTATAAAAGCATAAATACATATTTAAAATGATTTTGCCCTCTTTTAATGGCGGGTCCCGCGTCCCGTCGCGCAATACAAATTCATGAGTATCAAATGAAATATTTAAATGTATATATTGAAGCACTTGTATCGCTCTGCTTTCCCTGGTACTCAGAGTTATTCGTTCAGCCAATTCGCGTACATTTTCGACAAATACACAGATATACGAGAATCTCGTTGTTTCCGTTTCCGCCAGACGTTGACAGCCCAGCCTAACAGCCAAATAATTATGAGTGACAAAAGTTACACAAACAATAAAAGCAATCCAAAAAGTAGCGAAAAAATCTGTTTTAGAAAATTCCGAATACTCTTACAATTTTTTAGCTGCCTTTTCAAAGATATGGATGCTTTGAAATGATTTATAGATTTCTGAAATCAACTCATTGAAATGTAGATCAAACTGATAGGAAAGAATCATCGAAACTGTTTCGTATTATATTTTATAACTCTTTGCTCAGTTTTGGCTTTGTTTTGGAAACATTAAAATAGATATTATATGTATACTTTATTTTCTATTTAGCTCGCATAATTTCATTTAAAACATAAATCATTCGATCAGAGCTCTAGGAATTATATCTTTGATTAAAGTCAATTTTCCATAGATTGCTTAACGTTGTTGCAAACATTATGCCAAAGTTGCGTTAGCTTATGCAACCAACGGATCTATCAAAAAGATGAGTGCTTTTCAAGGCGAGTTTGCCCCCCTCCCAATATTTCGCCTACTGTTAGTCCTCCTAGCACAACCCCCGCGATTTTCCCAGAGCTCCCAGAGTTATACGACTCGTTTGGCATTTTACAGTCGCTGGCTCATTTATAAATTTATGAGCTCAACTGCCAGGGGAGTTATCGCGTTAAAATGCTGCGTTCTCTTCAGCTGCAATATACAGATACGAAATTAAAGAAAAAATAAAAAAACGAAAAATGAAAAAAGAAAATAAAATAAAAATTAGCAATAAAAAGTAGAAAAGCGTGTTTGTTTGTTAACAACTGCAGAACGCGACTGAAGTAAATGCTGGGAGCTGAACGAGTGAAGAAGAGCGAGAACGAGAAAGAGAGAGAGAGAGTGTGTGGAAGTGGAAGTGGGAGAGAAGAACGACGACATCAAATGGATTTCATGTCACGTTACACAAATGTGCCAAGGAATTAAAAATGAGTCGAGAGGCAGGCGCCAGTGGCAGCAACAGTTTCTGTTGCCTTGTACTTGTTTGTTGTAGCAACAGTTGCTGTTGTTGTTGTTGTTGTTGTTGTTGTCGCTGTTGCTGTTGTCCCATTAGCGTGCTGCAGCACGCTTAAATGCGAAAAGTGTGTTCATTACTTGCCCCATAACTTCCCCCCCCCCTCTCTCTCTCGCTCACTCTCTTCATACCCATCTTCATACCCACCGTCAACCCCTTAACCAACACTCTTTTAGAGTGTTAGGGCAATGAAAATTATTTTCATTTCGCTTTGGTGCGCTCGCTTGCCCAAAAGCTAAATACAACTTGTACTACAACACAACTCTTCAGATTCTCTTTTGCTCTTAGCTCATCTTTTGGTCTCCATTTAACCTTTTCTTCCAGAGGGCCGGCCCCACGGTGAAAATTTCAATTATTTATTACGCATACGCAGCGTTGTTTTAATGGCTGACTAAGGAGCCAGAAATGTTGCCCGAAATGGTCCTAAAAGTCATAAACACTACAGAAACGAAATTTTAATATCAGATTTAATGAAGTTCTTCCCCCATTTGATTGTCAAGGCTGCATTACTCAGCGGTAAAATAAACAAAGTTCTTCGCGGCATTGTTTGAGTTGTTACATTTTGACAGTAAGATAAGTATAAAACCTGTAAACTGAATAATTATTTCAATTGTTAAGTTAGCTTAGTTATAAATCACTTCTTTTCCTCAATTAGCGAAAAGTATTACATGTTAGGGGAAATATCTAACTACAACATTGTGTCTAGATCTTCTATATTTCCATACATTTTTTCAAATCTCTTTCAATTGACAAATACCTTTAATTGTTAAGTAAATTTAACAATAGCTCTGTTTAGTTCTTTTCATAATCCCAACAAATAAAGTAATCATCAATTCCAAACTCACATAAATTCTTTAACAAACCCTCAACTGAATTTAACAAACTCGTTTTTACAAGTGCCAGTTAGTGCCAGTTCAAATGGTTGGTTCTCTTTAATCTATACTCTTTATACGCTGCCACATTAAGTTCTCCCTCCTACTAAGTGCAACACTTCAAACTCTGTCAAAGTGCGGCGAAAAATGGTTTCCATTTGATTGGCATCATTGATTGAAACAACACGAAACGTTTAACGGCAAACGGCAAAATGTCATAAAACTTGGATCCAAAATATAAAAAAAAGGCAAGGTAAAGTGTGCTAGTTTTCATTTTAGCTGACTTCCTTGTTGCTTTTCTTTTTGTTTTTTATTCGTTTTATGTGTGTCTGTCATTTTTCCACAACGTTGCGAAATTATTGAATGGAGAGTGAGTGATTGAGCCGTGACCAAAGTCGATTGCAACTAATTGGATTTTCGGCCCGAAGCGGCGGCCAGGAAGTGTTTTGACAATTCAGACAATTAAGTGCGAGTCGCAGTCGACATGCCAATGTCCTGGACAAGGCCACTTTGCCAGTTCATTGCACCCCGAAGGCTGCAACACACACACACACACACACAGACTAAGCGACCTCAACAATGAGATGAGTCTCGTACTGTCCTGACTGGAGACTAGATGGGGACAATGTTTTGCCGCATAATTCACATAAATTATGCAATTTATACGCAACGTATGTTAAGCCTCGAATGGACAGCGAGCACAATGCAAATTATGTAAGGAAAAGGGGGAAGCTAAAAACTTGTTAAGATATATGTAACAAGTTGTCGACGCTCTTGTCGTCACAGTAGATTTTTATACTACTAAGCATGAGGTTAAAGGGTTGCACATTGCATTGTATACGACTATTACCCGGCCATGATGACAATTGTGTTGCAATTGCAAAAGTGGAGGGCTCAGAAGAGTTCTACGCTTGCCAACTTGGGGTTGATTTCAACGCTTGTCTATCGTGTGTGTCCATTAGAAAGTGAACACAATGCCAGGGTGGGTCTCCGTCTTCATCTAGCCATAGAAGAATAGGCTGGGTACATGCGTGTGCCCCAAACAAAGATGTGTGGCAGCTGTAAGGTACGAGCATCGGCCAGACAAAGACTAAAGCCAGCACAACAAATCACACACACACACTCACACATATACACATAACACTACAAATATTGATAGGTATATAAAATCAACTGGTTTGTGAGTTTGGCAGTGCATTGCGGTTTTTGAGGCATAAAATATATTGCAAAATGTTGATGGGGTGTCTCGATTGTCTAAAAACTAATTAAGAATATACTTTGCTATACAAAACTTCTTTATTTGGATAAACTCTAAAAGTATGGTAAAATCAATAGCCTAAGTCACAAAATCCATTTTATAATCCATTTTTGTAAGGGATTCCCTTTTACTTACTTTAAAATTGAGAAAATGAAATCAAACAAAACTTTAACTTAAACAATTAACTTAGTTCCTGCTAGGATCAACTAGTTTAAGTAGTTCATATTATTTAATGGTACTTTTTAATTATTATAATTATGACTCTCTCTCAGTTTATGATTCAATTCTTTTATTTAAGTTGTTGGCCAACATTTTAGACTCCCCCCAACTTCAATTAAATCCGCACAATGCCGCACACAACTGAAGGGTCATGTCCCATAGATTTCTAAATTCAAATAGCGCAACCAGGCAACCAGACAATGAAGTCTCTGCCCAGCAGCCGAATCAGCAAAAGCAGCAGCCTGTTGACAACGACAACAACAATAATACCAACAACAATAACTAGAACAAGAGCAACAATAAGGAGAACCACACGTCGAGAACTACTGTGTGGGGTCATAAGTACTTGCCGGGGTCAAAGTTGGCGGTTGAGGGGAGAAAAGAGGTTAGAGAGTGAATGCAGACGGCGAAACACTGCAATAAAAGTGTGCTGCAGATGCAGCGATGCAGAGGGCGGGGAATTTACATTTAGTTTATGAGTAGACAAGCGACGACAATAGTCGAGGAGAGCATCGTGGTGTCTCCTGATCCAACTCCAGCATCAGCTTCAGTTTTAGTTTTAGTTCCAGTTGCTGTTGCCGTTGCCGTTGCAGTCGTAGTTACCGCAGCTGCTGTTGTTGTGGCGCGCCGAAAGGTCATACACAATGAAATGCACAAATGTCAACATTTAACGGTCAAAATGGTCATAGAGACAGACAGAAATAGAAGGAGATAGTTGTAGTTATAGTTATAGAGAGAGAGGAAGACACTCGGAGAAGCAGCAGGCCCTGGCCAAAGCATTGTGTTGCTGGCAGGAAGTAGCAAATGCTCCAAGTTTAAAGTTTATGGCCAAGGAAGAGGTCCACAGACAATGGGCCAACAACAACAAGAACAACACAAGCACAGAAGCAACAGTGACTGGCAATTGCAACAGGCGTGTGGGTGGCAAATAGCAAAATTCTGATCAGGTTGACAGCGAGCGGAGAAGAAAGATGCAGCTGCAACTTTATGACATTTGCTGGGCACAAAACTTGCAACAAAGTGTGGCTAGGCCATTACCAAAAGAAATAAAAGAAAGTCAAGTAATTTCCCGCTAGCTTCAGAATCAAATACACTCTAAGTTAGACATTTTCATACAGTATTTTGTTACGCTTTAACAAAGTTATTAAAGCGACACTTTCCAACACAAATATCACATTTCAATTGTTTTATTTTAATTTTTAAAATAATTTAATTTAAAAATCTTATATAATTTGATAGATCTTCGGATTATCCTTTTAAAACGTTGTTAAATTGTATGTCAACTCTTTTAAAAAGTCGCAATGCCCAAATTCTGTAGTATATAGAGAATACAGGGAAATGGAAACTTTCCAATCGCAGTCACATCTTGAATGTTGTGTGTGAGTATGTGTGCGAGTGGACCTTTGTGGCAGTTCAATCGTAATGAACTATGCACAAAAATGACCTCCAGGCGCCTCCTATTGGTGGACAAAAGCTGTCCCAGCACCACCACATCCTCCACCACTTACAACAACAACAGCAGCAATAAGAACAGGAACAGAATAGAGCTAACAAGTTTTCTCTGTGCCCGAGCAAATTACATTTGCTGGACAGTTTTTTAGGGTTGCCAACGCCTGTGGATTTCACATGTAGGTAGGTTTTTTTTCGACTGCATGGCAAAGTCTTTACAAAAGTGCAGAGAACCCAAAATTATGTCTAGCCAGGAAGCAAAGTTTTGCCTTTGTCATTTGTTTTTAGCTGCGCATGAAGTCCAACAGTTTTTAGGATTTGTATTCTTTTTTCACTATGTGTAGTTAGTTGGATTGCTCAGGCTTAATTCGCATGAACTAACTCCCAACGAAATTCTCTAGAAAAAAATGTATGACTTTCAACAAATTTCAAAAGGTATTTTAAACAAAATTACTCTGAAGTATTTTCGGACTTAATTACATTTAAGAAATATTGTATGTGTGTGTGCGAATTTTGTCTTTCTTTTTAATTACTTTAGCATAATTAAAATTGCAAAATAATATGAGAACGTAATGGAAAGAATTGAAGCCTTAGAAAATTAATATATCCATATCATGTTAATATATAAATTTCACAGATATATTAATGAAAAATTTTCTGTTTCTTAAACATCCCAAACTGTTAGATATATTAACAAGTAGATAGATAAATTGATAAATAGATGATACAATTTAATTCAACAATTGTTTAATAAGCCAATAAAAAAAAAGAAAAGATGTTCACGTTTCTGAGAAAATAGGTAAGATTTCAATCAATTCACTTGCTTGTTACGTAAAATGCATTTCAAATGAAAATATGTATATCATTTGTGCATAATTCGGTAGGTTTTCTCACTTGCCCTTCTGTCTCCTCAAAATCTCTGTCTTTCTTTCTCTAACTAATCAATATAATTAGTTTTAGTTTTATGAGCTGTCACTTCTGCAATTGGCACTTGCAGACCAACTTATCTCGATGAGTAAGCTCATGAACATGAGGGTAACTCTGAGTTATGCTGTAATTTGCCGAGTCCACTTCGTCCATGGTTTGTAGGTGCATCCTGATTTGGCAATTCTGCTGAGTCAGCCTGGGCTACGAGTACGAGAATGCTGTGGAAATTCTTGGCACAGCTCGATTTGCAATGCATTTTGAGTTCGGAAATTTCTTGGAAACGCGCTATCCAAATGCCTTGACTACAAAGTGCAAATGCCCAACCCCCCGAATATGTGGTGCATGGCAAACACACACGCATTGCCAACTTGCCCCATAATCAGCCATTACGTAAAACTGCAGCTGGGACTGACTGTTTTGACAATGCACCAGGCACCGATCGGCAGACATGCAATGCATGACAGGGAAGTGTGGGGCAGGGGCAGGGACCGGAAGGCAGACACACGTTTGTTTTGGCTTGTTGCAACGACGACGTCGATGGTTAGCACATTGCCGCAGTGCGTCAGCTGAAGCTGAAGTCTGGTCAACAGCAGTAGCTCCGGATGTAGGGTTTCAAATTTGACACTCGCGATGCTGCAGCTGCAACGTCGATTTGCATGCATGACCATCGACAATTGTTCTAATACTTTCAAAATTGTTTGCCAGGCGGCAGTTGCCCTTCTCTGTCTCTCTCTGTGTGTGTGTACGTATGTGTGGAGTGGATTTATTCTCACCCATAATTATGGCAATTGGTAGTCAAGTTACGCCTAAAAGTATGCAGCACATGTGCACATGAGAAGTGTAGGAAAGGCAGGTCAAAGGGTAGGAAGGTAGGTGGCTTACGGCAGAGTCTGCAAAGTCAGAGAAGAATGCGAACGGCAGCTGCGGCCTGCAGCTGCCATCAGTTGACGTCGTTGTCGTCTTTTTGGAATTTAATTAAAGTTTACACAAGTAAACAAATGACAGTCTGCAGCCGTTGTCGACAGGCAACGACGACGACGACGACGACGACGACGGCAACCTCGCTGCAAGCTATTTGTGTGTATGTATGTATCCGTGTCGTATGGCCGCAAAACGAATGCAGGCGGCAAGTTAACTCAACATTTTATTAAAGAAAAGTTGCGGCTGAAAAATAGTTGTTGGCTTAGGTCAAACCAGAAAGTTGCAGTTGCATTGCAACAAAAATTCTTCGTTTGTTAATTATTATTGAAATAAGTGAAATTGGTTTCTGCGCTTTAACCACAAACCTCGAGGTTTGTTTAAACATTTTCTCAGAAATTCTATCAAGTATTGGTCTGCGGGTTAGTTGAATTTGTATTTAAATTCTTGTTGAATTCAATTGAAAATTTCAAATTAAATTTTTGATATTCAATTATTAAAATGTTATCATCTCTGCTGCAATTTCCATGCCTGCTCATTTATTTTCTTTACAGCTTACGTCTACTGCTACAATTAAATATGTAAGCCATAGTTCTAACACAAGTTGTTCACTTAATAACACAATTAAAATGTAGCTTAACTTAAATATACTAATTCATCATTATATTCTTTTTCTTAACATCTTTTTTATGGTTAGATGCTTCGATTTCATATTCCAGTTTATCTTTTCCTCTTAATATTACGATTCTAATACAAGTTCCAGTATGAACTGTTGGTCCCTCGCAGATGTAATCATGAAGGGGTAATGTTGCACGTTTGTGGCATTTGTTGATTCTATGGCAACAACAAAAGCAACTCAAAGTGAGTGTGAACCAATGGAACCGCTTGGCATTTATTATTATTGTTATTGTTGTTGTTGTTGTTGTTGCCATTGCAGCAGCCGAGCCGCACAGAATGCGGCATCAAAAAAACTAATCCCTAGAATTATGCAACAAAAAATTAATTAAACACAATTTAGTTTGCCGCGCGCCACATTTGCGAAAAACCACGTTGCGCGAAAATTGTTGTGGTTTTTCTATATGTATTTTATATATACGTATACTATATAGAGAGAGAATCAGCAGCAACAACGTGACACAAATTATTGTTATGCAAAGCGACGGTGGGCAGGCATAAGGCAAAAGGGGCAAAAAAAAAAAAAAATACAACCAAACGCGACCACAAAAAAGGGAGCAAAGGGACAGGAAAAGCTTTGGGGGCTACTGCTCTTTGCGGCTACTTGACTTAATACCTGCAATAATTATTATAACGATGCAGAGAGAAATCTTTTAACGCTATAAAAAAAGGAAGTAAAAGCTCAAACAGGGCAATAAAATGGGCAGGATAAGCACTTGGACTTTGCATTGAGCGATTTATTTTCCCATGTATACAAAACAATTTACGGCCAAGGCATTTGTTGGCAATTCAATTTCTCCACAATTTCGCCAAAGAATTGTGGAATTTAATTTAGATATTTCTATACATATTTTCCTCAGCTTTGAATTAACATTCATCTCAATTTAGCCAACGAATTATTAACCATTCCATTTCTTCGGGGTTTCCAATTTTTAAAATGCACTTTGCTATGTCTTATAATTAATTTAACTAAATTTTTTAAACACATAATTTTATGGTTATATTATATATTAAGAAAGACATTTTTACTCAGTTTTAAAATCCTCTTTTTTATGTATTGATATCGTTTATTGGAACACCATCGCCTAGATCGTAGTTAAGTGTCATTTGAATATGGCGCCATGTGCCTGCCTTTTGCCTTTGGGCCGTGTACACGCCTTTTCATTAAATTCAATTTAAAAAAACGAAAATTTTAGTGCCCAGCCATAAAAACTGCCCAGAAGTATGAGAGAATCGGGCAAAAAAGGTTTCCGGGGCGACGTATCGCGAAGGTCATCAATTACAGGACCCACAAGCCACGTCGTCTGCATGGCAAACAACAACAACAACAAAAACAACAGCAACAACAATAAGCAGTTGCAAATAACTTGGCTGAAGCTCACATTATCCGGCCATAAGCACAAGTAGGAAGCAGCTCAACGGAGCATCATCTCCCTGGGAAGGCTGGCTGGTCGACTGGTTGGCTGTTTGGCTGGTTGGCTGGCGGGCAAACAAAAATGAAATGCTCTGCAGATATTTCAAAAGCCATTGACACCCTTTCGGTGAAGCGCGGCTCGAGGCCTGCCTTTGAAAAGCTGAATGACCAAATAAATCATATCAAAGTGTCATATAAAAATCGTAATCAGATTTTGAAGCACATACACACAGACACACAGAAAGAGACCATGAAGACAGCGACAGACAGAGAGAAATATGTTCGCCATACTCATACGCCCCGTAAGCCAACTCCATTAAAAGTGCTTATAAATAAGGTGCTTGAAAGCCAAGTGCACACACACATACACAAATATACAGACAAACACACACATACAGGGCTACACACAAACACGCACACACACTGAGATTACACAGGAGGGACAATGAAGCATTGGCCCATAACCAACAAACGTTGCACCAAATGTGGCAGCCAAAGCTGAAATCCGGAAACTCCTCCTAACGATATTCCCAGTTTTGAGTGTGTGTAAATTGCAAAGACTATTTGACAAACGTCGGTCAAAAAAGCACACAGGACATGAAGCAAAGCGAACAACCTGCTCGGCACTGGATTTTTGTTTAGCACTCTGTGTGACGGCATCTCCTTTTGGATCTCAACTCTCGACTACGCAGAGAGAGAGAGAGAGAGAGAGAGCACAGTTAATAAAAAATAATGTGCTTCAATGCGGTTTATTCAATTTTATGGTCGACTTTTCAAAAAAGCCAGCACCACACAACGGACAACCATTCGGTTCGCAATGCGCTACCCATCCCTGGATTCCTCCTCAACTCACTTAGCACTCCTTCCCTGCCCCTCTACTCATACTCATTCTGATGCTACTTGCACATCTTTTGGCCTTTATTAAAAAGAAAATAGAATTTTCGGTTCGGTTCAGAGTGCTATGTGGGCGTGACCCTCTGCTGTAGTATCGTGGGCGGTTTCTGCCGAATCATATAAAACACACACACACATACACACACACACACTCCCAACCCGCCATAATGCGATGTTGGTCGCTGACGTTGGCCGCCTTTTTTGAATATTTATGAGTTTGCTTTTAAAATTATAGATGCAGAGGGTTGCTGAAAGCATGAACCAATGATAAGGGGGGGAAGTGGAGAGTAGTGACAGTTTGGGTAGCCCATATTGTCCACTTGCCACTTGCGGGAGTGCGTGAGAAAGGCAGGAAGGTAAGGGGGTAGAAAGTGCACAAGACAATCTCACTTGAGCTATTTATCAATGCTTTGGTGTCAGTGGCATGATGGTATTTTGTATGGAGCTTTATTATTGAATGTTCTGACTGACAGAGAAAGCCTTGAGATCATAAATTTAACAACAGTTTTGTTACGGCCTTTAAATGCGGCAACATCTAATAGACCATTACAAGATTTAAGATGTGCTGCAACAACTTGTATAGTTCAATACGTATGTAATATTATTATACCATATTTAGTTTGTGGCAATATATCTATCAAGGTTCCCTTGATAAGCTGCTTTTAATGCAATTGAACGCATAAATGAGCCAAACCAAATCCTTCATTTTCGCATAATAAAATGCAAATATCCAATTTGTGTTTGTCTGACAATTTGGTGTGGCGCTTAAAGCGTTTAATATTATGTGTTCTATGTGCGATTTATTTGATGCGGCTTATCCTATGTAAAAAGAGAGTGGTGGAGGGAGGTCTATATGTGGATGTGGTCAGCCGACCAAAACTCCAATTGCAATTGGAGTTTAACGTCAATAATTGCCTTCAATTACATTTATTTATTTGCACGCCGTTTGCTCAACATCCTTGCTCTCATTCTCCCGCTTCCTCTGAATGCTGTCGATGCGGCTGTTGTTGTTGATGATGATGATGATGATGGTGATGATGATGATGATGCTATTGCCGATGACGATGCCTGTGTCGGACAGTCCAGAACTGACTGGTTTTGGCTGGTGACCATGTCGATTGGTTTCGCTTTGATTCGCATTTCATTTATGCATTGAGATCTGGGCACGTCTACTATTTTATTTTATTTTTTCTCCCTCGCTTTATTATGATTATCATGTTTTATTCAACAATTGATGCGCAAATTGGCAGTTGTCTGGATCATTTACAACTCTACACACGTGGAGGACAACAACGCGACACATGCAGGTGGCAGGAGAGCCAATGAGCCAATGTACTATTAACAGGGTTTCAATCAACAGTGTATATCGCATAGAAATGTATTCCCAGAATTTGTTATTTCTATACGAAAGGCAACCAATAATATATATGCATATATATGCATATATATGCAGTGGAACGCATTATTAAAAAAAGTATAATTTCAAGATGAATATTTAACAAATTGATATATATTTCAAGAGTCCATTCATCAAATCGACTTCTTCTTTATTCTTTGGTAACATTTTAATATGAAAATCAGTCGAATCGTTTTTTATTATGCCCTGACAATATAGTAGTCAGCAAAAACTCTTATAATATGTTTAAAATAATGCAAAGTTGTATTGAAATTACAGAAATAAAGTTGAAATCGATTCGCAGAACGCAATGAATTGATTTCCATTTGACCACGTACGGTGGCGTATGATTAATTTGAAATACAAACAACAAACACATGGGGAGGCATGTAACCGCAGACGATTGCCTTGTATGAGGGAGTTATATGAATGAATATCTATATGTATCTGTCTCTGTATCTGGGATGGGCGTGGCACCGTGTAAATTTGTAGAAAATACTTGATTTCCGTGCACGTAATTAAGTCCATTTGTATACCTACCAATTGCCCACTCCCCCCCCCCGCCGAACCGCAATTGCATTTGAGGGAGCGGGAATGAAGTTAAGAGGCGACAATAAACTTATATGAAATTAATTGCGCATACTGCAGCAAACGGACAGGCAGACTCACACACAGGTTGGCTACCGTCTGTCGTCCGCCTGCGCACCTCATGCATTAATTAACAGTCAAGTGTCACAGTGGCAGCCGCCAGTCGTCCACTCCCCGTTCAGTCCACTCCAGTTCATTCGACTCCCAGGCGAGTCAAGCGGGCAACAGAGAACAGACGACAGATGACGGGGTATCACACTTTCAACTAATTAAATAGCTTTTGATTTTTGTCCAGCATACGAAATTTTAATATTAAAGGTATCAAGACAGCGCATAAAAAACGAATGCGCAGCCAAGACCAAACCGCCAACATATGTTCAATATTTGCATAAATATTTTAATAAAAATTAAAAATGAATATCAAATGGCTGGAGAAGCAGGAAAAACCGGAGGATCTGATACCCAACACCCAACAACAATGTCCGACAGACACAACGCTCCCATTGAGACACATTTTTTTTTATATTAAAGCGCAAGAAAGGCAAAAATGAACAAAAGCAGATCAGATCGATCCTTGCAATACCCTCACTAAATTAAAAAATTAAATATCTAACTAAAATCACTGATTTCTATAAGCTCAAGAATAATCTTGCTTTTAAATCAGTCTTACAACGCTTAGAGTTTGTATGACTTTGTAATTATTTTTTCATGAGTTTGATTTAACGAAACGAACTGACTTTCAACCAAAAACTCAAGAGATTATATAGATTAATTAAATATAATAAACTTATAAAATAAAATAAAATAAATAAAGCATCTTATTTATTATTTTATATTTCAATCTAACATTTGTAAGAAATCTATAGATCTATCTATTATGCTTATGTTTTGTTTATGATTAAGCAAATGCAAGCTTACTCGAGGTTTATATTATTTGTAAGCTCTGTTTTTAATACTAAATGAAGGCAAATTTAAATAGAAATAGGTAATTATTTAGTTACTAAATTTAAATTTATAAAGTTTTTAAAGTTCCACAAACAACTTCTTAGAATCAAAGTAAATATCAAAAGTATATGGTTTTAATATGTATTTGGAAAGTCACAAAGACCGCAAACTAGGCATGAAACTCTTTGAAATAGTAGGGAGAACAAAACCCAAACGCAGGCAGCGACTGCTAACCGCAGAGCGTTGTAAAAATTTGCGCATCGATTTGTGGCCAGACGACGACGACGACGACGACAACGGCCAAGGTTCCAAAGAGGAGAACGCAGCCAGAACAGGCGGACGAGGACCAGAGAGCCCAGGACAATGCCACGCAGCAACAATGCAAATAAAAGCAGCGCCACCAATGTCCAGCGGGAGCTGTAGATGGAACAGGAGCAGAAGGAGCAGAAGGAGCCGCAGTAGCCGCCTCATCATTGCACCGTGGGCCAAAAATGCAAATGACAGAGGTAGGTAAGTTGAAAATGCTTTGATTAGCGACCAATTTAAATGCAATTGAGTTGCCACAGTCACAATGCAGAAGGTACACACAAGCTGGTCATTAACATCGGCCAAGTATTCCTTAACAGCTGGCAGCCTAATGCCCACGGTGCAAGGGACATTCCACATTGGCCCACGCTGCAGTTTGTCAAGAGAGGTCTGCAAAATACCGAGAAAAAAAAATGTTAAAAAAAATGCAACATGAAAATGGTAATGTGTTGCCTATAGACAATGGTCAAGTGGGTAGCTTGAAAAGCTTTACAGTCTGAGCAGTTTGGGAATAAGTTAGACATCAGAATGGTTTTGTAGAATAAACTGACTTGAAATCTATATATTTAGAAAATACACAAAATAAGCTAATAATTACATTTATTGCAAGTTCTTCTTTCAATTATATTCAATAAAGATATTCATGAAATTATAAAAATATCTGAAATTCTCTTTAAATAAATGTTCGCAAAAGCACTATTACTTAATACTTCGAAAGTATACCGTATATGCTGTATATTATGGAATGTTTAAGCTGATATTTAGAACCTTTTAAACATTACTCATTAAACATTATTAATAATACATTTTAGGCTCTAATATTCTGCATAAATAAACTCATTCAGATATTTGGTAACTCTATATAACTCGAGTTTCTAAGCATCGCATTGCAAACTAATGGAACCGCCCCTTAATTACTCCCGCTCATACAAAAGATGGCATATTTTTGCTTGTTTTTGTCTGTGTGTGTTTGTGTGTGTGTGTGCGGGTTGTATTTGGTTGATGCCCGGAAAACCCAACGCGACGCGCCAGTTATTGTTTTGCCACTTCAGTTTCTATTGTTATTGTCAGGCGGCAGAATTGGCGGCGGCAACGCCTGCAGCAGCGGCTGGCTCTGATGGCAACGACTTTATATCCGTTGTTGTTGCTTTTGGTTTTGCAGTTATTGTAGCTGTTGCAGCTGCAACGGCGTTTATGCAATTTAATTTTGATTTAAGTGCCAAATGAAATGTCTGCCCTTATTGCAACCTTCTGTGGTTGCCCAACAACAGAACGTCCCGCGATAACAATGGCAACAACTAATTCTATTGACTTTGCTAATGACGTAATTAAGCGCATTTGGCGTACACCGCGTATACGCAATGCAAGGCAATGGCTATGACGCGGTTGTGCTTTTAATTAAGTTTAATTTAATGATGGCCACAAAAAGCTTTTCAAGTGTCGCAAAATCGCAGCCTTTTTATATATATTTGTATTCCATTTTTTTTGCATTTTTATCATTTTTTTTTTTGTTTTTCTGATGCGTAAAATTTTGACAGATTGCGTGCGCGTCTTCAGCATCGTTTTGTGTGTGGCAAGTGTAAATTTATGCAAATTACATCAATAAAAACATTCCGTCTTCGGTTTTTTGAACAGCAGGCCCGTTATGATTTGGCCAAGATGGGCGGCCGCGTGTAGCGCATTTTCTATTAACAACTGCGTTCATAAAAACGACAACAACAATGACAACGACAACGGCAACGACAACGACAACGACGATGGCATTGGCAAAGGCAACGAAGCGTCCAAGCAGAAAACCAACTACGGGACAGGCTCATTTGCATGTCCACCCCAAAAGAGCCACCCCCTCACCCGTCACCTGACCCCGAACTTCGTTCCGTCGACCGTTCAGTGTCGAGACGTCGCCTTCGTCGTCGTCGTCGTCGCAGTTGACGTCGACGTTAGCATCAAAGTCACAGTCACCATGTGGTTACGTCTGTGACAGCGTCGAGACTGACGAGCAATCTTGCACAGTGGGTAGATTCAAGTGAGAAATTATTAAAATACTATTATGGCATCAACATAAAAGAATAGTTATTAATACTTAAAATTATTGAACTACAACAAATAATTCAATAAGGCATTGCTATGCAGTCTTTAACACTTAGAATAAATACTAAAGTTACTCAATGTTTGATTTTTTGATTATATAACCAAAGTACTAATAACTTAAGAGCTTGACGAACAGCGAAGATTATTTGCTTTAAAGCTTACCTGGAGGTTAGGCTTTAAGATCTGTAATAAATGTATTTTTAAATAATTTAAATTTCAAATAAATAATTATTTATAGTACGTTTTTCCTCATCAGCTTCAGATATAATTTCTAGAATAAATCTATTTAAAGTTATAGTATATTCCATTTTAGCCTGCTATATGTTCATACATACCTTATTTCTATGGTGGTTTTTCATTTGTATCCACTATGCAGCTGTCGCATCAAGTTTCGCTTTTGGGCACGTTTTGTCTTGGCCCTAATTCAAGCTTCACACAGAGGCTAATCAACGCCAGGCAACTTGGCCGGGACCGGGAATCGTTAGACAGACCATAAACAGAGGGGGAAGGAATCACTGGGCGAAGCTGGATTCTCGGTCAGAGAAGCGGAGTTTGGTAAAAATGGGGAATGGGGGCTTCATTGTTTCGGTTGGGGAGCGAGCGATGGCAAAAGCAGACCGCTAAATTTTATTTAATTTTTGTTTAGCCGCGAAAAGTGGCGTATAAAATTTACTTTGGCTTCGACGATGATGACGATGACGATGACGACGACGACGACGACAAAGACGAGGACATTAAATAATGGAAATTGCCAAATGTGACAGTCACAAAGCAGCGCAGGGGCGGGAACAGCAAGAAGGACTAAAACGGAGGATCGTATAATGCTCGTATAAATTTACAAAAATTCAACGTTAATGCGACTCGACGGCTGCTGCTGCTGCTCCTGCTGCAACCGCAAATAGAATTAACTTTTCCTTTTTTTTTGACTGTTTTTTTTTTTATTCTTTTACACAATTTTTGGCTTTGAAGCCGATGCCTGCCTGCCTGCTATGGCTGTTGGTAATCGCCGCACATTTAAGCGGGCAATTTGAAGTGCAATAGCGAAACGCTGCACAGTCCAAGTTGAAGAGGTGGGACCAAAGCTGGAGCCATAAGATGCTGGACTAGCACCAACAAAACGGCACTAAAAACCTCGCATATGAACCGGCAACAGTTGCCAGGGCAGAGCACCAAATTGGCAGCACATTGGCGGCACTATGGCAAATGGCCACAATAAAAAAGCCGTTTGCTGCATTCTCATGCGCAACTTTGCAGCGAAATCAAAAAATATATATAAAAAAAAAATAGAAAAGAGTGAAAAAAACGAAAACAACTGCAGCTTTATACTTACAAAAGTTTGCGCTATCGAAGCCACCGCCAACGCCACCGCAAGACATAAAGCAAGGCGGCCATCTCATCCTGATCCCAGCTACTAGTCCTGGTCGTCCCAGTGGCAGTAAAATGGCCAAACGCATGGAAACAAACGAGCATTGAAATTGAATTTAACAGCAAACAGTTTTAAGTAGAGACCATAAGAGCAAAACGAAGTGAGTGGAGGAGGAGGCAGAGTTTCCACATCTCATACAAGTATATATGTACATGACAAAGAGAGAAGAGAGCGGAAATATTGCATCAACTTCGTCTGTGGCGAAGTTTCTATACGCTAATGGAGATGGATGTGTGCTGACGTTGTGAGTCGACGCTGCGTATACGTTACGCCGTATTAAAAATGCTAATTTTGCAATATTACACATACGACATGTGGCCGGTTTAAGTGTATAAAAGGTGAAAGATTAGTTTAACATTATGTATATATTCACAAAAAGAATGCGAAATTAAATATATAGATTATAAATATTATAGAAATCAATTATTTCCAATCTAAATCAGATTGATATCTGTCGAAAAAAGAAGATAATACAAATTTAAATTATATCATTCAGTTAAGAATATATTTCGCCATCTTATTTACACTAGACAAGCGATAATATTGGTATTTAATATATAAAAATATCCAGAAGCTATTTCTGCAATATATCGACACAAACAAATAGCATTTTTGTAAAAAACGAGCTAATGAAGTGAAAGTAAAACTCAACCATTTGCTATTGTACTGTAAATCAAATATATTAAGACCAATTTTTGATATTTTATTAATTAAAGTACTGTGGATATTAATTCAATTAATAAGAATCCAACGAACGCATCGCTTCCTTTAAGAACCCAACTTTAAGCCAGACACCAGACTTTAACGATACTTTGCACTTGCCCCTGGGGCACATCAAAAGCCATGGACTTCGCATATCAATTGTAGTGCATGTGGCGCATTCTGGGCGCATATCAGCAACAGCATCATTTGCCATGTCTGCGACTTATCGCCCAAAGAAATGTGCAGCAAAATAGATTTCAAAACCAAGCAACAACAACAACACAAGCAAAACATTCTCAAAGAAAGAAAAAACTGCCACTGCAATTGGAATAATAGCAACAGTAACAACAACAGTAAGAGTAAACACTATAGTACAGGAGAACGATAGAAGCTTATGTGGCGGATAATACAAGGGGATTTCATTATTTCGGCACTTACGAGCGAATAAGCACTAAGCAATTTGAACGACGGGGCAGCAAAGCATGGAAAATCCTTTGGGGTAATGACAACGACAGCAGTTATAGACTTTAAACCTAAACATAACGACGCTCCACACTAACCACTAAGAAGCTCCACGTTCTGAAGCAAAAGCAAAAGCCGCAGCAACGCCAAGTTCGAACAACGAGTAAATGAGCTGTCAAAGTTTTTAATGCAGCGACGACGATGCTGGCGATGCGGCTGCCATCGACGGCAATGGCAATGGCAATGCCAGCAGCAGCAGCAGCAGCAGCAACAGCAACGGCAATGGCAATGGCGACGCCACCAAATGGCAACGGGCACGAGCTAGACAAGTAAATCTTATTGTGCAGAAAATGGCAAATTTCCCCAGACGGCCAACAGCAGCAGAAGGCAGAAGGCAGCAGCTACCATCCGCTAAATGCGGGTGGTTCACTTGCCAACTCACAGAAAGGTGGTACTACTATGGTTGCTGCTACTGTTGGTGTTGGTGTTGGTAGTGCGATTGAAACAGCAGCGGGCACTTTGAAGTATTTTTCCGCATTGAGCAGACATTTGATTGAGAATGTATTGTATAATTTCCCGAGCGTATTTAGTGTCAGCATCGAAACGCCAAAAAGCTCAATGCCATCAACAAAACAAAAGCAACTCAATCAAGTAAACGAAGCAAAAGTTTTACTTTGGCATTAAAGTATAATACTTACTGAAACTGAAATGTTCAACAATTTCTGAACGGACATTTCTCAAACTATCAATTATAAGTTTTGGAAATGAAAAGCAAACTTACAGCAAAGAATCGACATGCCAAATAGTTTATTATTAGATAATGGAAATCCTTTTAAATGAAAGCTAAATGAATTGCAATTATTACTACTACTTTCAGTGCTTAGAAGAATAAAACGTTTGTAATTGATACTGATTTTACTTTATAATAGATTTTAATAACTTCAACTTAACGCAAACAGATTAACTATTTTCAAAGCGAAATTTGGATTTAAAACAGAAACTTTTTTAAATGATTACTTTAGATCTGTGTATAAATCACAGCATCGCTTTGAGTATTCAAAAGGTCTTTATAAAATCAAACTTTCTTAATTTTGTAGACTGAAACTTTAAAATCTGTTATTGTTGTTTTAGTTTTATCGATCTTTATATGCATTTCTAGTATGAATCTTTAAACATCGATCAAAATTGATAGTTCAAATCAAATGTTTCTCAGTTAATATTCTATTTATATTTATTAATATTGTAGTAGGACCGCTCTCTCGGTTATTCTGTCGATTGCTTTCTTGATGCTGGTTGCTCTCTCATTCTTTCATTATCTCTCTTTCGCTAATTGCTACTCATATTGAACATACCCAGTCGGACTGTGCCAGAGCGCTCCGTTTTGTTATTGATGTAGCAAGCAATGCTTTTCGACAGTTTTGTGTCCAATTTTGAAATTACCGCTGTTAAACCATCAGAATTGTGTGATGTGTGTTAGGGATAACATTTTTGGTTAACAATAAGCACCATTGTAAATGCGACTACTAGGATTCGTGGTCATGCCCAAACAAAAATAAGCTGCAATGCAATCAGCATTACACAGGCAAGGAAGCGCTTACAGCTGCCAAGTAAGCATCACGTAAGCGATTAACTCAGCGCGGTATTTCCCATTGGGTACTCTAGGAAAGAGCTGCAAGTCTGTCTTGATCGAGTGTAATGTGTATGTAATGTGATGTTAATCATGCTACTAAAAATATATTTATATTTTGCAATATCATGCATATTGCTTATTTATTGAAACTTGTTCTTCTTGATAACTTTACCTTCAGTTAAGAACCTAAGTATTTAATACACAAAATTACTTAATTAACAATCGATAAGTGTGTAGAGATGTTAATCGAGTATCGATAGTTTTGAGCTAACTTTGATCATAAATCGAAAGAAATAAACACTTAAACCTTAATACTCAACAAATCCCGCTCACGTGCCAATGACCTCCGCTCTCTGAATTGTCGAGGCGAAAAACACATTCATCACTTTGAGCACGACGCGTTGCGCTTTTATAGCCCGCTCTCTTCCATCCCCCCCCCCTGGCTGGTCCCGTTTGCCCGTTTTGCTGCCTGCTGTTTGCTGCTTGCTGCTTGCTGCGTGGTGCCATGTCACTTAATCAATTTCGCGTTAATCAGCCCAATGTCGCCGATGGCATCTTAAAGTAAACACGCAACATGAAAACGAAAATGCTGTCCCGTTATCTCAGACGCCATCTTTGAGATGCGTTTCCGTCACGCTGTTCTCCTCACTCGACTCGACTTGACTCGCTTCTCGACTCGCTCGTTCGCTTATTGCTATAATTTTTATGTCAAAATATAAATTAAATTTTTGCTTCACACGCGATTGTCGTTTTGATGTCACACACACACACACACACACACATACCTTTCCACATCCCACGTGGATATGTGGATAACTGGGAGCTGGGAACTGGAAACAGGGAAGCCTTTCGAGTTTGCCAGAGAGTCACACAGTCACGTCTCAAATGCCAGGCGAGAGCTGACACAGTTTGTTACTTTTCAGCAAACGGTTCCGACTACGACGACGACGGCGACGCCTGCAGCCGACGTTGACGATGTCGACATTGGCGGCGGCGGGTCCAAAAAGGTTGCCACACACAAATTCACCCTTCAGAAAGTTGCCAGCCATGTGGGAAGGTTGGAGATGGGTTTGAATGAGATGCCATCATCATCGTCGACGACGACGACGACGACGACGACGATGTCGTCGCGCACCTTGCGGTCTGCCATTTTCAGCAAGAAGTTCATTACTCATAAATGCTGCACATGGCAGCGGCACCAACAAAAGGGGAGCTGCGGGAGCAACTCCAAGAACCGTCAGCGATTCCCATTAAAACAACAACAACAGCAATGAGATAGGGAGGGGGAGGCAGATTTCAGTTTCGCCTCGTTATAAGTAAAGAAATCTGCAGTGCGCTTTAAGTGTTATCGGCGACACGCACACCCAAAAGCCATGCCGTGCCATCGTGCCACGCCCACAAAATGTGAGAACGTGGAGGACATTTTCATTTTATGACAACGTTTGGCTCGAAATTTTTCGTAACCACCGAATGCTTCTACGTGTTTGCGGTTGAGTTCAAAGATTTATCAGCAATGACTTCGACGAGGCTGTCGTCGGTTCGCCCCTTTCCCCCGTTCCTCCCTACATACAGGGTGTGTGTGTGTGTGTGTGTGTACTGTTATTTGAACAGATTTAATACCCATACACACACTTAAACCATGTGTGTGTGTGTAAGTTTAAGTGCTGCCCATAAAAAGGCGACTTCTAATCCTGTGAGCAGCAGCAAAAGTAAAAAAGAAATAATACCACACACAGACACACACACACACACAGACACACACACTGTCTGAAGTTCAAAAGAATTTGCCAACAGTATCCAGAACTTGGATGCCATCGGTATGCAAAGTTAAAAGTTTCGTTTGGCAGCCCATCATCAAAATGGCATCAAAAGTGGCAAAAGTGGAATTGCCAATTTGTGTTGTGAATTCGTATGAGATGTTGATTGATGCATGCCACGGGAATACATATATATTGATGTAGGCCTTGTTGCAGTTGCCACTCACATTCACTTTGTTACAAAACTTGCAACAGAGTTTAACTGAGAAAGCCGCTGAACATCAAACTGATTCACAGTTTACTCAATAACACATCAAGAGACAGCTTTATGTCTGGCAAGTTGCTCGAATAAGCATTGAAAGAACTGTGAGGGGAATTCCTTAATTCTTTGAGAATTCACTTCCTGGAAAACTTTTCAGTGATATTTGCTAGAAGAGATATGAATTTCTTTTCCAAGTTTGAGTTGAAACCGAAGAAAGGAATGTCAACATTGCATGGATATTGGCAATGCTTTACATAATTATTTATTGTCGTAATATATACGTCCTTTATATCATATGTTAACGACTTGTAGTCTATACTCATAAACTCAAATATTTTAGGACTTCTCACTGAATAATCTTCTTAAGATTATAAACATCTAATACAATGAACTCTATACCGATTAGTCTTGTTATCTCAAATATAGAAGAATATGTACTTAGAAATGAGTGTGTTTGCTTGAAGTCTAGTTTATCCTGTATTACATGCTACTCTTAAATACAAACCGAATTATTATCATTACCATTAACATAAAGATTTATAAGAATCTGTAAAATCCGTCATCTTTAAACCTAAATTAACCCCATTGTTGCGGCTATAAAGCTGTTTTGTCCAATTTTATACGACCATAAGCGAATATATTTTCTCATAGCAATATGTTAACTTCTCTGGGTTACGTTGATGCCTTCATTGACCGCCATAATCTTAGTTTCAATTCTTACAATCCGCACAAATCATTATTAAATCCTATTTATAGGCCGCATAATGCAACCTTTAGTTGCCATTTTGCAGGACAACTCGAATAACAAAAAACAGAAGAATAACCCGAAACCCAACTGGAGAAAATCCCTTTCATCGCCGTTGCTGCCGGTGGGGCCAACAATTACTTTTATACTCGTATATATCGATGAATGGCAGCTCGGCTGCGCTTCTCAATGGCATCGATAGCCCACTCAATGTTTGCCCAACTGGCGGCAATTTAACTTGACTCCGTCTGCTTTTGCGGGTATTGTGCCAATTGCGAGTTGGTCGAGCTGTATGAGTACACTCATAGCAATAGCAATCATTTCATTTCCCTTTTTAATATACGCTGCACAAGCACATTAGAGTCGGAACCAGTAACAGGGCCAGAACCAAAACTAGAACCAAAGCAAACCAAACCAAACCAAACCAAATCTAACCAAACCACGTGCCAGACGACGATGATTCCGCCTATCCCATAGCCATAGTCATAGTCCCAGTCCAAATCCCAATTCAAGTTGCCATCTCTCTCTCATCCAATGTTCATTCCCTGTGCAGTTTTTGGTTGAATGTTTGTATAAGTAGCCATTGGAGGCGTCCTTCTCTTCTTTTTTCCTTTTACTAACTCGTATGCGAGAGAGTTTTGCTTCCGTTTCCGTTTACAGTGTTTGCAATTTTGCCTTTAGTATTAATGGGCTTAAATTGTATTGATGTGTAAACGCTGTTCGCCATATCAAAAACCTTTCTCCTCATCCCTGCTCTCTTTCTCTCTGCTAGACCAACTCGATTGGAAAGTCTACGAAAATTTTCACGCCGCACACGCGCTCGCCTCAACTAATTTTGCATGCAGCTCAGCGTTCAGATTCTGCTCATTCCCCTCACACTTCTGCTGCTGCTGCTGCTGCCGCTGTTGATGTCCATCTGTCCGCTTTTTATTGAGCCTGTATAACAGCTACAACAACCAGAGCCACAACAACAACAATAACGGAAACTGCTAGAAACATTGCTTACAGCCCGCGGGAGGCAAAAACGCTTTGCACTCACATTGATTGCCTGGCGTAGTTTTATTTATGTTGTTGGTCAGTTTCAGTTTACTACAACTGTTTTTTATATGTATTTGTAGGCCACAAAGTGCATATTAAGCTGCAAAAAAAAAAAAGAAAAAAAATAAAAACTAAAAAATAGCCTTATAGGATCAGCAATGGGTTAAGAGCATAACTGCAAGGCGGGTTAATAACCACTTGTGGTCGTAACGAACCGACTGCGTAATGAACTGGCGGCCTACAACAAAATACTCTGCCTCAAGCTGAACGAAACAATTTACAATAACGTGTACTTTAAAAGAATTACGAGGCCATTCAATTTATAATTCCGCTTTCCGTTTATCATTAAGGGATTGCTTGCTGAAATTGATATAGTTTTAATAGTTGAAAAATACATCATCAAGGGATTTGATCTGAAATACACTCTTGTCTCAATTTCTCGCAAATATGGAAAGCTGTACTTTTAGTTACGCTTAGTTGGATACAGTAAACACACAGTAAAAATATTATTGTAAGTATATTAAATCTTGAAGACATTTACATCTACTGGCACTTACATCAATCGTAAAACTCAAATGTCGAGTGCTGAATTCAAATTTATTTAGAGAGTTTGCTTAACAGATGATTTGGCAACATTTGAAGAATGTTCGACTTTGAAGAATTCGAGTACTCGAATTGACTGACAATCTACAGTCAATGCAACAGTTTACCAGACTATATCACCGTTCACAGTAGAATTGATTGAGCTGACATCAAAATTCTGCAGACTACTGTAATGAAATTGATTAGTTTGTCAACTATTTTATGTTGAGCATAATACATTTATTTCAAATGATTCGAAATGTATGCCAGCTTGCTGACACTTACTGCTGTTGCTGCATTTTGCTGATAAACAACAACAACAAATTAGATGCTGCCAACTAAAACAGTAATAAAAACAACAACAACAACAACATCAAATGCTGGCTATAAATAAGAGCTGCTAACTGATAACCAAGAGCGTACAAAATGAACTCAACGTCTCGGGCAGTAAATAATTTTTTAAGTTACTTTACCCCCATTGTCCTGCCCCCAATGTGCGGCGATTCCGTCCCACATTGCACCTTCTCAGACACCACCCCTTGTGGAAATGTAATTTTCCTCGACATTTTCCGGTTGGCAATCATATCGCGCCAATGCCAGACAACAACAACGGAAAGTGGGAAAAAAAGTGACCGGAGACGAAACTCTTGGGGACACTGAGAATCGCCAACTTCAAGTGTGAAATGCGGTGGTGTTTGATTTAAAGCAACAACACAGCAATACGACAATGCTGACGATGACGATGCCAGTTGAGGACTCCAGTTAAGGTCATTATGTTGAGGGCAGTTCTTTTTTCTACCCTCTCCCAGAGTCTGTTGTCGATGCTGTTATGAAATCAGCTTAACGAGATTGGAAATCAGAGAAAGAGAGTGGTCTGAACCGTGGTCCATTATCCATTCTGGGGGTTGCACTGCTTGTAATAAGGCCGACAATCTACTCTCTTACGTGGAAGGCAAGTTCGACTGGTCAAACCAATTTGCAGGCATCAAATTAAAGCCACATCAAATGGCCCTCTCACACACAGAGAACCAAACTTCCCTTCCAATGCACAGAGGCTAAATAAAAAGTACCGAACCACTTTGGTATATGTCAAAAATAAAGCCACTAAAACTTTACGCTGTGTTGCATTTTTCTACATAAATCGAAGGCGTCAGCGACAGTAGGAAAAGTTCTATCAACTTTTCCAAAGCTCTTCGAGGTCTTTGTAAATGATATAGGGTGTAAAGGTACTAAGTATTTGTATTTGGGGGATGTTTCCGAGTAATAGACGAACAAATCGAGCGAAAAAAATAAGATTCGATGAAGTAGATTTATATAAAATGCATCCATTAATTAAAGATATATCCATCAACGTATCGTATCAAAATTGAAAAGATAAATTATATGAAATGATACAGATTTATGTGATATAATTAAGTAGGGTTGGAATTGATAAATTATAAGTGACATACAGAGAGTTCCCAAAATATGACACATAAGATGTAAAAATGCAATTCTTCTTCCATTAAATACTATATTGCATAAGATTCATTCAGTTAAACTGTTTAAATCTTAAGAACACATTATGAGTGATCTTCATTCTCCTTGAATAGTACTTCGAACTGGTGAAAACAGACCAAAGCTCCCGCATCGATTACCTTTTTAACTGTTTAGAATAGACATTGTTAAACTTTTCTGGCAAAGTTTGGCATCTTTTTGATTAACAGTCTTAATTTGTAGACCCTGAGTGAAGTCCTTAACTTTAACTTTATATTTTATAAAGCAATAATTAAATAAACCAAAGAAAAGACATACATACATTTATTTATAATATTAAAATACATTTTATAAAAGTAAATATGATAAAGATTTGTAGTTTGACTAGTTCTTTTAAAGAAAATCAATATTTTTATTTAACAGCAGTACTTTTTATTATTTTTGCTACACAAAAGTATAATTGTCACATTTGTGAAAGTATTTTATGTTTTAAGTTAAAATCAAAGGTGTAACATTAAAATTTGTTTAATTTTGGAAATTCAACAAGTTTGCATTAAATCAGTTCTCTTGTTCTTTACAGATAAAACAGACCCCAGCTGATGCATGCTTTATGCATGCAATCACATCCTTTTACGAACATGCTCTTTGCACGCCTCATACATATGTATGTATGTATATGTGTATATAAGTATACCATATATGTATGTAGAGTAAAGCTATATCTGAATTCCACATGTGATACATGGCGTTTCCATTGTTTCCATCAACGCCGCTGATGCTGATGCACGCCAATAATTGATGATGAACAAATAAGATGGCTTCTTTTGGTTTGGGCTGCGGCGTTGGGGCATGGGAATCCCAGTCGACGATATCGACGTGTGTCGGCTGTTTGGTAATGCAATTCCATTCAGGCATGCGAGACAGCCAATCTATCCAATTCACATGCACACACACACGCACACACACGCACACGCACACACTTTTTACACACACTTACACGCACATTCATCAGTATGCAGGAGATGAAAGCCGGCTTGTACTCATTCTCTGTCTCCTGGCCTAGCCAACAACAAACAAGAGTTATATCTTTTTACCATTACGTTGGGTAGGCTTTTGGAAAATTTTTGGGCCAGATACACAGACAACACACACATAAGGCATCAGAGTTTCACAATATTATTACTGTTCTTTTTTTTGTTGAATTTACCTTTCAGCAGGCAATCTGCAATGTGACAAGTTATTTGCAGTGCCTCGCATAGGAATTATGACGATAGTGGACTTGGGATACTACAGTAGTTATATGTAAGTTATAGTTATTTCAGATTAAAGAAAATACAAGAAAGTTCAATATTTAAATATTATTATTTAACTTAATCTACTGTTGATACAAAGTTGAAAGCAATAACAGATCAAAATAAGTCTAATATAGTATTTTCATTTTATGTTTTAGATTACTTTGACATTCTAGACAATTGTGACAATCTTTTGCAGTGTATTCAAAATTCGATGCACAGCGGTATATTCTTTACTTGTTATTGTTTTTTTATTGATTGGAGTAAAGTGGTTGGCTTGTCCTTTGTTCAATATATTGTTCCCTTTTAGTCAGATAATTGAGGGGTTTTTATTTGTATTTTTTTTTTTTTTGGAAAAGTGTAAAAGCTGCCACGCCTAGCGCTGAGTGTACGCCACTCTTCGCATCATTAGTGCCAACATTTTAAAATATTATTAATTCTTAATGGTCGTATATGCAAATGTACATATAAAATTTATAGCACAGGGCGAGCCAAATGAATTTCCTGTACAGACGTTGAGGAAAAACAGGAGCAGAACGAAAGTCGAAGGACTCGCGCGGCTGGCAACACGTGAAAGAAAAGCGGCAACGGAAAACGGAAAATTTGCAGAGTGCAACTAAAAAAAGAAAAAAAACATATTTAAAAAGCCAAATAAAATAATAATAAAAAAAAATGAAGAAAAGTATCCCAGACGACGTTCGTCAACGTCAAACTGCGATCGATAAAATGCTTGCATGTGAATTATTTTAATGAGTTCCGTTTCGTTGGAAAAGAAAAATATGAACGATAAACTAAATACATCCAGATAAAGAAAAAAAAATACGGTCACACAATGGCAAACGGCAAGTGCTGCATAGGGAGTGGGTTGAGGAACAAAAAACAAAGCACTGCCATTTTTTTTAATGCAACTCTGTTGGGTGGACCAAATGGTGGAGGCAATGTTACCGAGTTGCCAACCCAACCAAAACGAATCATTGAGGACTCAGCCAGACAGTTGGCAACGTTTTTTTTGAGATTAATAATGTGAACTCGAGCACAAATCTCAGCAACGGGAAGAGACGAGACGGAGAGACAGTCAAATAAGAAGTCTGAAATTAGGGATTAGCCAAAATGATGATGCATTTGTAATGGCCAAAACAAAACAGAAAAAATTACGCTAAGACAAACAAAACAAAATGTGAATGTGGAATAATCTGTGGAATGAATCTGACGTCTGATTGTTGAACACAAAATTAGGAAGATACTATATATTTAATTTTGCAGACTACATTCAAGTTAGCAAAACATATAAAATAAAAACGAAATAAACAAATTTAAATTAATTTATATACAAGTATTTCTCAAATATTTACAATTAATCAATTTTAGGGGCGAAAATAACCTTAAATATTATTATAATATTGTTGTTATTAATATTTCCAAATGATATTTGTTTGGAAAATTCTGAATAATCAATTTCGATAGTATTTTTTAATATTTTACAGTAACATATTAAATAGATAATAATATGTAATAAAGGAAAGTTGTAGAAAGTATTTAGATATTAAATCGAGCGGAAGGAATACAGAAGAATATTAATTTTAGTTCAATTAGCTTATCTATTCCCCTTTGATTTACTCGTAAATTACTAGCTTATACTCAATTTATGTGTATGTGTGTAGACTTCCCTCTTACCACTATTAAAAGTCTTAATTTAAACTTATGAGCTCATATCAATTAATTAATAATTATTGAAGCAATCAAATAAATTTATTAATTATCCCAGATAGTTTAATAATAATAATAATTTCTTAGAAATCTTCGTAGTTATTTTGTTGACAGTTTTTAATTGATTAAAAATAAATAAATAAATTAATAAGAAATTTATGCTTTTCGAAAAGTAATCATGCTTTATCGTAAGACGAAAATTGACTTGTCAAGCAACTCCGATTATTCTTGTAAACGTTTCGCTCGTTATGCTCAACTTGCAGCTTTTTGCAGTCATGCAACCGTTGCGACTTCATCGCCAAAGTTTAAACCATGGCGTGCACACCTTTTCACAGATACCAACTACAGCCAAAAGTATTCAAGAATATCGCATGGCAGCTGGCAGCTGGCAACTGGCAACCAGCAATAATTTTTGCTGCTGCTCTTTGTGCTATTCGTAGAAGCAGCCAAACACAAAGAATCAAAATGTGGAGGCGTGGATAGATGCGAGCTATAGCCATGACTATATCGTACATATTCCTAGAGGAGAGAGAGCAGCTATAGCAATCTCAATTTCTTGCTGGCTGTCATGATTTGCTTTATGTTGCCCGACATCGTTTTGTGTCTTTTAGTTCACTTCTCTTTTCTTTTTTTTTAGCACACTTTTAGCGTCTCAATCAGATAGCGCAAACGGTGTGAGTGGAGGAGAACAACAAAAGTTGTCAATTGACGCCAAAAGTTGACGCCAGAACCAAAAGGCAAAGCGTATGAAATAGCAAATACAAAATGAAAAAATAAAATAAAAAAAAGTAAAGAAAGGGGAGAGACGAGTAGACGGTGCAAAATGCAATAACAGTTAAGTCATTGGCCCCGAATGCTGGCAAACAAGCCAGGCCAAGCTCACTCGCAGGATTTAAACACACAGCGATTCCGGGACACAGCTAGACGGTTATAAATAACGCTTAATTGCAGCACAATGTTTATAGCCTCTGCCAATTCTGGAGACTTTGGAGCACTGGCCAAGGGAGAGTGCTGTGAAGAGGGGGGAGTGAGTACTTTTGAGCGGCATTATGAGTAGTTAATTTACAGCAACAAAGTTGTTAACTGCTCCAGCGGCAAAGTCGTCGACTGGCAGTGGCAATTTTCAGCTTCTAGTCTTTGGCGGACTTTGTGCAAATTACCCAATTTTAAATTAACAAATTCCATTTCAACATTTTAATTAGGTTTTAAAAATTTCATGCGCCTGCCTTACTTAGTCGACCGAGCGACTTCCTCGAGAGCAGCTTGCGTATTAATATGCGCCATTTCCGTTTCCGATTAGCATAGCGTGCGCGCGAGCTAGGCAAATGGCGCCCCAAAATGGCGGCAGCTGCGCCACCAGAAACACAACACAACACACAACACACAACAGGAAATGGCGCAAAACTGTCTCTACAGTCAAGTAGCAAAGGGATTCTGCTCACTCTACTCTCTCTCTGCTCTGCTCTGTGTGTATATGCTGTGTTTACTGTAAGCAAATGTATTTCATTTTATTTTAATTTTCATCATCATTGCGCGAAACTAGCACAGACAGTAACAACAACTACAACAGGAACAGCAACAGAAACAGAAACAACAACGGCCAGAAATGAGCAAAACGAAAAATGTTCACATTTAAAATCCAAAACGATAAAAAATATCAAGTAAAACTGGTCAAGATAATGAGAAAAACGAACAGGAAATACTCTGCAAATGAAACTAAAGCCATCTGGCGAGAAAACTGAGCAGAAGTTAAAGCTGATTGACTGATAATATATATAATATAGAGAGATCAGAAAGAATTTCACTAACATCAATTAGTATTTTGTGTAATTCAATTCAAGAGTATAACAGATGAGAAGAAACTGTCAAGGCAAATATATCTATCAATGCTCAGATGATATTATTAAAACGCTATCTACCTTTTTATGTCTATGCACAATATTTAGATAATATGCAGTTAAGTTAACAGAACTGCATAGTGTTCCGGCTTTCTCTATCTTAATATATTATAAGTAGCCTTTATTTTATTAAAAGTTCGTTTAGGTGCTTGTTTCATCTCTGATATGATAGTTAATAGACTCAACTCAGTCATTTCATTGGTTATAGTGTATTATAAAGCTTGTGAGCGCTTCTCGCGTTTCGCTTGTGCAAAAGCTGCAGTTAATTTGGTGCTTCAAATTTTAATGCCAGGCCAGGGCAATGGGCAACAACAACAAGAGATTGGAGAACGACCACGTTCGCCAAATGGTTGCCAGGACAGGCTCTGGGCGCCATTTTATAGTCAGACGTAAGCCAAGCGCCAGGCGATGTCGTTCAACGTCTAAGCTGCTCCAGCTCCTGCTCCTGCTCTTGCTCCTGCTCCTGCTACAGCTTCAACTCCTGCTCATGCTATTGCTAAAATTGTTGTTTGTGTTATCCTTGTTACTGTTGTTGTTGCTGTTGTTGTTGTTGCCCGTACAAGGGCTGCTTTGCATAAAATTCTCACATTACGCATACGCCGCGTTGTATTTACAGTTACTGAACATTTTATTTGCGTCCAACGGTGCGGCCTTTTTTACTTTACTCCACTTTTGCTCAGCTTACGCTTTGCTTTGCTGTTTTTGTGTTTGTTTTTATAGATTTTATGGCATTGCTCTGTTTTTGTAGCTGTTGCTGTTGTTGTTATTGTTGCTATTATTATTTAAAGCAACAAATATTTTCAACTTAATTAAACTTAAAACAGCCCTCGTATTCAAGATTCGAACATCTGCTGTTTCGCTCCTTAACTGCAATGCCATATAATTTTTGTGCATAAAATTCACGTTTAATGCCGCAAAGTATGCAACGCTTTTTATTACCTACATTCTACACCCGCTATCGCTACCATCACCCCCTCTGACCACCTCTAACCAACACTGCCCACACTCATTTCCCACAGACCAACCAAGATCTATACAAACACGAATACATCACACAAAGGTTTGTGTGAACCTCTGCTCTCAATTTATGTCCCTCGGCAACAAAAATTTATTGTCAACTGATAAGCAGGCCGTGGCAAAGTAGCCCAAAGGCGAAAACATATAAAAAAAAAAAGTTTTCAAAAGAAAAATATAATCGATATGCTGAACTTTTGATACGCTTTCTCGATTCATCAAGAAGTTTGAAATCACCTTTAAATTTTACATTCTTACCAATTCTCTAATTTCCCTTTTTAAACTCGAATTTCAATTTCGCAGAAATCTATTGGGTATACATCATGTTAAAGTCAAAGTTAAGAAATTGTATTACTTTTTAGAGCTACGACAAATACATATATTTAAATCATATGTATCAATCAGTCAGAAATATATACTAAAAGTTATTTATTTAATATACGAACAATAATGATGAAAAATAGTTCAATATTGTAAAAGTATTCAAATAAATTCAATTAATTTATAGATTCCATTTATAAATGCATTCCCTATCTGTATTTAAAGTTCACTTTTTATTATTAATACAATCTTTTTAGTTAAATTTCAAATAATATACAAATATTGAATCTTTGTTATTATAATAAATAATAAATAGTAATTAAACTCATTTGTATATATTTGTTTGGCTCTTTCGATTCAACGCACTATAGAATTTTATTTCATAACTTACCTCTTTTTACTATAATACTGCAATTGTTAAATTTGGTTAAAAATTTTGATAGCTACAGCATCGTAAAGTTAAGACCCATACAAGTATGTAACCCTTCTACATACTTTTATACTTTCTTTAATATCAACAGTATTTCAACTGAATGACCAACTTAGTATACCCTCAAGCTGTGGTCAGAGTTAGATGAAAACTGGAACTCGGCTGGTTCGTCAGTTTATTGATTTTGCTTTGGCACATAAATTTTGAACGGCAGAGAAAAACTTTCGTTTGGGTTCTCGATTTTTTTTTGGGGGGCATTGGGCTTTCTTTTTTATGCAAATGCATAAAAAGTGTCATGATTACCGTGTTTGTTTGCCTGGGAAAGGACGACCTGCAGCATCAGTATGAGGGAATTTCTGACCCAGGACTAACCTCTTGAGCAGCCTTTTGGAATGTCTCGTCGCCCCCAGCTACCAACTCCATTTGTTTGTGTTGAGAGATTTGGACAAAAATTGCTCCATATTTGAGCATATGTTAGGTTTTCCTTATAGTCTCTGAGTGTGTCTGTGGCCTGATAATTGAAATGGTTCCCCAAGGACACGTTAGCCTACGTCAGCCGTCTCCATCTCCATCTCATCATCTTTGTCATTCGTTCTTGTGCCTGCCTTTATTTATTTAATTTTTGAATTTGTATTTATTTGCGTAGCGTCTTGTGTATGCCTGAATAAAGCACTGGGAAGTGAACTGTTGCCTGCATATGAATCACATTAAATTATACTTACTAGTTGTGAAACGAATATCACAAATATTTTATTCTCTAAAAATAAATAATTTTAAAAAAGCTGAGCATAAATTTATGAAATATAGCACAGAATCTACAACACAAAATTCTTGAAAACACATAACGAGATACTTAGAAGATATTTATATTATTTAGGCAAAAGTTTATAAATGTTCAGTACAAAAGAATGCATTTAATTTGAGTGTTTTGGTTAGAGACGATAATTATTTAAATAATTTAATAACAATATATATGTTTTCAAATGTTTAATAGTATGATAGAAATATGTTTAATTTAGCCAAGTTTTTCAATAATACTGTATGATTGTGAGATTGCACTACATACTGATGATTTGGTTTAAAGACTCATGAAAACCTTACACAGATCAAGAAAGGCAAATTTATATATTTATATAATTTAGTAACACATTCAACTTATAGGTAAAATACTGATTATTTGGTTTACAGACTCCTGATTACCTTACACAGATCTAGAAAGTCAAATGAATATATTTATATAAATTAGTCACACATTCAACTTATAGGTAAAAAGCGTTATTACACTGTTATTTCCTATTCATATAAGGAATACAGAGAATACATCACTCGATTTATGAATGCAGCTTGCGGTATCTTATTAGAAATGTATAAACTTAATATACTCGTACCTTTCCCATTTATCCGAAACTTACATGCGAACCATCGAACCATTTTTCATTTCTGTTTCACACATAAAATATCCTCGCACGCCCCGATGCCTTTGAAACTACTCCCCGTCTGGAGGGACGCCTTGTCAACTGGTTTGAAAAATAGATTTTTACGGGCTTAGTTGCGCATCGTCAGACACAACGACGCCGAGGAGAAGAAGGATAAAGTGGAGGATAACGGCAAGGACGAGCGGCGGACTGGCTTTGGCAATGTGGACAATAACGCGGCAAGAGACAGGGAAGGGGACGTGGACGTGGACGGGGACAAATCCCGCGGGCGTTCCCTTTTGTGTCTCACTCGCGTCATTTAAAAGACATTTGCCTGTCATTTTATGCCGTGTTTGGCACAGTTTTCCACGGCAAAACTTTTTGCTTGCCAACAATGAAGGGGGCGTACGGGGGCGGGGAATGATTGGAATGACAGTGTCATTAGTTTGGCATTGGCAACACATTGCCAATACATTTGCAGCAGGTGCAGTGTGCCAAGCGAAGTGCCAAACAAAAAAAAAACAACGACAAACCAACAACTTTTCTAATGATCAATAAGCGTTGCGAGGCCGAAAATTAGTTTAATTTAATTGCAAAATGCGCAGTGTGCGATTTGCCAAATGTATGCAAATTATAAAAGCCGAACAAACCGACTGCAGTCTGGCGTTAATTTAGCAAATCGAATTGCATGGCATTAAGCTTTAATTAGCCTCGTGTGTGCGGAAACATTGCGAATACGAATATGGAATTGCAAATCCTTCAACAAAAAAGCGCTGCACATAATGTTAAATTTATTACTTAAACCATTTGTACAATGCGGCTCAAGCATAACCCTGGCTTTAGCTCGGGCTCTCGCTCTCTGAATGTTTAACCCCTTTCTGAGCTCCCGGAGGCTTTGGTTTGGGCTTGGGCTTTGAGTTTTGCCGTTGGCTTTCGCCGAATGAACGCGAAATGCACGCGGCCAAACTTCAAAAGCGCAGCAATGCCCCATTAGGAACACGCTCCTATAAGGAGTTGTTGTTGCTGGGATATTCATAGTTAAGGGTATGGGATTCCCAGCTTCGTTGCATAACATAAAAGTTTGCTAAAGTGGCATTAACTTGAGAGGCTACGCCAGCAACGCAGCGTATACGCAATATTTGAGCGGTAAGAAATGTGTAGAAAAGGATAAAGAGAAATGATTGTTATGAAAGTATATACGCATTAGTCTATACTCTGTGTACCCTATTCTTAATACCCTACACTTAATACTCAACACTATTGACTCTATGAACTGTACTCTATGATTTAGACCATATAAACCCCTTAAAAAGATTCCAAACATGACGTGATAGCTGAAGAAAATATGACTTATTTAAAACCTTTATAAAGCAAGTAAATTTAAAGATTGGAAATTATTTAAATACAAATGAATAGTCTTACAATTTAAAACAATTTGAGCTAGATTCCAATAACTTACACAGAAAAACAAATAAAAATCATGTTGCAATTTAAATACTTTAACCATAACCACATACCTTTCCACACTATAGAGTATGTATCACTAAATTTCAAATGAAAGTTAACATAACCTGAGTTTACAAAACTCAAGCTGCCTCAGTTGTTGCGTAATAAAATGCATGTGTGTGTGTGTGTGTGTGTGTACTTGAATGTAACTCACATGTTTACGTTTAACTGTGCTATTGTTATTACCACAAACTCGCACATACATAAATACAGTAAAGGAAGTGAGCATGTGGGGTAAGTTTTCACTTATGCAATTTTTACCATAAAAAGTATATTGCAGTTTTCATAGCATACTTTCTAGCGCATTTAGATTTCTGTGGGGAAATGTAAACTTCAAATACGACGACATGAATTGTGAAAAGAAATTCAAATTGCTGTAGACAATTAGGAATAAATTAAATGTGTCTCATAACAACTAAGGACTCCTCTTGTTTTCTCAATTAAATATGTATTATTTTGATTATTGTTTGTTTATTGAGTTTTCCAACGCTACAAGGATTTCCGTACTTTAATTGTATTTAAAGTACATACAAAATACAGAAATGCACACAAATCATATAACCAAGTGTTCGATTTAGAATTAAGAGCTGATAAAGCTATTTGGCTGCCAGGGGCGGCTCATTAATTATACCATAGATTAGGGGAAGTTTAGTTAAGTCGTTCCGCACCAACAATATGAAAGGTACATTCACACGGAGCAGCACATCGTAACCGGATCTATACAATACGGCGAGTGAGGCTGCAGCCGCTTGTGTGCCGCGCTCACCGACATTGAAGTCAAGTGCGTGGAAAATTTGGGAAACTGTCATATGGGAAGGAACCTTTGTTGCAAAGGATCCTCTTTTGGCAGCTTCTTTATTTTTGAAAGTCTGTAGGACGTCGAAGATGCTGCTAATCCCCATGTTTTGCAATGGCTCGCGAAGCTTGATAGATTCAGCCAAGTGCATCTTTGGGACTATGACAATTACGGAACGTCTTCTCATTTTCTTAATCATATTCTCAATTGCGTCCGCTGTTAAAGATTCCTGTAAGTGCAACAAACGCTCTACAGACGACTTTATGGGTTGTATAATGTACATTGTCATCATGTTTCCATCGTAGGGTAAGCCTACAATGTGACAGCCAAGTTCCCTGTTCAGATAATAGGGAAAGGCGCCGGCTCCGGTCATAAAGAGTGCTTGCACCGATTGATCGACATCGGTGCCATTAGGATAGAACTTTTGCACCTTGGTAAGTCCACCAATGAAGTCCATCTCCCAAGTCGCATTAATCGATAGTACAGTCACAAGTACATGGCTGGTCACCTCAGTAAATTCATTCACTACCATCTCATCTATTTCGCTATTTGTCTGAAGATCTATCCATATGTTGATGGTGTTTGTCGACTCGACGGGATGGTTTTGGAAATCGACCGACAACAGTTCCATATTGTACTTTTGAGAAATTGCTGCACTGTAGTTAGAAGTTAACCTATTATTACGCATATACTGCTTTTTCCACTTAACCCACCTGTGTTCTGGGCTCATTTTAAAGCCACGTTGTACGAAAAATCCATTAGCTACTCGGACTTCTTGTGTTCCATTTCCAAGCATTACATATGTACGCAGACTATTATCCGTACTGTCACTTTGCCAAGGATCTTGATGACGCAATGGAGATGTGTTCTCCTTGATTTTCTGCTCAACTTCCTTCAACATCAGACCAAATTGATCATGAAGCTTACGTACATCAATTTGGCCAAACAAGGAAGACAGCTCCGTTAAACTTCGTTCTTTGGCACCAATCATCAGCGATGTCAGAGAGGAAATGATACTTAATGGTGAGAATATTAATGTCTTGTGATAATCTGTGCTCATCTCTTTGCCTAATTTAAGTCCGAAGCTCAACACTTTACGAGCGATGTCATCTGAGACAACTAAATTTACTTCACTAGGAGGTTTTTCAATTGAATTTCCAGAGGAAAAGAGGCAAGCGATGGCCACAAGAAAGTAACATAATAAGTACATTATTCTGCGAAGTTTATATATCCGAAAATGTACAAGATGAATCACCAACTGAGCAACTCTACTCTACTGTCTCTGAGCTACTGATCTACTTAGTTACTGTACCTTATTTCATTATGTGTTACATATTTTCTTTTATCAACGTTTTAGTTTCGCTTGAGAAGTGTGACAATCCAAGATTTCAAATTACCAGGAAATTGCCATTAAATATAGAGACATTTCCATTGGCCAAAGTACTTTACAACCTAAGATTATTAATAACAAAACTATTAATAATTTAGCATATACCAAAATCTCTTAGCCTCTATCGAAATGTTAAAAATATAAACTGTGGAAAATTGATCCCTTCTTTTTCCTTTATTTATATAATATAATATAATGTTATATTATAATATAATATTCACTAATGTTTTCGCTTAATTAGTTTGTTGACTTGGCGGCTCATTAATTATACTATAAAATAATGCAAGTTTCGTAAGATCATTACGTATTAATAATATAAATGGCGTATCAACGAGGAAATTCACATGAGGTCCCATTGGATAGGATAGATAGTTTATAAAGACGGCCGAGGCGGCAGCTGCTTCGGTTCCCGTCTCATCGATATTGAAGTCAACCTTGTGAACAATTTCCGAAATAAATAGATCAGCACCAGAAGTTGCTAAATGCATTGATTCGGCCTGGCGTTGGGCGTCCAATATTTGTAAGCTTCCAATAACATCTGGCTGAAAAGGAGGTAGGTTTTTTTCTCTGGTGACAATCAGTGATAAATCGTTTTGTGTGGGAGTAAACATGCCCCCAATGCCCATGCTCTGTAACAATTCGCGTAACTTGATGGACTCGGTAATGTGCATCTTTGGAAAGACTACGTTGGCAGAGATTCTTCTCATTTTGCTAATCATCCGATCAATGATATCCGCCGTCAACTTTTGCTGCAGTTGCGCCAACCGTTCGACTGATGATTCCAGCGGTTTTATCACATACATTGTTGTCATGTGTCCATGATAAGGAATTCCGATAATGTGGCATTTAAGTTCCCTATTCTCATAATAGGGATAGACAGCATCTCCAATCATAGCTTCAATGGATAGCACTGGCTGGGAGCCCAATCCATTGGGATAGAATTTATGTTTTCTGGTTACGTTACCAATGAAGTCAGTTTCCCAATTTGCCTTAAAATACAATGTATTGACCAGTACTATGAGTGTACTCGCATCGATATTGTCCGATATTATGTCTGTAATTTTTCCCTTTGTCTGCTCATTCACCCATGCATTGATTATGTTCTTCGCTATAGACGAATCTTTCTCGAAATCAAGAGAATGTGCTTCCGATTTATAGTTTAAAGTTAGGGCTTGCCTAGGAGAAAATAAATCGTTTTCAATGAATCTAAAGGTTACCTTCATTTAACATACCTGTAATTTGGATTAATGCTGAAGTCCTTCTGTACAAAGAGTCCATTGGCCACGTGTACTTCGGGTAGTCCAATGCGGTCTTTTGGATACGTCTGCAAACTGTCGCTGTGCCAACTATCCAAATGGCGAGAAGATCCTTCCCCGACTAGCTGCTGAACATCATTCAGCATCATGCCAAATTGCTCATGTAGGGTCACCATATCCGATTGTCCGAACAAGGAAGACAGCTCTAAGTGACTGCGTCCCTTGGCACCCAGCAAAATCATCGCCAGGGCGGACATAATACTCAAAGGCGAGAAAATTAATGTTTTGTGATAATCGGTATTCATCTTTTGTGTAAGATTCAATGCGAAGCTCATCACACTTTGAGCGATGGCATCTGAAGTGGCCACGTCGACTTTACCATGTTCCACTTCGGCTTTGGATACGCCAATGGCAAACAGGCAAACCAGGGCCAAGGATACGGAACAACTCGAAAGCAACATTCAGTTAGGTTTATTTAACAGCAAATATATAGAATGAGCCACAAATATACCCCATTTATAGCTTAGAAACTGATCTTGTCACGCTAATTCGACATACATTTTTAGTTTACCATGAAACACTGATAACAGAAAACTACGCGACTCGAATATGCCCTATAAACTAAAGAACCATGAATATATCAGCAGAAATATGTTTACAATAAGAACTGACATGTTGCAATCTGAGATATATTTCTCAATACCTAATAATAATTGCATTACAACTTAAGACAACTAAATTTACTTAACTGGGAGGTTTTTCAATTGAATTTCCAGAGGAAAAGAGGCAAGCGATGGCCACAAGAAAGTAACATAATAAGTACATTATTCTGCGAAGTTTATATATCCGAAAATGTACAAGATGAATCACCAACTGAGCAACTCTACTCTACTGTCTCTGAGCTACTGATCTAGTTACTGTACCTTATTTTATTAGGTGTTAATAATTTTCTTTTATCAACGTTTTAGTTTCGCTTGAGAAATGTGACAATCCAAAATTTCAAATTACAAGGAAATTGCAATAAATATAGAGACATTTCCATTGGCCACAGTAGTTTACAACCCAAATTAAATTTAATTATTAATAATTTAGCATGTTAAAAATATAAACTGTGGAAAATTTATCCCTTCTTTTCCTTTATTTATATAACTGCTGCACAAATTCACTAATGTTTTAGCTTAATTAGTTTGTTGATTTGGCGGCTCATTAATTATACTATAAAATAAGGGAAGTTTCGTAAGATCATTCCGTATTAATAATATAAATGGCGTTTCAACGAGGAAATTCACTTCGGGTCCCGATTTACTTAGAATGGCGGCCGAGGCGGCAGCTGCTTCGGTTCCCGTCTCATCGATATTGAAGTCAACTTTGTGAACAATTTCCGAAATAATAAGATCAGCACGAGGAGTTGGTAAATGCATTGATTCGGCCAGGCGTTGGGCGTCCAACATTTGTAAGCTACCAATAATATCTGGCTGAATAGGAGGTACACTTTTTTCTCTAGTGGCGATCAGTGATAAATCGAATTGTATGGGAGTAAACATGCCCCCAATGTCCATGCTGCGTAGCAATTCGCTTAACTTGATGGACTCGGTAATGTGCATCTTTGGAAAGACTACGGTTGCTGAGACTCTTCTCATTTTGCTAATCATCCGATCAATGATATCCGCCGTCAACTTTTGCTGCAGTTGCGCCAACCGGTCGACTGATGATTCCAGCGGTTTTATCACATACATTGTGGTCATGTGTCCATGATAAGGTATTCCGATAATTTGGCATTTCAGTTCCCTATTCTCATAATAGGGATAGGCACCTGCTCCAATCATAACTTCAACGGGTAGCACAGGCTGGGAGCCCAATCCATTGGGATAGAAACGATGTTTTCTAGTTGCTTTACCAATGAAGTCAATTTCCCAATTTGCCTTAAAATACAATGTATTGGCCAGAATTATACGTGTATCCGCATCGATATTGTCCGATATTATGTCTGTAATTTTCCCCTTTGTCTGCTCATTCACCCATGCATTGATCATGTTCTTCGCTGTAGACGAATCTTTCTCGAAATCAAGAGAATATGCTTCCGATTTATAGTTTAAAGTAAGGGCTTGCCTGGGAGAAAATATATTGATTTCAATAAATCTACAGGTTGCCTTTTTCACATACCTGTAATTTGGATTAATGCTGAAGCCCTTCTGTACAAAGACTCCATTGGCCACGTGTACTTCGTGAAGTCCAATGCGGTCTTTTGGATACGGACGCAAACTCTTAGATAAACTGTCGCTGTGCCAACTATCCAATTGGCGAGCAGGTGAAGATACTTCCCCGACTGGCTGTTGCAGATCATTCAGCATCATGCCAAATTGCTCATGTAGGGTCACCATATCCGATTGTCCGAACAAGGAAGACAGCTCTAAGTGACTGCGTCCCTTGGCACCCAGTAAAATCATCGCCAGGGCGGACATAATACTCAAAGGCGAGAAAATTAATGTTTTGTGATAATCGGTATTCATCTTTTGTGTAAGATTCAATGCGAAGCTCATCACACTTTCAGCGATGGCATCTGAAGTGGCCACGTCGACTTTACCATGTTCCACTTCGGCTTTGGATACGCCAATGGCAAACAGGCAAACCAGGGCCAAAGATACGGAACAACTTGAAAGCAACATTCAGTTAGGTCTATCCAACAGCAAATGTGTAGAATAAACCACAAACTGGACAATGTTAGGCCACGTTTATAGCTTAGAAACTGATCTTGTCACGCTTATTCGACATACATTTTTAGTTTACCATGAAACACTGTTAACAGAAAACTACGCGACTCGAATATGCCCTATAAACTAAAGAAACATGATAGAATATATCAGCAGAAATATGTTAACAATAAGAACTGACATGTTGCAATCCTAGATACATTTCTCAATGCATAATAATAATAGCATTACATATTGTATAGACTCTAAATCAAACATATAAATTATAAATGTTGCGAAAAGAAAGATATTTATTTTAAAATAATTCATTTGAAATCGATTAATCCTTTCAAACGAAAATTATTATAAAACAGTATTAATATTATGAGATTTTTCTCTAATTAACTTAAACATCAAGAGATTTCATTTACAGAGCGATCACTGTATGAGTATTTCGAAATATAAATTGTTTTCTTGCATAATGTTGTGCTAATTTTCTTTTCACTGTTATGAGCGTTTAAGCAAAACTTTGCACTTAAAAATATATATATAAAATATAAAAAAATAAAAACGAAAGCGTAAAACGTTCGTTGGGTAAGCATAAAATTATTATCAACCCGCGCAAGGACACTAGCTACAACAACAACAATAACAATAACAACAACAACCGCACGCAATGTTGTAAGTAAAACAAATATAAAGTTTTTTTCGCTTTTGTTTTTGTTGCTCTTTAGCAGACATTTTTCGGACGCAGTTTCGTATGGCGACGTTGCTAAATGAACCGAGAGAAAAAATTATCCAAAAAATACAAAAAAAAAAAGAGAAAAATAAAATAAAAAATTCATATCAAGTAGAAAAGTTTGACATGAAGCACACCGCTGATTGTATACTCTGCCATCGAGTAAATTATACTCTGTTGTCGAACATTCAGTAAACAGTATTAGATTCTATTTAGAGAAAAGCCTTTAATGCAAGGTTTTGCATTTTCTTCTGATTCTTGTGAGGAAAGCAAAGATACTGTATTAAAGCAAGTAGTTCCTTTTGTATTTAGATCTTGTTTTCATCTAATATCATGAGTCTTAAATTAAGGTATATGTTCTATGTTTATATTGGCTTACATATTGCTGAATACTCTCTATACTCTTCACACTTTGTGGGACAACGCGATAAATGTGTGTTTAAAAGCAGTCGGCAAAGTTGAGCGTTAAAAACATTTCAACACTTGGCGCACATGGTGTCACAACAGCTACAGCAACAACAACAACAATAACACTAACTAAAACAACAATATGAGAGCCAAAGGAACAGATACAACGACACATGACCGAAGCGTGGGGCAACCACAGTGACAACAAAACAAAACAAAAAAAGAAAACAACAGCAAACTGTTTGGCGGTGCTTATTTTTTATGACTGCCTCGGTCCGGTCTGGTCTGATGTGGTCTGATGAGGGGTGTAGTCCAACCGAGGGTCGGTCCATATCCATGTCCGTTCTTCGTCCTTGTCCGCATCATTGTGCAGTAATTTTCATAAATTGCGTCCCCGACTATTAGCGTTACTTCTAACGCCGCGTTGTAAGCATAACAACCACATTCTTGTTTGGCCAACAACAATTTGACTCTCAGATCTGGGATAAAGGCAAGCGGAGAAGCGAAGAAAAGAGACTTTAGATATACGTGAAAAGATAGGAAAATAAATTTATTTATCATGCAAATGTGACAAACCAGGCAAAACACACACATATTCAGATCAACTGACAGTATGACAGGTTGGCAGCCCCACTGTCAGTCAGTCAGTCAGTCAGGCAGTCAGTCAGTCAGACATGCATTCATTCATGCATTTCTTTAGTCGAGTCTGATCTGTTCAAGCGTGATTCGAACCGCGAGGCGGTATATGAAAATATTTCGCTTGTTAACTTTTTAAACAGGAGCAAGAATAAGAGTCAGCAACTGGCCCACAGGCAACCAGCCCCCCCCCCCTCCCCCTCCTATCGTAACTACTGGCAGACAAATGCTGAAATGTGGAACACACGAGCAAACTGCACAAAACTGAAAGTAAAAGCAACGAGAAACTGAAGACTTGCCAGTTGCAACTTGAGGTTGCAAGATGGCGGGGCTGGAAGTTGTAGTTGAAGCTGTAGAGTTGTCTGCCGATGTGCGGGTGCAGTTTAAATTGAAACCCAGAAGGGAAAAACAAACTGGAATATTTAATATGTTATGCAAAAATGCGTTCGACGTTCGTTGGGGAAGCTAAAAGCTGTTGCATTGTATGTATGTATGTAAGTGCAGTCAGTGTGGCAGTCAGTGTGGCAGGCAGTGTGGCAGGCAGCAGCAATACGTTTAAGATAACAGTAGTCACTATGAAAACAAAAACAAAGAAATACACAAGCACAACAGCAGCAAGAGCAATAACAACAATTTTATAGTAAGCGTTACTGTCAGCGAGGAAAATTCCAAAAGTTTCTTAAATTTCGAATAGTTAGATAAGCAAATGGAAATTTAATATAACAATGCGTACTGTCAAACTTTATCTTAAATACATACGATACATTAAATGACTGTAGTTAACATATTGATAAATGTTTTGATACACATGCGGATAAATGAAAAGAGAGCCTGTTCAAATCGCTCTTGCTTGCATAAATATAGATTAAATTGAAAATGCTAACACAAATTTTAAGCAAATAAACTCTACAATTCTTTAAAAGCTCTCTGATTTATCTTTATTCTATTAGCAACTGTTTGAACAGCCCTCGTAACCGGGCTGTCATAGTTTCGGCATTTCTATCAGTCACTTTCGCGCATGTTTCCTATCCCGCTTTCAGTCAATTTATCCCCATTTCCATAGCACTCCTTATTTTGAAGTTGTTCCCTGAGCGCTGTCAAGCAAAAGAAAAACAAAAACAACAATTTATGTTAAGCATGTCGAATTGCATATACCCTTTTTAAACGAATATAAAAATGACATTTAAAGTGGTAAATGGATGAACTAACACTGGAAATGGATTGAACTAAATTCTAGTTAAACATTTTAAATAATAACCTTGTTAAATTTCAAATAATCATATAACAAAACATAATGTTGAAATTATCAATGCTAGATATATTTATAAGCCAATAAGTTTGCCTAAGAGCTTAAATAGTATTTTAAAGCTTATTATTTACTTACTAATATGGGAATTTATGTTTATAGATAAATGTAATATTAAGTCTACTGTCTGCACTAAAGAACTTCCATAGAAATCACTAACTAGAACTAAGAAACAAAAACAGACTCTAACAGATAAACAATTTCTATGGATCAAACGAATTTATCCCTTGGAAAACTGAACCCCCGAAGTAAGAGTATTTAGTTGCAGCTTTATTGCAATTTGATCAGCTGAAATGACAACAATAAGAGCAACAACAGATGCCAACCACGTGGGACACACACACACACACACACACCTCTTCCTCATCGTGTTTGCATTAATATTGCACATGCAAAATTGGAAATAACTGATGGATGCCGTCAAAAAATGCTGCTGCCACGCCCATGTCCCGCACAGTCCGCTCCCTAAGTGAAGCGCGCGGCGACAGTTGCGGCAAAAGAAATAAAAACACTCACACATATAGGTAGCAGGGGGAGGAGGCGTGGCAAGTAGTGCATTCCTGACATTAATAAATCGATGTATGAAATTCCTGCTGCAGTCCAAAAGCCTCCCCCCAAATCTGACCCCATCGACAAGCTGCAACAGCCTGCGGGTCACTTTAGGCCACCCATTTGACAAAAGCATGCCACAACACACACTCGCACACACATATGCATTCACCGGCACTTTGCCGTACACACACACATACAAACACACACACACACACATACAGACATGCATTTTTAATTAATTTCATGCAATTTGTATGAGTCGAGGTCGAGAAGAGGCAGAGGCAGAGGCAGAGGCAGAAGTTCGTGGGGGCAGGCAACGCTCTGCAATTTGCTAGGGTTAAGCCGATAAGTGCATTTTTAATGTAATCCAATGAATTTTCTATTACATTTTAATTTAAAATAACAAAAAAAATAAAATACGAGCAGCACAAAGCGGAGAACGAAGAGGAGGCAAAGAGTATTCGTAGTTGAGTAGTTGGCAAAGAGTAAATAAAAAAGTGAACAGCAGACGGTCGCGCTTTTTGGTCAAAGTAATTTGATTAAAGATTTAGATTAATCGTTTTATACTACAGATTTAATGGCATACAAATCTCTTTTGCAACGCGCTTCACAGTTCCACATCAATCATGTCCAAAGTTTCCCTTGATTTTCATATTGATATCTTCACTAAACAAAAAAAAAGAAACTATTAATTAAGCTAATGGTCGGAGCGATAGAATGTAAGCTGTCCATGGTCTCCATGTAAATAGTATAACTAATGAGTTAAGTGGTTTTTTGCACTGCTTCCATCGACAACATTCCTTTTCAGCTATTTTTCCACATGTTTGTTGATGTAAAACTATTGTGCGATTGAATAATTGAGTCTGATACGAACATTCAACATTCGAATCAATTACAAAATACAAACACAAATAAAACAAAATATATAAATATGTATCCTATTATATTACTATTAGTTCCATTTGAACTAAATTTTAAATAATTTGCAACTGTCCACTTTTACTTTAGGATAATCACATAAATATGCATGTATTCTGATATTTTATTTTTAAATAAATAAATTAAAATAACATTTAAAATAAATTTATTTATTAATTTATTAAATAAATTAAAATAACATTTAAAATAAATTTATTTATTTAGGTTTTAAACGCAAGCATTTATATAAAAAACTGCTACGAGTTTAGCAACAACAGTGTTTGTCATTCTTCATTCTCATGTTAGCCATGACCATCTGTCCGTCCATCCATCTGTCCGTCCGTCTGTCCCTCTGACCGTCCGTCTGTCCGTCTGACCGTCCGTCTGACCGTCCGTCTGACCGTCCGTCTGTCCGTCCGTTTGTTCGTCCGTCTGTCCGTCCGCCTGTCCGTCCGTTTGTCCGTCCGTCTGACCGTCCGTCCGTCCATCCATCTGTCCGTCCATTCATCTGTCCGTCCATCCATCTATCCGTCCGTCTGTCCGCCTGTCCGTCCGTCTATCCGTCCGTCTGTCCGTCCGTCCGTCCATCAGTAAGAGTGCCTAGATCTCAGAGACTATAAGAGCTAAAGACACCAAATTTGGTATGTTGGTCCGTATATGGACTAAGTAGAATTAGTTTGTGTTAAAACTTTGCAACGCCCTCTTCCGGCTTCGTAAGTCGAAAACAAAATTTTTGAAATCCCATATAACTAGAATTATCAAAGATATAGTATAAAGAATATAGATATATAGAATTTTGGCACACAGTACAAACATTGGGGTCCTAATGTATCCTGAAAATTTCATTGCGATCGGATTATAATTTCGGTAGTTATTCAAAACACAATACCAATACTCAGTGTCGGGCCAATGGAAGAAGAAGAAAACACTGAAGTTACAACACACTTAAGGGTCTTTGCCCATTTTAGGGAATTAATGAAAACCTCAAGAACGAAACAAGTTATTTGAATATAGTTTTATTCTATCCTATTATATATTATTTAATATTCGATATAACAAGTTTGTAAAATTGTTAAATGCATACAGCAGCTGCTTGACATTGATGTATTTATGTTTACAAGTTATCTAGACTGACGCTTGGCTGGGCATTTAAAAGATTTCCCCTCCCGATATATTTTTCTTACGCTCATTTGAGTGTTATTACCAAAACCATAAAAATCACACTCATCTGCTGCTGATATTACTTATATAAGTAGGTATACAGCGTATTTCTGTTGCTTTTGGCGCCGTTTTGGCTACAAAACAAATTCATCAAAAAATGCGCATACTTCATTTACGGCCAAACAATTTTATAACCAATTTTTATGATGGTAGCCAAAAAAAAAAGCGTACCCGCACCCATCCATGCCTCCCCCCCCCCCCCCAATTTGAAGCCAACAAAAACTCACAAACATAAAAAATGATGTAAATTTTTTAAAAATGCCAACTTGTTTACAAATAAATAGCCCGGTTTTTTGTGCAAATATTAGGGAAGAGCCCGAAAGCAGCCAAAAAACGAAAAAACAAAAGAAAAAGAAATGGGAAAAAAACGAAATTTTAATCCCAAGCAAACGCCAACACTCGAGCAACTGTGGAGCTGCTCCTGGACTGAAAGCGTTTTGCTTGCTCCTACTCCTCCTACACAGATTTATCTCGCTTAATTTACCGTTATTTGGGCATCAGCTTTGCAACAATGCAAAGTGTACGAAGGGAGGTAGGACGGGTGTAAGAAAATACAGGAAAAACAAAATAAAAATAAACCTTCGCATGGCCCATAAAATTTCATTAGCGTCATATTTTCAAATAATTTTCTTCTTATTTTGCGCTACCTCTAGCATGACCTGAACACCCCGCACTCCCCGCAATCGCCGCACCCCACCAAAATAAATGCCACAATCCTCGAATCATCCTCTATTATAGAGTGTCCCTTGAGTCAGTGACTCAGACTCAGACTCTGACGCTGTCGTCTGTCGCCTGTTGCGGCTGAGTGGGCGTCTGCTAAGGTATAATCATAATTTGAAATTGCTCATTCGAATCTTAGATTGGATTAAGTGCGAATTAGAACATCAATAAGGCGGACGCGGAGGCAGAGGCTGAAGTCGAAGGCGACGTAACGCAACATTGACGACAATGCGCCAGAAAGGGATCAAAGCGGATTTGCCATCACATATTTATTTGTTCGGGAGCTGGAGGAGTGGCAATAGGTGTAAATGTGACAAAATGTTCAGTGGGTGTGCGATTGTGTGTATGAGTGTATGTGTGTGTGTGTGTGTGTGCATGCAGCAAGGTGTTCAAGCAAGCGAGTCAATGAGCACCGACAGTTGTTTAACTGCGGCGCCTGAAACTATGCAGCATTAAAATACTTAAGAACCAAGTAATTGAAATCGAGAGCTGGTAGAGTTTGATTATGGCTTATACTTAGTATAATACTTCATGAGATTCATGATATTGCTAACTAGAATGGATAAAATACTCAGTTCTATTTAATTGTATTTCCTTATTCCAAACAACAAAAGAAATGCCTCCACTTTTTAGTATCGAAACAGTTAACTAAAATGTAAATTTAAATTCCTTTAACTTTGATAATATATTTCTGTTTATGGACAATTGATAACTAAACTGGCTGGTACACTTGCTGGCTATTCAAAAACCTTATAATTTTTCCCAGCAAAATCCCAACTTCTACCATTGATCCGTTGCTTTGCATCGCTTGCATTTCAAGTTCCGTTCCCTAATAGCTTTAGAATGTTGCAAACCCTAAGAGCAATGTTGTGTAACTTTTCTTTTTATTTTCCCTTTTTTTTTGGCTCATCAAGCTGGAAACATGCGACAAAAGCCGCTGGGCAGTGCGCATAGAGAGAAGTTCGTTTTGTGTTGTTATCAATGCACTGGGAAAAGTTGGGCGACGGCATTACGCACATTGGCAGCACAAGCCTTTAGGGATAACACACACACAGACACGCACACACGCACACACAATGCATCCCGAGTCAGCCAACTAACAAATTATCTCTGCATGTGTGCATCACTCAAAAGTCTAGAGCCATGTGTGTTTCAGGGGCGTAGAACTGGAACTGATGCCATCTCAAGCATGCGGTCAACAGCAGCACTAACAACAACAACAACAACAACCACAACCAGAACAACAACAACAAGTATATAACCAAAGCCATCAGCTCAACGCTGTTGTCTGGGAAATTAAGAACAATCCCGAGCAATTTCCGGTACGAGAAACTCAAAAATTGTTCAACTTTTAGGTCCGTTTGGTTCTCGGTCTCTTTTTAAAGTTGGGTTGGGTGTTAATGGAGGGTACAAAAAGCAAACAACTTTTGCAGTTTTCAGTGCCCTACAGCGATTACATGTGCGGAAGTCGTTGTCGTCACAGCGATCATATGATAATGATGACAAAGCTAAGCTTCGACAGCTAATTTAACGTTGTGCAAAGAGTTATTATTTTCGATTAAGAATATGTTTTATTTTTTAAAAGGAAACGAATGAAACTTTTCATATGCTAAGTTTAATTTTAATAGAAAATGTTCGCCGCACTCGACAGCGCATTTGCATGTCGCCAAAACTGAATTGGTAATTTTAGCCCAGCCTCCTCATTGTTCTAATGCTATGCATGTCTCCTAAAGCTTTGAGCTGATTTATACTTCATTCAAAGTTAATTTATTAGAAAATAGCTGGACAAGTTATTATCTAACCGAAGCGTGTGGAGACGACGACCAACCATATCAGCATTGGGTCTTAGCTAAAGCCCAGCAAACATTTTATGCCAGTGGCAAAGGCGACTTTAAATGAAGTAGAAACTCTCTGCCATAAAATTACGCGCATCGTTAGTGACGATTTGCACCGGACGATGGCAAAGACAAAGGCGAAAAAGGCCGGACAATGACAGGGAAAGAGATGTAGACAGGAATAGGGAACTGGGAACTGGGGACAGCGAGAGGGGATTGAGTGATGGTAATGGAAATGGGAGTGTTCGAAAAGCCATGCAAATGTTGGGGACATTTCCAAATAATGTGAAAAATTTACAACATGCAGCAGAGAAAATTACTTAAATTGTGTTCAATTCATTCAATTCAATTCATTTATTTTCGGATGCTCTGTTGTCCTTGATAGAGCAAAAGTCAAGGGTATGGCAACGCCCCAAATAGCCAAAAGAAAAACTGGCGCAAAGCTTTAAATTACCAAACAGACAGAAAGATCTATATACCTATAATGAATTCAGTTGAATTTTTTATTGACTTCTCTGTGTGTGTGGTAATTTATTAGTAGCCACGCCTTTTTTTGTAGGGGCGTGCTACTTTTTTTTTTTGGCAACACTGGCAACTTTCTCAAAAGCCGTTGTTTGTTTTATCTTGAGCAAGGCCAGAGAGAAATTAATTAACCCAACACTGCGACAATCAGACAGAGGGACAGAGAGACAGTCAGACCCCAAGGAGCCGCTGTAGCACACTTTATCCACCTTTGACCTTTTTTTGGAACGACGTCTGTGGTAACACTACCGACCCGTGTGACCTTGTGCTTTTCCAAAGGAAAAACATATGTCATGACGTCTCTAAATACAGTGCGAGTGTGTGTGTGTGTGTGTGTGTGTAATACCTGTATACCCTTTGCTTTGTATTACAAACGTTTTTTCTTACCCTTTTGTACCAATCAAACGCTTCACTAAGCAAACATATGCCATAAAAGACAAGGGGGCGAAGAGGTTGGAAACAAGTGCAAAGAAATTCAATTAAAATAAATATACAATTAATTGAAATCTGTATGCAAAATGTAATTAGCCCTTCCGTTTGAGTAAAGAAATCCGATTTATGCAAACAGCAGGTAGAATGTATTTGATAATGGCAACAGAACTTTGCATTAAACGGCAATTAAATGAAGCATAAGCCAAGCAAAAGCTATAACACTGCAAAGTCAGTCAATAAACTTGCTATTCAAGCCAAGCTGAAAGGTAAACACAAGCTGAATTGACGAAGATAATTATAAATACATAAACAAATTGCTCATTAACCCGAGAACAGTTTTGATTAATTTTATTTGAGTAAGCTTAACATTTTAATTAATTATTTCCTCAATTACTTATATTATTTGTAGAATAATTTTCTCAGAAAACATGAAGATTTATTTATTTATTGTATTCGCTGTGCAACATTTTTATTGAAGTCTGTTTACAAAATCTGAAAACGATTAATAAAATGAAATTTATACATTATAGCAATTTAAGTCAATTATGTTAATTATAAACCCATAGTTATCGTAATAGTTTTCCCCTTTTGTATATTCTATCAGTTGGGTTTATTCCATTTAATTTACCACTATCGCAATAGATTGGTTTTAAAGCTAATTGAGCATCAATCAATCAAATTCAGTTAAATAAGTTGAGAATCGTAACAGCCCTATGACATTTTTCCATGACTTTGACAATTAACTACCCGTCACAATATCAATTCACACAATCTAGATTTCGCTTTACTATCATCAATATTGATTAATTGTTTTCGAAAGTTATATTAAAATTCCTCCCTTCTTCGCTTTTCCCAATTGCATTCTAAGTATATTCCAATGAAAAATGTGACTTACTTGAATGTTAATTTATAAAATATATTACCAAATCAATTTATACACCTACTTAGAATGCACATTTACCACAAAACTCACAAAATACGAATGGAAATTGCCATTGCACATTATTATTGGCAAGTTTTTTGCCAATGCAATCGGGCAAATAGATATTGATGTTGGCTGCCATGCACCCCATTTGAGTTCAATGGAAATAATCCGTACAGCATTTGGCGCTTGGCACCTTGACAATTTGTATGTTAGAGGATTCAGTATATCAACTAGATCAACTTGTAAACAAAACCGAAGCGAACATCACTGCGAAAAAGGTAAATCGCCAAAAATGCAATGCACATTTTTCAAATACTAGTCACTGGCAACACCCAAAAGCTTTTGGCATTAATATAGAGATTGAGGATGCAGATACATACATACATACATACATAGACATACAGATGCATATACAAATACAGATATAAACTTGTAATTTGAGAGTGGCGTACACAAATTGCCATTTGGCGTAACTGAGAAATGCACTTTTAAGCTGCTGATGTTGCTGTTGTCCTTGGCTCCAGCTATCTGTCAGGACATTTTGTTTTTTGTATCAATTCCCCCGGACGTAGAGAGAAGGAAACTATCAAATAAAAATAGGGAATCTTTTGCTTGCAACGAATATTTAGTACGCTTTCTTTGTTAGATGCATTAGACATACAAACATTAAGATTATTTATTTAAGAAAGAATGATTGAGGTTGTTTCAGAGTTGATAATGGAATGGAATGGAATGGCAAATGTCAGCTAAAGTCAATTTCAATGAATATATAATTCTCAACCTTTCTTATTCTATATACCCAAATTACTATAGAGTATAACATACATTGCTAACCCCAAATCAAGTGACGCGTCTGGACGTATGCAACGTTGTTTGTTTTTTAGTTCCAGAGCACATTTCTGACTCGCTAAAACTTTGACTGAATTGCACCTTATATTGAGTGAACTGTGTGGAAAACTTTGCACTGGCTTTGGAAAATTTTATGTTTTTTTTTTTTCTTTGCAGTCGCATCGACAAACAACAGTTACTTAGCATTAGCGCATAGAGCAGAGAACATAGCGCTAAGCGCAACTAAAAGCAAACGCCATGGCACGTAGTAAGTCGAAAAATCCGAGTGGAAATTCCAAGACACAGAAGAGTCTTAGAGTCGAGCCTGATGTATTCGTCTCTCTATGCGTTCCTGCATGTCTGAGGACATAACCAATAGCAACAGCTACAGCAACAGCAACAACTACAACAGCAACAGGCATCAGAGATGGCAAAAGGCAGGTGAAAGCAGCACCTGCAGCGTTGACCTCAGCATCGACAGCTGGAGCAACAAGCAGCACTTAACAAATGGTAAAAGCATCAACAAGCTTCCGCATCCGCAACGGAACGCGACGGCAACGCAAAGGCACAGATAAAATGTCTTAGCTGCTACACCAGCGGCCCACTTGCCTCACCTGCCACCTGCCACCTGCCACTTGCCACTTGCCTCCCTCTGTTGTTGAGCGATTATGCCAAGGAGCTGTTGCCGCTCCCGTTGCCGGTTGCCGCCACTTGAATGGCATGGAGCACGTGTAAAGCGTCTGGAGTGCGTCAGTATGGGATTAGACGACAAGGACGATGGCAAAGACGCGGACGAGGACGAGGACAGTGGTGAGTGGATACCGGCAAGTGGAATGCGAGTGTGAACTAGCCCAGGCGACAAGCCAACACAATTGACGTGCTCTATGTGTGCATAGTGTAAAAAAAAAGTAATGTGAGTCTTTAGTATGACACACGACAAGCATTGCGACATGTCAGAAGTTTGAAAGTTGATAAAAACATGGAAAGGAAAGCAGAAACTCACAAATTTATAAATCCATTTGACTATATTTGCTGAGTACTTATAGACATAGAGACGGTTGCTTTCAATTCAACTGAGAAACTGTATGTATATTTCTTTGAATAAAACTTTTATAGAAATTTCAATTATCACAGCGTGTCAGAATAACTGTTATGGAATAAAGTATAACCAGAGGCTGACCGAAACTTTCAAAGTCTGTTCGTTTCAAATTCAATCATAGATACGTTAATTAAATATAAGCAGTTTAATGTCAGCTTTGATTTTAAAGAAGAAACCACTAAACACAAATGTTATGAGCTTAAAAAACTAAGGAAAAATAAGAAATAATTAAGAAAATAAAAAATTTTTTGTTTGAATTAAATTACAACAAGTCACAAGAACCACATCCTTAGTTTCAGAGGCTATTGAAACCAGTCCTCATACCAAACTCAAATTTGCCTATGCCTTTGAAACACTGAATCGAGTCTTCTACACTCTTATAAAAACCTTAGTTTTCCAGAACAAATAATAATCAACATGCAACTAAATACTTATTTTAATGTATTGAACGTATTTCTAATTTTAAATAAAATGAAATTGTGTAAGTAAATAAATTAGAAGAAGAAGATATTAATGGCAAAACGGAAAACACACAAGAAAGAACAACACAATGGAAAGAACAACTAAAAAAGAATATATTTATTTATATTTATTAATTAAGGGTAATAGTGAATATTTTCTCAATTTGACGCAATATAAACATACAAACAAAAAGAAATAATTGATCAATGAAAAGGCAAAGAGTAAGAATTGATATAAAATGTAATAAATATAAAAGACTCTAAAATACAATAAATACACTCAAATTTTAAATGAGAATATTTGTTTTCTTTTGAAAATTATTGTATAAGCTTAAAATACTTTCGACAATGCTGTCGCCTGGCTGTCGCACTATTCGTCAGCTTTCAAGTGCAACTCAAAGCTAATGCGCGTCTCGTATGTGAAATGAACTTTACATTAAGCATAAGAGAGTAAACGACAAAAGAAACCGCTGCAAAACAAAAGCAGCTGTCTCCCTTCCACCCACTAACCGCGCTCGCCTTTCATTCCGTTCGAAATTTCGCGCTTTGTTTTGTTATGTAATGCATGTTTATGGTTGCTCATCATTAATTTGTCGATGAAACTTATGGCAATATTCCCAGGCGATGTTTACGCAAGCTGAGAGCTTTTGTAAGCGTATGCGTATGTGTTGATGCGTATGTGTGGTTGTGAGTGTGTGTGTGTGTATGTTTGGGCAACTTTTTAGTAGCATTTGGTGCTTTTCTGGGTGCGTGTTATTGTTTGCCAAGTTTTTGCATATTATCAGCGGCAGCAGCAAAAGCAACAACAACAACAGCAACAACAACAGCAACAGCAAAAGAACGAAATGCGTTCATAAAATAATGTAATCTGTTTAAAAACAAACATGTCTTGAGCAATTTCGCGCGGCTAGGGACATATTAAAATGGCACCTAAGAAAACAAACGAAGAACGTCGGGCAAAGAGCCGTTAACAAGAATAAGTTGACAAGAAAACAGCGAGCAGAGAACGAGTGTAAAACGGACCGAGGAGGAACAGAAAACCAAACTGAACTCAACTGACTGCCTTGTGGAAACAAATTTTATGCCAAGATAAGTAAGACGGTGACTGCGACGGCAACGGCGACGGCGACGGCGACGGCGATGACGATAACAACTTTGCCGCTACCGCTGCTGCAATTTTCACGAACTTTTTGAAAATTCATGATGAAAACTAAAAGTAGACAGCAGACAAGGAAGACGACGCTAACGGTAAACGTATTTTGTGTGGCTGCACACGAAAGTTGTGCGGAAAATGCGAACAGCATTTTCTGTATGGATATTGACAAGCTATTAAAGTGATAACTGAACACGCCATTAAATCAAAACAGCGACAAAACATGAAAGCAAACTTGAGTAAGATACGGCAAGTTATGCAGCTTTAAAGCTTTGTCTAATTCAACATGCACAATTAGCAACAACAACAATGAATGCAGTAAGCAGAAGTAAGCATAAAAGCAACAACAACAACAACAACAGCAAAGGAAGCGGAGAGCTTTTGTCGCGCACAAAAAGGGAACTGCAAATGGCGCTGCCGGCGAATGCGTCCATTTTGTATAAAACGAAAAGTTAAGCAAAATTTGTCAAAAGTTGTTAACAACAAATAAAAACCTTCTAAACATGCTTGCGACTCAGCACACAGACTACATGCATAAACATATACTTTTGTTAACATTTTGCAAACTGCGCAATTTGGCCAAATTACCTTATGACGATGCCGGCAAATAGCCTTTGGCCACAACTCTGTTGCCAGCCTCTGCAAACTAATTAGTCTTTTTTTGTGCATTGCATATTATACTATGTATTTATATTATTAACTAGCACGTTTGTTATTTGCAGCACTTAATAATGTTTTTATTTTGTATTTACATTACAGTGTGTTAAATAATTGTTCGGACAAGCAAAAACTCGCATATTTGTGTTTTTTTTAAATAGTCATTTTTATTTTAAACTTTTTCTAGGAACCATAAGAAACTATAATTAAATAAGCAAAACAAAAAAAATATATAACAAAGAAAAAGTAAATTGATTTTTAAAATTAAATATTTGTGCTTTTTTTGGTGAAATTAATTACTTGACTAACTTTATGATTTACTCAAATTATTATTATAAATATGTGGAGAAGAAATGGTTTTAAAACTAAAGCAACTATGGACATCTAATGTTCTCAAATAGATATAATTATATTTATAATACTAAATACTCGCAATATCACAATTCCCTCTCTATATATAACGCAAGACGAATTCACGTAGCATATGAAGAATTCTTGCCTGATCATATGTAATCAAACATTTTTACAACCTTTACTTTAATAAAGTTTAAGGGTCTATTAAGATTGTCAAAAAAAATAAATAAATAAAGAAATAATTACTATTCTTATGACATCAAGACATTAATGGTTTTGAAATAGAATATTATGTAGGGTTTATTTATTCAATTGAGTAAATACAGTATTTTTCATTTTAATATAGAAACTTAGTGATCTTCATTCGTCGTTTGAGCTGATGATTTCGCAACCTTCCACGTCAGCAGCCGAACTGCAACTCCCTTCGGCGTCTCGGTCGCCGAACTTCTTAGGTCGCTCGGTTATGGTGAAGCGAATTCGCCTGCGAGCGAATTCGCCTACGTTGCTTTAGCTCGTTGATGTTGTCTTTGCTCGTTGATGTTGTCTTTGCTCGTTGTTATTGTCTAGGGATTGAAGCATACAGGGCTTGATTTACACTGGGATATACCACCCGACATATTATTTATATGAAACTTTAATAAATTCTAAAGATATAACCAAGTATGTTCATATTTAATAACTTTTTCTCAACTCTGAATTAAGTATGTTTTGAATTTGTATTAAATATATTACATATCGCTAAATGCGTTAGCAGAATAGTACTGATAATAGAGTCTGATATCTCCTGAAACAGCTGTATATCAAGCAATTGCTCCGTTTCTTTTTGGCAAGTGTTTTTCCATTTTAAAATGGAAAATGATTTTGTACTTTGAAAATAATATTACATATTTATTTTACAATATATTTTAAATAAAAGACAAGCGCTTTTTATTTGCAAAATGATAAAATGCTGGTGAATAACATGAAACAGACTAGCAAAATGAAATTACAAATTTACGTATATCATAATTTTTAAGTCCCAATCTATACCAATAACTTTACCTAATCGAACGACCAACAACACAATTGAAAGAACAAACTAAATGACCTACAATCAGTGACTTTGTTTATTCGTTTCCTTTGTTGAGTTGTTCAATTAAACTTATTCTTATACTATTACTATATGCAATACCAATATCAATATTCTGCTTAATTAACTGCATTTACTGCAACGTTTATTGAAATTTGAAATTTAAAGCAAATGCTGAGCAAATGCAATCGGACATTGATATAAATACAGTTAAGGTTTTGCAGCCACTTAGCTAATGCAATTACACTTCAAGTAGCATGGCATTTCACTTAAACTCAGCTCCCCGTCAGCAGAACACAATAAGCTCTTTGTTGCATATTCGCACAGACATGTGTCTGTCCTTTCCTGTCCATTCATTCTGTTGAAGTTAACTCTTTCGTGCAGCATTGTTGAAGCGTAACAGTAAGCAAGAAGTTTCCTTACAGCTTGCCACTACTTAAAATATGAGCACCCATTTCCTATGGTCAAGCAATTGAAAATGATTTCGAACAACAACAACAACAACAGCAGCTGAAGAAGAAGAAACGACAAAGTCAAAACAGACAAAATTTGTCGAAAATCCTGTGAACAAGCAAAGGACAAAGTGCTGCACATTGCCAGGCAAAAAGGATTACGTCAAGCATATGTATTGTATGGGTGGGTGAATCCCCCCCATTCCCACCATCTCCGACAAAACTTATACGTTTGGCCATCGGTCGATCGGGTCCATCGTTGACTTGGAGTAGAGTAGACGAACTCTCACACAGATTTCAATTTTCCGATACGAATTCGATGGCAATTGTCCCGGCTCTGAAGCTACGTAATATGACATTTGAAGTGATTTTTATGTGAAACTTGCTGATGCTTCCTGGCCCCAACGATGGGGATTTTTTACGACCAGTTGGTGTGCATATGCGAGTGTGTGTGTGTGCGAGTGTGTGTGCGATTGTGTCTGCGGATGTGTGCGATTGTTTGTATGCTGCGACTGTTTGCAAAACTCATGCCATTCGAAGCCGGGCAGAGACAAAGACCACCAAAAGCAACAGAACAAATAAAAAAACAAAAAAAAAAAACACCCTTGAAAATTTCTAATCTCTTAATGGATGACAATCTGCGTTTTAAATGGTTTGCACGAGCTCTGGCCAAACGGGATCCCTTCAAAAATAAAACTAATTCCATCAGAGCGACGTCGCCATTGTTAGCCTAATGAAAGAACGCTGTTCTGGCAAGTTTTTAAAGGATTTTACGGGCAATTGTTTGATTTCAGCCGGAGACTTGAGAGAATGGGAATTGATTTAAGAAAAAGAGAGGAAGGAAAATGATTTTGGAAAATTGACATAACATGTCAGGGCTAATCACACGCTCCACTGACAATCGAAGCAGACAGTTCATAAATCATTGTGTATATAATCAGTAAATAAATCTCTCGCTAGTTGCTTTGACTTTCACCAGACAAGCTTCAAATATTTATGATGATGATGGGCTCAATATCTGCTCGACTAATTTCCAACTAATCAAATTATGTAACTAAAACCTCAAGGCAGACACAACAACTAGTAAGCAAAGTCCTCGCGGTTCCTAGCAACATCCTTAACATAAAAGCGGCATCTTTCCGGCTTCCCAACACACACAGACACAGACACATAGACACAAAACTGCGGGTTTTACTCGGTCTATTTTAGTTGAGCTTGATTTTGATTTTGATGCTGTTTTTGGTTGCAGACATGCTGGCGACACAAACATGTCATCGATGTCGGCATGGGGAATTCGCATGAGGAACATAGTGTACGGCACTTCAATACCCGCAGGATAATCTTGAATAATAAAGCGCCCATTCCGCCGACACACGCAGCCAACAGGATGTCCCCAGTCAGTCAGGCAGTCAGTCAGCCAGGCGACAAGCGAGCTCTGATTAAGCTCACAATGCGAATGCACCAGGAATATATAGAGGAGAAAGGGCATTAATCGGCAAATAAGCTGCACACAAAGCCTAAACAAAGGCGTTGCTAATGCGCAAGAGAGAAGATAGGAAGAGACATATAGAGTAAAAAGGGAGAGGAATGATACTTCTTAATCTAATCATTTTCTACATATGATATTTCCGAAAGAAACAAAAATAATAAATAACTTTATAAACTGAATTAAATACTTATATCAACAATAAAACAATTTCAAACCAATAGTCGGTTTGAAGAAGTTTGTTTTTCGGTTTATCAGTAAACGATTACGTTTTCGTTTTTGTTTTCTACATTTTGGCAACTCCTCTAGGTATTCAAACCAAGCAAAGTGCCTTAAAGATATTCTAAGATGCGATACATGCCTATTTAACTAATCGTAAGCACTATCGATAACATTATCGCCACTATTTGTCGGCTGTACACAGACGACATGATTTCGATTCCCTTGCAACGAGTACTTTAAAATGCAGACACACAGAGAGAGAGAGAGAGAGAGAGAGACGTGTATAATCTGCGACTAAAGCACAGACAAATACAATTCAATTCAACACTCACACAGACCCATACATAGATATGTTTGGGCTAACTGTTTTTACACGTCTATGCGCCATTTTGTATGTTGTCGCGGCATTTGAATATTTTACAGCTAGCACAGACCAAAGCGGAGTCTCGTCTAGGTTGATTCGTATGGTCTATGGGACTGACTGACTGTGTTTGGTCGCTTTTTAATTATAGCTTTTAAATGCTAGCATCCTAACGTGTATTTTATTTATTTCACAGCTGCGGGTGGCTCATCAGACAATGTGCCGGAAAAACGCGCCATGTTGTGTGGTAGGGGGTTATGCAAACTTCCGTTTCCGCTACAGCCACCCACAAAAGGCAACTCTAACCCAGACTACCGATACTCCCCTATACACATACATACATATTCATACACTCTCGCATATGTATATGTATGTGTATATCTATCACTCTAGTATGAAAGCGCTAAAATTACTCGGGCGCTTTTAATTTGATATGCAAATACAGCAAAAACGAAAGCAAAGTCGGCAAAGGTTGATGATGGAAATGTGAAAAGTGAAAAGCAGACGACATTCTACATCCCCTAACCCTCCCCCCCCCACCCCCACAACAACCGCCTCTTCAACTATACAAAAACCCACCAACACGTTGTCTATTTGCAGTTCAAAGTCTCAAATGAAGTGCGGCGCAAAGGCAACAGCTCTGTGATCTGATCCGGGAGTGTGAGGTGAGTTGAGTTTTGGGGTTTGGGTAATGAAAGACCCAACGTGCCACTTGCCAGCTAGTTGCCAATGATGGCATACGAAATGCGAATGATGGAAGTCATAACGGAAGCCATAGAGACGAAGCTGCTGCCACTTTTTATGAGCTGGCTAAGTTAGCGATAGTCGCCGACTTATCGTTGCCATGGCAATTAAAAATTACCAACTTTAACAACGCTAGCAGAAGCTGTTGATAGGCCCTTAAGACTAAGACCATAAAGTATACGGCCAAAAAGCAGTTTATACAAACTAAAAGAGATGCGAGAGAATTAAAATTGTAAGTGGAACTAAGCAACTGTCAAAAACGGACAGAGATGAAAGAAGAGATGACAAATTAAGCATAATAAACTACAAACTATATTTAAGTGTAATTGCAAGAAATAATTCGATGGTCGAATGAAATATTTATGTACTTAACAGCTACAATTAAATACAAACTTAATATATTTGAATTAATTTCGAAACGAACGAAAATCGAATGGAGTGTGAATAATAATGTTGAGTTTATTAATTATCAGGTGGTCAACAATAGTAAAAGATGAACAGTATTATTATGGTAGGAAATACATTATTTTGTATGGCATAGTAAGATTAGTGAAGATGTAAAAGATACAATGAATGTCAAGAAAGGTGTAACACATGAAATAAACAATATACAATCTAAATTAAGTAGTAACGCAACTGCCTTCTTCCGATTGTTATTAATCGCATCTTGCACAGAACTCAAGGAATTGTCTGAATTTGACGACCTGTTGGCCGTGAAAACTCTTTCCTATGATGGCAATCGTATTCAGTGGCATTTATTCACTTTGTAATACACCCTGGTCAGATGGTTGGACGGCTGGCATCCTTGGCAACTTATAGAACAAAGAGGATGCAAGTTCATCTTTTGTGGTCTCCACAAAAGCACCAAACTGTCTTTTCTATCAGATGATCTCTCCAAATTTCGTCATAAACCCAATTTTGTCACCAACATTACCAACAGAATAAAAATACCTTGTAGTTTTTACGCTAACCTTTTACCAAAGAGAGCTTTCTGCGACAGGGTGCTGTCAACGCTTTGGACACTCAAAAACCCATGGTATATACTCACCCTGTTATGTCTTGCCTCGGATTGCAACAAATTTAAGAAATCAGTACACAATAATGAATAAAAATCAAACAAGAATCGGTTGAAGTTGTATGTAAGTATTATAAGTTCTTAACTATTTAAAATGAATCAGACCCGGAGTAATAATTTAAAAATGTTTAAGACACTGATCACTGATCAACCCTTAAAATGCACCCTATTCAAATGAAATTGTCAATTGCAATTGGCACGTAACTAACTGAAATTTGATACTGTTTTTTATGCATGCCTGCAAATCGATAAAAGGACAGCAAATTAATCGCCACACGCTCCGCACTAATCGCTTTATGAATGCGCAACACATGCAGAGAAGAGGAGTGAGGCCAAATGCCTAACTGATGAGATCTTCACGCACTGTGAACGTACTATGGCAGTCGTCATCATCATCATCATCATCGTCGTCATCATCATTGCCAGGCATCATCCTGATGAGCAGTTGGAACACGGCCCAGAGTAGTCGCACTTTCAATCGCTGTGCACTCAATCACATGCCGGAAATCAAACGAAGCGGATGTCCGTTCAAATGGTCGACGGGTTGTTCGGTGTTGCGGTGTAACCGCAATGTGAAATCGAAAGTCCGCTGATTAAAACTCAACTCGCAATCGTACCCAATGACTCTCGACTGACGACGTCATCATCATCATCATCCGCAGCATCATTATCATCGTCGCCATCGTGTCGTCGGCTTTTCCGGAAATTTATGCATGTCAATCAGCAAATTAAGCGTGTGCCTTTGACTGGCACGTTCTTTCAGCTCTGCTTCTTCTTTCACTTCAACTATTACTACCGCCTTCCCGCCTTCCCCATTCCGCCAATTTCGCCATTGAGCTGACATTGCGTCACATTAAAACTGTTATACTCGCAACACTCGAATTCGCATTCGAATTCGCTTGTCGTATGTGTCGCATTTTGAACCCTGCAACATTTTGATAACTACAAACATTTATTGCATTCTGATGTGGTCCGGGGCCAACCAGCCAACCATTCTTCCCTCTTGTAGCCGCCCCTGCCGCCCAAGAAATTCCGTAACCCGGCATTGCGTATTTTTATTACCCTGACTCGCCAGACAAAACTGCCACTGCCACTAAAGTCCGGCGCCAGTTTGCACATAAACACAGAAACGACAAAAAAGAATGTGAAGAGAGAAAAAAGTTTCGTTTCAAACTATGTATTCGTTTGCTTGGTGCCTTGTCATTTGAGGACATCCTAGTCCGTTTTGCCACAGCGCGGCACGTGGCCCCTGCCCTTTGCCGCATAACCCTAACCCTTTCCACAAGTTCGCACTTTAAGTCGCACGTAAGCTGAAAGTAAAAGCAATAAAAATACAACAACAACAAGAACAACAACAACAAAATAAGAATATAAAATAAAAAATTGGGACTACTGCAAACGCTACTCTTGTCTCTGAAGCACAAAAGACCGTCTGACTGTCAAATCAAGTTGCTTTGCATGTGTAAGAAACATTGAAGAGGATTAGAGATGCACTCGTGATGAGGTCAGCAGAAGCCAGAACCATGAAAAGTAATTGATTTATAGAATTCATTTAATTTAACATTTCAATTTAACATTCAACGAGAGAAACTGCAACAAGAGTAAACTTATATATAATTATAAGGTTAGTTCTGCTGAGATCCGCACAAATACAGAAGGATAAAATGATAATTTAATAGAAATTTTAAATAATTATACAATACTACATTTCAAAAGAATATAATCCAAGCTGTCAAACCATTGCCCATTTCTCGAGCTATCCATCAAAATCGAATCAATCTGTTAAGCTTCGTTTAGGCGAAAAACTTTTATATTTGTCAAGAATTCATTTCGTATTTTTAAATAAACTGCTTGTAGTCTACTAAATAAATTAGTAAATAAATAAATAAAATATCAAACTATTTATTACGCTGATTTCTTTAGAAGCGTAGTTCATAGTATAGTTAAATATAAATTGATATATATATATATATATATATATAGTATATTAGGAATTCAACGTAAATTCCTACACATTTTATGTCAAATTATATTTCGAATAGTTAACAAAACTGTTAAATGTTTAATGTAACAATTTCCATCCAACCTGTTGCTGTTAGTATATATACTAATATTATATTTGATTACTGATTGATTGATTTGATACTATATACTATATTATATTATATATATACATATATATTATATGTATACATATATATTATATGTATACATATATATTATAAACATGATCTACTGTTTGTGTATACGATAGAAGGTACTTCTGATTATCATTCAAACTAACTAATATTTGTCAGTCTTATACTATATAACCTCTTTAACCGATGGTATGTAAAATGAAGTTAATTTCCCATCACTTTCACTCACGATCCCGAGTCACGCACATCTCTAGGTCGATAGCTTGTGTAGGGTTGTCTTCGCATAGTTGCTCGCCTTTATTGTTTATTCGTTTTCGATAACGCAACGGAAATTGCCAAGGCCCCCACGTTTGACGTTCATTGTGTTTCCTGAACAGCAACAAGAAAACAGAAACGAATTAAAGGCCATCCAACAGTTACAGATGAGACAGATAGAGCGAAAAACAGAGATACTAGAAATGGAAAAAGGGAAATGGAAACAACAAAATGCGTAAAACCTAAAACTGACATATTTTAGCATTTCTGTGTGTGTGTTTTTCGGGCCAAACGAGATTTTGGAGTTGTCCTTTTTTATGGTATTTTGTGAACTTTTTGATTTGAAAAACAATTAGGAAGTCCTAAACTATAAGAACACTGGACATAGTTACACTCTAAAGGAGCAAATGCTCGTAATGAAAGTAGATGGCCTAGTCGAGCAGCAAGAGTGTCTAGATTAAAACCAAATACAATCTACTAGTTTGGGTTAAACAATTCTTGTTGTAAGTTGTTCCTTTGAAAATTCCAGGAAAAATGTAAACTGGAATCCCACTACTGTTTATGAACTTTGTTCATAGTCAAAGTTCTATTGAATGTTGACAAAAGATTGAATAGTTTTCTAAAAAGAAAGCTAGAAGATTCTTTGAAATTCTATTGAATACAAAACAAAATGTTCAGATTTAAATTGAAATTTCATTGAAAGTAGCTTTGGTGCAGCTTATATTAAATTGCTAGCGTGAGATATATGCATCTGGAAGTTATTTAACGAACTTATAAACTTAAGAGAAACTATTTTTGAGTGAACCTTTTTAACTATGTTTGCAACAAGTTTAACTATTTCCTTTTGGGAATATTAGCTTAAGGTTTAAGTATTTGAAGGTTGCAAATATTACATATAACACTAAATACATTTTCCAGAAATGTAAGGGATTCTGTAAGCTTTGTAAGCTGCAATAGATGCCTTCTAGATATTTAGAGACATGAGTAAATCCTTTTGGTTCTTCAGGCTACATACAATAGGTCCTTAAGTGTATGTCAGATACCTTTCTAATCACCTATTCTCGGTGAAGTTCCACTTATTGGACTTTAGAACTTTGTCTGCCCGTAATGGTGCTGCAGTTTCTACTTCAAATTGTGCATTGTTCTTGCCAACATTTCCAGCCGTAATATGAACAGAACTCCTTGCTTTTCAAGTGTCAACTAACACATAAACTAAGCCACACTATTTCTATCTGTTGGGATGCCATAAGGACATCCATTAGCACGCAACACTAACATTTTCCACAACCCACAGACGCGTTCTATGGCTAGATGCTGTTGCATAACGCTAATTACGCATTTTGTAACCATTTCTAAACACTGCAGCATCGTTCCAACGTGCCACCGCCTTCCACATCCCGCAGATATCAACCAAAAAGCACCTGGACTGTGTCCCGCCCACTCAAATTCCCCCTTTAGCCACATTTCACTGGGCGCAAAACTGTCAACCAGGCGAATAGAACAACAACAAGAACTGGAAAAAAAACTCTTTTGCGCAAAATAGACGACAGACGATGTGGCGACTTTGTAACATGAAAATCACCAGGGCAACAGCACGCGCAGTTGCCACCTGCCAGCCAGCTCCTGCCCCCCCCCCAACCGACAGTCCCCTCCTTGCCACTACATGCATTCTACCTGACTTTATAGCAATTTTACAGCATAGACATCGTATGCGTGGCAAAAGGGGCAGGTTGGAAGCGGGCTCAATGAATGTCGTCTGCCGTTTTGCCATTATCCAAACGAATGCGAAACCAAATTCCTGGCAGAAAACACGCAACGCATTCAGCGATTGCTACTGCAACTGCAACGTGCAACGTGCAACTGTGACTGTGACTGCTGAATGTGTTGCACATGCCGTGCCTCTAGTGCCACAGCAGTTTCTCCAACGAAGCAACTAAAGTATTTTTTAAGATTTAAACTGTTTGCAACAAGCCCAACACAGTGGGGCCACTTTGCCACACATTGGTGTTACTTTACCCATTGCCAGTCTGTTGTTGTTGTTGTTTGTTTTTTTTTCTGCCACACCTCTCGTGTATTCCCCCCCCCTCTCACCCCCTCGCTACCCTAGTTGAAGTAGTATAATTGAAAAATTCTAGCAAAGTCAAGTCCAAAGTGAGAGTGACAGGCGGCAGGCGGAACGGAGGCGTCTCCAAAGTTACGCTGCAGAAAATTCGCCAATGTGCGTCGTCGTGGTTGGAGCTGTTGTGGTGTTGCTGATGCCACCAAGCGGCAAGCAGCGATGCACTGAAACGTGGCAATGCTGCAGCCACTTGCGACTTGGTGACTCCTTTAGAAATTGAGTGTGGACTGTGGGGGCAGCAACAACAATTCCCATTTCATGCCACATTATTTTGCGGTCTTTGTTTCGACTGCCTTCGGCCACTTCCAATAGTAAGTTTTCAGGCGTGTGAATAAGTTTGTGAGTGTGTGTGTGTGTGTGTGAGTGTGTGTGTGTGTGTGAACGGGTGTGTGTCTGCCAGGCACGTGCCTTCCACTTGTGTCTGCCTAGCCTAGCATTTAATAATAAAACTTGGCAGCCTTTTATTAATGCTTATTTATGAAAATTGCCTGAACATTTTTTTTCGTCTGTCTCAAAAATTCGCGTTTTCTTAAATAATAAAAGATATCATTGCAATAAATAATTGGATTTGTCTGTATTTCTAATTATAACGATGAGTTATAGGGAATATGTTTTCGCTTGTGCAAGAAAATTTTAAAAGAGTTTAATAAACTTAAGCTAATGTGTGTAAAGATCACAAACAAGCAGGTTCCTACTAAATATATTATTTGTCATTCCCATTTTCTGTAGATTCAAGTGAATCTACTCTTCGACTACTAAGCTTTTGGTGATCTACTGTTGGATCACCATGCTGCACGAGGGGATTGATTAAGAGACAAGAAGATATGATATGATATATATCTATATCTATATCTATATCTATATCTATATCTATATCTATATCTATATCTATATCTATATCTATATATATATCTATATCTATATCTATATCTATATCTATATCTATATCTATATCTATATCTATATCTATATCTATATCTATATCTATATATATATCTATATCTATAAATATATATCTATATCTATATCTATATCTGTATCTATATCTTTGTCTATATCTATATCTATATCTATATCTATATCTATATCTACAACTATATCTATATCTATATCTATATCTATATCTATATCTATATCTATTTCTATATCTATATCAATATCTATATCTATATCTATATCTATATCTATATCTATATCTATATCTATATCTATATCTATATCTATATCTATATCTATATCTATATCTATATCGATATCTATATCTATATCTACATCTATATCTATATCTATATCTATATCTATATCTATATCTATATCTATATCTATATCTATTTCTATATCTATATCTATATATATATATCTATATCATTGTCTATATATATATATATATCTTTGTCTATATCTATTTCTATAAATTATACTTAACTAAAACTATAAATTATATTAAGAAACATATTTCTAACATCTAATTCAAGGCGAATGCTACTTGTTTATTATTCCAAACTTTTCAAATTATGAGTTGTTAGTCTTCTTCTTAAGTTATAACACCTCCTCTTACTGAACAGTCCCTTTACACATTCTTTTCCCTATTAAAATTGTGTAAAAATCGAGAAAAATGTACGCAAACATCATTGTAAAAGGGGGAATAAGATATAAAAAGCTAAACAATAACTAACCAATTAATCGTTTTCATATTGGCATTTTCCACACTAATAAGAAATTAACATACAAATTGTAGCAGTATCACAATGCAACTTCTATATATAAAGCTTTGGTCACATAACTAAACAGAAACATCTGTAAACACATCTTTTAGCCAAAACATTTCTATATGTAAAATTTACTTGCACTCAAAACTGCAACACAGAAACAACACACTTTCAATCTGAACTCTGTCTCATTCTTTCTCACAGTTGAGTCTTAAAAGCTACATACACACATACTTACATATAGACTTACCCCTTGCCACACTCTTCGTTTCATGGCTTGGCAACAACTTTAAATTAGCTGATTAACTAAGTAGTAAAACAAACCATAAGCTAGAAATGAGAATGAAGAGGGAGTTGGAGATGGAGATGGAGATGAAGACAGAATTACCACTGCCATGTTCAATGTCTAGGTGGGATTTGTGTCTGCCAAGCCACCACTTCTACTAGCAGCAACAACAACAGCAACATCAGCAACAACAGCAGCAACAACGAACGGAGGCAATCACAAAATACCGAATATAATATTTTTTTGCGCTTCGCTGCATAAAACAAAACAATCTGGTAAAAAATAACAAAAAATAACAAAAAAATATAGAAACAGCAGGAAAACAAAAACATTGCTTCGCGTAAAAAAAAAAGAAAACAACAAAACAACAACAAAAACCATATAAGAAACGTAGTAGCAACTGCAGCAAAACTGTAACCAGGCGGCCAAATGAAAAACGTATTTTATCTTTCCACTGGTGAGGCGAACGGGCACGAAACGAAATGGAATGGGACGGGACGGTAACGAAACGCAAAAGCAGCCGCCGCGAAAGCTCAGGAGCAAGATGATAAAAGAGTAGACCATTTATCAAAAAATACGACCGACCACCAAAATATATGACGCACACTGGTTAAATAAATAAAAACAAGTTCACAACATATATTGCATACTTTTAGGCTGTAGATTTAGTGACGCCATGTTGACTGTACCTGCCTGTTAATTTGTGACTTCCTTTTTTATTAACCATTTTGTTTTGCCAGCTAATTGACGTTGCATTTTTGTTGGCTGTATGTTGCGACACTGTGCACCGCAACAACACTGGCAACGGCTGCTTGCTGTCTGTGCCCTTTAGCTCTGACTTTTATGTTTTCGACGCTCAGATATAAAAATACAAAAACAACATACACACGGCTATAGAATGAAAGAGCGAGCTACATACATGTGTGTGTGTGTGTGTGTGAGTCAGTAGTATTTGATACCCTTGCAAAACAATTTAGAACTTTTGAAATGCTGAGAGCAGAGCGTGTAAGCCAACATGTTCTATATTCTTGGAGAAAACTAACTCCTGTATACGTGAGAGTACTTCAATTGCTTCTAAGGCCATAGAGAAAACCGATCGAAATTGAATTCACTATTATCATAATTAAAGGAGTTCTTCGGATATTTAAGATCTAACAAACGAATGCCCTGTAAAGAATTTCTTGTAGATGTTATAGTAAATTAGTTTATTCCGAAAAGAAAACAGATTTCTATAAAGTAAATAATTTGTAAAATTTGTAATGTGTAAAATAATTTAATACAGCAGTATTTCAATTTAAAATAACTCAAATAAAAGTATTTTTATTAAAACAAACAAGTTTATCTTATATTTTGTTATATTATTCTCTATACTTCTGATGTAAATTGAATCCCATTTGACAATAAAACGACAAATATTTGCTTAATATAGAAAACAATTTTAATAAAGTATTTTTAACTATCAATAAACTTCAGATAGTTCAATCAACATGTGTAGAGTATATAAATTTTAGCAGTTCACCAGAAGTATGATCAACTTCTTATTATTTTTTCCCCTATCGCTGGACGAACAAAATAATATTTTGTACGCGTGCAAAAGTAACAGTAAGGTGGAGAAAGAAACGGGAGGGAAGGGAACAAGTTGGTATAAAATAAAGCAAAATATGAAATGAATGAATTTTTGTTACCCACTGACACGATTTATTTACGAGTGTCCCGCCATTGTATCCCTAACATGTGTAGCCTTAGCCATCGCGCATTTGTTGTTGTTGTTGTTGCGAAACAACAATAACAATTTTTATTATCCCTTCTACAACACTGGCCGCACTGTGTACATCATTATACAACAATTGAAATGTTGTTTGGCGTCGCCTCGCCTCGACTCGCCTACTCGTACTACAACTGCTGTGACGACAACGTGTGGCGCCCAAGAGGTGAGAGCTGAAATCCACTGGAGTTCTGGGTTTCAGGCCAGAGCTTGACACAAACCACTGCCAAGAGAAGGGGGCGTGTTTTAGCGAAATACTGCCAAAAAAAAATACGTAGAAATGTACACACACAGGCTTTTTCAATTACATACCAAATATACGAGCTTTGTTTGCCACCGTGACCTTTGTAGAAGTTTCACATGTTTTTCTCATGTGCGGGATTGAGTGCGGTGTGTGGATTTCTCTCAAGTGCGAGTTAGGTGATACACATTACAAATTTATTATACCCAACATCGGCCAATTTCCTAATAAGAACGCCCTTATTTTGATAAACAACTTATCAACAGGAATGTACTTTCATAAATTTTATTATTTTATGTACGTTCTCTGGAGTTTCTCTTTTTTTTTTCATTTTGTTCTTATGTTGGTTACGAGCCAAATAAATAACTAACAAATCTGGCTTTATCAAGATAGTATAAAAGCTGGAAACAAATATATTTTTTATAGAAGTGAAATAGTAGAATAGTAAATATATTTAGTGATTTCATTATGATAAGAAAACTGAATTTAGCTAATTCAAAACCAAAACCATATCTAAATAAATAAAGAGTTTATTTAAAAAGCTATTAATATTACCATAAATGTAGGAATATCTTATTATTAAAGTTTCACTATTAGTTAAGTTTATAATTTCTTTAAATTCAGCTTTAACTTAAACTTTATCAAGACTGACATATGCAAACCGTTTGATAATTAACTGTTCTATCACCTCAATCGTAACGAACCTTAGCATATTTTAGATTACGTCTCCTTCTGGAAAATACATTAAAATTCAAATATCAAAATTGGTAAAATATGAAAAGTTAATTTAAGTTTCACTTACAAATGGAAATGAAACATAAATGAAATGAAATCCATAGCCATAGTCCGTTCAGTTCAGGGTTCTCCAACTTTCAACCCAAAATATAAAATAAACTAAACAAATGGAGCCAACAAACATCATTCGTATTCGCATTCGCATTCGCATTCGCATTCGCATTTGCCGTCCAGACGACATCTCGTCTGGGATGCCGAAAAAGGGTTAGACTCCCCCCCTGCCTAATAGATTCCGCATAAATTTATGCGCCCCTTTTTCTGAAATATGAGCGCGTTGGGTTCACGACATTTGTTTAGACAGCGAATTGGTGGTAGTCTGAAAGGGGGGAAACGGGAGGGGCAGTTGGTGAGGGTGTAGCATGTTTTTCAGATCTCTATTTGCACAAAATTAAACACTCAACGCGTAGAGCAAATAAGTTTCACTGAGCCAAAACAATTATCCCTTGTACAAATTCATTTGCCGCACTATTGTCCCATGCAATTAACGCCCAGCGCGAACGAATGAAAATGCGATTTTTGATAAATGCTCAGAGATAACACAGAGTCAGAGACAGAGACAGAGTGTCGTAACTTTTGGTAGATTCGCCTGCTTTACGGCTTTGCCATAATTGCTACGTCATTGTCGAGTTGTCAAGAATTGCAAATTGCAAAAAGGAGGAACGGAGTAACAGCAGACGGAGAGTCAAACGCGAATTTAGTTATAAAAAGCAAATTGCGTTCACAAATTAGTTGCCATTTAAGAAGGCGCTCAACGTTGTCAAGAGCAAGGCCATAAACAAGAAATTTACACAAAACGAACAGACAACGAACTATCTATACACTTTACATATGTATTAAGCAAGGATTTCACATGTACATATGTATATATGAAACAATTGGATTTCGTCATCAACGTCTGCTTTATTCTCTCGTTCGATGAAGACTCACTCGATTCAACGAGCCGCTAAATCCCTCGATACCCGCCAGAGCGAGACCATGCTATTTGTCTATACTTATTCTAGTGAGTTAAAGTGAGACGGCTAATATGTGCATTATTAACCGATGCAGATAATTAGATATGGGCAGATAAATAGTGTTAATGTTAACAGATTAGCGATGGAACATCGGTAAAGCTATCGGCCTGCTATAAAACTTACAGTTCTTATTGCTTATTATTATAGGTAATAGATTTTATAAAATAACATACCGATGGAGGCATTGCCGACCCTACAATAAATTAAATATCAATAATAATCATAAATAGCATTAGAGAATATAAATTTATAAATAATATAATAACAAAAATATTAATAGTCGCATTTATAATAATGTATAGAAAATTGACTAATAATTATTTATCTATTTATTTTATTATTTATTTATAAATTTGTTTGTGTATTTATTTATTTACTAATTTATTTATTTATTTATTTATTCATTTATTTATTCAATTATTTATTTTTTTACGTCAACTAAAAACAGTCACCACAAATAGCGATTCATATTATTATTATTAAATTTAAGACAAGTATAGAAAATAATATTTTGAAATTAACAATAGTATTATGTTATATGCAATTTTAAATTAAGAACTGAAATCACATAAAAGCATAATTAATTTAAGTAAATTTAAGTCATAACATTATATAAAATATGTGATTAACAAAATGAACTAAGCACATCAAATAAATATACTTATTTACTGAATAAATATTCCGTAATTATATTACTAAAAATTATAAATTAGACTAATACTAGGTAATCCAAAAATTGATTGAAAACTGGCAATTTAATAGGAACTTATAGTTTATAAATTTGATATATTGAGAAACGAAATTGTCACTAAAATAATAATATTTACTATAAGAAAATGTTCCAAAAATATATTATATATAAATATATTTTTTATTATATTATATTTCACAGATTAATAAAGTATAACATTTGAGTATATTAATTTACATAATCCCGACATTTTTATAGTTAATGAAAAATGAGTGTCACATACAGCTTCAAAAAGTAATAATTCCCAAACTTTTCGTCGTGGTCTATAAAAAGTGCACTCGAGACGATAAAATTTCTCGAGCAGTTTTCGTTGTCAGGGCAACAATGTGACGAGACCATAAAATTTTGATTTGACAAATGCATGTTTGAGAGCATACAGAATTTCCAGAAAGGGATCTGGGAATTTGTGAGCTACTACTACCTGTCTTTGAGTTCTTACTTCTTTACCTTTCATTCATTTTTTTTTTGTGAGTTGTAAACAAAGTTTGTCGCGTTCTGCGCGTTGCAAAAAGTTAGCAGTTAATGCGACAAAAGGGATTTACGTGGGAAAGTTTTGCGGCTTGCGCAATGCAGTTGCAGTTCTTTAGTGTTTCAGTCACAGTTACAGCATCGGGGCTCGGTATATTAGCCGAAGCAAAGGCTGTGCTTGTCAAGAAGCACAGAGCTGTACATGATGAAGACTACAAGCTGACAAGCGGCTTGGGAGGCAGCGAAATCCTCAACAGAATAAAGAAAACGCACGCACGTCATGCCACCGGCATTGGCGCACTTAAAGGCCTCAAGGCTGTGGCACAGATGAGATGTGGAGAAGCTGACAGCGAAAGCTGGCTAGGTGTGTGTGTGTGTGGTGTATGTGTGCCGTCGATCCCCGTATTCTCATTTGCAGTTGTGGTTTGCGGCAGCAGCAACGTTTTACAAAAGCCGCATTGTGTTGCTTTAATGAAATGAATGGCCTAAAGGATGGCGCCGAGAATTGAGAACTTTCTTCTTTCTACTCTGCCACATAGTACACTGTGAACACTGGAAGAGGACTGCAACAATCAAAAATTAAAGCTACTAAAAGTTGCAGCAGAGCTCATAAAAATGACGCAATGTACACATGACCTACAATCAATCGAAAGGTTTCTTATAAAAAAAACCTACCAACTAGCCAAAAAGCAAAGCCTAATGGGAATACCAAAGTAAGTTTTGCAGCTGCAAAAGCAATTAGGGCTTTGAGTTTTTAATATTTTCATGAAGTTTCTAAGGTCAATTGGTCCCAATGAAACTTGCATAGACCTTCGATTGATCTCACAGAGCAGTAGGTTCAGTAAGTGAAAAAAAGCATTAAAGTGATTTTAAAGTTGCATTCGAAGGACCAATTGGTCCTATTGCAGTAAACACAATTACGTTTCTCCCACTTAATCAAATGTGACTTAAAACATGCATGTGCTTAATCCATTTCAAACAATTTCCTCTCAATGAAAATCACAGAGTAGAATTAAATATAAGAAACCTAAATACAATCAAATATACTTGATATTCAGCTACAAGGTATATTCGTATCTCAAGCGTTTGCAGCATTTAATGCGTTTGTGTCTGTGACGAATGCCGACATACGAAAATTCGTTGCATATTTTCAGGCTCATATGTAGTTACACTTATGATTGCCATAGCAATCCAATTGTAAATACAGCAGCTTCTCTTTTTGCTCTACACTTGACTGAAACCGTATGGGGTGGCTTAGTTTTAGGCTAGTAAATGGCATAGGGGTTGTGATGAAAAACAGAAGCCACAGTGTTGAGTTTGGGGGAAAAATCAATAAACATTTGTAAGATTAAAGAAATTGGGAATTTTCAATGGATGAATAACAAAATTCAATGGAAATCTTCAATAAACTGGAATATTTTTATAAACATTGAATGTAAATCTTAAAAAATATGTTAGATTTGGTACCTAAATTTGAAAAGAAACCAATTATAATATAAAAAGGGCATACTGAGACATGTTTCAATTAATTTTAATATTTTTTTTAATAAACTTTGACCGTTGCAAAGCAATAAAAATAAATTGCAGACATTTTACTGCCAATCCCAAAAGTTTGCATTATTATTATTATTATTATTATAACTTTTTTTTGCAGTTAAAGAAAAGAGTTGGAGATTCGTGCAGTCTATAGTCTAGACTCTTGGCCAGACCCACTTCTGTTTATGATTTTACCTTTATGACTTGCCCCAAGTTGAAGACAGCAAACGTTTATGTTGCGTGCAACGTTCAAAGTTACCATCATTTCCCAATCCCATTTTCTCCGTTCGCCATTCGCCATTCGCCATTCTCCATTCTTATTACGATTACTACCGTTGCGCTGAGAAATATAAGTACATAACTCTATAAATCCCAATTTCCCACACTCTTCACGCACCTCGCGCAGAGCCCAAACAATGCGCTTTGGCTGTGCCTGCAAAATTTATAACTATGCGCTTTTTGTTTTTGTTTCCTTTTTTGTATTTTTCCTTTTTATTAAAAACAGTCAACAACAAAATGGCCAAAGCTAAAAGGCAAGTAAGCCACAAAGTAGAAAAGTAAAATGCCAACTCCTTGCCAAGGATGAGAAACAGCACAAGTCCTTGCGCAGCGGAGTTTAAGTGGCACAGGAGCTGCGTTTCTAGCTGCTCCTTCAAATGTCCCGCTATATATATTTGCATATGTATTGTAACAAAAAAAATATATATATGAAAGAAATCTCATTTTATTCTTACTCTCTCAGTCTTTCTCTTCTATGGTACTTCGTTTTTGTGTGCAATTTATATAACATGAATTGTTTTCTTTCGCGTCCTGAAGACGACTTTGTGCTCTGTGACAAATTAAGTTGGCAGCAAATAAGAAATTTGTATATATCCTTGCAATGAGTAAATTCTTACCAGGAAATGGAACATACAGTCACAAAGTAGTGTACTACCGATCAAACATAATAAGATAGATTACAACGCAGCATAATTAGAGTCTCTTAAGGGTCTCAATATTTACTTCTGATGATGTCACATTTTTAGTTTAGTTTTTAACCTAATACTTAAATTGATTGGTTTTATTCTAAATTGTCAATCTGTATAGAAATGTTCAACGGTTGACTTAATGGTATTTTTAAGTCTTTTTATTAGTACAAAATTGTTTCTAATCGCTGATAGCCCTCTAATAATACTCTAAAGTTTCTAATGGGCATAGAGAACATTCCTCTTTAATTTCTTGCATCTCCATGTCCATGAGAAGTTTGCACAAATTAGAAGTGAAAATTTGTGTACACTTTAGCCCAAAAGTTGTGAGATTTTAATCAAATTTGGCAAAAGTGTGTCTAAATTGGCAAACATAGAAAGCCCTCAAATGTCCTCCACTTCCATTTCCCACTTCCCCTGGGACCCCTTTTTGCATATGTCGTAATTTGCGCGAACCAATTTGCATGTTATACATATACATATTCTCATGTGTGTGTCTGTGTGTGTGTGTGTGTGCGCTTTTTTCTTAGCCTTTGCCTTTGAACTTTGATCAAATTTTAACCCCTCCATGCAGCAGCAGCTCTCGGCGTGCTTTCAGTTAAGTTCCATAGCACACTTTTCGGCGTCGCTGTGTTGTCTGTGAGAAAAATGATAAGATGACAGCACATGAAGCAAACGCAGGCAGCAGCATCAGCATCATCAGGAGGAGGAGCAGCATAAAAAATGGCAGCTCATTTTTTAATATTTTTGGTAGACAGTTGGTAAACAGAAGCTAAGGCGTAACGTGAGGTTGAGCACCTGGTAAATTTTTTGTGGCAGCCCTCCAACCTCGTTACCAGTTGCCAGTTGCTCAAATTGAGAAGTGCCAACCATCTTTAAAGGGAAACCGTGCCAGAGGGTGCGGGTGCGGGTGCAGGGAAGTTATGGTATGTGTATGCGACACGTAGCCTTTGACATTGGCCTCGCTAATGAGCGAGCACTTTGACAAGAAGCCTTGGCAATGAACCTGAGTGTGAGAGGGCGATAGCTAATGCAGGTGGCATACACTTACACTCATAAGTATGTACACAGTGCGACAGAAATATGATTAAGAGGCAGACTGCAATGGGACGGGTGCTGCAGCAAATTCTGTGCTAGCAATTAAGCATTCCTTCAGTTGGGTGTAGTGCTCTTGTAGTTACCCTGTAGCTGGCTAAATGTGTAAGTGCTCTTTGTTTTTATAAAGGAAAAATAATGGTTGTAGATTAATATACAAATAAGCAAACTAACATACGCATATTATTTATATAAATTACATTATAAATTACATTACATATAAGCACATTATTTATTAGAAATACATTTTGTAGGCGAGATATTTAAAAAATAAAAGCTATCGTTAATGCTTAAAGCAAACATAGGACCTTCAATCATAAAAACTGATCTGGATCAGCAAAATAATAGGTAGTTATCGATGTAGTTTGGTTTTCGTTTATAAGTAATCTGTATTTCATTAAGTTCACACAGAATATATATTTAAATATATATTACGAATTTCTACGGATTTTAAAACTTTTGGGGTCTTTTAAGTCTCATTCATTACAGTTCTACATAATGAAAACAGTTGTATAGCTTAAAATTATTATACATATAGAAATCTGAGATGGCACAATAAAGACTTTCTGAAAAGTTTAGAAAGTTATCATATAATTTAATATAAAACACAGCCGTGGGCATTTACACTTAGTAAAGTAAACTAATAACTAAAATCGAAATTAGTTTCGTTATATCATTTTACATTTCTGTTATTCTTTGGGACTTCATAAGTCTTCTACCGATTGCCAAAAAAGCTATTTTAATTATTCGATGGCTAAATATTTGATAAGAAATTCCATAGCCAGCTGTCACACGTAACCTTCGCTTTAGAATTCCACCCCTCATTTCTATATCAATCCCTCAACGTAGAATACGAATAACTAACGCATAAATAATAAGGCAGCTGTCCAATATTTAATGTGGAAATCACAGCATCAGCTTCAATTTCCAAAACAAGACAAAAATCGATGAATTAACTTTTTTATGGCCAATATACATAATTGTAAAAACAGAAATGTTGGCCCACAATCCCAATGCTGGCTTTAACCCATTAGAAGCTTAGGATGGGATGAAAAAGATGGACTTACTACACCCCCCCAGTGGCATCAATGGCTTTATAAATATTGTCCGGGATTGTTTGGCAGCGAAAGTTTTTGTACTTGTTTTTGTTTTCGTCAATTTTCGTTTGGAATGCCGTTCTACTCATCAAAAATTAATGCAAAAATAAATAATAAAATAATACACCGTTAAATAATCCGAAAACCAACACCATTAATAAAGTGAGCGCAGGACAAAGGAAGAAGGACGAAGGACGTAGGACTTGCGAGCCAGCCACTCACCAACACAATGAAATATTGGCAAATAAAACGATTTTGACGCTGAATTTAAAACAAGTGGCACGTAGCAGACAAGGACGACAAGGACGAGCAAGGAGGTCGAGTGGGAGTGGAAGACCAATGCCAGCGACAGGACCAACCCCAAAAATACCAGCGTCAAATTCAAAATCGCATTTATTATACTTACATTCCAATGGAGGAGTCCCCCCCCACCTCTGTCCAGTACCGCGTGCGTTTGTCAAATATTTATTCTTTGGATTGGATCGCTGGATTTACTTATTAGCATGCGCGCTGCAGGACCAAGCAGTACCCAAGTGCCGCTAACGAATGTAAAAGGACCTCACTGACTGGCTGGCTGACTGGCTGACTGGCGGACTGGCTGGTTGCCCGGATGGGCCACTCTTCAGCAAGGAAATAGGCTAAAGAGCGCGTGAAAAAGTAAGCACAGGGCGCACGCAGGAAGACAGGAAGACAGGAAGATACCTGAAGTGTTTGACGTACCAGGACACAGGACACAGGATGCCGAATACGCTGTCAATCGTCGTCTGACACAAACCGAAATCAATTGTGGAAGGGCAGCGCAAAACGAAATTACCAATTAGTTAAATGACAAAATGAGTGAGTGCGAGGACGACTTCAGGACTTTCAGGACCTTCGCCACTTCAACATGGTGTCAGCATTGCCGCCATTCTTCGCTCCCAACTCTCGCTCTCTCTCAATGCTTATTTAATTATGGAACCATCTGTGCGCGGTGCAGGTTGCTTTGATTTTACGCTCTTCTGAGCATTTTCTCAACTCATCCCGCTGTTGCCTCTTAAACATTCGTCGTTGCCTTTTCTTTTACTTTTTTTCTTTCTTTCTTATTTTTTAGTGCCCCCTTCATCGTCTTCGTGTTTGGTTCGTTAATTTAATTGTTTTCGCATAATTTTCAGATGAATCTGTACACAGCGTGTGAAATACAATCACAAGAAAAAAAGAAGATATATAATAAAATCGAGTTTTTGATACCCCTCATATTTATTAATTTTATGACGACTTGAAATAGCGTAATCAATCGGAATGTTTAGAAGGGAGAGCTTAAGAATTGATAGATTATATAAATATCTCTAACACAAATGGCAACTTAGATGTAAAAGTTAACCCAACAATGGGCGCTAATAAAAATTAAAATATTTATGTGTCTTCTGTTATTCTGCAATGATGAAATAATTGTAATTATATTTATAGCTATTAGTTTATTTATATTAATTATAGTATTTCTTATTAACGATCAATAGTTTTGGTATTTGTGTATGTCTTCAACTTTAATGAATTTACGTGTGTTTTAATCCAGATTCCATCACCGAATGCATGCAGATCGATTCTCTCTATTCTAAGTCTCTCTTTTATAGTGTTTAATAATGCTAACCACTTCGTGTCTCTCGAGTGTTTTCCAACACATGTTCTTCTGTTTTGTTGTCATTTGATTTGTAATAAAAGAAAAGTAAGTAAAGTTATCAATGCTTCAATACGAAATGATTTTCTTGAATTTCCCCCTAACAAAAATGATTATTTCTCAAAGCTGTCAATCGGCATCAAAGAGTTAATATTTGTTTTAACTATTAAAAAAACCGTGTATTTGCATGTAGTTAGTGAATTTAATTCCTTTTTAATATGTTGCCCAAATAGGTTTAATGAAATCAATTCACTTTTGATGAAATGCCATTTACAGATATTTATATACAAATTGATTTAATAAAACCTTTTCATAGCAATTATTAAAAATGTATTTAATATATAATTCAATTAATTGTTGTAACTTTAAATTTATTTATGTATATTATTATTATTTCATTGTCTGCTTTAAATTAAGTTATTAACTTACCGCAATAGCTTCGTTTTAACTTAGTAGTCTTTTAAAAATTTGCCTAACAATTTTTCTTATTCACAAAAGCAATGCATTTTTCTTTTATATAAATATCTAATAGAATTGTGAAATATTTTAATTTATTTCCGCAGTATCTGTGTCATTCATCAATGTCAAACAATGCAGCGATTAGCGCTTTAAATTTCCCCCCAAACAAGACAGAAAGAGAGAGAGAGAGAGAGACAAATACACGCTGAGAAGTCAACAGGCAGCGACAGGCAAATTAAATTTACGAACTGACACCTCAATTGAATTTCGTTGTTGGCACAGGAAGTGTTCAGACAATGGCATATTTTGATATATGCCAGGTAAGATCAGGGCCAGACATTTGATTTGTTATGTGGCTGGCTTGATTGACACAATGGCTAAGGTAATTTTCAATCGAATGTCAATCAAAGGCTCTTAAGTTGTTAACTTTGTGTGGCTGAATGTGTCTTAGGTGCGAGAGACGGGAAGAAGAGGCATTAAAATCCTACTCGTATGCCAGGCGTTGGCAAATTTTTGACACAGGTTCGACATTGAACGCAGCCCACAAAAAAAGTTAACTAACGAAATGCCGTTGGTAATTTGTTAAAGCGTTTCTTAGCGGATATCACGTGCGCACGTAAATCCCAAACCCCACAAAAAGATATTGCTCACACCCAACGCTAGGGGGCGCCAGCATTAAAATCAACGTCGCGTCGTTTCAAGACGATTTGACACGTTGATTGATCCGCTCATTGGCGCACAAAATGAAACCCAGAAGTCCTCACTGAGTCCTGACACTGTGCAAATCTGCATGAGACTCCTCCCGTCTCCCCCAACACCGATTTCTCCACCCACATTACCGCTGGCAATGTCTTTGTCGTTTCGTCTACGATGTGGCATTAAACAAAGTAACAACTTCATGGGAGGAGACTAAAAACTCTGTCATTAGTATCGCAGCACGAAAACGCCTTTGCCATTTTTTAAGGGCGCGCCATTGAAGGCAAAACGCAAAAAATTATTATAAAAAAAATAAAAAAATTCCTCTATAAAGTCGCGTCATGTGCAAAATTATAGGGTAATTAACGAACAGCAAGAAACCAAACGAACCAACAAGACACAAGCAAAAAGTGTATACATATATATACATCAAAAAGATATATAGACAAATAATAATGGGCGACAAAAGGCGATTAGCTAAATGATTTTAGGAACTGGGAGCGTTCAAATATCAGACTTATCGCAGCTCTCTGCATGTCCGGATAATTAATAGATAAATAATAAACGTTTTACTTTTGCATGTCAAAGCGGCAAAAACGAAAAGTATGCAAAGGACAAGCAGCTGGCGCTGTTTAATGAGAAAGCTTTGCATACTTTTCGGCTTTGGATTTAGCTAAAACATAAAAAGAGAATAAACTCGATAGAGAAGCATAAATTAATTTATATTTATGATATAGTAAGCATTACTTATATTAATAATACAGAAATTACAAATTTGCCAAACATTGATGAAGAAAACAATTGTATTAAGTAACATCTGAAGGAAGTCTCAAATTTATTAATGGAAAACATATAAAATAAAATACTGTAAGCACTATTTATATTAACAATATATAAATAACAAATTTGCGTAAATTTAAGAAGTAACGAGTTTGATTAAATTATATCACAAAGAAGTCTTTTCTTGATTAATAGAAAACATAATGGAAACATTAATGAAACACATAAACATAACATTCTCTTTTAGAATCTTTTAGCATAACTTTTTTCAATATGTCTGCAAACTGTTAAATTTAAAATAATAACATTACACAGGTCTTTTAAAGATCAAGAAATTAAAATATTAAAAACAAATAAAATGATCACTAAATAAGACTAACATAATATAATATTGTATGAAATAGTTTAAGTTAAAATTGAGTCAATAAGTTGATTTTATTCGCATATCAAAACAAGAAATTATGTCGCCTACGTTATTATAACAATATAGCTCGATATATATACCTATATGAGTTCCTAATTAGACTAAAATAAGCACTTCTAATAGAAATTTAATCGCTTACAAATCTAACTTTTGCGCAGTATTAATAAGTACGTTTTGAGATACTTTCAATACTAGGAATAAATCAAAATTGTATGCAGAATTAATTTTGAGTTCCTGATTAAAAGAAATACACAAAAGTATTTTCCATTTGACAAATGGATCAATTATAACACTATAAATATTACAAACAATCATGTCAATACATTACAAAAATGTCAAAGATACACATTGGAATTCTATGTTATTTATAGCATTGATAAATGTTCGACCAACTTGTTTTAGGAAAAATGTAAAAATTGTTTTATTATTAAAATATATGTATTAAATTGAAACCGTATAATATAATCCAAAATAATATATGTATATAGCCAATAGGAATACTTTTATTATTTGCTTTACATCGTGTAGTATGTTTAATAAAAGTTTTTAATATTTGCATCGTATGATGTACGCCCAAAGGAATACAAAACTCTGGCATATTTCAAATAGTATACAATGTTCGAGTAGAATGTCAACAAAACACGAGAAAAACAATAACAAAATCATAACAGACATTGCGTTGTACAAATTGAAAAATGGTCTGTGGAAAATGACAGAATGTTTAATGCGATGACTGCCTGGCAGGCAATTTCATATGGCATGGCCTTCATTAGGACAACAACAACAATTACGAAACCAATTGACAGTCACATGCCACAAACAAAACCAGCAACATAACACATAAAAACACACACATAGACATAGGCACAAATGGCATTACAGAACTGAGACGAAAACTTGGCTAACCACAGCAGAGAAGTCCATGAGAGCATTGTTTAAATATTGAAAATTCGCGTTTAGCAGTGAAATGATTATGTTCTATCTCGCTTGCTCTTCCTTGCATACATTGCAGCCAAAAACAATGACCAAAAATGAACTTTGTCAATTAATTGCTCAGCTTTTCTATCGAATACCAAATATCGAAATGCGAATTTCGACCACCAAATGCAACGAGGCACTTACACACACACACACACACACAACAATGCACTCTCTGCATATGTGTGTGTGTGTGCGTAAATTAGCAATGTAAATATTCCAATTTAAAATGCCGTACAATAAATATGAATACAAAAGCAGCGCACAAAAAAACAAACGACGATATCAGCAGCAAATAATTGAATTTACCCACACAGCACTTACACTGTGACGCGGTGAGGGAGAGTGTGAGTTCGACTGCCCGCAGTTACACACAATCACACACACTCAGGCAAATAGACAGTCAGACAGGCAGACGGACAGACAAATAGACAAACCGACATATTGTGTGCCTTTGTACGAATCTAATAAACCGAATCATGTATACATACGAGGACGAGTATATGCAAAAATAACTTCAACTCGCAGTCTCTTCTCTAAATGTGTGTGTGTGTGTGTGTGTGTGTTGTTGTTGCTTTTATTGTGAGTGTCTGTGTGCGTATTTGCATATGTATGTATGTCTTTCACGCACATGAAAAACACTATGCTACCAGTCTATAGCTACTTATGAAACCCCAGAGTTACTTTAAATAAATAACAGAGCAAAAAATTCAGGCAATATACTTTAAATTAAATAAATTTAATATAATTGTTTATGTGTATTAGATATAATTAGTATTTATGTATCTTAATATGAAATATTTGTTTATATTTTAATCTATTTATCAAGTTCAAGTGAAGCGGGCTTAACTATTTTTATATCGATTATATTGCTCTAGCAGAGAAACTGCATTGTAGAAGCCAAAAAATAGGTTTAATATCTATTAATCAATCCTTAAAAACATACAATGTATTATTACATATTTTCAAACTTATTTTTCGCTATTTAAATCATTTATTTCTAATTTTGCACCCTGTGGGGGTATATTAAGTTTGTTAAAAGTATGTAACAGGCAAAAGATAACTTGACAGACCTCATAAACTATACATATATTCTTGATCAGCATCCGTCTGTTCGTCGGACCGTTTATCCGTCTATCCGTCCGTATGAACGAAAGGATCTCAGAGATTTCATGCAAAGCTTCACTATACTAAATCGCGATGTTAGTCCCAGCGTTAGATCAGTTTGTATGCACTCTCGCCAATCCCTAAATAAGAACACTCACATGTTGGTTTTTAAGAGCTGAACATCGTTTATTAATTTGTATGGGGTTTTATAGAATATCTTATGTACTATGCAGACAAAGTTAGCTATAGTGCTAGACAGGGTTCACTATAGCGTGTAAGTATCTTATGTACTAATCAGATCAAGTTACTACATATAGTGCTAGACAGAGTTCACCATAGCGCTTAACGAATCTTATGTATTAATTAGATCGAGTACATGATAGTTTCAAGTAATCCTTACTCTTTTCTTCTCATTGTCATATAGACTTATGTGTTTCTTTCTACATATTCATTAGGCATGCATGTTGTCTATGTTGTAATTGTTCCACGGTTTCTGAGCGCCAGGATTGCTGCCTGTGTGGTAACCAGATGCTTTGGTGACCTTTTCAAGTGGTTTCTCGCACATCTGGCCGAGCAGACCGAGGGATGTTTTAGAAATATGTTAATTTATGAACAGAGATGATAAGAGCTAGATGCTTGAACTTGGTCTTCCAGCACTGGTAAAGTTTGCAAACAGATCAAGTTTCTCTTTAATTTTGGATGCCACGGCCCCGTCGCCTACAAATCAAAATAAAATTCATATCAAAAGCAGTGCTAGCTTGTAGCGTATTTACTTTTAATAGTGTCTTTTTAATTTATATTGAGATATCATATAATATATATATGTAAATGTAATAAAGTATCTCATAGTCAAGCAAATTAGTCTGCAGCATTCTCGCTTATTTTCCATCCGATTAATCAGATAAATTTTAAGAACAGAGTTATATCAAAAGCGTACCTATTTATATACAACTATTCTTCCTTATGCCATTCCAATAACGAGCTTCGAATATACATATAAGCTTTTCTTCTCAAATTGATAAGCATTTGTATAACTCTTCTAAACATTCAAGTATACAAATGTTATTGATTTTGTTGTATAGTGTAATATTTGAGGGGTGTTTGATTATGCCAGCCAGAGAGCCAATACTCATGAAATATTGAAAAGCTGCGGGTCTGATGAGGTGGTTCTGGCAGGCAGGTGGGCGTGACTTTAAAAGTAGTAGGTGTGTGTGTGTGTGTGTGTGTGTGTGCGTGTCACGCGGCATACACGAATGATGAAATATGCATGAAATTGACTTTTGTGCCAAGCCAAAATCACGGCATCTGCATAGAAAGGTTGAGAACCCCTCGACCTCTGATATTTCCCAAACCATACGGAATAACATTGTTGTTATTGCTGTTTTGGGGTTATGTAACTTTAATTGAAATGTAAACTGAAAGCCGCACGCGACTTAAATGAGAAAAGCGACAATTTAATGTGTCAAACAATGGAAACCGCCTATACCCATTATACAAACATATATGTACGTACATATATCGTACATTACCTCCTGTTACCTGTTACCAGTTACCAGTTACCTCTGCGAACTCGATATGTCTAATATTCAGTTTATATGTACTGTCAAATGTGGAAAATATTTTTGTTTTACATGTTAGCGCATTTTAATTGCGTCAAAAAGCTAAATGAGTACGAGAGTTCAAAAAGGGCCATGGTTTTTGGCCAGGGCCTTTACATATATGAATGTGTTTATGGCCGTGTTTAGGCCCATGAATAATGCATATCAAATCAGCCGGCGAAAATGTCATGTGATTGTTGAGGCCAATTTTACGTGAAACAATTTTATCAAATCGTTTGAGCAAAACCGTAATTGTTTTTAACAACTCGAAAAATAATACCTTTAATTATAGAATTCACTAGAATTGCCAATTTGCTGCACACAAAGGCGAAAGTTGGGCTAGAGAGCGATCTTTTGTATAGTTATTGGTGAAATAAGTAGCTCAATTAGCTAAATAAGTCGACTTCGATATGATTCGTATCGACTTAAAATAAAGCATTAAGTAATTTGCAGTATGTGAATTACATAAAGCAAGAAGAAAACGACAAATAACTGAATCGATCATTTAATGTGAATTCTATGTGAATTTATTCATTACAATGCTATAAAATATATCATAGTCTTAATCAGACTGATTGAAATCCTCAGAGATTTGTTAAAAAATTGAATCTATTACCAATTTATTGAAAGAAATGCTTGAAATTTTTCAGAGTGTAAGGCAACTATTGTAAAAGGTAAATTAACATTCTACAGAATTTAAAACAGATCGCAGACATTGTACTTACTACTTACAAGCGTGTATAAATTGCATTAAGTCTTATATGCAAGACATACAAAAACTATAGCATACATTTGAGGGCAAATACATTTCCATGCATTAGCTTAACGAAACAAGCAACAAACAACAAACGACTTAAACACTACTCTAAACTAACAAAAACAACGACACAAACTGTTGTTTAGGCATATAAACGAAAAAATACGAGTGGAAATATAGAGTAAATGTGAAATAAAAGCCAACGACGAGTTTGCATATGAAAATGAGCAGCTTGGCAACCTGAATAAGGTATTTATGCATATACTTATATGTACTTAAGCACATATTGCAACAGAGTACTATACAGTAGTATGTACAGTTACATAAGGCGGAATGGAAAGTTGCAAGCCATTTTTCGCACTGCCAGAACAATGTCGGCTGTGTCGTTGTCCTTGTCGTTGTCGTCGCCGCTAGATAATAAATGACCGGCCATTAAATTGCAATTAAAAGCTCATATGTGCGCATAAACTTTACGCCAGACAGACAGACGGACAGTCAGACAGACAGCCTGGCCAGATGGACATGGAGTGCTCCTATCCAACCAAATATTCGCCTATAGCCAACCCGGGGATGTTGCATAATAATGAAAGCCAGTAGAGTAGCATTTCGCTGGCAGGATAATAGCCCGTATAATAGTAAATTTAACAGTTGGTTGGCTTGGGCATATTCCACTGCAGGAGCTCAATAGTCACCAGTCGGTCGGTGGTAAACAAATTACGCGCCAGCTCAGGCTCGAAAAATGCAATGCCAAATGGCCAGGCGACCACTTTCTTACATAATTGACATAACGTATACGTAATATGCAACTCGCACACTCAGAGTGTGTGTGTGTGAGTGTAGTCAATTAGAAAATGTGCATTGTACATAATTAAGATTTATACACACATTGGACAACAGTCAATACGAACACTTTTCGTGCAGCAAATCTGCAAAGTGGCCAGACAACACTTGAAATGCGGCTAGCATGAACTGAAAGATGACCTGTAAAAGTAAACAAATTTTCTACTCAGCTAAAAACTAACAAAATAAAATAATAAATTGTAGAATATTGTGAAATTAAATATATTAAATAATATATAAAATGTTCTTCATATTCATTTGTCAGCCGCCTTCAAAGCCTCCAAAGCATTCTTTATCGGCTTAGACTACTACGAAGTATTACGTATTATGCTCTCAACTAATAAATAACTTAATTTTCAAGGCAACTTAACGCATTGCAGCTCATTCAGTGTACGCTACAACTTGGCCAAAAGTTTTTGAGAGCAGCAAGGAGAGTAAAAAAGAAGAAGAACGCTTAGCGCATTTTGTGGACGCCGCCAACTGGATGCAAATTTCCATTAGCCATGCAAACGCAAAACTAGCCGCCATTTATCTGTCTAACTGTGGCGATAGACAGAGGAAAGAGGGGCAGCATAGAGCAAGTGCGAGGCGGGGTATAGTCATCGGCCTGGCAATAGTTAAAATTTACTGCCCAGTTACCAACCAACCAACAGTAGCTGTGGCATCAGCAGCACCAGCAGCAGCAGCAGCAAGTTGCAAGTTGGCAATATGCATACGCATTTTATGCGATGCAGCAAACGACGACGACGGGGCGGGCTGAAGTGTGCGGAGTAGCCATTTTAATGGAAATTTTTATTGAAAGCCAACAAAGCGCTCAATGGCCCAGCTAATGGCGTTAGTTGGCGAAATGGTGGAACGACACTAAAGTAGCTTAAAACTTAAATGAATACAGCAGCAACATTCTCTTCCCCATCAGCCTCTCACTCTTGTCCTATCTCTTTTTTTTTGTTCTTTGTGCTTTTCATTTCAGCCTTTGATATTTTGCATGCCGCGGGCGCCAGAAAGCAACTGCAATAATTTTCATTCAATATGTAAGAAAATATGACTTGTGTCAAAACTTGAAGGGCCAGAAAATGGTAATTTATAAAATACTATCGAGCACTTGAATTAATTATAAACTAGAATCGTATTTAAAAGAAAACTGTAAGGGATCTCGTGTTGGTTAAATTACGCACATATCGCATATTATATTTTATTTATTATACCCTTGTCACGAAATGTGTAACGCATGAAAGCAGACAACTCCGACCCTGTAAAGTGTATATATTCTTCATCAGCATCAACAGCCGAGTCGATATAGCCATGTCCGTCTGTCCGTCGGTTTTTATGCAAACTTTTCTCTCAGTCTGGATGAAACTTGGTACAGATCAGTCTTTTTGCTACAGGTAGTACATATGTCGGAACCGGCAGGATCGAATCACTATATCATATAGCTGCCATATGAACTATCGGTCAAAAATCATACTTTAGTATGACAAACTTTTTTATTTTTCAACACATTTCAACCAAACTCACATATTATGCATTTGGTCTTGTCTTGAATATCCTGACCAAATTTGGTTTAAATCGGATCACAATATCATATAGCTGCCATAGGAACCATCGGTAGAAAATCATACTTTTGTATGACAAACTTTTTTATTTTTCAACACATTTTAACCAAACTCACATATTATGCATTTGGTTCTGTCTTGAATATCCTGACTAAATTTGTTTTAAATCGGATCACTATATCATATAGCTGCCATAGGAACCATCGGTAGAAAATCATACTTTTGTATGGCAAACTTTTTTATTTTTCAACACCTTTCAACCAAACTCACAGATTATGCATTTGGTCATGTCTTGAATATCCTGACCAAATTTGGTTTGAATCGGATCACAATATCATATAGCTGCCATAGGAACTATCGGTCGAAAATCATACTTTTGTATGACAAACTTTTTTATTTTTCAACCGACTTCAACCAAACTAACAGATTATGTATCTGGTCATGTCTTATACAGACTGATCAAATTTTATATAAATCGGATCAATATATCATATAGCTGCCATAGGAAAGATCGGTTGAAAAGTGCATCAGGGTTCTGCAAGGGTATGAAGCTATGAAAAGAGTACTGACTCACTACACCCTACAGGTTATATTATATTTTCGTATATATATTTATATAAATACATTAATATATTTGCAAAAACATAACTAACCATCGACTTTTGTGGGACTAAAAGTTAGTTAAGCAATAGTATAAATTTCAATATTTATTTTTTCCACAATAAAATGCAAAATTTGTTATTTAAATTTTATTACAACTACCATTTGTCGAAGAACTGCAAAGTGCCGGCTGAATAACTTCTTAGTTAAAGGAATTCCAGGCTCATACTATCTTATATATTGTTTTTTTCTTGCAAGAGTTTCTTGCGAATATCTGAACATATTTATTAATAACGCCTTTGGCTTTGTGCCTTGCGAACGACGTCACAAAAGGACTGTAAAGGACAAAGAACAAAAGGAATGCAGCCAATAACTTGGCGTTTAATTTTTCCACAATTCACCGCCAAAGGCCAAACAAATAACTTGAGCATCGGCACAGGGTCGAAAGTATTTGCTGCACATAATTACATGAAATGTGCACGCATTAAAAATTAATAACTAACTGCCCCCTGGCCCCGCCACTTACAGTCCAAGGGGGCGTGGCAAAATACAAATAAAAGCCAGATTTAATAAAGTGCAATATCATGGGAGAACAATCAAAAAGGCATTTGGTATCCTAGTTGAGAGTAATGCCAACAAAGACTTATTAAGTATACGCAGCGTTGCCTGCCAAAGAATGTGCAGATAAAATAATGAAAAATTTAAACAAAGATTACAAAATTTACAGAAGCGAAAATACTTCAAATGGCAGCATTAAATATTTAAATATTTATATATTTAATTGCATTTACATATATATTTATATTTATTATATTTAATTTAATATTTATAATTAAATTATATTTGTAACTCCAATTACAGCAAAGTAATTTTTCTTTCTTGTATATTTTGATAATCTGGAAGCTTGCAAAAATTATAAAATAAATTTTAAGAACTCTGAAAGCAGCTCAAACAGAGAGAGAATATAAAATAACAAGCGAACCAACCAACAATCCAATTCCAAACAAACTAACAAAAAAATAAGCGCCTCCTATTGAAAATATTGCACAATTTCCATAAATCGCAGAGAGGCCGATGCAAAAACTCTATACATCGATGAGCAAAGGCAAAATGCAAAAGCGAAAGCCTCACCAATAACAAAAGGCAGGCAAACTGCTGTTAAACTGTTGTTTAAACGCATTGGCATTGGAGGAGGTGGGACAGAGAAGTGCAGAAAGAAGAGAAATACTGGAAAATTGTAGGAGTTTTGTGGCCCATTGTGAGATGGCACCCAGGAACCACATGCCGCACACCCACAACGCAGCTCTCAGGCCACAGCAACCACATATGTATGGGTATACATACACACACACACACACACACACACATATAGAGAATGTATTGGGTATTGTAAAATCCCTTTGATTTTTTGCCGCACCGTTGCAAACAGCAATTTGGCAAATCCTTTCACAATCAAAATCAACCGCAGATGAAATTTTACCCAAAATTGCTAGGCAAAAGGCGTGTGAGTACTAACTGCGTTTGCGGTGCTTCCATAACTATGTGCTGACTCAGAAAAAAATAAAAAAAAGGAAATACTGTTTTTCAGCTACGTTCAAAAATCATTCGACAGTAAAACGGCAAATTAGCGTTAAGTGTAGACGCAGTCAAAGTCAGAGAACCTGTCGTTCATTTTACCTGTAGTAACAGCAGGTGCTTAAGCACTTTACGAGCAACTGTATTCAATTGGGCTGCAGTTGGCTGACTGCCTGCCTGCCAGCCTGCCTGCCTGCCTGCATTACGCATACGCCGTGTGTTAACTGCGCTCAAAAGTCAAGCCAATAAGTTGCAGCTTGTAAATTGCCTCGTTTCGTTGACTTGTTATTTTTGTTGTTGCAGTTGCCGCGTTGTTGTTGCTGTTTGTGTAATGAAAACTTTTACAACGCCATATGCAGGCTATTAAATAACACACACACACACACATACATGCGCGCCTTGGAATATGCAATCAAGCTCATTTATACTCATTAAGCGCTTATGTGCAAAGCGCAGAAGAGAAGAACAGAATTAACATGGTAGGATGAGCAAGAAGTACAAGTATAGAAAAGAATGAGAATAGCCGGAGAGACAGTGTAGACTCTGACTGAAACAAAATTGCCTTTGGAACTGTTGTAAAATGGGGCGCAATTATAAGTAATTTAAATCATTAAACTTTTAATATATTGCATTGATAAAAAGAATAACTATTAAAATAATATTAATGCCAAAATATAATCATAAAATATTGTATTATTCTGAGAATTGTAACGGCAACAACTAACATGATTTAGATATGTATTTCAATTGAAAACTGTACAACCGTTTTTATACTTTGTTGATGGTTAAAAATAGCTTGAAATAAAAAGAAAATTACAAATAAAAATATAGAATAAAAGTAGAAATACGAATAAAATGAAATGTAGTAAAAAAAGCAAACAAAAATTGTGGAATTTATGTTTTTCTTGGAACTAAAAACCTTTTAAACATTTAAAAATATGCTACATAATAAAAAACTGGCAACACTGAAGATTAACTTAACAATTTATGATAATTTGTATTTGGTTTAATACAAAAAATTTATATTCTGGCATTAACATTAATTTAAAATGAATAAAAGCTATTGTCAAATCGTGGTAAAAATATAACAAATGAAAGGAAAGTGTTTTAGTACTATTACTAATTTCCATTTCGCATTAAATTCAATTAAGCAATTGATTTCTCGTCATTGTGAAATCAAATTATACAAATTATACAAATATATCTAAATACTAAGGAAACCAGAAAAGTCCGCCCTGTTATAATTCAAAGGCGCTAATCTTTTTTTTCTTTTTTAAATTACTTTATTGTTTTTATAGCCTACTGTTACTATTATTACTAACTTATACTATAGTGGTATAAAGGCGCTCATCCATATACGAAACGTCCCTGTAGTCGGCAATGCGTGTGTGGCATCCAAGTTTTTTTTGCTTGCTGGCTGCTAATATGTTTCTGATGTCTTTCTGGCGGGAATGAAGGGAATCGGCGCGCCTGAACGTAGGCAACACTTTTTTTTAACTTAATGCCATGCATCTCCGTCTCACAGTCTCCGTCTAAGACTCGGAGACTGAGTCTTGGGGCGTTTGGGCGCTCTATATGCTGATTACTTTGCTCTGCTATAGCTATTTGGTTTATGAATTTACTGCTGCTTGCTGCAACGGCAGCTTAAGTAATTAACAAATTAAAATATGTATAGAGCGCAAAAATAGAGAGAAAATGTTCTGCTCTGTTCTGTTCTGTTCTGGTCTATTCTGTTCTGCTTTGTCTACGTTGGTTGGTTGACAGGGTAAAGGCGAGGAAGCGCCAGTCGACTCGAGCAAAAGAAGAATTAAAAGCATGCTTCTTGGCGTTGCCATGAAAATGTTATGTATACGCACTGTGCTCCTAATGGAAGACTAGCTAAAGATATTGCAGTACTTGACGATTGCACTGAAAACATTTAAGCTAAGTATCGTTTATTAAAAATGTTATTTTCATGCAAAATGTCCGTAGAATAAGGTTGAGTATTTGATAAAAGCGAAAATAACTTAGAGTTAAAGACTAGATTTATCGCTAAACAGAAGAAAGAATTAAGAACTGTATATTATTTATTAAAAATACACAATTAAACTAACTTTTCCGATATATGTTTGTTCGATATCGATAATCTATTAATTCTAATTAATTATTAAACCATTTTATTATTCAAACAATAAGTAACAAGTAGTTTATCGACATGAACTTTATTTCTAATGCGGATATACATTAGATAATTAATTAATTCGTAATTTAAGCTTTATATAAATCGATAACTATTCGATTAATAAGCAAAATTCAATGAAGAGTAACAACTAATTTATCACCATGGACTGTGCAACCAAATACAACTAAAATGCATTTGCAAAGCATTTATCGACAGATGTTGTTCACGCCCCAACCTTACGTTGAAGTCCCTTTTTCCGCAACCCGTCCAAATGTCAACCCCTTTTTGGGCGAAAACCAGCCATTGGCCAAAAAGCTGTCGCATCAAATGAGCACCATAAATAATTTCATTTTCATTTCAATTTCCATCCAAATACCAATGCCACATTTGACAAGCGGCCAGCGGGGATGGAAGGGTATTCGAATTTACGAGTGCCAACTGTTGCAAAACGCAGGCAAACCTCACACCGTGGACAATACGATAATAGTAGTTACAGTGCGGCAACAAATCGCATAAATCATACGCCCAGTTGTACACGAAGCAATTTCGGGCGTTAATTGTAAATAAATAACATATTAAAATTTCCAGTCAATAAGTTTAAGCCGTAATTAAAAGTAATAATGTGCACAGCTAACGAAAATTGTTGCTGGTCGTCGTCATCGTCGTCGTCGTCGTCGTTGTGTACTTCATATACTACTAGTACCTGCTGGCAGGATGCCGAGTTACAGCCAGTAGCAGAATGTAGCGATGGCTCCTGCTGCTTTTGGCTGCCAACGGCAGGCGTCGCAAACTTTTGCGAAAAGGTCAATTAAACTGCATTAAGTTTAATAACTTTTGTGCAAACGAACGAACGAACGTAACGAACAGTTACGAGTTACCAAAATGTCTACGGACCCTCTGCCGCAAGCATACTATTAAAGCAAAGCAAAAGGCTTTGGGGCTAGCGGATTATGTACAAAACAGACATGGGGTCAAACACGTTATAATGCAACATATTGTGCGGCAGGCCACACGCAGCGACAACAACACATACGAGAGTGTTATAGATTAGAATGCTTAACGGCTGAGATACCCTATAACAAACTGCTAAAGAGTTGTCGAGCTGTTAGGTTGACTGTTACCATGTAATTCGCTACCTCTCTTCTATGTATTACCATAAAATCTGTTTATTCATTCCTTATTCCTTGTCTCTAACTTTTTGTACATTTCTAAACTTCATATTCGAATCATTACCGAAGCAAAAGTAATCACCCTCTTGGAAAACGCTATAATTTTTGCAAATGTTGCGCAAAAAAATTGAAACAATTATTCCGCGTTCTTGCGGAGTAAACCAATTCATGGCTTGTCGATTTCTATTTCTGCGTTTGTTTACTTCACAATTATCAAAGCCGAATTGACATTTGGTCACTTGCAAAAGTAATAGCGTTTTCCAATAGGGTGATTACTTTTGCCTCACCCTGTAGTAATCAAATCTTCTGTTCATTTTTATTTTAAAGCGATTATTGTATATTTTTAACGTTCATTTAGCTTAAACTCTCCTTATCACTATATAATTTATTAGATATAAAGATATTAGATATAAAGATATATGAGATTTGTAAAAAAAGATAAATAACATTAAAAACATTTAAATATAATAAATTATAAAGCATATTATTGGATAAAAGATGCCACATTCTGATGCCAGTTCCAACACACGTTTGCCCAACTTTATTATACCCCTTTGAACCCAATTCTTGTTGGCTGGGTATAATATAACAACAACACAGGTAGCAACACCTGTTTATGGTTTTTCGGCACAACATTTTACAACAGCCAGAAGGTTACACACACACGCACACACACTTACCACACACACACACATACAGAGGAAAGAATGGTCGTCTGTTGTGTCGTTTGGTCGAGGCCAAAAGTTTTCGTAGCCAACTAATTTTTCCTGTCAAATGCACAGACGACAACAAAAAAGAAACGACTACGAGGATGGCGATGGCAATGGCGACGTCGTCTTGGCGGAAAACTCGCCAGCAACAACAACAACAACAAGACAATAACCGAAAAAAGCTGAAGGTGAAATTAAATGTAAGCAGCGCCAGGATATGCGAAGGATGTGCGTGTGTGTGTGTGAGTGTGCCTGTGTGTGTGTGTGCTGCCTTTTGCTTACGCCTGATTATGCGTTTGCATGCACATAAAGGCAAAAGTCAAACAGGAGACAAACTTCCTCGCCAGACCAACAACAACAACAATAACAACAACAACATTAACGCTACGCTCTGGCTACCTTTTTTTATTATTATTATTTTTATTTTTTATTTATTTACGTGCGCTTTTGATAGGGTTGACAGCAGGTGTTTACTTTTGTGTGTGTGCGTGCAAAAATTTGATGGCATTTTATGCTGCTGCAGATCAGCCCAAAAATGCCGACCCCGCAATTTTGACCCACAACCATTAGCTTAGTGTGTGTGTGTTTGTGTGTATGTGTGTATGTGTGTATGTGTGTGTGTGTGCCTCGTGCGTGCTATAAGAATAATATCAGATTGTAGATACCGTTACGACCGCAGCTTACTTCTGCCCCAAAAAATAAGTCTTTCCATTCAAAGACGCACTGTAAGTTACTGTTTTAGAGCACTGTAATGCCATTTTAAAAACAATTTCCAAGATAATTTTATATCCAAAATAAATATAATCATTTAATTTTAACCCTAATGAATGACAGTTTTCCATAAAAGACTAAGATATATTAATCGTAAAATAATTCATATTTTACTGTAAACAAAATAACATTTAAATTAAATTAAAGCTCTTAGTTGGCAGTAAATGCTTTACATTACTTTTACACTTCTATAAACTTGTCAAGCCAAAGTTATTTACAAGCTTAACAAGTAATCGGTGTTTGGTAGTTCTCTCAATTGATACGTATTTATAACACATAATTCTTTAGATCTTTTATATATTTATTCCCAATTTTAATATAAATTATATTAACATAATACTAAAAACGAATACATGTAACATAAACTATGAAGTGAAGCAACAACAAACAGCATTAAAATTTAAGAAATATCGATACCAGCAACGGTATCGATATCAGCAGTCGGAGTGAACAGTTGGAGTGAACAGTCGGAGTGAACAGTCGAAGTGATCAGTCGGAGTGAACAATCATAGTGAACAGTCGCAGTGAACAGTCAGAGTGAACAGTCGGAGTGAACTGTCGAAGTGCACAGTCAGAGTAAAACGGTCGGAGTCAGTCGATATCAGCAGTCGAGATCAGAAGTCGGAGTCGTTAGTGAGCAAGCCGAGCAGCTAAGAATTTACCGCAAAAAAGTATAAGGAGTATTCAAAGAGGAAGACCGTTGTCAGTCGTATGGAGCTGGTCGTCAGTCGTAAAACGTCAAATAAGCCGATCGTTTCATTTAAAACGGAATAATTATCTAATAATTTAATAATATACCACGTAGTTAATATAATAAAAGTTATAAAACCCAGGTTAATATACAAATAACCGCTCTTACATGAATTTTCATAATTTATTACACTAAAAAAAAGGATGTGCAGATTTACATATTAAAAGTATGCATTGTTGTCTTTATTTTTTCGTAATTTATATAGGATATTTTCAACAATTAGATAATTATATTGATACCAAGTAATATGAACAAAATTTAGAAAACGAATAAACGACATTTCAAGATAAGCAACTAATGTTTATTACATTACAAATACTTTATGTCCAGATTTTCACATGGAAAGCCATTTTATTATGACTCTTGCTTAATCCAGTTACGACCAAGAATAACGCTGTACACATAGTACACTTTATAATGGAATATAGAATCATTGTGTATATGTATAAGGAGTAAGAACCATGTCGTTACCAACTACAGCTACAAGTGGCGAGCATTATGCATTTATAGGTGCCATGCCAACTGTTATCCGCTCTTATTTGGTTTTTATTCCTTTGTTTTCGTTCGGTCTTTCTTTAATTATAAAACTCCTCAACCTTCGGCGTCCCCATCTACATTCCACATTCCACCTTCGGGCAGTACCCAATGTATTCCCATTGGCATCAAATTGTCTGTACGGCAAGGTAACAGAGTATTAAAAATTTCAGCACCAGCAGCAAGTTCTCGGACCAGCCATGCCCACTCGTCGCTGGCCAGCCTCCATGGCAACGCAAGCCGCTTAACGCAGCCAACTGCCAAATGTAAATATACTCCAACCCCAGTCAGACCAACAAAAAATATATATAAAACTTTCTTAATAATATAAAAAAAAAATGAAAAAAAAAATATAAGTTCATTCAAGGCGCAGCAGAGCCGCCAGCGGAATGCGCATTGTTTTCAGCTTTTCAGCGCCGAAACGACAAGTACAAAAATAACAACAACAACATGGGAGGGAGTCGATGTGGCCTTGGGGGTGCGGGGAAGAACGGAACTGAGAGTCCGGGAAAGCGTCGCGGCGTGAGGAACTTAAAAACTTTGGCCATATCCCGCAGCTATGAACAACAGCAATCAATTTTCACATGCCGGCGAACAAATGTGCCGCACCGGGGTGTCCGCGAAGCGAATGGTTATACGATGGCAGGGAATGGAGGAGTAAGCGACGTTAAGGGGGGGGGGGGGGGGAAACCCAGTCATGTCCCGTACGATTCCCACTGGGTAGTTTAAAATTATAATGCGGCAACGCGCGTGTGAAAGTACCGTCATGACCATCAAACTGGGCAAACATTGGACAACAGTCGCCATCGCCATCGCTATTGCCATCGCCATCATTGCCATCGTTTGGCACTCCGGGCATATTTACCAAGCGCTTCACATTACGTCCGGTTCCATCAAATCCATGAAACGCCCACACCATCAACACGCCTCGCCTTCTTGCCTCGCCTCGTGTCGCTCCGCTGATTAATTTCTCGTTTTTGCGCCATTTTCTATTTGTCTTAGTCTCGGTAATTACAACAAGTTCTGAGCTTCGTGCCGCGTGGCACAAGATAAACAAAGTCTTTCTGTTCTGGCCAAAAGTGAGATTCTCAGCTGGCTGAATGCTTCCGGTAATTGAATCAAATGAAGCAGCATTAGTAAGTATTAGCTTCTTATGGTCGACGGTACTTTTCAGTTTCAGTTTCAGCTTCAGCTACAGCTTCTTCTGCTTCAGCCTAACTCTGTTTGTTTTTGTAAATTAATTTTTAATTTAATATACGTGTGTCATGGGGGCACAGAAGATGTGCGGGATGGCGGGGACAGAGGCCACTAGTTTCGCGCCGCCCCAGACACAAAAGCAGTGTGTCTCGTCGGTGCAGATAGCACAAAAAAATTAAATAAAACCAAAACAAAATATAAGTAATTTAAGCAAATAAATTTAAATTCTCGTACATTGACTTTGCAATGCTCTTGCGGCAAGTTCTGTTAGTTATAATAAATATTTAATGAAAATAACTTGATGAATATACTTTGTTTAACATAAAAGTATGTACGTATTGTAAACAATATCGTGCACTTTTAACTATAAATGTGAAACAAGCAACATATTCTAAATATTGCAGTTCTTTGATAATTTATGCTAAACTTCAAAAAAATATATAAAGAAAATGTAACATACTTTTTGGCGAAGATTTTATATATGTTAGTAGTTTTGTATTCATAAAACTATGTAAAACTTAAAATAAATACTTAAAAATCACTCCAGATATTAAATATCAATCTGTCTAATATAATAATATAATATAATATTATAAAATAATATAATATAATATAATATAAGATTAAAAAATACTTGTTGTAATAAAGTCTATATTAAGGTGCGTATGCTAAAAGACCAGTTAAATTTAAATTGTAAGATCTTTTTCAATTTTACATTTATTTACAGTATTGAAAACCGTAGTATCAAAACAGCAAAATCTGACGTATTCAACTTAAACTGTTTCTAAATATTGCTTCCATTTCATAAATAGGATGTCGAGGTCAAAGCAAACAAAAGGAATCTATAAACTTAATATAACTTTTATTCATTTTCTATTAGCATCGATTCCTCAAAAATCAGAAGATTCTAAACACTGTTAACATTTATAAACTTTACGTAACATAATATATTTTACTTATTAAGCAGAAACCTTTTAAAATGGGTCAAAATCTATATAGTAATAATATAATAATATAGTATATAATACAGTCAAACTTCTATATTACGAACTTCTGTACAACGAAGTTTTCTTTATAGCGAATAAATTTCCAGAACACAGCAATATCTACAAGTGAAAGAAATCTCTCTATATTACGAAGTTTCTATATAACGAAGATTATGTTTGTCTTGAGATTCACTATATAGAATAAATATAATATAGTATAATATATAATAAAAATTCCCTAAAGAAATGTTATAAACTTAAACACTATATTGTAATACCCGAATTCTAGGCTAGACCATCGACTGAAAAGTGGTCAAAACGAAGCTCGCAAGAATAGAGAAGTACATAAATAGCAGCCACAAAAAAAAACACAAATAGGAAAAAAAAAGAAGGCAATTTCAGCTGGTCAGCAGGTTTTGTAGTTCTAGGAGTTCAGAGAGAGAGAGGGAGAGAGAGAGAGAGACAGCACAAAGCGAAACGGGGCAGGAGGAAAGACGAGCCATGGTCGACGACGGCGACGAAATACTTTTTCAAGATAAACGGAAACAAGCCAAGATGGAATTAATTTTCCGCTTTGAACAAACAAGCGGATGTAAATAAAAAGTACCAGCGAACGTTTTCTACGTCAAAGACGCACAGGGAGAAGGGAAAATGGGGGGACAGGGGAGTAAGCTAAAAGGAGAGGGGCAGCCACAACTGCTTAGACCCCCTCCCCCCACCCGCACCTGCTGTTGTGTGTGTGTGTGTGTGGAAATGGGGATTGAATGGACGTGGGCGCTACGTCTGCCAAGTTTAGTCTAAGAACAGGCTGGCCCAAGTTATGTGCTGTTAATGACTGTACAAGAAGTTTAATTGTATGCCCACCCATAAAACAGGCGTAGACAAAGACAGAGCCACGGACTGAGAAAGAGATAAAGATAGAGCTGAGCTGAGCAGAGTAGGAGTAGGTGGTAAAAGGGGGAGTGTTGTGTGATGGGCGTGTGGTGAGGCAACATACAAACACACACGCATATTGACAAATTGCAATTTAAATAGACAGCAATAAGTTAAACAGACGCACATGGACACATAACTAAAACTTGAGTAGGAGAAATAGAGACAGAGATAGAGATAGAGAGGGAACGAGACAAAGAGGGGGAGCATAAACACGCAATGTCTAATTAGTTTAACATGGGCGGGAGTTGGAAATAATCATAGAGATGATCGATAGCTTGCCTATCGAAAGCAATAAGTCAAGTTTAAGAGGATATTTGTATAAATAATAGTTAGGAATATATTATATATTTTCACAGAGATAGTTAATGCATTATTTATGTAATTAATAATATATAGTTAATATCCTGTAAGAAATTCATACTTATTAAACAACTTAAGGTCAATTTCTCTAATTTCTATGTAGAAATGTATAAAAATTAATGCCAAATGCCAATCAGTTAAAATTTAACTAGAATTTAAAAACAGGGGTCTATATTCCGGTTTTCATAAAAGTAAAATGACATGATTTCATTTTAGAATATATAAATACCAAGGAACATTTCTTAAGCTAGGGAAAATCAATCAAGAATCTGTTAAACCGTTAAATGCGAATGATTTGCAAATTAATAAAGCCTAGAATTATAGGAAATTTAAAGTGAAAGATGATACAGCATTCGTAGCTATTCGACAAACCAATCATCGTCTAGTCTTCACGATAGTTTTGCTGTCTCATCTCTAGAAGCTAAACACATTAGGCCATTTTTCTGGCTAACTTACCATATATTAGAGTACAATAGTTGCCATCTCTCTGAGCTGATGTTGTTGTTGTTTGTGGACCAAATATTGATGAAACATTTACGCACACACGCACACAATTAAACACGTTTACTCACGCAGCACACAAAGTGACTCGCACACAGACACATATCGAAGCAGACACAGACAGCATATATAAGTAGTAATTGATGGGTTTCCTTTTATAACACAATCAATCATACGCACTGTGTTACCCCGCATTTTATGCTCAGGTTAAATTATACATTTGTATACATGTATGTATGTATGTGTAAATCTCATATATTGCAATGTATTTATTTGGCAAAAATACTCTTTGCACTAATATATCAAATATACATATGTATGTAAGTATGTGCTAAGCTACTATCTAATTTAATCACGCCTTGACATTGCTGATTGCTGTTGCTGTTGTCGTTGTCGTTGGTGTTGATATTGTTGGTGTCGTCAATATTGCAGTTTCAGTGACTGCATCTGTGGTCAGACTCTGACGCTTTATCCAACACAAAATATTGACCCAGATCATGCCACAGACACCCATATAGATAATACGAAATCGTGGCGCTATGAACAAAAAGTTCAAGGCCTGTGCAGGCAGCCAAAAAATGCAAGAGCGTTGAAAAGTCGGTATGAATTTCTCACGCAATTCATGAAAAATGTCATCAGAGCCCTCCATAAGAGCCATGCCTGCCATTGGGAAAGATATATATAAGTGTTAAAATTTTAAAAGGTGTTAATTAAGAAGAAAATGTTGAATTCGGCCTGCCGAATAGTAAATACCCTTGCAGATTGTAAGTTGCTAAATTTATTGAAAGTAGAGTGCGCCTATTTTATTTAAATTTACCTAAAATCTTAGATTTTCTATAACAACTATTGTATTCTTATTTTTATGAAATTAAAGTCCACTTTCTCAATGTCTAGTTAAGTTCGCAGTTATTGAAATTAATGTTTAATTATCAGACTATGTCAGTTTTATAGAGATATATGACAAAGCTAATAAGATTTGTATACAACCACTTATTTATCGGGTGCTCATTCCATTAAAAAAATTGTAGTACAATTCGCTTCATTTCGGCATAAATAAGATAAGATTATGCCGATTATTGAATGGAGTTGGCAGCATCAATAAAGCATGAACATTTGCATCGAGTTGGCAGTATATGACAGATCAGTGAAAACTCGACTGCTAAGTAGAGAAGTTGAGTTCTCATAAAGTGTGTTCCTCTTATAAAGTTGAGACGCAAATGAAGAAATTTCAAACTTATTAATCACTTATCACCTACTGAAATAAACTATTAAACAATAATCAAAGAGTGTTGGTTAATGTGTTCGGAAGAAGCACTTGATAGGCGAGATTCCCCACATATATTGGGCTACAAATAAAAAAAAAACTGTACCAAACTTTAATTTCCATAACTATAGAACTGATAGTTGAGTTTGTATAAAAGCCAGGGATTATTACAAAATCAAATATCGACTTCTGTTTCGGTACAAGCCGTATTTAGTATTTCGGTAAATAGTTATATTTCGGTTTTGTCTTATCGGTTTCGGTATAAATACCGGTATTTAACTATATAACGTAATTTTTAAATACTTCAAAATGTTAAGCAACAAATAAATATTATTTTTTTATCGTGATACTCCTTACTAAGACAAATTTTACCAGAACCCTACCGTTACAATCGTTTTGGTTCTTGAAAAGTCCTTTGTTTCGATTTCTGTACTACTTTTATAAGGGTTAATTTCGGTTAGGGGTTTCGATTTTATACCCTGATAAAAACATTCCCCTTATCTAACTAATTAAGCATATAGTATATAATTTCTGGAATCTAACACAATTAAAGTATCTTCCGCAAAGGTATACAAATGTTTATTAGAGACATTTAGGTTAACTTACCAGTATAGAATATAGTCAGACAATACGGTGTCAATATAAACTGATCCAGCAGTAACTTTTTAACTATAGTCTTCTTTAGGGTGCCAGGAAAAGTGCCATCCAGCCATTTATACCTGAGAAGGACATGGCGCAAGTAAATAAATAAAAGAAGATACACAGAGATAGAGTGACAAATCGAATGAGAAGCAGATTATGAAGTATAAGAGTGCATAGAGTGCTGTGGGTTAGTGTAATATTGTATTATTTTGTATACATTTTCGTTGAATATCATCATCATATCATTATCGTTTTGTATGTTTCTTTTGTATTTGTAGATTGTGTTTCGTGTGTTTTTCTTTTCTTTATCCGACACTTACATATCTGATAAGTTAACGTGCACATATGCCTCATTTTATGGTGCGTAGCGTGCTTGGTTGGAGCTTTTTACACAAAAGCTCTATGCTATATGCCGGTGCTGCTAAAGAGACAAAGAGGAAGAGAGAGCGTGGGTGTGTGAAAATAAAAGAGAGCGAGCGTGTGAGTGAGAGTGCTCTTAAACGACAGACACGTGCTGAGCAGCTTTTGCCAAATGGTAAACAAATTGATAAAGAACAAAACATAAACATGCGACATTTACAAATTGAATGAAAGATTGTGATAGTGTGTGAGTGTGAGTGTGTGTATCAATTAAGCATATTAGATGTATGTATGTATGTATTATGTGTACCAAGCGTAGAGTGTTGGGGCATAGATTGCGGTGCCCATTACCGCATATCTGCCCACAGTTGTATAATCGATATCCTCACGCTCCTCCGGCGCCTGCAAGACAACATACATAAATCTAATTACAGCGCCTGTAACCAGAAGATAAACTGACAACTGCTTCACTCACCGCCAACCATCGCTTGGAGACATATTGCTGTGAGAACTCCGCGCCCACATAGAGGCTGCCATAGATGGCGCTGTTGGTCACAAAGGGATGACGTCTGAACAGCCCTCGGGCGCCGGCAATTAGGCGTGACATTGTCTCGCAACGGAAACACAACACAACACAAACAGCTACAGCTACAGCAATAGTAGCAACAAAAATAACAACTGTGATTTATATTTATTAACTGCAAGTGTTACAATTGAGCTTACGCTACAAGCGAGACAACTGCCAGTGTCGTCAAAGCTTCACGGCCGAATGAAGCTTGTTCGTTCTCAGCTGTTCCAAAAGCTGCTGCAGCTGGAGAGCCAAAACAGTTATCAACTGCTGAGCACGATAGACTGAGAGAGCACTTTAGATATGTCTGTCATTTCCTGGTTTGGCTTGATAAACTTTTCGAATGCGCTACGTAGCTACGGAGAGTAATGGTTACTAAATACTAAAAAGAAGTTATTTAGTTATTCAGACCCTGTTATTAAAAAGTATAAAGGGTCCACTAATTTGGGGCCTAAAAATGATATATCATCGTTGAAAAAAGCTAGAAACACATCGAAAACTTCAAGAAAAGTCAGATAAAGAGATATTATAGTGTTCAGCGGATTTTTATACCCTGCTACCATTTATATTGGGAATAATGGGTTTGTGCAAATGTATGTAATGGTCATAAGACAGCAACTCTGAAAATATATGCTTATATACTACATATGTATTTAATTAATACTGTTTAAGACTTCAAAACTGAATTATTCCCTTAGGAAACGTAAAGAATAGAATACTGACGCCACAATATATTCACAAAGCTTTAATTTTTACACACTAATTACAGGGTATCTTAAAGTCGCGCTCACTCGACTGTAGCCTTTCTTATTACTTTTATTTTTTGGGTATACATAAATCATAGATTCCCTCACTGCACTTGCCAAAGCTAGTAATGATCGTACTATCTATATTTCATACAGGGTACTTTACCAATCAATAAAGATAAGATTTGTTTATTAAAACTGCAATTAATTTATTGTCAGACGACTATAGCAACAAAAGCTCTAACGGAACATGCCAATAAATATAAGCAGATAAGCGCGATAGAGCCTAACGAGTATTTCCATCTCCAATAAATTCGATAACATTGTGTAGAGAACAATTAAGAGAAGTAAAATCTAATTTCTTTATACATTAAATTGAATAATGAAGAAATATGCTTGCAAAGTTCATTAAATGTGATGTATTTAAATTAACTTCAAAGACAGTTTTAAGAATTTGCAATGGAGCGGCTTATATTATTATAAATGGGGAAAATACACATCCTACAACCCATAGGATCCATTGTATTGATCTTCTAAAAAATAGGAAATTATATAGAATATCTTGCTCAACAAGCAAAGTTCGCTGAATTCGTGCTTAGCTTACAAAACACCACTTTTTTTAATGGATTATATTTTTAAAGCTTTTAGCTTATTAGTTTATAGAAATAGCTTCTTCCTACCAACTTTTAAATATTGTTTCTGGTCTGATTCCTTTTCACAGTTTTGTCTACCTCTAACTTTCATCCTTTGGTATCAACCTTCGCACACTATCTGTGATCTGATTTGTATACTCTGTCATTCACGCAATCAGTACTTAACTCATTCCTTATCCATACCAATCAAGTACACACGTTGAGGCACAAAAAGTTTTAACCATAAAAATGCAATAAGTGTACCAACAGTACAGACCCTTTGCTAATGGCACTTTACGCACGACTAACAAGCGCAGCACAGACGATGAGAAGAAAGGCCTGAAACATGGGAGCATGTGGAAGACGCACTGGGGAAAACTTTGATTGAGTGGCAAAGAAACTGTTCTGGGCAAGGTGTGAAAAACTGAAACCAATTTAAAAAGTTGGCTAACCATATGGAGTGTGCTGGTGAGGAATGCAAACAGAACTGAACAGAAGGCGACGCAGTCAATGCTGACAGCACACAACACAACAACAAACAAGGCAACAAACAAACAAACAAAGCGAAGAAACTTTCTACACACGACAAAACACGACAGTTGAACACTTGACAGGACCAAGGATGAACTTGGGCGCGCTTGCCAGAACCCTGAGCAACAGTCTGAGATTTGGTGTGGGCTCCAAGAAGCAATTGGAGACGCCATCACGTGAATACGAAGCTGAATCGTCATCGTTATCGACGCCATCAACATCTTCAAGCCATAAATGTAATCGCTCGGAAGGCAACGATCAGCATCAAGAGCGTCTCACAAAAGCCGTAAACGAGATCAATCAGCATCGTCAGCCCTATAAGCAAACTGTGGAGCAAATCCTACAGAAGGTCTCGGAACTTGAGCATACGCTCTACGAGGATCAGCAGCAGGAGTTCAAGTTGCGCATGGCTTTGGAACGTCAAACAGAGCAAATACATGAGCTCAACTTTTCACTGGACACGGAAAAGGAACGAAATGAGAGATTGGTGCAGTTGCTGCGTGGCATTGACACCGATTCCGGCAGCGATAGTGAGCCGGAAACGCAGATGTTGAGTGGCATGCGGCTGCAATCTAAGGTCGAACTCTTTGACTCAATAAGTCCACTGCTAATGCAGCAGCGGTAAGTGTAGAGGCTTTAAAGCTCCTTAAAGCACTTAAGCCTTCAAAGCATAATCGCATCAAATCTAGTTTAAAACGTAGGTCCAGCTATACTAGAAGCTATATCTAATGGTTCTTTCTTCGCTTAAAGCCTGTATTATTTAATTAACAACATAAATTTAACTTATCATTGATTGTCTACAACTTTACTTTCATCTCTTGCAGATACGACGAACTCTCCGCCTCACATCGTCAAACCCATCGTCAGCTGGCCAAGAAGGAAAAGGCCATGAAGTTGCTGAGATGCGATTTGGAGGAATTGCGAGGCAAACATGATTCGGTGCTCGTTGATTATCGGAACGAGCAACGGCGTCTGGAGACGCTCTGTAAGCGTTATCTGCACATGCAGCAGAAGAAGAAGCAACAGATCAACATACTCAAGGAAACTCTGGGATATGCCAGCGAATGCATTTTGCATGCTCAGGTGGCAATTGAAAGCTGCAAACCCGACACCGGCATCGATGACAGACATTTAAGAACATTCAATCTGAACTTAGAGTTTTTTATGCGTGCACTTCGCAATTGTTGCTGCGTGCGAAAATTGCAGAAGTTGCAACAACAACAGGGACTGGACGTGGACGAGGAATTACTGCAGCAACGATTAGACAGCAGCTCAGCGGCGACATCTGCCGGCGGCAGCTTGAACTGCACATCGAAAGCGCCAGCATCGAAGCGACGCCAGCGCAAACGTCATAAGCATTGATAAATTTTCATTAATTTAACTATTTTATTTACCTAAGTTGTGCCTGAATGTTAGAGTATATAAAAAAATGTTGTGTATTCTATAAAAAAAAGGTTAAACAAAAGATTTGTGTTGTTTACCCAACAATTCCATAAATTGCAATGTTAGCACAAAAATAAAAAATAAATTAATTGTAAGCTTAATAAGTTCTTAAGATTCTTTTGCCAGCACTATTTATCTGAATGAATAAGAAAATCCCAGAAATAGTTTATTCAAATGGGGAATCCTGAAAGGGATAATTTTGAACTAAGTTTAAACTGTTGCTTTTTATTTATATAATAATACAAATTTGAAACAATTACATCTTTAATTTCTATTAAAAATGTATAAAATAACTTTCTTTTTCCATATTAAAATTGAATGCAAATATCTATTGAATCGTTGGTGTATAATAAATACAGGGTATAGCGAACGTGTCAAATATACATCAAATACCTAAAACATACCGATAACGGCAGCATAGTGGCCATTTTGTTTTCCGTCACAATGTGACAACACTGAACTGAGAACACATTGAAATAATACTGAACACTGGCTCTTCGAAATAAATTCATTGATAAATTAAATAAAAAATGTTCGGTGCAAAGAAAACAACACGCGGGAGTACAACGCCAATAGTTGTGCGAAAATCTCGCAGTTCCAATCGTTCTGCTAACTATAAATCTAAGGAAAGTTTATCAGCCTCTGCCCCCCTTAGTGCACCAAAAGTAAGTTCACCTTCTAATCAAGGCAGTTTAGTGGGAGTGGGATCCGATTCTGATTCGGAGGATGAAACTGTTAAAAATCCAGAAGCATTGCCGGCCACTGATGTGACCATTTATAATGAATATAGCATGGGACCTGCATTTGGATGCAAGTTTCCATTGCCATTTATACGATTTATGATCGATCGTTTGTTAAATCAAAAGTTGAAAGGTTAGTTGATGAGATTTTCATATTTATTATTTGTTTAATATGTATGTTTTCTGGATACAGGTAAGACATATCAGCCGGGGGATGCCGTTAAGTGGGTGCGTGAAGTGGCCGATGAAGCCAATTTAAAAATGGAGGGATTATGTCGTCAACCGCGCTACAAACACGTGATTCAGGTAATTGTTTATCAGCAAAATGGAGCTGGTTTCTTCTGTGGCGCCCGTGCCATTTGGGATAAACTGTCTGATGACTATGCCAGCTGCAGCTTTGATGGGGGCACTTTTATGTGCATTGTCATTGTTTTCGGTGTTTATCAATATTGAATTGTTGAATGGCAATGAATAAATAATGCTAAAATGTGCAATAAATAAGCGCTTTTAAATAATTATTCATTAAATTGTATAGATGTGTAATGGCAATAAATAAATAAATATAAATATATATAATAAAAGTGAGCTTTTAATTATTTTTCCATATAAAGTATTTAATTTTTGACTGAATGTAAATAAATAATTCTGCAATGTGCAATAAATTTACTCTTAAATGAGGCAATTTAAAATGTTTAATGGTTTTATGGCAATATATAGTACTATGTGCAATAATAACACATATTTGTCAATTTAAAATGTTTATTTGTTGTATTTATAACTATACAAATAGTGCTAGCATGTCCAACAGCAATAAATATGTAAATACTTACTACTAAAAAAGCTCAATATATGTACACTTTTAAATATTTGACCACTTAAAGTGTTTAATTGTGAAATGTGTTAATGGCAATAAATAAATAATTATAATTTTTAACAGTTATAAATAAATAATGCTAATATGTGGAATTAATAGTATTAAATGTACGCTTTTAAATATTCTTTCATTCAAATTTAAAGCCCGCGGGGAATAAAACGCGCTAAACAGCTGACAGCTGTTCTTATGTCCAATCGATAGTGCTGTACCGATATATCGATATGTCTGGCCATCTCTATTATCGACAAATGCGACAATTGCGCACATGTTTTTGTTTTCATTCGTCTTTTGATTTTTGTTGATTATAGTGAATGCAATAGCAAAATGAAAGTGAAAATGATTAGTCGCAACCCGGACAACTATGTCCGGGAAACCAAACTGCAGCAACACAAAAGTAAGGCGTAAAATAAACTCCATTGAACCAATTTTAACATCATCTCACAATTCGCAGTACCTCGCAATTACGATCCGGCGCTGCATCCGCTTGAGGGTCCCCGGGAATACGTACGCGCCTTGAATGCCACCAAGCTGGATCGTGTGTTTGCCAAACCGTTTGTATGCAATTTAAGTGGCCATCGCGATGGCGTTGCCTGCTTTGGCAAGCACCCGAAACTGTTGTCCACACTGGCCACAGGCGCCTACGACGGCGAGGTTCGTATCTGGGATCTGGCAAATCGCACTAGCATGCGCAGCTTTGTGGCCCACGATGGCTTTGTGCGTGGCATTGCCTATGCTCGCAGTGGCGAACGTTTCTTTACCGTTGGCGATGACAAGACAATCAAAGTGTGGAGCTCACAGGGGCCAGATGTGGGCGAGGAGGAGGAGCCGGTAAACACAATACTAAGTCGCCATCTACTGCATGGTATTTCGACTAATCGGAAGAGCAACAGCTTTGCCACTTGTGGAGAAGTTTGCGCCATTTGGGATGAACAGCACAACGATCCCATAAAGACGCTCAAATGGGGCGTAGACACGCTGCACACAATTTCCTACAATCCTGTCGAGACCAATTTGCTGGCCTGTTGTGCCAGCGACCGCAGCATCATTTTGTACGATGAACGGGAAGCGCAACCGCTGCGCAAGGTTGTCTTGACCATGAAGAGCAACAAGTTGGCTTGGAATCCCATGGAGGCATTCAACTTTACTGTGGCCAATGAGGATTGCAAGTGAGTGAGATGAAATGGCAATAGAAGATAATTCATTAATAATAACCAACATCCTTTCTTTCAGCCTCTACACATTTGACACACGCAAACTTAAGACGCCCCTCAAAGTGCACTTCGATCATGTGTCGGCTGTAACAGACGTGGATTATGCGCCCACGGGCAAGGAATTTGTCACGGCCAGCTATGACAAGACCGTGCGCATCTATCACGCCCATCAGAGTCACTCCCGTGATATTTATCACACCAAACGCATGCAGCATGTGGTATGTGTTTCCTGGTCACTTGACAATCGTTATATCTTCTCCGGCTCCGATGAAATGAACATACGCATGTGGAAGGCGAATGCGTCCGAGAAACTGGGCATAATTCGTCCACGTGAACGTGCAAATTTCAACTATCAGGAGGCGCTCAAGGAGAAATACGCAGCACATCCGCAAATCAAACGAATTGCGCGCCATCGACAGGTGCCACGACATGTGCTCAATGCCCAACGGAAGATGCGCGTTATCAAGGACAAGGAACTGGTCAAGGAAGCCAATGTACGCAAGCACTCCAAGAAGGGCAAGGTGCCTTTTGTCAGCGAAAAGAGGAAACACGTCATTCGCCAGGATGTCTAATTATAATTATAAGAGTTTTAGTGTTAAATTTGATATGAATGAAAAATACAATTCAAATTGCGAAATACATAGAAATCGATAAGAAATATGCGCGCGATAGCGATAACACGCGGCTTATCTAGCACATTTTGTTTATAAAAGGTGGACAGTCCCCGCGATGTGGAGCCCAGTAGTCGTCAGTTGTTAAGGCAGCAGCAGCGGCAGCTCGTTTCGTTTGGTCGTTAGATTTTTGTTTCGTTTTCGTTATTTCACATTTGTTTATCTCAAAACGACGACGACGACTTTGCACGCAGTTAAATAGTTGCCCCGCCAGTGTTCGAGACGTAAAACGAGTTTAGTTTTAGAACATACGAACATTAGAACAACAAAACACAGCTGTCGAAATGGACGCACTGAGCGACTTATTGGCACCCTACACCGAAGTTATTGGACAAATAGCCGGCACAATAACAACTCTGCAATTTCTCTCCGGTATTTTCCTATTGAATGACATACGGAAAAAAGGCTGCAGTGATGTTTATCCGGTTGGACCATTTTTGGGCGGTGTTGCGCTGTAAGTAAATAAATTAAATCAAATCTGGTCATGAAACAAAAGTGACTTAACGTTTCACTGCACACACAAATTGATTAGATTCTTTTTTGTTTTTTGAATTGTCACCATGACTGCCAAGCTGTTTAGAGACGAGTTATTATATCTCTGCAACGTTCAAGGCTAACTATATACAATTGAATTTTGGGTTCAATGTCAATGCCAATTGACGGTTACATAAAGTAATTGCTCTTTCATTTTCATTTTAAATAATATATATTAACAACAATTCTTAGAGTAATTGTTTTGAGCGCATATTTCTTATCAATAGACATTCATATATGTCAAGCAACACGTACAACTTATCATTGTACACACAAATACATTTAATACACCTATTGTAATGTAGAAATGATTAGGTATGCGACTGGGTTAGTCTCTTGTCTATTGCTTCCAGCTTAACTAATTAGCCGGACAAACCCATATCCCTCGGTTATGGGATCGGCTTTGCCTATTCCACGTACGGATTTTGCCTAATGAAAATTAAAATGTAAATGAGCTTCAGAGTGTTCTACATTTTCCCACTCACACACACACACACATGTGCAAGTATAAATGCCTCTTGACACGCTACAATCATCGTGAGGCGCAACAGTTGCGTGTTGCAAGATTGTTTTGCTTTTGGGGGATGTTGTTGGGGGTTGCCCACATACATATAACGGTCATTTGTTATTACTCCGGCAATATAACTGTTGCTATAAACATTCAAATGTAAGTAGTTCTTTAATGTTAGTTTACCAAAAATTAAAACTATTAGATAATTAACTCGAATTTATTAAGGTAAAAGGAATTAACTTGCAGAAACTGTAGCTTTAATTTAAAGAATCAAGATTTTGGTTTAGTTCCCGATTATTTACTTAATTGTTTGCCATTTTCTCTTGAATTTGTAAGGCTTTAAAATTATTCCTAACTCCTTATAAAAATTACTTACTTAAGTTAGTTTTGTATTAATATTTTTACACTTTTTAAAAAACCCAGAAATAAAATTATGAATATTTTGTAATTACAGTCGAACTTCTCTATTACGAACTTCTGTACAACGAAGTTTTCTTTATAGCGGATTTTATTTTCAGAACACTGCAATTTTATTCAATATTCAGTATGTTTAACTTCCCTTTTATAATGAATTTCCTTATAGCGAATTTTTCTATACAACGAATTTTATTTAAATTTTTGGCTGTTGCCAAAAAACAAACGTAAAAATGTATTCAGGGGAAGTTTCAAATTATAAATTTGCTTACAAGAATCGTTAAAGAAAACGTCGTCACTAGTAATACTTATTTGCATCAGTTATCAGTTTGCAATAGACTTAGAGACGTAGAAAGCAAAATATCCGAAGCGTAATTGCAATTTTGTTGAAGTAAAAACTTTTGATAATTAGTGAAGTTAAAAAGGGTAAGAAAAAATAAAATTACCACTCAATTTGGAATTCCTTTGAACAGTCATTTAAGATAAAAGACCAAAGAATTCGCTGAACCATTGGGACACTTTCATTTACAAGTTCATTAGCTATAAGTGATTGGCGAAAGAGCTTCCGAATTCGATGCACAATAACGATATCTTAAATGCCTATGAGACTCGTCTAGACTTCAAGTGCTTATCAAATAAAAGACTTGCATTTAAAAATATAAACTGTACAAATAACATATACACTTATTTACTTATCTAGAGCACTTTTAAACAATACGCCTGTAAAGCTCAACTGAATTTCTAAACCAGAGCTAACACTTGTACACTGTACTTCAACTTTTCAGTTTATAAACCTTACTCATCATCGCAACATCGAGTTGTTTAATAACGTTACTTACACACAGTAACATAACTTTTACAAACAATTCTATGTATATTAAGAATTTTCTATATAACAAAGTTTTTTTCTTATCCCCTTGAGATATGCTTAATAGAATTTCAACTGTATATTTATTTCGTTTCGGATTAGAGTGGTAGATAATTTAAAAAGTTGCGATCACTATTCGATTTAGGATACTTAACAGCCTTTATTTGAATTACTTCCATGTATTGTTCTCATAGTATCTTTATGTTATGAGTTCTAACTATACGATTTTAAATTTTCAAATTAAACAGACAATTCTAATGTAATTTGCATAACGTACACAAATTTTGACCTTTGTATACTTTTTTTTAATTAATAATAAAGCAAATGTATTTAAAAACTATCCGATATTGCTATAGTTTTAATTTATATAACAGATAATAATTAATTTTTGCTCTAAAGCAGACTATGATTAGAACTTGGAAAGCTGACTGAATATTTATTTCTATAAACAAATATTTATATCATATAACAACTTAATTAACGAGCTGCACTTAAATTATATGGTATCATATGGCATCAATAAGATATAGTAGTAATCTTATAATCAGACTGCAACCTCACTCATTGTCTTACACATATCGTGAGAAATATTTATTATTTTCCTCTTTACAACAATAATTTTGTGATGTCTACACGATATTTGTGGGTATGTAGATATATAGGTGTATATATAATTATATTCCCAATGCATGCCTGTTACTATTTGTGCTGTAAATATACTCCGAAAATAGTTTACTATAGATTATTTATAATAATTATTTGAAATCCTACTTGATGTAGGATACTTATCTGATATCTCAGAACATGTAGATAAACATGTTTTAATAATATTTAAATACAAAATACAGAAACCAAGTACATAACATATTAATTTGCCAGTAAGTATCTTTTATTATATCTTAGTATTCTATCTAAGTATAAAGAACGTACTACTTTAACACGAATTCAGTTGTGTCAAATCAACCCGATTAGCCACTATAAATAATTTGCATGATAACGACAATGAGTAAACAAATAAATGAATTCAGTTTAGAGGTCTGGGTCTCTTATCAATGAACTAGTACTACATGCAACAAAGTCTATTATTATGAAATTCAAATAGATATGAGCAGGTTTCCCCCAAACAAGACATTGTAAATATATTTTTAAGATATAAGAAATAACCTTTTACCTTATTTTATCAATCTTTCTTTTAGCACCGTCATGAGCGTAAAACTGGGTCAAATCATGGGTGACCAGCCAATGATTAAGGTCAACATAATTGGCTTTGCCATCAATACGATTTTCATGGTCGGCTTCTATTACTACGCCTCGAATGAGAATAAGTCGAAAATATGGTCAAAAATTGGATACGTCTCTCTGTTCCTAATGGCCGTGATAACCTATGCCAACTTTGAGGATCCCGCTAAGATTGAATTCCGTCTGGGCATGCTTATAACAACCATACTTGTCTGGTTGGTCGGATCGCCGCTGCTGAATCTGCCCAACATTATCAAAAGGAAGAGCACCGAGGGAATGCCCTTCCCAATTATATTTGCTGGACAACTTGTTTCCACAGCCTGGACTCTGTATGCCATTTCCATACGTAATCATGTCATGGTGGTAAGTATTGAAAGTGTTAATTGTAAAGTTCCCAAAACTAATCAATTCAATTTACAGTTACAGAATTTGTTCCTTTGGGTTTTGGGCGCAACTCAGCTGTTCATGTTTGTTCTCTATCCCAGTAAGCCGGCCAAGAAACCCGCTGGCAAGAAGGCCAACAAGAAGGATAACTAAACGGCTGACTACAAATTAGTTTAGATGGTACCACGAGCAGAGATTTACTAACTAAATTTTAAAGTTTATAGAATTTTCTTTCAATTTTTCGAAAGAACTTTCCAAATCAGTTTCTCCAGTTGGCGCCATTTACAGTTAGTTAGATCGAAACAAATGCAACAAAAAACAATTTAACAAATTAAAACTATATAAGTATATTTTGTCTGCATTCATTAAGACATTTTTTAATTAGAACAAATCGGGCTAAACAAACAAATCTTTACCAAGTGAAAGAGCATTACGAAGTCGCGGCTTTGAGCTAAGCTTATACTTTACAAAAATTGTTATTTCAAATATTCCCAGTATATAGAGATAAGAGTGATCATATTTCTATTGAAATTTGAAATACTTTTGTTTTGTAAAGTATGCGCCTAAACTAATCTTGTTAATAGTTAATAACATTTGTACAAAGCGTAACAAACTATTTGCAAATTTTGACAATAATTCAAATCTTCCAATTGCATATGTATTTATATATAGAAAAAAAGAGTCGATATATATTAAATCAATAAAAACGTGTTACACATTTAATGCCTCTGACTATATTTTACTGCTCCAGCGGCAACGTGGAGTTGTAATGGGCGCCCAGTTGGTAGATATGACGATGATAGCAAACGATGAGTGGAGCACCGCCAAATTCCTCCTGGCCCAGCAGTGTGGAGGCGCCCTCCGCCTGGATAACCTCGATGGGCACACGCAGGAGCGATGATAGCGCCTTCAGTTCAATGTGTCCGCCCCAGGCGTGCGTCTTGGCAATGTCATCGCAGTAGGCTGTGAATTGCTCGTCGTTAAGTAGATCGCCCGTGTCCGGATGTGTCATGTAGCAAATGAGGGAATCCTTGTGGGCACGCACATAGTTTGCTGTCTCCTGGCGCAACTCTTGCACGCTGTGTCCGGGCAGCGCGTGCACCTGCAGCTGATGCCGCACAGCGTGGTAGAGACAATCTCCGTCGGAGGCAATCATGTGGAGTGCCAGCCGACGAGCGTTCAACTTGGCTGTGATTTGCTGTAGCTCGATTTGCTTGGGCGACGGTTGATTGGCCGCATTCTGCAGTTCCACGCGAATCTCCTGATCACGTTCGCGTGCCTCACGTTCCTTTTTGTTGCGTCGTTTCTGCGCCTTTGAGACACGCTGTGTTGAATTCACTTCGTCTTCCTCGTCGTTGTTGTCGCTCTCGGCGGCTGTCGGCAGCTCAATGGCAGCTTCGTCCAGCTCCAATTTGTGACGCTGCTCCAATTCCCCCTCCAGACGTGCCATTTCCTCTAGGAACTCCTTACGTTTGTTTTTGTTGTTCTTCGGCGCATTCTTTTTCATTGCCTGCAATTTGGCTTGCAGCTCCTTGCGCTCGCGTCGATGACGGCTGGCCACATCCTCCAATGTGGTCTCGCCCAGGCGTGTCTCCAGCTCACCGATTGCCTCGACGCACGACATTCTTTCAGTTGTTTATTAATTAATTAAAAATGTGTGTCGGCGCTCAGCTGTAAAACGCTAGAGAAACGTAGGTCAACGCAAAAGGCTTACGTTAAAGCAACGTAAACGCAAAGTGAGTTAACAGAGCGCAAATAAGAGCCAGCAGCAACAGCTTTCGTTTCTTCTGTTAAATAACAGACCGTTGATTTTGAAATTAAATGCTTTACTTACGCAACCTGTACACGTCTAAAAATTGAATTAAATATAAACAATTTGATGTACCATAAAATTTTGTGTTTATTATACTTACACATAAGCTAAACACACACAAATAAAATTCTAATATTGAGCTCAAAGGTGACAAGTTCGCGGCAAAATAATGCCTAGAAAAATTTCTATATTTAAAACAAGTTATATTGTAACTATACATTTATTGCATGGCATGTTTGATAAATCTAACAAATAGTTCGCCTTTAAAATATGTCAAATCGTGAGAGACTTAACTTAACGTGCAATTCTAGACAGCTTAAGATCTACTAAAACTGAGAAAAACTAAACATTTTGAATAACGTCTGCAGATGTTATATAATTAAAATATTTGCACATTTCTCTATTAGTCAATAGAATTGAAATATATAAGAATTGTTCATTAACTGCCGTAGTCTTTAAGATTTAAAGGCTGGCAAGCGACCAGAGAAGAGACTATAGTAACTATTATGATCATCTCTTATACATATCTTATACACATAGGTACATATGTATACCATAAACTTAACAAATCAGATTATCGCCTAATATGACAGAATCATACAATGCTTTTCTTCTATCGAGTTATTTACACGGCCAACATTCTGTGACGATATATAAATTTACTTTTACACACTACTGAATTTAAAAAAAAAATAATAATATACATACATATATAACTTTCTTTATATATGCCACTACAACTTTTTGAATGACCATATCAAATGGCTACCCTACTCAATTACAAAACTCTATATATCATTTTAAATCTAATGTGAATTTGTTGCCCAGTCGAAATGAAATGTAATAAAAATAATAATAATAATTAAAAAAAAAACGGAAGCACCAACCACTAGAATAAACACCACCAGATGCGAGGGGGCCAATCAGTCTAAAGGCTTTTGGTAATGTTCTGGAACAAGCGACGTCCCCACCAGGACTCCAAGTCAAAGGGCTTGAAATCGTTTAGTGCCGGACTGGGCGGTTCAACCCAAACGGCCGGCGCTGCCGATGCCGCCACAGGTGTGTTAGCCATTATGCTATCCACAGGATTCGGTGTTGCCAAGCTGCTGGCATTGTTGTTGTTCGCATCGGCCTTGCCGTCGACCTTTGTCGTGCTGGAATCGTACGGATTTTGTGCAACCAAAATGTTCCAGGCTAAAATAGCATATATATTAGCATCAAGTCAAACGTAAGGTGACAACAACAATTATTGCTTTGCTTACAGTCATTTATGTAGCGTATAATCTCCTCATGCTGTGGCGTTATCACCTCGTCCTCAATGAGCTTTGTGGGCGCAATGCGCTTCGAAGCGAAGCTTTGTTGGAACACCGGGCGCGGTATGCTGAAAAGTGCAGTTGATTATTGTGCATTAATATCAACATAGCGTAACGATTAGAGAGTCATTGAAATATAAATTATACAACTTAAATTATGTATTACACAGGCAAGGAATCACTTACAGCTTCTAAGTAAGCATAACGTAAGCGACTAGCTCAGCACGGGATTACCCACTGGGCTTTTTGTTTGTGTGTGTCTGTGTATATGTGCTTTCTCGAGTTTCTATATGTATGTGTGTGCAAAAACGTATTCGGGATCCTATTTATCTTATAATACTTCTTTACGAAGACTGACACAGGGTATCTTAAAGTCGCGCGCGCTCAGCTAACCAGCTTGTTTTAAGCTCATTACTCATATTTGTGTGGTAGCAACGGCATTAACATAAGAATACAGAATGTACGCACGCATATACATACGCACACTTATGCAAGCATATCAAACGCACATGTGAAACAAGTACAAAAATAAATCACTTTTTGTAATGGAAAATCGTATGCAGGGCACTTTGTCTGTGACGTAACGGGCAGCCAAAAGTCAATGTGCCGCCGTTGCCGCTACTATTGCCGTTGCTGCTGTTGATAACCGGCACTGACCCACGTGTTGTCAGCTTGGTTGCTCAATTAGCATGGCAGTGTTATATACAAAGGTCGCGTCATGGCTGCGTTGCAATAAAATCAACAATTATGAAGCAGATAAGCTTAAGAGTCAAAGAGTCCAGCAGCCAACACATGTGTTGTTGTTCTTTCTCATTCGATACTCCCCACACACTTACTTCTTATTCTTCTCAGGACTGTTCAGATCAAAGCTGTTATTGCTGCCATTTTTCTTGCTGCTCTCCTTGATGCTCTCAAACTTTTCAAAATTTTGCGCCAGACCTGTGGGTGATGGATTTGTTGTTGTTAAGTTTGTTATTGTTTGAATGCAAATTTGTGTTTGTGCCGGCTAAACAAAAGAGCGAGAACTTAAGAGAGCGCCGCCACTAGAGAGAGTTTAGCTGCGCTGCTTCTGACGGCAGCGGCAGCGGCGGCGTGTTGTGACATAACAGCAACACTTTTCTGCAGGCAGAGGGCAGAAGGGCTCACTCTTATGAGAACGGTTTATTATGTTTTTTTAAACAATATAAATATTGTTTATTAAAAACTTACCGCGACGCGTTTTAGCAACAATTTTGCTGGGTCCCTTGTTTACTGTGTACATGTCAAAATCAATTTAAATTTTCTTCGACTTATTTGTTTTTGTTTGGTTTGTTTGCTTTATTATATATGTATATATATTCTTTACGAAATCATATGATCAAATGCTAGATTTATTTTCTGGCTGCTGCTGCTGCTGTATTTGTTGTTGTCGCCGCTGCTGTCTCATTTCAATTCAATTTCATCTCGTTGTTCGAGCAGTTACACAATATATATTAACAGTTAGCTTTGACTTTTATCTCAGCGCTGCTATCTTTTTTTATTATTGTCGATATACTTTCTACCGCTTTGAGTATTTTCTAATCAATTGCACGCGTTTATTGCCAATTACTAGTGAGTGATTCTTTTGCCTGCTTTAAGCGATTTGCCTGTTTCGCCGTTGTACGCGTAACACAATTGTAACGTATCCCCGCTGCAAGCGCTTGACACACTGCTCTCACTCACACACATGTGCACTTGAATTCTGAAAACATATGGTGAACAGCAGCGGGCCAGTGTGTACATGCCAGGTGTTTGATTTACTACCTGCGCGCGTACTTTTAAACTCATTAAAAAGGGATTATGCGCTTTTCCGCGGAAAATCATAAAACTTTTATTACAGTTACCTGGAAAAAGTGACAGTTGCAGCGGCCATTTTGTTGCAGTTTCCTCATCATTTATTTTGCGTGAACTTTGACTGTATATAAGAGTCAGGAATTAGAAGTTTGCAAATTAGTAGCAAGTCAACAGTGATCATCAGCACTAACGTTTACTCGTCGCAACATAATACAGCAATATTCGGTAGCAATAATGGCCAACATGGAAACCAACCAGATAATGCAACGCTTGAGCGGTTTGAGGATTGTTGACACTCCCCGTCAGCCTCAGCGAGAGATTTCCCAGCGGGAATGCCACTCGGATATCGTTAAGAAGACGCAGGTGCCTGCTACTCCCTGCTCTGGTGCTGCCACTTTCCTAACGGAACTCAAGAAGCGTCGGAAAATGAAACTGAGTCGTGTCTACAATTATGAGACTGACAAACACTTTATTAAAGCGCGCAAATCTCTCAACTTTTAGCTTATATTAACAATACTGATGTAATCACTTCTTAGCAATAATCCATTCTGATTTAAAATCATAAACATTTTTTTCTGAATTTAAAAATAAACACAAATTATATGAAAATTTAAATTGAATCGAATTTTTATTAGTATGTGGTTATAAGAAAAGTTACTTGTGGTCACACTGGTGCGCAGCTGCTGCCAACATTCGTCGATTCTAGCAGTCAGTGTGACCACCTGTCGCAGCTGCTTGCTTTGGCTGCAAACAGAATTCGACAGGAAAGGTCTGTTAAAATAACAACAGGCAATAACATATTGAATTAATAATACAATAAAGCGAATTTATGTTGATTTAAGGTCAACAAAAAGATTATGATTCAAAAATAATTTAAAATTTAATTTGATTTTAACGGATTCTTATCGATATGTATTTCGATGATACCGTTAAGGTCACGCTGCAGCTGCTTGATTTCAATTGTTTTAACTCTTGTTGCAATAATATCGATGTTGATATTATCGTCAGAACAAATATCGCTCAAAAATAGAATGTTACAAAAAATATTTATCGATATATTGACAGCCCTAGCCCTGGTTGCATTGAAACTGCTGATTGCCAGTGAATAACAAATCAGCGGTCTGTGAATGCACAAAGTTATTATTTGTGTTTGAAAATTGTTTGTGAAAACTGGAGAGAACTAAAAAACTTATGGAAGACGTTGCATTGACTCAAGAGGCAAGCTCAAATAGCAGCGAACCTGCGGAATGCCATCAACAGCCATCGCCGGAGTTTCTACAGCGCAAAATTTACTTTTTGAGTGAGTTTTTGGCCTCTACCGTCAACAACTCTTTATTTAATTATTTACATCTTGTTTACAGTGGATCAACTAAAAGCAATGCACGCAGAGCTGCCAGAGTAAGTATTAAACAGTAACAAATTAGTTATCAAATTCTAAAGCTCTTAATATGTAGAAATCTACAGACGCGCATTTCCTATGATCTGCTCACAGAACTTGCGAATTGTGTGCTCAATGAAAGCATCTTCGACATTGTAAAGGCGTTAATGGAATTGCAGCACGTGACTGAGAAGCATTTGATACAGATGCGGGCGCAAGTTGAGAACGAGTATGAAATTGAGGTCTCCGATTGGCGCGGCAAGATCAAGGATCCCGAAGAGCTGCAACATATTCTGGGACTCATGAACATCAAACATACCAAGAAGCTGCTGGAAACAGATAAGAAAATTGTCGAAGTGCTGGACCAGAAGGTACGTGTAGAAACAGATTGTTGAAACCTGTTTAATTTCCTTCCTTTTCCTAAAACAGGTGTACGATCAACAATCTATGCTGCAGAAAGCTGGAGTTCCTGGTTTCTTTCACACGCAAAATCCCAAAGAGATCAAAATACAAATGTTCTTGCTGGACTTTATTTTACGCTTGAGTCGACTTAAGTACGAGCCCAATAAGTAGCTTATTATCTTAAGACTGTTTAACTTTTTAATGAAGACAAGACATAATTAATAATATGTACCTTTAACTATAGTTAGTAAATGTCATTCAATATTGTAACACACTGTAAAAGCTTTTATTGAAAGCTTACATGAAGAGCGCATGCTCTATAAGCTTAGCAACATATTTACATCAGTGTTGCCAACTATCGATAAGAAAAGCAGGATAGACCTACCCTAAAAAAGGACTGAAATAGGATATATGCCATGGGATATGCCAGACATCCTTTTTCCTGTTACATACTTTATACAAACTTAATATACCCTTGACCAGGGTATAAAAATAATAAAACAAATGGGCAGAAATCAAAATAAATCTTTAAATCCTAAATATTTTCATAAAAAGTAACTATTCTTAATAGCTTATTATACAATTTAATGTATTAATAATTATATATATGAGATCATCATTATAAAACATAAATTATTTTAATAGTAGTGTAAAACGCTCAAACCTAAACCTAACTTTTTAAAAAGTATCAAAGAAATGCAATAAGAACAGATTTCCGAATAGGTTCTGTTTGGCAAACATTTCCGACCAATTGATTGCAAAAAAAGACAGATCTGTCGGGAAAAAGTATGATTTGGCAGCACTGATGTACATATGTTGCAGCAGCACTTTTACCGTCGCCTCTCTCTCAGCTCTCACTAGCTTTTTCTCTCTCTAGGTGGACTGAGCGCTATCAATAGAAAAAATGCTCGTTGGCGTCGACTATAAATTGAGTGTAAACGCGCTTAAAGCCAACAGTTGCTCGATATTCTTAAAGCAATACACTACAAAATCTCTAAACATGTCGCTGACAATTACCAAAGATGTTTCCACTCCTGAGCTCAAGGATCTGGTAAGCAGCTTCTTTTTTTTATAAATTTAAAAAGCTCAAGCAAATCAGAATAATTAAATTCCCATCATCAATTAAGCTGCCGAGTGCTTTGAACTTGTTCAAGGCCAGTGCCGCAATTATTTTAAGCTTCTATTCTCGCGCAAATATTTTTTCGTTTGCTTATGTAGCCAACATTTGTTTTGGCCAGCTTTAGTTGCTGCCCAACAGTTCAAGCTAACAAACACAGCCAAAATGTTTTCGCGTTTGTTTCGTAATTTTAAGGCAAGTTAAAAGTGATAAAATACAGAATAATTGTATAGTTTAACTGTGTGTTGGCCATAATTAAATTAAAATATAAATAGAAACAGCGACAGTACTATATGTGTATTAGAAAAACGTTTCGTTTAACTTTCGTTTTTCTTTACAATAATTAAAATGCGCCTACTCACTATTGACCTTGATTTTGCTGCTGCTACTGCAACGTCGACGTCTACGTCGACGTCGGCATCGACGTCAAACAGCTGTGCGACGCTCGCATCAGAAACAGCTGAGCAGCATTGAGAGCGCCGCAAGTGAGTGCAAAGAGCGTAAGCGCCGACTGCAGTTGCACACGAAACGCCGACAGAGTCTAAAGAACTTTAAAGAGTTCGTGTGAAACATTTTTCATTTCAAGTTTGAAACATGCGCTGCTTGCCAGGCTTTGGTTACGGCCTAACCTTTCTTTTTCTGGTGTGCTGCAAAGAGCATTGAACTTGAAAGCTCTTACTCATCAATTGTCGTTATTCTTTCTTCTATTTCGCAGAGCACTGTGCGCAATGAACAGAAGGAGTTGAGTTTATCTCCAGTGCATCGCTTGAATACGAGCTACGCGACGGCAACATTCGGCATGGGATGCTTCTGGGGCGCTGAATCGCTGTATGGCGCAACGCGGGGAGTGCTGCGAACCACTGTGGGCTATGCCGGCGGCAGCTCCGATTTGCCAACGTACCGTAAAATGTAAGCAGTGTGGCAGGGAACATTAATGGGCCTAACAAAGAAACTTTTTTGCTCTTTCTTCCCCTGCTTTGACTCTCTTGCCTAACGCTCTAACATCTACTATACAGGGGTGACCATACGGAAGTGTTGGAAATCGACTATGATCCCACGGTGATCAATTTCAAGGAGCTGCTGGAGTTGTTCTGGAACAATCATGAATATGGTCTGACCAAGCCCATTAAACGTCAATATGCCTCGTTGATTCTCTATCATGATGATAACCAGAAGAGAATTGCTGAAGCCTCCAAATTGGAGGAACAGGAACGTCGCGCCCCCGAGGTGATTACCACGGACATTGCGCCCAAGTTGAACTTCTTTGCGGCCGAGGCGTAAGTTTGATAGATGAAGTTCCCCATTCATTACTCATAACATCAACGTTCACAGCTACCACCAAAAGTATCGACTACAGGGTCATAAGGATCTGGCCGCTTCCCTTAATCTCAATCCACAACTGCTGCAAAGCAGCTACGTGGCAACTAAACTGAATGGTTATCTGGCCGGTGTCGGAGGCATCGAGCAGTTCAAGTCGGAGGTGGACACCATGGGACTGACGCCCACCCAGCGTCAGTATTGCAACTATCACATTGAGCAGAACGAGGGTCAAGGTCTCTACTGCTGACCGCACTTCATAGACATTAAGCGTAAATCTTATACTTAGGTGGTAATACTAAAAAAATATTATTAATTTTAATAGTCTACTTGACTTTTAACCATTTGTTTTTTGTTCAAAAAACAAAGTGTGTATTATTTATACTTAGACAAATATTGTAATATTAATAATAATAATATTAATAAAAATAAATAAATTTATATACATACATATTCCAAACAAATATTGTGTTTTGTTTTACTAGCTGAAAGTAATCTTGATAAGTTAAGACATTTTTCACAACAAAATCCTCTTCATAAAGACCTAAAGACTTGAGATTCTCTTTTTAAATCCTGTTTCAGCAAATAAACAGTCGTAAAAGTCTATATTAAGTGTATTTCTCAACAGAGATTAGTTATTTGCAGATATTATAAGAAAGTTATACAAAGTTTAACTTATTTAAAAGTTAATCTGTCTTTTACGGCAGAATATCAACAGGAAATTTATCTTTACAATTGCTTTTAACGTTTATTTTCATACGAAAGTGAGAAGACTAACAAGCTGGTCAGACTAGCATGCACGACAGTAAGATACCCTGTGCCAAGCTTCATAAGTACTATTTTTAGTACAAGACCCTTAAAGTCTGTATTACAATTATGCTCACACATACATACATATGTACACACAGCAAACTTTGTAGCGTCAGTTTTCTCTTCGTCTTCCTGGTGATATTGTTTCTTGGATATCTTCTAAATTTATTATCCGATCGTATTGAAATTTTAAGGACACATTGATACTATCATGTGTGCAAAATCTCAAAAGAATAGCTTCACAATTGCTGTATTTAAGTGGTTTTTTTCTCGATTTGTATGCGAAGGAAGTGTTGCAAAAATAAGCTTCATTTGCGTATGGTGTTCAGGCACCTACATATCAGGTTTGAAGTCTCTAGCTCTTATAGTTGCTAAGATCGACGCGTTTATACAGACGGACGGTAATTTACACAATTCAATTATACCCTATAATTACTTTTCGCTGATTTAAATCAAAGATTAATAATATATTTGGCATCTTATTAAGTTGTAATTAAAATGCTATTCAAAATAAATAAAATAAATGAAAAATACAATTGTCTTTATATGTGTAAATTGTTTATTTAAAGTGCATTGCATGTTAATCACTTTAATTACAATGGGAAAAGTTTCGTTTAGTGAAATTGTATCATAGAAAAATTAATTTTCTTTGAGAACATAGAAATACAACTATTACAATTAGCTTATTACGAATTTCAATGAATATAATCCACTATGATTCTGTCTGAGACTATCAGGAAAATAGATCTAATCAATAAACATTTTTACAAAAAATGCTAGATCATGGACTTATTGATAGACCAGCCTGTGACTGCATGCAATATTCAGGGTCATTTATGAGACCAGAATGACTGGCGATTTGGGATCCAAAATGAAAGATATCACACTTAGTGTACTAGAACGATTAAAGTACTTGAGTTACATATTTATATATATATGTGTAAATACTACGCTGCTTTTTCGCAATATGATTAAAGTATATATTAGTATATCCTTGCATCTAAAACGATCTGTCAAAGCTGATTAAAATAGTCCCATCATTAAACAAAACAAAACGTGCCGTGAATATATGAACTACAGCACATGCCGTCATTCCCAGACCCCCTATTCCCCCGTACCCCACATGCAGACCAGTTTCTGTGGGACTTGTTCAAAGCGCTCTCTCTCTCTCATTGTAGTAGACGCCCCGGTTTTCCCCCCTTTACACCACCCTGCTTTTGCCTTCTCTATAAGGTAACGTCTAGCGTTTCGACCGGCCGCGTGTTTGCTCATTGATGATGATAAAGCCAAAGCGAATTCCCAGCGAAACTCTGAGTTGTTATTTGTTTACAACATATGCAAGATTTAAAATGAATTTCGTTAAATGATTTCGAAGTGTTAGAAGTTATCGATTAACTTTAAATTCGATCTATCGATAGCCATGGCTCTGAAGTATCTGATTTTTCAAGAATCATTAAAATCGGAGCTGGCATTCGGTTGCTGTAAACTTTTGCGATTTCCGCGGTTTGCAATAGTGCAATCCAGTTTATTTTTTGGCAGGACATAGATAATGAATTTAACTAACTATGGACCAAATTTCAGACAAATCGAACCATTCGTTTGGTCTCAGCGAATTTTACAAATCTTTTTGTTATGAGTTCGCTTTCGAGCGGCGAGTTCCGGGCACGTTTTGTGTTTACTTGATAGAAACGAGATGCGTGATAAATGCCACACTTGTTTTCGTAGTAGTTGCTGTTGTTGTACTATTTGTTGTAATTTCATTGGGGGCACACGAATAGGGCAGTCGGCCCTAGGGAATTGCCCGGGTAATGCCTCAAATAACAGGGTCAACAGGGTTCATATTGCAATCAAAATGATTTGCATAAAATACAAAATTCCCTGATTGAATTTAGCAAATCATTATTTCAATTTAAAACGCATTTATGTTTTATATAAGATTTAAAGCATAACGGAACTAGTTTATAAATTTATTGAATTTACTGATTAGAGACACTTGTGAAAGTCATCGAGTTGATAAATCAATAAAAACAATAAAAAAAAAGGTTGAGGCACTGAACTATTTCAAGGATTCTCTTTCCAAAATTACCCCAAACCAAATTCTAATCTGTTCACTGATCTACAGATTAGCCAAGACTTTAAAGACTTCACGTAGTAAATGTTAGTCCTCTCATAAACTTATGAAATCAATTCTACTAAATATCTTCAAGGTTAAGGAAAGACACTTGAGAGAATGGCAAGGCCAAATGGCAATACACGTTGCGAATTCTAATCAAAATAACAAAAAAAGAGCGTAATCAACGCAAAGAGAAATCATTTTGTAGATAAAGTAAAAGGGCAATGCTCTGCTCTGAGCAAATTGAGTTGATTGGCGAAAATAAACAGACTAATAAAAAGCTTTAAGTATTCTGGCGAAAGCACATTGTTATCTTAACATATCACAAATTAAATAACAATATTTTAAAGTGTCGACTTTATAGCAACTTAGTTTAAGTGTGACTTAGTATAACGAATTATCGAATTTAATGGAATATACTAATTTCTACATATAAACTAAGATCTGATTTAACCATTTGTCTTTTTAATCTTTTTAATTCTCCTATTCCATCAATGAATGATTTGAATATGAATGTTGATTGTAAGTAATTACAGCTTTATAATTGTTTAATTAAACTTTTATAATGTTATACTCTTCATCTGCTGAGTTATAGTATGAGCCGACTATGAGAGACCCTGTACTTATTTTCTAAAAGTCATATACACGCAAATAAACATATTTTCTTCTGTCCTTTATTGGTTTGATAAACTTAATAGACATTTATAATTTTTTAATAATACATGAACTTCAAATATTAAAATCTCAACAACCAAAGCATATTAGCTAAACCGGCTTAATATATATTTAATCTGCAAGAGATCGGCAAATACACTTATACTGAAAACTGTTATTCACTTTCAATTAAACTAATATTAAACCAGTAAGAACGACATAGTGGACTATGAGATACCAGTTCATAACAAAACTTAGCTATGCATTTTAAAGTGCATACTTTTAGGTGCTTCAAATATTAAGCCACTTGTAACTAGTAATTTATTTATTCGATTATAATTGATAGTAATAAAAGAGAACATTCATCAGCAGAAAGATGTGGTTGTTGTGGTTATTTTTTAAAATTTTCGGAAGCGGCAAAGGGAGTCACAAGTTTTTGAGCACACTATGATGTTAATCGGTATATTACACGATTAATTGAAGACAAACTTGATCTGCTTCACGTTCGTAGAAGTCCATGTGCCAAATTTGATTGCTCTAGCTTTTAAAGGCTCTGAGACCTGGTATATGCATACAGACAGGCAGACAGATGACTGTTTTTGCTGATCAGGAATATATATACTTCATAGTGCCACAAATTCCGCCTCCTAGCAACATACATATTCAATATACTCATTAACTCTACGAGTAACGAGTCTAAAAAGCTGTAATCAGTCTACAAACAGTGCTGGCAATGCTTAACAACTACTTACTTAATTCTCCCACTTTCTCACAGTGTAGTAAAAGCTCTTTTCAAAGTTTTTTCGTATGATTTCATTTAAGGTTTCTGTATTAGCTAAAAAAATCACCATTGCATACTTAGAACGATATGTAAAACTAATTAAAACTAAAGCATAAATTTCGGAAGCACTTCGAACAACTAGAAAGTCCAATGATTGTCATCGATCACACGGTCCCATACACACATCCCTGGACCGCTTAAATTCTCATGGTGAGACGTTGCATGGGTTTCTTTTGGTTTCCCTCACAGCGCTCACGGCGCAGACGCAGCAGCTCCTTTCCCTGCTGCTCCTTGTGCAGATCCTGGCTTCTTGGGGATAAATCTAGCCTGGCCGGGAACAACGCTGGCATGCGGCGACAGATGAAGAACTCCTTATTATCCTTGGCAAACAGATTGTGCTTTCGTATGCGTACCAGGCGCTTGGGTGTATCCATCAAGGGCACCTCATTATCCATGGTATTCAACTGTTCTTCGGTGTCTGAATCAAGCAACAGATCCTTAAACATATCCTCCATGGCGGTGTAATACAATGTTGCATTGGTTGAGGACATGGTTAAAAAAGAACCTGATGCTTAGCTGACAAAAACTAAACTGTGATTGACGAGAGTCCAAGAAATACTTTTTGTTATAGTCCACCAGCCATTTTCAACCCTCAATGTGGCTAACTACCTGACCAAGCAACCCAACTACACACACACACACACACATATGTGTAACAAAGGGATACGAGAAAGTCTATCTACCTAACAGCTGCTCTCAGATGAGGGTTTCCCAGCGGGTAGCAGAGATTCCTTTGCTCTCCCTCTCTCTCTCTGTCTGTCTTACTCTTACAGTCTTTTCTTTAATTCTGTCGCGTTGGCTAATTGCGTTTCCCGGAAAAATGTACAAAAATATTGGCAATTTTCGATGAATCATATAATGTTATTAGCGACGCGTCGCTTATCATCAGTCCGTGGAAACCAAAGCCCAACCTTACCAATATAAAAACCATCTAAATAGGCCATACCAACTATTTGGCTCAGTCCAATCGGCAGATAAGGAAAAAACCCAACATCATGGGGGACTAGGCTCAAATATGTATAAAAGATTAGATTGCTCACAAACAACAGAGATTCAGATTAGGTTTCGGTATTTTCGTATTTCGTCTTCTTCTTGTTTTTATTATTATTATTATTATTATATTATTATAACTTATATTAGAAATTCTTTTTGGGGTTGCTTTCGAAATCAATATTCCTTATTAAAGTAATCGCGTATGCTACGTTTAACAATCGGTGCGATTTGTTGCAATTGTTTCTGTGTATTGCCGTTATCCTTGTTGTGGTAAACAGTGAAGTAAACGATCACTCCGATAATCACTAGCAGGATTATAATCGAGCAGAAAATGCTCAGCAGCATTTTGCAGGCACAGGAGCAGCAGCTGAAATTAATTTAAAAACAAATAGAGATATATTAAAAAACATGTACTGAATTCAGTAAATGATGAAGAAATTTTGAATGAAACTCAATGATTTATGCCCTGTTTCCATCGAAAACTCAATGATTTATGCCCTGTTTCCATCAAAAACTGTCAAAATATAATATCATGGATTTGTTTTAATACGAATGCAGTACAGAAAAGTTAAATGCTTTTAAATCGAATAGAAAAGATCAATAAAATAACTATCTTTATGGCATTAAGGTAAAAAATCAAACACATTTCGTTAGAATTGTTTAATAACTAAAGCTTTTATCTATTAACTCTATAATAATATTTGAAAACTTAACAAATTCTGTGTAATATTTTAGATTAATTTAGTTTTTTTTTTAAGTTCCCAGCACTTGAACATATGATTGAAACCTTTCCTATACCTATATCTCTATTGTTCTAATACAATATTATAATATATATATTATCAGATATGTGTCGAATAATGAATGTACTTCAATGTATTCACACCTGGCCCATTGTCAGGCTGAGTCACAATATGAATAACAGTTAAGACTTACCAGCAAACGACTTTGCCAGGGCACTTGAGGCATTCACATAGAGCGTTACACATTTCGTATGGTGTTTGCAGTTACTTATATTCCCAAATAAAGTAGTAAGTATGTGATAATATGTTTATACGTATTTATACGTATATATCTCTATTAGCCTCTCCGATCTGTCGATGGCCAAAACAAAATAACAACTGAACCGTTTGTCGCTCACAAATCAAGTAGAAATATTGAGGCGTTAAAAGCTTTAATCATATCGGAGTGTAGTCAAAAAAAAAATAGAAAAAACAGTAACAATCGACTGATAACAAGTTCTCGATAATTAACACCACAACTGGGCGAAAAAAAGCTTACTAACTGACGACCCAACAATTCTCATCGTAGTTGACTGAACATAATTCCGAACTCTGTAACTTTTATTTCAAACGATAACGATCTGTTAATATACATAAGCTCTGATATAACTTAATACCCCTAAAGGGATAGCAAACAGTTATTAAAGTTATCAAAGAAGCAGCAGAAGTCCTTATCAATGCAATTAAATATTAAGAAAGCAATGACGCACTCAATAGTATCTTCTAAGTCAATATGAACAGAAGATTAGCTGCTGTGAATTTGATTAGGATATCAAAATTAGATATAGATATAGATATATATATTGGAATTTTTTGCTATAACTTGATTTCTCAAGTTGACGAAAGTACATATTACAAATGAAACGAGAAAGTATCGGTGACAAACGGGGTTTCAACCATCTGAGATAACACTAAACATTTTATTTTTAATTATATCTGTGTGTGTGTGTAGATTAACAAAAATGAAGTTTATTATTTATGTATGTCTAAATTCGTTGTTTTTGGGGATTTACAAATAACACAGGAAGCTATTATCAACAATTGTACAAATAATGAGGTACATGTGCTGTTGAAAGTTTTAGAAGTAATCCATAATGGTTATTAAAGATTAGATAATGACTAATAGGTATTTTTAATATTAAGTTTTCACTTCTAGCTAATATAATTTGTATTAGGTCACGAAATATTTCGTCTTATGTTTGTAGTTTGCTATTATTTACGTAGAGCATAAATTTTAAACTTTAATCTTATCAATTATTAAAGGAAATTTCATTTATCATACATTTTTTTAGAAAAGCGTGCCAAAAGATAAGTTTCTAATTCATAAAATTAATTTCGACAAACATTCTGCTTGTTCTATTGCAGAAAAATGATATGTAAGTAATTCGATTCGTTTGAGTTCAGTTTCTACGGGGTTTCCAAGAAAAGATAGCATAGATTTAAAAGAGATACTATATCGGAGCAAACATAAAACTTAATGAGTTCATAACCGAATAAATATTTGTATTGTGTAGTATACAGAGTTATATTCCTAAAGAAGTTAACTCACTATAATTGCGTTACAATGATTGCTTGGATGTTTGTATTATCAGTTTTGTAGAGTTTGGTATTTTTTTTTTATTTGCCTGATATCTTGTCAATAATGATAACGTTTATAGAAATTAGTCATAGCAGCGCATCTCTTGACGGAATAAATACCTGAGCACTCAAACACGCGTGAATAATAAAGCTCTTTTTATAATATCTATTCTATAATACTCTATAAAAGTGTTAAAACTTATATAAGAAAGTAGTATGATTTAAAAAATGAAGGTATTTAATGGAAACACAAATAAGATATGAGTATTCGGAATATAGGAATCACACTTCGATCAATTAGAACAATTTAGAAGACTAAGAGATCATCTTTCGGTCTGTAAACGAAGCTCAAGATCGATTCATTTATAAACAGACGAACATTGATTGATATTATTATTATAAAAGTGCTTTAATTTATATGAGAAAGTGGTTTAATTTAAAAAGTAAAAGTATTTAGAGAACAATTGAATAGTATTGTATTTGGAATATATATATATAACTCACAGATTTCGATCGATTACGAGCTCATCAAGCTCAATTAATTTATAAACAGAGAGTGATATTGTTATAATAACAAATTTCGTCACATAATGTGAAGGCAAATGTTATTATTGTTTCGTTTGGACAATCAACGAAATGCAGGTTAATTCATTTGCCGGCTGACACACGATATCCCAATTGCTGAGCTAGACAAATTTAAAGAAATACTCGCACTGCCTTGACTTGGCCACTTCTATTTACATACAACGTAAGCATTTGCTGTCTTGAGGGTTGGATTTAGTTCAGTTCCAGTTGCAATCCGGTCGCTAAACAATGGACACACAGTCGCGATTTCGTCTCCAAGTCATATTCTTGATGATCTTTAAGTTGTGGATCAGTGTCGCCTGGTTAATGTCACAGGCTGGCCTCAATGACTCCAGCTACAATGTTCGCCATTTGTCCACACATTTTTCGCGAGTATTTCTCAGTATTAGCGTTAAGCACAATGATTTCCCCACACTGATCGAGGCACAGTGGCCAGTTTCCTATTTGCCCATGCGTACAGTGGTCTTTCCGAATAGTGAAGTGCATGCAAATCGAGTGGATGCGGAATTAGATTGCACCCGATTGCAGCAGGCACACTGGTCCCAAGTGGATAGCCTGAGTCGACTATGGGTCATGGATCTGGGCTGGCCGAATGGCGGGTGTTCCCCGAAATTGTTGGTCTTCGATCTGATGCGTAACAATGCGGAACTGCTGCGCATCGATTGTGGCCAACATATCGATGCCAATGCCACACAGAGTCTTGTGGTGCAATTGGGCCCCAAGCCGAGCAGCTGTGAGCTGGAACGTCACATCTTCTTCATACAGGACAGCAGACCGCATATTCTGGCCTATGATATACTGGAGCAAACCTGGCACCAACGAGATTTAATGAGCAACAAATACGAGAATATGCGACAGACATTTCCCATCAGGCCCATTGACTTTACATTTGGTCTGCAGGGTGAATTGATTGTCTCGGATCAAGATGGTGTGCTCTATAGTTCTACGCAAAGGTTGCAGCTGTTAAGCTCCTCCAATTCTGTCTCCAACTCCGCCGCCGTTTCCGACTCGTCCTTAAGCAATTCCCTGTATATAAAACTCACACGTCTGGGCAGCTTATTGGGTCCCAGTCGCAGCATGTTAATGGATTACTTTGGCGCCCTCTTCTATGTGGTGCACAAATTCGGTGCCGTCGTTCGTTGCGCCCAACTGGCGAATTTAACTGCCGAAGGCAATGAGATTATTTACTTGACCTCCAAGAATATACAGCAAATATTCTTTGGCGCAGAGGGCTCTGTTTGGGTGCTCAGTGATCGAGTGTTGACACCACAAGATATTTGCTATCCGGGCGTATAATAATCAAGGCGGGGATACTACAAAATTGTGAAGAACATTCGGTTCGTTTGCAGCCTTAATAATAATAAACATCAAACATATGTAGTTTTATAGATAAACACCAATAAAATGTCAACTAACGGACTGTTATAAACATCGATAAACACAATTTAATTATGCTGCGCGCGTTTTTTTATATTTATTATTTAGATTTGCTTTATTTGCGTAATTATTGTTACTAAGTATTTTTGTTTTCTCATCGCTCATAACATAATATTCTTTATAAATGTGTCTAATATAGCTGGATAATTGTAACTAGCTTGAATTAATTGGTAACAGTTTGCTTATTTAGATAGCCCATCAATGCTTGTAAACGCTTCTTAATGTTCTTCTGATCGTCCAAGGTGCAGCCCAGAAGAGCACTCTCAAATTTCTTATCGATCGGTCCGGCATCTGCCTCGAGAACCGGACCCAGATGGCTATTCGGATCCATGGTGCTGCTGCAGCAGGCATTTAAATACAGCTGACAACGTTGGCGGGCCATAACGGGATCGCCCATTTTAATCATGGTGTCGATCAAGGCATTGATCTGGCTAAGTGAATCCTCCTGGGATTTGTCCCTAACAGTGCGTACATTTAGCTCGACAGTGCCAAGGCGTGAGCTTACGCGCTGAATATACAACATGATCTCCTCGCGTTCAGCTATGTTACAGAAATAAATCATATTAAAAAACGTATAAAGAATTCAACATTGATATTGATTTTACCCGCGCTCACGGTTTGCAGCATTTCGTTGCTCTTGATGAGATCCATGGACATTAAGAGGTAGTCTTTCTTCTCCTGTAAATTCAACGCATCCTTGCGGAACTTCTCCACACGCGCATCCAACTGATCGAGTATTGTGACAAATCTATAAATTGATATACTATTAATTTCTGTATAAACAATGATTGTAAGTCAATAATGCCCACAATTCGAACTCTATAAAACATTGTCAAGTCAACGTAACAATAGTCGAATAGCTTAGACCACATGTAGTAGGGAATTCGCATTTGGGGCACCACTGTTATAAATTATTTGTTGATTTACCGCTCGTTCACATTGTAAGGCCTACCCAATATTGGTTATTAGAAGTTGTTGTTGATTGTTGTAGTTGTTGTGGTGATATGAAAATATACAAGCAAAGTTTTTGTTAGGTTGTTAGGCTGTCAGTTTGCAGAGAAACTTAAAAATACTTAAGAGCCACTCACACAATGGTTTTGATATTTTCTTTTATGGATATATTGTGTGGGCGCCACTCAATAACACATTTGGGCTACCACCATTATTATTATTACTATTATTTTTTTGTATGTATTACTATGAACTACCATAAAGAGCCATAAATATGTATGCAAAAAACAAAAAATATTAAGTAGATAATGATATGCTAAAAAGCTGTTGAACATAAGGTAGCAGCGTAAACATATATAGTATAGAGATAACTACACAAAAGGCGACAAATTATAAGAAACTAAGGTTTTTAAATTTGTTTTTTTTTTTGGTTTTGCTGTTTGTTGATGGTGTTGTGGTGTTTGCTAGTAGTTTATGTAGTTAGGAATAACAACCTGTCCAGTGCTCTACTGTCGTCGACAACTCCGTATATTTGGTTGCTGCTGCCGCTGCCGCTGGCACCGGAAACGGACGAGGATGTTGACGCCGCTGCGGCGTCTGCACGCAGGCCTTGCAAATAATCAAAATTCATTGATGATTCGGAGTGATAAACGTGAGATGTTGAAATGTTGTTGGGGTGATGATGATGATGATTGTCGCCGTCGTTGTTGTGCTCCTGATTGCCATGCGTCAAAGGAGCATCAATATCCATATCCTGCAGCTGATCCAGTGTGGTACTGAAATCTTCGGCTGCCGCCAGCCGATTGGCAATCGAATAACCGAGTAGTATAAAGTCTTGTCTGTGCTCTCACTCGCTCTTGTTCTTTACTTGTCTGTCTGTCTGCCTCGCTCGCTATCTGCTTCGTTACAGTTTCAAAGTTCGCGCCTTTTGAGCGAAATTGATCTTGAAAGTTTTTTATAGCCCGTTTGGCTTTATTGGAATGTCATAAGCTTTTTGCGTGGGATTTGATGCTGTTGTTGTTGTTGCTGCTATTAATATTGCTTATACGATAGCAACACACACAAAACACACTCACCAGCTGCAAGAAGAGAGAAAAGAGAACGTTTATTTATTTATTAATTACCTATCGATTTGTGAGTTGTTTATAAGTGCGCCATTCCACTCATAATTCTCAACGTCGTCTTCGTCATCATCATTGTAATCATCAGCCTCGCTCTCGTAATTATTATTATTATTGGGTTGGGGATGCGACAATTGCTCTTCAAAGCGTGGCCGTTTACGAAAAATGCCGAGCAAGTTTTCAAACATATTTTCTTACGTGCACACAAGTAAACAACAACAAATTCGACACTAATTTGATTGAAATGGTTGAAAATGAAACCGCATACAATATATATTATCTTTTTTTTTGGCTGTGGAACTTTCCAGCAATTTGTGGTTGCTCTATGAAATAGTTGGATTTTGGTCAAACACAAAGTTACCTGCAGCTGGTTACCAACTGAATTACACTATATTTGCGTAGATTCCGGGTTGTGTCGATATTTATTAGAAATAAAAAAAATCCATTTCTTTTTGTTTACTTCGTTGTTTTGTGGGAAAACTTGTATGCTCTGTTTTTGTTAGGACATATAAGCGCTATACAAATATATATTTCGTTATAGCTTATGTACGATTACTTAATTTTAACTTGCGCTGCTATTTAATTGTATTACTTTATTAACAAAATTCGTGTAAACAATGGCCAGGGCCATAAGTGAGTGTGACCGTACGATTGGATATTTTGGTATTCTATCGCATGACATCATTATATGCATTCATCGATATACTGTTCGACACTTGATATTTAATATCGATTATAAGCTACCGATATGGTCACTCTGTGGGGATTTAACAACAATCGAAATCGATAAACTTATATTACTAATGCCGTGGGAAATTTAAATCACGCACACACACTGCTCTGCGTGACCATTGGCAGCTTTTGGTAACGACATCGAAAAAGTAATAGAACGGACACTGTTGCAAGGTGGCATAACCTTTAACGCAATAAATGAAGAACTCACAGCGCCGCATATGTGGATATAAATGTTGTCCATATGGCGGGCAATGTATAAGCTCGTTGGAGACATTTGAACTATCAGCTGGCGGCGAATTCAACGGTGTATCCAGTGTACATTGTGCCCGCTCCGGCAAATCGCACTTGGCTGTCACTGCATTCCAGTGCAATTCCGCGCTGCACGTCTGCAGAATGGCCTGTCCATAATAGCAAATGTAGTAATTATTACAGCTGGTCGAGCTGCCAATGTAAACAATGCGATTGCTTTCCGGCTGTGGTCTTAACGTGGCACAATAAGTAACCGCATCCGTGACCATGCTGTTTAAGTCATTGTCGCTGGCAGGCGGAGGATTGTTGGCGATGTTACTGGTGCTATTAGTGCATCTCACATTCTCTGGCGCATCGCAGATTTTATTCTCCGCGTTGAACAGCATCGTTGACGGACAGGAGGCCAGCACAGCATCACCGTGCTCCATGCACAGATAAAACAATCGACAGTCTTCGGCATGCTTCACAAAAGAACCAACCAATTGATTGGCACATAAACTTCCGGCACTTTGCCGTATTGTCACCGAATTGGTCGGTTTTCGCATCCAGTGCATTTCCGACGTAGACAGTGTCGAGCCAATCAGCAAAAGCACTGAAAATAAAGAGTTTTTCTTAAGATATTTTCGATTGTTGTTAAATAACACAGGATGAACCTATTGAATTCCAGTTGTAAGCCATTTCAATGTGTGTCAGGCTTCCGTAAAGCGCAATTTTATTCTAATTTCGTAATGCTTCAAGAACTTGGCATATATGCCATACCAAACCAGGGCACATCATCATCAGCAGTATCAGAAAATTAACATTTTTCAATTGCGTGTCAACGTATTGATAAGACCTTCAACCGCAACATTCCCTGCCGGCATTTTTCTGCATTACTTTTTTCACACAATCGATCGACATATAGATTCTAAATTAACACGTTAATGAAGAGAATCGCGTATTGGCGTTATTAATTTTACAATGTCGATCAAAAAAGACTTCTTCGAGTTGAGATTAGCTGCAATAGATTGTGCATGCGACAATAAAAAAAAACTCAATTAATTATGTTATGTTCTCTGATAAAGAAGAAAGAATACAACTCCAATCTGTCCTTGGTTAGACATTTAGGCCATATCGGTCAATGGGACTACATCTTTCTATGTTACCGGAGATAGTTTCAATTTCCAACGTCTCAATTCCTTGAAAATGTGTCATGATTCAACAGTTGCTCTGATAAACTATTGATATAGCCTTGAGCAGAACCCGTGATAATAACCTTATGGTGTTTGAAGATACGACCTGTTGATTGTGAAATATCCGGGGTATTTCTAAGAGAAGTGCTCAGTGTTTTTTTTTCATTATGTTCCAATCAATGAACATAGTTTTATTGTGTATTTCCTTAAAATTGAGCTATGATCTCTTGTTTTTTAAGTTAAGTTCTAATCTATAATGGTTTTCTTATTGGGTAATTCCTCAAACTTGAATTATGATCTATGTTATAATCAATTAAGTTAGTTTTGTTGTGAATTTCCAGAAAAGGGCACCTATGATCTATATTTGATTAGTTGAAACATGAACAAATATTGGTTTAACCTAAAAAAAAATACACAAAGCTATGCCTTATCAAATAAAAAGATTGTTTATTAAAATTAAATGACATTTAAATGATTTGCTATGATCTTTAGTTGTGCATTTCAAAGAAAAGTGGCCTAATGTTATATGTACTTGCAAGTTTATTGTACAATGACTGCTTTATTTTGTATTTTGAAGGGTTTTTGTATTTTATTTGTAAGTATAATTTAGAAATATAGCACATAATAAATAATCGTTTCAATATATACATATTATATATATATTTAATATTATGATAATAAATGTATTGAAATTATTTCCTTTTCAACTTTTTGGCACAACAAATTTCAACAAATATTACCCAAAAAATTCCGTTAAACTCAGGTTTTTACCATCGTTTTTCTTTCGAAACGGAATCCCCCATCTTTCTCGCTGGCTGATAAGTAAATATGTTATTTTGTAATCTCATTTAAAAAGTTAACAACAATTAAGTGAATAAACAAATTTATTTAAATTACAACGTTTTACTTAATCAAAGACGTTTTCGTCCATAACATTTGGCCTGACTGATCGCGACACAAGAACGCTTATCGTAATCCCAGCCATAGAAGAAGGGACACTGCTGGAGCATCAGGTAACCATTGCGACAATAATAGAAGTAGTTGCAGTTATCCGGATGTGGATAAATATCAACAGTGTGCTTCTTGCACTGCTCCCTTACGGCAATGCTTGATCTCTGTAAAAGAATTGATGGAGTTTATCTAATCTATAAATATAGAATTATATGCTGTTTACCCACCAAACATTTAACTATCTCTGCTTTATCACATTTTCCAGTTCTAACATTAAATTGCAGAGTTGGCGCACAGTGCATGGGAATTGGTTGTCCACCGTAGCAGATAAAGTAGTCCGTACAGGATTGATCGTGGGCCAGTAGCACAATTTGAGCGGGATTATCATTGCGAGGACAGATGCTGGCCACAGTAGTAACTACTTGATTACTTGTGGAGATTGTTGAGCTGGTGACACTGATGTTGTCCACTGGCGATGGACTAGGAACGTGTGCAATTGTGGAGATAGACGTTGGTGTAGTTGGAGAGACAATCACAGGAGCAGCTGTAGTATTTCCCTGTACCTCGTTGACAATGCCATCATCCGTCTTAATTGGCTTTCCAGTGCGACAATCGATGTCCTCCATAAGCTCACACATTTGCTCCACTGCATTAAATCTGTCCCCTTCTGGGCATTCGCCTTCGTGGGAGTCCTCACCACTGCAGAGAATGAAATGAGTGCAACTTCTATTGGACACTATAAACTGTTGATCGTTTTCAGCATTGCATTCCTCAAAGACATCGGCTATCGAATGATTCCAGAGGCAAACTAACACTACTAAAAGCAGACAGTTTCTTCTATAATTATGCATGTTCCTTCAGTTGTTGTCTGTGGACGACTAAAGCACACAACTCCGATTCTGAAACCTTTTAAATGACTCGTTTCTGCTGGGTTATCAAACATTAATTTGCCTTTCAAACATGGCATGTTAAACTGTTGCTGCTGTTGATTGTCGAATGAGTTACTTTATTAACACACAGCAAGATATTTCTAGGTTGGGTTTTACAATCGATAAGGATTCGTGCCGATGCATTTCCCTTGTGATTCAACAAAGTAAAAATTGTGCGGGCATTGCTGTAGCAAAAGATATTTAGATATACATTGATAATAATAGTTCTTGTTTGCTGGATATGGAAAAACCATATTTTTGTCGCTCATCTTGCAGATGACATAAGGATTACTGTTGATTGTCAATACAGAGCTGGTGCTGGAAGTCGAGGGATGATGATGCTCAGTTGATGCAGGCTCTGTATAGACATTGGTATTCGCCTCCGTGTTAACACTGGACTGGGTTGTGTCCATGACTGTGGTATTGTAGCAGATAACGGGTTCGTCGCATTCCCCATTGCAGTAATATGAATTATCACCATTGCAATAGACATATTCGCTGCACTCTTGATTTGGATTGCGAATACGGGTGATGATGAAGCCTTCGCATTCCTGCAGAAATGCCGCTTCAATCGGCTGCCTTGGCAGCAGGCAGCCAAGTAAAAGTACCAGGAGTTTCAGCATATAAGTTCGAACCAAACTGTTGATACAGACAGCTAACGACTGCTGCTTTATAGGCGTCTTGGGTACATGTTTGTTTTGATAAGGCGATTAGCTCATATTTATTTATTAATTACAAAAGAATTTGACATAACATGACTTTTAATTAAAAGTGTTCTTCTTTCAACAACACGTCTTCAACAAACACCATCCCTTATAGTCTGCGTACGCTTCGTACAAGCTCTCGTCGCCTCGCTGAAGACAAAACCCATCGGACACTGCTCCACAATTAGATATCCGCCCAAACAGTAGTAGTAATAGTTGCAATTGCCAGGATATTTATACTTTTCGGTCACGCCCCGTCGACAGATCGCTCGTACATCGGTCGAAGGAGCTGCTGTCGAGATCGTAGCCATCGTAGGACCAACCGTTGTACCGTTCGTTGTATCGCTCGTTAAACCGTTCGGTGTACTATCATGTTCATCGAAACCGATAGTTTCATTGCAATTATAATTGGGATTACAACTATTAATCTCATCACAGAACTGCGACTGTAGACCACTACAATATATTACACTATAGTTACAATTGGAACGAGTATTGTTTATGTAACTTTCATTCTGAATGTTCGCGCATTCTGTGATATTCAGGGCGCAGACGTAGACGCAACCGAGGATGATTACGGCAAACACGACGGACAGGATGTCAATTCTTAAAGATTGTCTCATTTTGTGCGGCAGTTTCGAAGCGTGCTTAGCTTTTTATATTTTCCCATAACCGATTGGCTTCTAAATACTTGCATTTAATTAAACGAGTCATGTTTTTTTTTTCTTTTACTTTGTTACTTATCACGATGTTAGGGCACTTATCAAATAAAGGTACACAACACAACCTAAGTTAATTTCGATAGAGCTGTGTCGTTTCTTTTTTAAGTCGAGGTAAACCCAATCACGTTTCCGGCTACGCTCGCCTCGAAGATCCGAAGCATTTGGCCGCGTTCAGATGTACGCAGCTCCGCCTTTCAATGTCCCATCCGTAGAAGAAGGGACACTGTTGCAGTGTCATATAGCCCTTGATGCAGTAGAAAAAGTAACTGCACTTGTCTGGATGTGGAAAGAAGTCGGTCATGTGGGGCAAGCATTTGTGGGTGGTCGGTCGATCCAACTGAACGACGAGGAAATAAGTTCAACATCAATCATCAAATTCTGAAACTTTTAAACTCCGCTTTGACTTACCGCACACTGAGCATTCTCGGGATAATCACACTGACCGGTCTGAGCATTGAAGTGTAGCTGATTTGTGCAATGCATTTCCATAGCATGCCCATGATAACAGAGATAATATCCATCACATGATACGTTGTTGGGCATTAAAATTATCTGACTGGGATCATCGCTGTGTGGACAATTGGGCTTTACAACGGGCGCTATGTTTAAGAAATCCACTTCAGTAGGCTTATCCATAGTTGGTGGAGTTGGCTCCGGTTCAAGCGGCTCCTCCTCCTCGTCAGCTTCATCTGTCTCCTCCTGCACTGGCGGTTCATCGACCTCATCCAAAAAACACTTTACATTCTCCGCTGCATCGCATGCCCCAGATTCCGAGTCAAAGTATTCGCCATCATCGCACTGACCCAGTAAAGAATTATCACCATCACAATAAACATACGATTGACAACTCTCCCAGCTGGCCACAAAACTTCCTTCCGCTGAATCTGAACATTCCTCAAATACATCTCCATGGACATGTCTCAATGAGCACACGAGCACGAGGCACAAAAATAGCGTAAATTTATACATTTTATAGACTTCGCGTAGAATTTTAAACTGATGACTCTCAGTTCAAATTGCTCTGAATTTATGGGCTTCATTTTCCACCAAAAAATATCAAAATTGATCGAGTGTACATGCATTTCTTTTTAGTCTAATTGAATATTGTTTATCAATTGTGGCCCCAGATAGGTAGAGGTATCCAATATACCTATATGATATATGATGTTTTTAGTACAAATTGTTCTAGTTATTGAATCATAGCATGCGTAACTTCCAACTATATCGTATTATGTCATCAGCATGAGTTAAGAGATTGACATTACAGCAGTCGTCAGTGGTCCAGAGACTTCTTCTTTCATTTCATTCGCTATTAACATACGAGCATGTATGTTTACATAAGCCGGCAGAGCTTTTTAATTAATATTCAATATATGCTCACAAAGTATTTTGTGAGCCAAAGCCAAAAGCGTGAAAAGCAGCAGCAGAAAGACAACGCACAAGAAATCATTGACCTCAACAGCAACACATTGGCCGTATTTTGCTTATGGGGCCCGAAAGACATCAGCGTAGCTGCTAAAAAGTGCCTCAAGATATGTTGCCCTACACTAAAATGGCCTTATCGATTCGCTGATGTAGTTTGTTACACTCTACGTATTGTATATTTATTTTATGATTATTTTATTTCCTCGATAGTATAGTGATTAGTATCCTTTACCTTTTTTTTATATCAGTAGCGACTTCAGATTCGTTAAGGCCGTCCAGAACTTAATTTTTCCCGTTTTCTGGTGTGATATAAATCACACAGTTGTGCGAGTTCTTTTTTTTTTGCACCATCATTTGGTCAGGCCAAACAACGTTTGAGTGGATCGCATGGCTCTTTTAGAATTTGCACAAAATCTAATTTATTGTCAAGCATTTGACCAATACGATAAGACAAGCGTTCGTCTATGTTACCTGTCTTTATCACGGCCGCAGCGACTGCCCTGCACCTGAAAACCGAAGAAAGAAAATGAAGAATGAAAAAAAGACAATCTATCAAGAGAGAGGGGAGGGGGGGCGGAATCAAGCAGGGGAAATATATTATGAATTTGTTTAAACAAGTGCAAACGTAACCAATTTTTCCATGCGTTTTATTCCATAGCTCAATTCCTATATAAACGATATTTGCCTTCTTTTTTGTTATTTGTTACTAAATGCATTGACAGATGGACGAACGTATTAATGTATATAATTGACAAAAGACACGATCGAATTCATACAAAAGGCTGATCAATGCACACGCTTTGTAGACTCAGTTGTAAAGTCGACAACAACGACGACGACGACGACGGCAAAATGTCTGCCGGTGCGGATCTGTTTGTATGTTTACACATGGACAGGTACGAATGTAGATGGATGGATCGATCAGTGAACTGTACGAGTATATTTAATTTACAATACACATGTACACACACTCACATTTATTTACAAGCATCTGTTAATTTCATTGTACAGCTTTCAAGACATTTATATTTTAGGACCAGCCCCAAAACCCCAAAAAAAAAAAAACAAGTGACAAATAATTAAGACTTCTATGTATGTTTATGCCATGAAGTAGATATTGACAATTCTTTAAAATATCCTCGAGGAGTTAAAATTATCTTGAGAGCCCTGTACAAGGGTTATACGAAATGATCGTCTTGGTAAGTAAGTTTTCGTATATTATTTATTTAGATTCAGTAATTCTCATTAAATATAATTGGATTAAAATAGATAGTTACAAATTACTGGAACTTACATAATCAACAATCTAATAAAAAGACTTCACCAAAGTTAGTTAGCTTTTTATTTAAGTCTTATTTAACAATTATTTTGATTACTCATCAAGACAAGCTTAACAGACTTTTACTTTAGTTTCGGTAAATTGCAAATTAATTTATAACCATCACATGTTGTAATTCATAAAGATAGTTATAACAACAAAATTTGTTCCCATACGTATTTAATTGCTAAAAGTAAAAAAAACAAAGATACGACTTCCATCTAATTTTATTTATGTGCTATCAAATTTGTCTACCAATCAAGTCTTTCTTTACAATCTGATAATGAGGAAACTGTGTCAAAGAAATAAAGACAAAATTAAAATAATAATACTTAATATAGATAAGATGTCACAGAAGATGCTAAGTTATCATAATTTCGACTGTGTCTGGGGGTGGGAGTACATATCTTTATGTGTTGTCTTTAATCAACAATCAACCATTTATTTACACCTGCCGACTAGGCAACATCATTTCAAAATGAAGAATTATAAACATATGTACATATTTTTAGCTGCTGGCATATGTTCTTATGCAGTTTTTTCTTTTATTTCAGGCCCACAAAATAATACAAAAAGCCACACAAAACAGCTGCTTTTGATGGTACTAATTATAGTAAATATACAAAAGCATTGTTTAATGTACAGTTTAAATAAAATTTAATTTTACTGCACGATAAAGTCTCTTTAGCGTAAGTAAATATAAGAAATAATTTCAAAACTCAAAAATGACTTTATCAATATGTAAAGTGAGGCATGTCAGGCAGTCTAGAACCCACAAATAACCTAATGACTAGAAAGGTCTACAGATATGGATGACATGTATCGTATGTATGGCAGGCAAAATTTATGCTAAACTTCCATTTGTGATAAGAACAAAATTCCCGCTGTGAATTGCTAATGAGGCCCAAAGGAATATTTAAGGGAGTGATTCATTTTTTCTATGGCACACTTCGGTCCTTTGTTTTTCATTCACAAATACATATTGTTTCTTTTTTTTTGTATTTTGTTTTTAAGGAATTGAAATCGAATCTATCTTATCAGGGTCGAAAAAAGAACGTGAAGAACCTTTCAGAAAACATTAGTTTGAGATAGTGGCATTCTTATGATTAGAAATAATCAATTCATTAATAATTAAGAAATATCAATAGAAACGCTAAAATAATGAGAATTTCGTTGAAAGATTCTTTTAGATCAGCTGGTTAAGTACCATAGAGGAAGTCATTAAATTATCAACTTTAGGCAGTTTTGTGACAACACTAAAAATAAAATCTAATCACAATGCTAAATAATATTTTTGAAAATAAAGTTAACTGAAGTACAGATTAAAATGTTGCTGCAGATAAACAACATGCGAATCGCAAACAACAAGGCAGCAGACCAACAGACACCGACACCTTAATAACAACAACTACAGCAACAACAACAACACAAACAAGAGGCACGTAATGTATCTTGTTTTCCAGTGAAACGCAGCCATACACACAGATACACACACATCCATATATCTACGGGTTTTTGTTGTGATTCACAAATCAAATAATATAAAATAATAATAATACAAAAAAATGTTCAGTGGCTTGGGCGCTGCGCGAAAAATATTTGTGCCAGCCATAAGATACAAAAGTATCTCTCCCTCTCTCTCTCTGTATATATTTCGCTCTGTCGCACTTTTTGTCTATACATATACTATGTAACTGTAAAAACCACTTGAAGCGCCAGCGCACGATCAGAAAAAATTGAGAAGAGAGTATTTAATATAAAGAGAGTTAGATCTGACAGTGGGATAGAGTGTGTGCGAGTGTGTGTGGGAGAGAGAGCGAAAGAGAGTGAGAGAGCATGGCAGCAAAGAGCATTGGGGATTTTTTTCTTTCTTTTAATATTTGCTTATTAGGGGCGGTGTTGGGCCCGGCCCGGTGCGGTTCGGTTCGGCCCGGCAGCTATGCGGGTTCAAATGCGGCCAGCATGACGAATTATTACACACAGTTGCAGATATAAAATGAAATTTAATGTACAAATACATGCATACACGGAGTACAAACACATACAATGCACATTCTCAATGATTCGTTTGTATGCACACACACACACAAACATACACACACACATACATATGTAGTCGCATGTATATAAAATATTAAAAGATCTCTGGGCGGCTGGCGTCTTGCCCGAGCTATCAAAGCTCATTGATCTGGGGTAAAGACGACGCCAGTGTCCGCTGTCCGCTCTTGCTCTCGCCTCTAGGCACCAGGCACACTATTCGGAATACTTTCCCGGCGTACGCCGCACCGGGGGACTTTTTTCTTCAAGTGTATACCCTGTGGGGTATATTAAATTTGTTAAAATTATGTGACAGGCAGAAGAAGACGTAGCCGACCATATAAATGATATATATTCTTGAACAGCAGCAATAGCCAAGTGAATATAGCGATGTTCGTGTGTCTGTCTTTCTGTCGGTCCGTCTGTCTGTTTGTCAGTTCGTCTGTCTGTCTGTTCGTCCGCCCGACTGTCCCTCCGTCTGTCAGTCCGTCCGTCCGCCCGTCTGTCTATCCGGCTGTCCGTTCGTATAACCTAAAGGATCTCAGGAATGGTATAAGGTAAGAGCTTAATCTTAATCTCCCAGCACTCTCTATATTTTCAGATAGATCACGTTTATCTTAATTTTTGGATGTCACGCCTCCGTCGCCTGCAAATCGAAAAGAAGGCCATAACAAGAGCAGTTTTAACCGAGAGACTTGAGATTTGGCATACATGATAAGTATCTTGGAGTCGAAGAAACGTAGTACAAGAGAAGTACATTGAAGCCGAATTTGAGCGACGCCCTCTCCTGTTACAGGGTATATTACAGTCATGTTGCATTCTGTACGGCTTGTTGCTGTTGTTGTTGTTGTATTTTGTGCGATAATCACGAACAGGCGACCGGTTTCAGCTTGTAAGCCTGGCCAACAATTCGATATACATATGGATTTTAACTTTGTCCAAATACAACACACAAATTTGTAGCCAAAGCTCTGCATATGTAAGTATGTAGTTACATACATGCATAAGTATGTATGTATGTATGTATATATATACATTGTTTATATATGTATATGCACATATAGAGGCTCTGCCTCTCCATATGTATTACACAAGCATTTGTGAAAACGTCGTCGCCGTCGTCATCATGGCTGTATCTGTGCCTGGCTTAAACCGGATCTTTGGTTTGAAAGTACATTCACTTTATGCCACTGCTGCTGCTGCTGCTACTGCTGACGCTGCTGCTAACGCTAACGTCGCTGCAGCCGAACAGCCTTCAAATGACAAAGCTAGCTGACTTGCTTTTGGCTTGGCTAACTGGCTAACTGGCTGGCTAGCTAGACAGGGCTGCACATGCGCATAGTTCAAATAACTTGGTCAAGTTGACAAGATCAACAGCAGCAGCAGCGCAGCAGCAGCAACAGCAACAGCAGCAGCAGAGCAGCAGCAGCGCAAAGTGTTGCCAAGCGGCAGCGCTCAAGCCGGTCACAGCGTAGAGAGACAGACAGAGAAAGAGATTGGGAATGAAAGAGTGTGTGTGTGTGTGTGTGTGTGTACGAGGGGGGAATTAAATCAAATACCAACAAAAAAAATCTATAATAAAAAACAGGTTAACAAATGTTGCCGCAACAGCAGCGGCGGCAGCAGCAGCAGTGGCAGCAACGTCAACGTCGGAAGAAACTTGTTTTTCTTTTTTGTTTTTTCCTATACGCCAAGTCTTGACTTGACGTCAAAGCCGGCTTACGACTGCGACGACGACGGCGACGCCTGCTTACATTCACTTTACAAACTAAAAAGAAATAAAAAAACAAAGAGCGTGAAAGTTATGTTAAGAGCGGCAAAACGCAAGCCGGCAACCGGCATTGTCAAAGTGAGCGTCAGAGGGAGCTAACCTACACGTACATTAAGTCATTCACTGCGCTCTTTGCATTTGCGTGTGTGTCTGTGTGCGTGTGAGAGAGAGCGATTGCTCGAGCGACTCTACGACAACGACAGCGACGACGATGACGACGACTGCGGCGGCTGCTGCTGCTGCTGGCAGTTCGTGAGCATTCACAAGAATTTCACCGACATTTAGTTTAGTACCGTTTTTGGCTGCAGTCGCACTACGGACAATATTCTAATTGTGCTTACCATCAAATATATATATATACATATATATGATACACATATATAATAATAAAATATATATATACGTATTACCATATACCATATACAATTCAATTAAATAGCGGCAAAAGTTAATGATATTAACTACACATTATAAATGTTATTATACATGGCAAATGCCCAGCCATATGGAAATATTGTGCTGCTGTCTCAAACACAAAAATTAAATCCGTTAAATCTACAATAAATATAGTAAAACACCAAATTTACAATGATAAATAATTAATAACTATTTTCTATGAAAAGCTATAGTGAAAATCGTAACTGTGTTGATTAAATCATTAAAAAAAAATAAATAATTACAAAACAACATAGCAACAACTAACAACAACAACATCAAAAAAAACCCCCAACTAACGCGTGCAACAAGTTAAATCAAGCTACAAGTTGTAAACCAAGTTAGAACTATACATACATATGTTCGCACACCAATACACAAATAAACACACACATACAAACACACGTTCGCGCTACACACACACACAAAGAGAAACACACACACACATACACGTAGAGAGACTTTAACAATGTCAAGTGAAAACAATCTCTGGAATCAACAGGTTTCGCCCTAAAAAAGTGTTATTATAAAGCGCGTCCAGAACTGTTTTGGGGAAAAAGGAATTTATTTCAAATTACTATTAAAAAAAATCTATTAAGTAAACGAAGAAGTAAAAGATTAAGGAAAGAAAGAGTCTAAATAAATAAATAAATATATAGTACATATATAAGAAATTGTGTGACTGCAACCAGGTGGAACGAAAGTCGGAACAAACACCGCAAAATCAAATCAGCTTAACGAGAAACAAAACCTGAAAAGTTCTTAGAGCGCAAAATAAACCTCAATATGGATTCATTCTACGATGGCGACCTTAAAGATATATGGGACTCCGATTTAGATCCGGTAAGTGAGAAAACAACAATTTCTATTTAAGCTTTATCAGCTTTTGTGTTAATTACTTTTATGTGGATGTATGTATGTTTCTTGGCAATACAGATATGAACAAACATGTTTGTATAATAAGACCTAGGTTCACCTTTAAAAAGTTCCGCAAAAAAAAACTACAACTTCTTAAAGATAAACTTGAAATTTCCATAATGCATATTAGAGCTTAGTTGAACTTTTCCACAAAAAAAACTGACTAGCTGAGCCTGTGAAGATCACTAAGAACATCAAAAGCTTAAAAGCTTCTTCATAATTTCCACTTTAAAGTGCATTAAATCAAAATTAGAGAAGCTTAAACTAAACTATATGAAGTTATTAAAGTGTTATAAGTATTTAATATTGCATATAAAATTAAAAACAATAATGACCCACATTAAGTTTACATTTGCTTATCAGTGGACTCATTTGTAAAATAAAATACAAAAAAAAAAACGTGCACTGATTTGAATTGAAATTAAAGTACTGAGTGCAGCTACAGAATAGAGAAAACAAATTATACGGTTTGCTAGGAAGCTATGAGAGGAGAAATTGTTGAATGTTTTTTGTTTTTTTTTGTATATACATACATTCGCTAGACTCTGTATAGTTTCATTTTCCCTTTCGGATCAGAGTGATCTTCGTGCCTGCATATTAAGCAGTCGCTTTACAAGACCTGAAAGGCCCCCCCCTTTAAAATAGAAAAAACCTGTCCCATAAAACAACATAATAAAACTGTCTGTATGTCTGTCTCTTTGCCAGTCACCAAAAGCCAAATCTAATCGACACTCTTGTCGCTGCTACTACCAACAGTTCCTAGTGATATACAGCTCAACTCAATACACACTCACATACACACACACGCACACCCTGTTCTCGATATATTCTATTATTTCGATTTGATTTCTCGCTTTAAGTTTTCGCGAAAATGTTTTGATATAATAGTAGGTAGGGTACCAAGGTTTTTTTATCTGACAGTTACGTTTGCTACTTACGTACGTACGTACGGGAATGGGAATGGGAACGGGGAATTGGGGACTGTCAATGGGAATACGGAACGGGTATCAATAAACAATTTTTTAGTGATTTTTTATGTTCAAAAATATCATTTACATGCTCGTAAGATAAGAGGATTGTCGAGAAGTCAGTAACTATTTCTGGCGTAACGTAAGTGTTTTGTCTGATAATGATAATTAGAGTTTTCCAAGAAATTAAAAGAAGAAATTTATCATTAGCGAGCGAAATTGCCCGTCTCTTTTCCTCCCTCCACCAACTAACCGACGACAACAGTTTCAATATAATGAAAGGCATGTACATGCCAGTGTGTATGTATGTACAGTGTTGCCAACTTTTCGGGGCGTCAGAAAGCTATATCAACATATATTATTAAAAGCTAGAAAAGGCTAGGAATATTAAAAAATATTTTATATCCTATGCTCATTGGAAATGCATAAAAACACATGTATTTAATAGTAATCCAAGAAAAGGCTCTATGCGATGTAAAACTGTAATGACGAAAGCTTGTTCAAGCCCCAAAACTTCAAATATCAAATTTTGTGACGAATAGTTGACATTTTAATTTTAATATCGTTCTTGGAAATGCATAAAAACACTTTATGCAAATGCATTTAACAGTAATAAGAAGACAGATCTGATCTTTAAAGGGATATGTATATACGTTGGATCAGTATCAGCAGCTAGGTCGATATAGCCTTGTTTCTGTATATTGATGCTCAACACTCAAATATTATTAATTATGTACAAATATAAATTCTCTGTAGTTTTCAATTTAAAGTCTAATTGATAAAAACTTTCAGCTATCATAAGTTCGGGAAAACCTAATCGTTTTATTTGCGGAAAGTGTTTCTTATCAGGATTTGGCATTGAAAGTCATTCCACTCTCAAATATTTATTAATTGTGTGGAAATAAAATCTTAAATTTAAGATTCCGCGTTCTTGTATTTTAAAAACAGTTTTCGACTGTCATAAGCCAACTTTCAACTTGCAATATAGCTATAATTATCGCCAGTCGTTTGGCATTAATAAAACTACAGATCCGGCGGGAAAATAGCTGAATTTGCAGCACTGCATGTACATATATATATGTGTGTGTGTGTGTGTGTGTGAGCTGCTGCTGCTTCTGCTGCTATTCCTTCTCTCTTCTGAGCTTCATTTGTGAGACCTGCTTATCGCTGCGGAAACAGTAATGAATACATGTCGCCGTCGAGGAAGCGTCGCTGTCGCGTTGCTGCGTCGCTGCCTCTGCCGCTGTCGGCGTAGCATTTATGAGTACTACGTACCACACTCTAATACAAAAGACAGCAAAGAATCTACAGTTTGAGAGATACACACACACGCACACACAGTCAAGTGATAAGACGCACTGCGCTATCAGCTGCGCCAAATGCAAAGTAACTAATGACTTTTGCTTTTGTTGTAGTTGTAGTTGTTGGTATTTATTTATTTATTTATTTGTTTTTTTTTTTTTTTTGCCTGCCGCTGCACTTTAAACTGACAAAACCTCTGGCTGTCAGTGTCATTACTGAGCGAGATAATGCAGCGACGCCAGACCGAAATAGGCTCAGGCGAAAAACAAAAAAGATTCCCGGGAAAAACGCGCGTGCAGTTTTTTCCCGCCGTAAGCAGAACGCCGGGGCGTGCGCCCTCGATTACGTCAGAATCATTTACGGCTTCTTCTTCTGCGGTTCTCTCTGTGTGTGTGTGACTCTGTGTGTGTGTGTTTGTGTGGGGATTTTATGATCATCAAGTCTAAGTACATATACATAAGTACATGTACACATAAATATTTATTAGAATGACCGTAAACATATGAGTTTTTCACTTTACTTCACTTTATCGTTTTCTCATTTGACCATTTAGTTGTATTTAAAACAATTTAAATTATCTTTAGAGCTGATTTTTCTTTTAAAAGTCTTGTGACGCATATCAAGAGTCTTATCAAAAACAAAAAAAAAGTATATTGTAACCCAAAAAGCAGGAAAAAAGAGAGCCAAATGCCAGATAAGGCACACACACAATTATTTTGATTACACTTCAAGCCCATTTCGTAGTAGACTTAGAGCGTACTTAAATGAAGTTGCTACGATTAATAAATTGTTTATATTCCATAGAATTAAGCTCAATGCAAAACAACAATGGCGAGATAATTCCTTCGTTGGAAATTCATTGAAAATAAAAGTGAAATTCCAATATTTATTAACATAAAATCCCAGAACCTGTCACAATCTCTCATTTTATAGAAATAATAAGAAAAAATATAATGAAAACCCCCTTCAAATTGAGAGACGCTCGGCGCTCAGTCTGTTGTTGCAATCATAATTCCTCAAGTGCTCCCCTTATCTGTTGTGTCAGCAACCCATCATATATATATATATATTGATTATTTCAACAATATTGAATAATTATACACATTCTGAGAAACCTTTACAGGGTAGTTTATAGAGCTTTACACTGTGCAAACAATACTTAAGAGATCACAGCAAATAAAGTCAAGGAAAGAAAAGATTCCTGGTATTAATTACATATATCACTTTTTAAATATATATTTAACTGTACTTTACAAATGCCAATAAATGTGCTTAAACTTAGAATGAGCTTTAAGTTTAATCCATTATCATTCCCAAAGGTTTTTCCTATGTAATCTAGATCTGATTTTCTATTAAACTTAAGAGATCATAGAGCTTTACACTCTGATCACAGTAAATAACGTCGGAGAAAGGAAACATTCCTCGTTTTACCTATATCAACTTTTGAATACATATTTAACTGTACTTACTGCTTAATCTTAAAATGGGTATTTACTTTGCGAGCTTTAAGATTAATCCATAATCATATTCACATTCGTTTTAGAAAAGGTTTTTCCCATATAATCTAGATCTGATTCTCTATAAAACTCAAGAGATCTTAATAAATATTTTTAAATCACAGATAAGGTCCGTATTTTTAGAAAATTCCTTTAATGACGGATATAGAAAATTAGATTAAAGTAATCTATAATGATATCAAAATAGAGTGCATTTGCTGATAAAGAAATGATTTGAGATTTATTTCTATTTAGGCAGTAGTCCTTTACTTAAGGGATCATAATAAATAAGTGATGATTAGACAATAGTTTTAACAGAAAAAGTTATTTTTATGTCAGCTTTAAGATTTGTACAGATTTTTCTAATTCCAGCTTGAATTATAGACATCAATAGGAAATATATTTAAGCTCTAGAATCCTGTTTGATGATATACTATATACTATATTGTATCTGTATTGATCTTGTATAGAAACAGCTTCTACTATGACATCTTTAACATTCAATACATACACATTGATATTTTTTTCATATCAAGTTTAATCTTAGGAACTTAATGATCCGACAAGATTCTATCGAAAAAAAAGATTACATAATTACTATTAATCGTATTCTGTGAATAGACATAAAATGAGTACATACGACCGTATTGCTTAGTATTCAGTATTCATTAGACTGAATGGTCCACTGTTAATTGATAAGGACAAAGAGACATATTGCTGCTGGAAGCTAAAATTCTATTTTCACATTTTGTATTTGACGATAAGAGCAGAAGTTGCTTGGAAACAAAACGTCATGCTAGACAGCTTTCAAATTAATCTAATATGCATACACACATTGTATATACATATGTACATATATATACACTGGTAGACATATGTATTCGTACAGTGCCTCGAAGGGGTTATTCACACGAGAGAGCTTAACAGCCAATCATCTTCCGGAATTGAAAGGAAACAGGAAATATGTATTTTGAGCTTGTCCCAAAAAACAATCTTTAGCAATTTGGCATTCCATTAAAGAAACTAGACTCTTTCGACAGTTTTGTTTCGGTTTCAGCTTTTGTTTTTTTGTTAACGTTCTTTCTGGCTTTTTGCACTGAAGAAACCCAGTAAAAATGATTACCTTGGGTCAACGAAAGCCAACAACAACAAAAAAAAAAAAAAACAGCGGTTGCCTTCACTAAAGAATGCTGACCAGAAATAAAGTCAAAGCAGACATGACTCTCGAACGGGGCAAAATTGGTAAGACGAAAAGTCAAGTCGAGAAGAAAATTGCAGCATTAACAAACAAGTTCAAGTTAATAAGTCAGCAAGTTTACTTAACTTACCTTTTTTACCATTGAGAGTGGCAAAACACAAGAAAAACAAAATAGAAAATAAAAACGAAAAACGAAAACTGAAAAGAAAAAAATCAGCTATAATTTACATTTCAACGCTTTATATTTTTTTTTGATACAACTTTCGCTTATATAAGCAAAAGATTGCCAACTAAATTTTGCTAGCTCTATGAGCGTATATAATGTTATTAACCATTTTAATTTGACACCCTTTGTTGTATGGCAACAACAACAATAATAGAACAGTTAACCGAGTGAATGCAAATGTGCAATGTGTGTGTGTGTGTGTTTGTATCTATGTGTGTGTTGCGTTTGAGGTTATGTTGAATTTCTAACGGCTTAGTGCAACGAGCCGCTATTTTAAATGCACACGAGAACCCACAAAACTGAAAAACGTGCTTGGCAACAGTGTCTCAAGAGACGGTTGCTCAGCATATTTGAATAACTAGTTCGAGCCACGATACTTTCAATATGCTATAAAGTAAAACAATATCTATGTGTATCTGTGAGTGACGCTGTGCTCTGTGTGTGTGTGTGTGTGTGTGTGTATTGCTTAACTTTGACATTTCCAATAAGCGGAATAGAGTGGAGCGTTGCAATCTGCAAAAACAGGTTAAAATACAAAGCGAATGCCAAATTATATATATGTATAAAACTTGCGACGATGGCACCATTGCAAATTTTGTTGGCGGCACATTTCTATGAAAATAAGTTCGAAACATATGGCAAAAGCGCGCATAATTAAATTTGTCCACACACACACACACACATGTAAAACGTATCACATCGTGTTACAGTTACAGGGGGGGACTCCCCCACTATTCATTGAGTCGCACTTCCATTCATGCGAATTTTACACGCGCTGCGCAGTGCAGGATGCGCACACTGTAAACTTTGCTGTTGTTGTTGTTGTTGTTGCTGGCTGCCTGCCTGCCTCCCTGTGGTTTGCTCTCTTTTTAACACTCATACTCTTTGCACTCTCTTAAATCCGTTTGCATGTGGGCGGCCGGCAATCGAGCAGCTGTTCAGTTTACTTTTGACGTCAATGTCAGGCAGGAGTTGAAGGCTCTGTGTGAATTATTCATAGATTGAATTTACAATATGTGGCCTGGGACTAAAGAGGGGTGACTTTCTCACTCTCTCTCTCTCTTCATCTGCCCCTCTGTTGCGTGGGCGTACCATATTGTTCTGTTAATGAAGTATTATGCGATAAGTGTAACAGGAAGCGATGACAACAGGTTGTGCAACAGTTGGGGCTCATTACAGGAGCAAGGTATGCAACAGGTAATGACAGTTGTTTTGACTGTAATTTAGGGGTTGGGCAGGGTGCTTCCTACCATAAGCCAGTTTCTATTTGTAGTTTAAAGCATTATTATATCGAAACCGAAATAACCGTTTAGTAACCGATTCCTTACTTTAGAAAACCACTCTTTTAAATTACTAAATTTGTTTGTAAATTTTCTTAAGTATGTAATAAAAATAGAAAAAACCCAGATTTCTATTAATTGTTTAAAGCTTTTAATATTTTCTTAACTTTCTTGTAAAATCAAACAAACTACATAACAAAAGGGAAACCAAATCGAAACCGATAAATTTGCCTGCTCCTTCGATAGTTTTACATTCCGTTCGGTCTGAGAAAAGAAATATGTGTGAATATCGAAACCGGTAGGATTTTATTTACATATATTAAAATTGATATGATTAACACATTAGTAAATAATTGAACTATCAGTATCTAATATCTTATTGTTAATTATAATTATTATTATTATTGCTACAATTGTTCCACAAGAAGTCCAGCTTATCATTATTATTACTTTCCCACAATTTCAATGCCATACTATAATCACTATCAATTAAATGAGTCATCTAGAAATCGAGTCAATATTGATGATCCTATGTGAATCACCAGTCAACAACACAACAATAACAACAACAAAACAACTGACAATGCTCACTTGATCAATTAGTTTTGGCATCGAATCGTATGCTGATTATGTGTGTTGATCTACATAATGGTTGCTTCCGTCTGATGGCCTCTTGGCTCTGTCTTTATTTTTTTGATTACTTTTGCTTGTTTGTTGGTTTTGTGAAAGGCGTCAAAGTCAACCACTTTTAGCCACTTTAACACCTAAGCGTATAGAGCGCAACCACAATGCCACAAAATGCGATTAGGACACACGCCAGCGCCTCCAATTGGGTAGCTAAAGGCAACTGGGTCTCTCCCTCCGGTCTGGTCTGCAGTCTCTACGCGTGCGTGGGTTGTGCACAAAACCATTCGCAACTTTCACAACATTTCCGTTTTTTTTTTCTTTTTTCTTCTTTGCAAATATGTTTTCTGAATAGCTAGCTGCCTGACACTGCGAATTAGTTAACTGGCGGGTGGCTTTTACGTCAGGGCGTCTCACTGCTTGCGTACTTCTCTCTCTCCTTATTTTCACACACACAGACCAACCAAACCATATGTATGTTGTTGATAAGGTTAAACCCGCATAGGACGCACGCCCCCGCGATATCAGTATGGTAGTGTGTTTTGTGTGTGCCGGCTGCTATTATTATACCAATTCGGTTATATTTATAACTGAAATAAGGCGAAACACGTCATTTGGCTACTGTGTTGTTGCCAATTGGGATGTAGGTTGCATAGGGGTTGCAACGCGGCGTATACGTAATGTTTAGTGGCATCAAAATGGTCAATTAGCAACTCTTCGCTCGCACACACATAAAAAACAAAGTAAAATTTAATTTAATTCAGCAATAAACTTAAACATAAATTATATAAGACTTTTAAGACCTTTAAAACCTTTATACCACATTAATTAGTATTATTGATGATCAGTCAAGACAAATGTATATATTTCTAATTTTTGACAATTTTCAACGGTATTTGAAAGGTTTAAAAATGGGGTAGGGTTGCCTTTTAGCATTCTTCTGTTCGTCCACTTTCTTTTCAGGCCAACGTTTACGTTTACCAATTACCATTTACCACGCTTTTCGACTGCCAGGCAAAGGCCGAAAATAAAAACGCAAAACGTTATAAGAAACCAAAGCGCAAACCACAGCGTAGCAATTTTTCAAGTTAAAAAGCATTTTTGAATTGTGGGAGCACCTTTCACTTTACAGCGATAATAATGATGACGATGGCGATGGCAATGATGATGATGTTGTAGGAGAAGAAGCAGAAAGGCAGTGGGACAGACAAGCATAAAATTGAAAAGAAATAAAGAGCAACTAAAAATGCTGTGCACAACACAAAGAAAACCGATACATATATACATACATATGTATGTATGTACATACTTTAAGTGTGTATTATATGCCCACAAACATACAAGTACACATGTATGTACAAACATACAAACAAAACACACACTCACACCGACACACACAACTGCATTTTATATAAATGTGAAAGGTTTTCGCTTGCTGCAACATTATTTAATCAATCCAATTTGTGGAGCAAGCGAAAAAATCGAAATATCTATAGACAAGCAACTCACCAACAAAAACCAAAGTAAAGAAAGAAAGAAACAAAAAACTATAACCAGTTTAATTATTTTTATGAAAATGTATTTTTTTTTTTGTGTGTATTTTTACTTTTTTTTTGTGTTTTGCCTTTTGTCTTTTACACCCTTTTTCTTGCGGGGACTACAAAAATTTGAATAAAATTGTATAATGGAACGAAGGCGATATGCTAATGCCGTCGAGATATGTATGTAAAAGAAAAAACCCTCGGGCGGCTCATTTGGTCTTGTTATTTTTGAATAGATTTCGAAATAAAGTGCAGCCAAAGAAAATGTGGAAAAGTTCTCATCAAATACAAATAAAGCGAGTCCGTCGCACACACGTGACGTGAGCAACAGGTGCTGCTCATCATTTGCATCGATAACGGGTTTCGTCATCGATAGCAATACAATCGATATGAACGAAGATGATCACTGAAGATGATCATTATTATTAGATACTTAAGCTATTGCCTAAGCGTTTTTTTTGTTGTTTTTGTTGTTTTATGTTTTGTGGCTTAAGAGCCAGAGCCACTTGAGTGCAGGGGGCACTTGACTCGTCAGTCGCCCTTGGCATTTCACCAAAGCGGCTTTCATCGAACGTTAGACACCTGAAACGTGCAACAATGAATAATGCTCAGCGATGCTCCACAACAACTTTGATTTGTCAGTAACCGACATGCTACGATTTGACAACAGCTGAGAAGGGGACAAGACAACGGCAAATGCCTGTGAGCGCTTTTATTTTTGCTGTCTCTTCTTGGCTTTCTTTCATCATTGAGCTCCCCACAAAATCTCTATCTCTTTCTCTCTGACTCTACCTCTCTCTCGCTTTGTATAGCGATGAGTTGATGAGTGTGTGTGTATGTGTGTTGTGTGTTTATGTTGCCCGTTTTGGTAACATTTTTCAAGAATTGCTAATTCTCAACAATTCCAAGGTTCGATGAACTCATCATAAACACACACACACTCACACATACATACACAACAGGCACGCACATATACTTGCACAGTTTATTTACGCTTCTCTGCTGCCGCAGCTACTTTGCCGATTCTTGGCCGCAGCAGAAAGACGACTAAAATATGGAGAAAGCACTTGTGCAGGGATATTCATACACACACACACACACACACACATAAGTATGTATGCACATGCACGCCAACGAGGGCGGATCATAAAACAAATTAAGTCCACGCATAAAGGTGGAACTGGGAATGCAATTAGTCTATCGATAGTAGGCTCATCACAATTACAATAAACTATCGATGCATGTCGCATCACAATTTGAAAATGTCAACTCACAAAATTGCATATCACGTCTGATCTTTATGTTGCGCATGGCGTGTACTTTTAAATCCACCCTCGCACATACCAATGTATACATACATATATACATACAATGCACGCGTGCAAACGGTAATCAATGTTTAAGTTTATGTGCCGTGTACGAATAAGTGGTAAGCTTGAAAGAAGACCCACACAGAAGCAGTCGGAGAGACTGAACAGTCGGACAGACAATCGGTCGGAGAATTGTACCTGACGCGGCACGCAATCAGTGATGTCAACTTTTGATGGCCCAAGAAAGCTATAACAGCATTTCAAAATAGCTAAAAAGAGTTAGAGAATTTTCAAGGAAGCCAGATAAAAAAGCAATTATAGTTTTAAGTTGTGTGCTCATTTAAAATGGGTATAATGGTTTTGTGCAGTTGTTCTAATTGACGACAACTCTGCCCACTTCGTCTTTTTATAACTCTTTCGACTGTCAAAACTTTGGGAACTGATTTCTAAGAAAAAAATTTTTTTTGCCACAAAACTTTATTTCGTAAAAGTTTTCGACTTAATCTTTCAATATAGCTTTTATTCCCGCCAGCCGCTATTTCCTTATTTTTCCTGCGCCAGAAGTGGCGGAAAAATAGCTGAAATGACAACACTGCACGCAAGCCGGCTGACATATAGACACATACATATGCACACAGACACTCACTTGTGGCCATGCCCGCGACGGCGACGGCGACAGCGACGTCGACGTTCCCTTTTCTTATGGCCAAAACTGGATTTCCATTTGAGTGTGGCTTAGAATGTGAACACTTTAAAGGCAAAAAAATATTTTACATACTAATGGGTTTTTAAAGCCAAGCGTAATTACATGCACTTTTTATCATGCTACATTTGTACATATGTACATACTTATATCTATATATGTACATCTGTATGTATGTGTGTGTGTATTACATATGCAGATACACACACACACACACAAGCCGAAAGTGTCGCATTTATATGGGTCAACAATTTATAGCCGTAGATTTGCTTACAGCAATTAAGTAAATTCAAGCAGTTTATTTTGCATTATTTTGACAAGAACTGGCACACGGAGATTACATCATCGTGGCTTTCAAATACTTACCAATTTCGTATTCTGGATATTTTGGGTATCATCAGTGCAAATGAAGAGGAAGAAGAAGCAAACTTGTTCCCGCCGAGCGGCAAACAACAAACAAACACTTGTTGCAATCGCATCCACAAGCTCATCGTGCACATGGCTGTTATTCAAGGTTGTCGACGACTAATCACGCTCACGACACCACTAAATGCTCTCTGTTTAAATATAATTTATTAATCTATTGCACACTTTTGCTTTTTTTCCACTAATGTTCTTGCAAGCCTTGCAAAAAGTTGTGGCATGCATTGCAATGAACTCTAACTGATTCCTTGGCACATTTATCGATAGTCCTACTCAAAAGGACATATCGATATAGTGCATAATCATCGATATGGCTTTGTCGCAGGATGGCGGTTCTTTTGAAAGCATTTAAGCTGTTTACATACAAATACATTAATATAAGTCCATTCAAATGGCAGCTCCACTTCAGGTCTTATAACTTAAATAATGATAACTTGAAATTGCTTTTAATTTTATTTTGTTTGAATCTATGAAAATTTCAAGGGTACGATAGAGTCGCTGTCGTCTTTGATAAGATTGACAAACAAAAATATACTACATAGCTCGAACCACATGCAAGGCTGCCTGCCGATCGTCTATATGTTTAATAATATTGTTATTTTCATATGTGTGTGAGTGTGTGTGTGTGTATGTACTCTAGAATGAAGCTATCTGCATGGGTCGTGTATCTGTATCGCTGCGTTTTTGGGTTTTACGTGTGCCAGCATTTCGTGCGATTTGCTTTTAAATTATTGCTAGTGTTTCTGTATTTTTCCTTTTTTTTTTTTTTATTGTTTGCACAAATATATTTCCACTTTTGTTTCCAAGTTATATAAGCGTGCTATCGCTGTGCAACACTAGTGCGACTATATTTCGTTTGTACATTTACTAATTACTTTTGCTGTCGGCATTTGTTCTATTTTTACAGACGGAATCCTTGAAAATAAGCAGCGATCACGATATGCACGATTGGTTTTATGATCGCGATGTCAAGGATCCAGCCGTAATACTCCATGACAAGCTCATCTCCGATGCGCTGCTCAACGGCACCGGTCCAATTAAAACGGAGCATTCCTATAGTCTCAACAGCGATGGTGATTCCCTGCCCGATTCACCAAAAAGCCTGCAGGCCAAGATCGATGGTAGGTATTGTTATCGATATATATATAAATTTATATATCGACTATGGCTTATAAAACGATATCGATTAATTTGGCTAACGGTTACGTTAACGTATTCTTGAGTTTGCGCTTGTTAAAGCCAAGACAAATACAGTTGCCAGTTGGTGGCTCCATTGTAAATTTAGGCCATGTACATAGAGAACAACAGAACGACAACAACATGAAAGAGAAGAAAAAAAAACAACAGTTGAACAGTTTCTGTGTTTTTACTGTCGCGGTAGCATTTAGCAATTTAACGCAGTACTCGTGCATGAAATTTTGTACTTTGACGCGATATCAGTTATTGTTATTGTTGCTGTTAATATTCCCCTATATAGTACATATATATATGAATATATATGTATATAAATATATATGTATAGTTACCGCTACCTAGGCTGGCCTGTTTCATTTTTGTATTATTTGTAATTTTATGGAAACTGTACAACAATTGTGTAAATAAAATTAAAATTTGTGAATAAAGAGAATTCAGAGTGGGAGAGACAAGAACTTGGCTGAAACAACAGAACACACACACACATACATACGCACACACCGTACAGAATATCATGTGCAAACACAAGTGCCTCGGCACAAGCTTCTGCTGACGCGCGCCAGCCGCAAGTGATCCAATGTTTGGTTCTGTTTGTATAGTTACAGAAAATAATATCAAATTGTTGTATAATATTTGAGTTAAATAACTCAGGTCTCGAGAACATACAAAAGTAGGTTAGTCTACAAAATATTTGCTCACATATTGAATTATTTGATGTGGTTGAGACTTTAGACGCAAACAATAATCTAGCACCAATTAATCGAAAGAAAAAACAACAACAACAAGAGATCTTAAAATGACATCGATTAATTGTGATAATGCCAGAGCTGGAAATTCTTTTATCAAGTACTCATTAACTAAAATAAATATGTTTTTAATTTATTTGGAGTTTTTTCAGCACATACACAATTATTTGATTTAGTAAGTTAAATTTTGGAATCGTTTCTAAGTTCCATTGAAACTAGTTAAAGTTTTAACATGACTATTTTATTAAAAACAATTGAAATTAAGTGTTTTCCCAGATATTTTCGAAATAAATTAGGAAAAACAGTTTTATATACACATATATATATATTTTTAATGATAGTGGTGTTAATTCCACCACTACTCATTACTTACATAGTATTTTCCCTACTACTAGAGTTTCAGTTGGGATTTTAAGTACCACAAAATATTTATTTGGAATTTACCCTGTCACTAAATTTTTATGTGGGATTTTCACTACCTCTAAATTATTGGTTGGGATATTCACAACTATTAGATAGTTAGTTTTGGGAGTTTCATCATTACTAAAACTACCAAATTAAGCACTGGAAACAAACAAATTTTAATTGTTTTAAAAAAATGGTGATGAAGCAATTTAAACTTGTTTTAATGGAATTTGGGGAAAGTTGAAAAATGTAGCTAACTAAATTGAATAATTGTCTAGAGCTGAAAGATTCACAACTAAGGCAAATAATTTAAAGAAATTCAGCTGTGAATTGCAATACTTACCTATAGATCGAAATGTTATCTATCTAATCAAATGACACCAATAATTCGCTTGCTGTTATCTAGAGTTGTTCATGCCTGTTTTGCTGATCGTGCTTGTATTGTCCACTCTTGCAGATATGGATGACGAGTGCTACTCAGGTAGCGGACGCATCACCATTGATCCAAAATGCCTTACACTACACCCGCCCGCAAGAAGTAACCGCAGCAGCAGCGCCATGCTGAGCATGAGCAGCGCCAGCATCAGTCCCGCATTACACACAGCCATCACGGAGTTGGCGCCAGCGACCACAGTCCACGCACGTGGCCAGTGCGAGGTGCAACAGAGTTGCAACAGCGTCAGTGTCAATGGCAACAGCAGCAGCATGAACGTTGCCTTGGAGCATTTCCAGCAAACTCAGCATTTGACGGAAATGTACGATGACAATGATTGCAGCTCATCGGTGTCATCGGGCAGGGAGGGTAGCATATCGCCGGACATTTGCTCGGACATTGAGATCGATGAGGCGGTCATTAAGGATGAGCCAATGTCGCCCGATTCCAGCTGCCCCGCCAGTCCAAACTCACAGAACGGCAGTGCCCATCAGCTGAGCCTTAGCTTGGCTAATTTACAAACAGAATTGCTCTTTGACCAAAAGGTATAATCAACTTTGTTAAAATCTCAACTCTGAAACTCTTGTATAACAAATATTCTTTCTTTTATTATGTCTTTAACACAGCACGGCGGACTTTTGCTTACCACGAGCAGCAACAACCTCATGAAATCCCAGCAGCAACATCTACTACTCGGTCAGAGCAGTCAAAGCCTTATACTGCCCAAGATAGCCATCAAGAGTGAGAAGCAGAGCGCGGCCAGTAACAACAGTTCGGGCAAATCGCATGCCTATGGCATACCGTTAACGCCGCCCTCCTCTCTGCCCAGCGATGACTCCGAGGGTAACTTGTCACCGGAACATTTGTATGCGCCACTGTCGCCCAACGCTTCCGTTTCTATATCCGCCGTTGCCAATGCAGCCGTCAATGGTGATTCAGCTAACAACAATGGGAGCGCGCGACGCGCCGCCGCTGCCATGACACGCGCCGCAAGCAGCAACGGAGCTTCGAATACTGCAACATCGACGAGGCAGCCCATACATACGCCGTTGATCAGCTCGCAGCCGGTAAGAAGCGTTTCATTGAATATATTAATAAATAGTTTATTTTTATTTCATTTTTCTAATTTTATTGTAATTTTTAGACAATAAAAAATATTTAATATTAATATGATATCATACTATTTGATTTATAGAAAGGATCAACGGGCACTCTGCTATTGACGGAGGAAGAGAAACGCACGCTTCTGGCCGAGGGTTATCCCATACCACAGAAGTTGCCACTGACCAAAGCCGAAGAAAAGTCACTGAAGAAGATACGACGCAAAATTAAAAATAAGGTGCGTATACACAATATAATCGGATGCAAGAGATTGTAAACTCTAATTCGATATTATTCCCCGCAGATCTCCGCTCAGGAAAGTCGTCGTAAGAAGAAAGAGTATATGGATCAATTGGAGCGTCGCGTTGAAATTCTGGTTACCGAAAACCATGATTATAAGAAACGCCTCGAGTCACTGGAGGAGACCAATGCCAATCTACTTAGTCAGCTGCACAAATTGCAGACCTTAGTTAGCAAGCACAATGTGAAAAAGTCCTAAACTTGTAAGAGGCCCAGTGGCCAAGTGGTTCAAGTTTACCTGCCTGCCCGAGAGATATTTTTTATTTTTGTTGTACACACACACACACACACACACACACATACATACATAGACGAGTGTTGAGTGAAAGAAAGTTTTCTAAGAATTTATCAGTTTATAAACAAATTGTCTTGATTAACGAAGCAATTTTATAATTTGGCTTTTGATTAGCACAAATCAGTAAACATTCCCCAAAATCCCCCTGCCACCTTCTCTTAAGATTTAGTTGCCCATATGCGCATAACTGAAACCATATAAATATACACATATATAAATATGTATGTATATATATATATATATATTTATCTATATCTAGCTACTTATAGTTCGTATCTTATATTATTAGTCATGCATTCCTGTTATATAACCTGATATAGAGTAGGCAAAGATCAGCAACCAACAAGCTCAAAAGAACCCCACTTAAACAGCGTCTAAAGAGAAGCTACGTAATAATATTGTTTACAAAAATAAAAAAAAAACAAAACGAAAGAAAAGAAAAGAAAAGTAAGAAAAACATAAAAACGAAAAAAAAAAACGTTAAAAATCACACACCAAAAACGCATATGGCATGCTAAGATGTGAGCTCTAAGAAAACATCGATTTGATTTAAGAGCAACGACATGTACATTATGTTTTAATAATGCTTGATTGTACGAACTACTTTCAGAGCTGTCTCCCAAATTCGGAACAGTTTTTGAATTGTTTGGCATGACTCTTGTTCCTTTATACGATATTTCTCAAACAAAACAAAAAAATCGAAAACAATTCCATATGTATGAATTATGATTATGTACATCTGTAAAACTGTTACATGTACTATGTGTGTACATATACATATATGTAAACCGAACTATGTCTAAGTGCAGCATTTAAGTTTTTTTGTTTACCAGCAGCAATTGAATTTTAAAGTATAAAAAAAAGATACAAGATGCTTTGTTTGCCTGGACGAATTAAACAATTTCCGAGCCAATAATAAAACAGAAAATATTGTTTGTTAAGTTTTATATTTTAAGTGGCGCTGCAGCAAAACGTTAATGAGAAACAACTACGATATAATTTACTTTGCAGCAAAGATTTTGTTTTTTATTATTACATTTTATTTTACAATCGTAGTGCAATTTTTCGGCATAACTATATCTTTGTTTTCCACAGTCTTTTCTATATATATATTAAATATATTGTATGTATGAGTCATTTTAGTATAAATTACTTAGTTGAATTTACGAAACATAAAAATTACTTAAACAAAATTTTAGGCGTAAATTGATTTCTTATAAAACATAAATATATATAAACTGTAGCTATTTTTAATGTATATAAACCATGCGGACGAAGTTGTGCAATTGTTAGTAAAATTTTATATACAAATTCTATAGAAAATTACAACAAAATCAAGTTGACATAAATTTGAAAACCACATTTGTGCAATGAAAAACTTTTATTCAAATGCGTTGAAACAATTTGAGAAAATGCATTACAATATATTTATACAAATATATACAAACATATATATATATCTATATATATTATGTATCATATGACTATACATTATTTTTTGGCTACAACATTTTTAACGCATAAAAAATGAGAAAATATTAAAAAAAATTGTAAAACATTTAATTGGTTGCTGTAATTGGGCAAAGTAAAAGTGCAATTCCAAATAAAATTGATACAACCATAACAACGACAAGAACATTTGAATTTTACTATAATGTTGGGATATAAATATGAAAACTGGACTTAAACTTGGTTTCTTAATTTTTTTTATATCATTTGCAATTGCAGTGGGTTATTTTAACTTGGAGCCAACAAAAACTCATTTAAAAAAGGGAAGATAATTAAACCAAGAACACATTTGGCGGCATTTCTCATTTAAAATTACGGACAAATCGATATATCTAATTAAAATATCGCTCATTTTGCCGTCAGTTATCGATACAGTAAAGCAACCGTCTCAATGTTTATCAATATGAATAGTGTTGAAAAACAATATTAGACAGTACAAAATACTAAAATTAAAATCAAAATTTTAACAATTGTTTAAATTATGCAATAAGATTAATTACTAATTATAAAAGGTTTAATGTAAATTATAATAAATAAAAATTATCGTAAAACAATATAAATTCGACATAATTCTAACAAAAACGTGTTATCATAGTTCTAGATTTGAGCTTTAAATTTAAAGAATATAAAATAATAACAAAATTTCGAATTTGTTAAACAGTGACGATTTACAGCTGACGTCACCAATTAGTGCACCACCTCTTGTCTGTTTGCAAAAATTACTCCACCTATGTTTTGTTTATTACGGAAGGAAATAGCGAAACACTATCGATAGTTTAAAACAAAACAAAATACTCAATATATCGGAAGAGGGCTATAGCGATAATGATATTATCGATATACTGATATATATCAACAGCCCTAGGCCAAGTACAAATATCAAAGACAAAGTCGTCGCGAGTCGCAGAAGTAATAGTATCAAAATTTTGTTAAAATTTTCGAAGTAAATTAACATAAAAACGATTTACATAAAATGGGAAAAAAGAACAGTGAGTACATATAGAGCATAACGCAGATACTGGAGAAGAATTTGACAATTTCTACAATCGAAATGTAATTGCAATTTCAGAGTATAAGAATGATGCAAAGGAGGCTGCAGCGCCAGCAGCACCAGCAGCCACCCAACAGCCGCCGCCTCAGCAGCAGCAACAACAAGGTGAGTGCAGTAATTGTGAAATTGTATGTGCATACATGCACATTTGTATGAGCATATGCATGTGTGTGTTTATATACTACTTGTGTGCGCAGCTTTGTTATTTAACAGCCTGTGATATGTATGTATGTATATTCTGGAAAGTTCTTCGAGTTTTTATTTGTGGGGGAAGCACAGAATTCGCACCTGTAACCTTTCATATTATCAAAGTCAGTCTCTTTTTCTACTATCTTTATTGCTGGTCTTACTGAACAAAGAAACGTGTACATATTTTTATATAGGGGGAATCACAATACTTGAAGTTTGTATTCCATCGTCTGGCCACGTCATGCATTTCATTGGCTTCTATTTTAAATTTGTACTGCAGCTCCACGAGCAGCCACCAGCCAGACAGCATCCACAAGTGCGGCAGGCCAACAACAGAGTGGTTGGCAACAAAGTGGGCAACAACGTCCTCAGGGTGGACAACAAGGAGGACAACAACGTTCCCAGGGTGGACAACAAGGAGGATGGCAACAAGGTGGCCAACATCGCCCGCAAGGTGGACAACAGGGTGGCTATCAGCAGCGTGGGCCACAACAAGGAGGTCCACAGGGTGGCTATCAGCAGCGTGGGCCACAACAAGGAGGTCCACAGGGTGGCTATGAACAGCGTGGGCCACAACAAGGAGCTCCACAGGGTGGCTATCAACAGCGTGGGCCACAACAAGGAGCTCCACAGGGTGGCTATCAACAGCGTGGGCCACAACAAGGAGCTCCACAGGGTGGCTATCAGCAGCGTGGGCCACAACAAGGAGCTCCACAGGGTGGCTATCAGCAGCGTGGACCACAACAAGGAGCTCCACAGGGTGGCTATCAGCAGCGTGGACCACAACAAGGAGCTCCACAGGGTGGCTATCAGCAGCGTGGACCACAACAAGGCGGTTATCAGCAGCGTGGGCCACCAGCTTCAGGTGGAGGTACCATTTCACTACCACCACAAACAGGCAACATTCCCCGTGGAACATTGGGAAAACCTGGTCAATGTGGTGTAAATTACTTGGACGTAGATATGAGCAAAATGCCAGCTGTTGCATATCACTATGACGTGTCACTAACGCCCGAGCGTCCCAAAAAGTTTTACAGGAACGCCTTTGAGGTCTTTCGGGTTCAGCATTTAAATAATCAAATTGCCGCTTACGATGGACGTAAATCTTGCTATTGTGTGGAAAAGCTGCCCAACGCTACTGGTGAAGTGGAGGCAAGTCGTTATTGTCTCAAACTTAATACCTATTCCTTAGTACTCTCATTGCTTTGTTATAGGTCGTCGATCGTCATGGTCGTACCGTACGCTACACTATTACGGTCAAGGAGACGGAGAATTCGAAAATTGAGCTAAGTTCATTGCACAAGTAAGTGTGATATCAGACCATGGTAATGAAATGTTAAACATTAATATTTTCTTACTGTAATCCCCAGCTATATGAAGGATAAAATCTATGATAAGCCCATGCGTGCCCTACAGTGTCTGGAGGTCGTACTTGCTTCGGCCTGTAATATGCGTTCGATTCGAGCAGGCCGCTCCTTTTTTAAAACCTCTGATAATGGCCAAAGCGTCAGTCTGGGTGATGGCTATGAGGCATTGGTCGGTCTTTATCAGAGCTTTGTGCTGGGTGACAAACCCTTCGTAAATGTTGACGTATCGCACAAATCATTTCCCATTGCAATGCCAGTGACTGAATATATATTGTCATATGGAATAAGAAACAATCGAGGATCAGATTTGAGTAACGTTTCATTGGAAAATGATTCGTGGCGGCTTCTTCCATTTTTTAAAGGAATCAATATCATTTATGAGCCGCCAAAATCGTTTGCAACGGCACCACGTGTCTACAAAGTCAACGGATTTGCTGACAAACAAGCACGTAACCATAGTTTTGAAATAGACGGTAAAAAGATGACTATTGTGGAATACTTCAGTTCACGCAACTACAAACTGAAGTATCCCAATCTTCCGTGTCTGCACGTTGGGCCGCCAGCAAAGAACATTTATTTACCCATGGAATTGTGCCGCATTGAGGAAGGACAGGCATTGAATGTAAGTAAGATCGAGATAGAAATGGGCAATCATTATTTTAAAATTTAAAATAAAAGAGATCTTAATAATCGACGAATCTCTTTTGTTGAATATAGCGCAAAGACGGAACGAATCAGGTCTCGGCAATGATTAAGTTTGCAGCCACTTCGACCACGGAACGCAAGAATAAGATAATTAATTTATTGAAATACTTCAATCACAATGCGGATCCCACTATTAGTCGCTTTGGCATACATATTAGCAGCGACTTCATAACGGTCAGCACAAGATGCCTCATGGCACCGCAGCTGGAATACAACAGCAACAATTTTCAGTCGCCCAGGAATGGATCATGGTACATGGAGAGATGTCAATTTCTAAAGGTGGCTCAAAAGGCCCACAAATGGGCCATTTTAAATTGCCAAAGTTCGGGCTTGATTTACAATAAATTAGCCGAGATGGAATCACTGGTAAGTGCCAAATAATTATAATTATATCATTAATCATCAATTAAATAAATAACAGGTTATAAGGCAAGCTAAGAATGTCAATGTGTGTCTTGAGCCCAAGGCGGAAATACGCAATTTCAAGGACGAGCGAGATTTGGATGTGTGTTTCAAGGATTTAAAGGGACAGAAATACGATTTGGTATTTGTCATCATACCGTCACGTAACGGTCCCACTTACGACATTATCAAACAGAAGGCCGAGCTGCAACATGGCATATTGACACAATGCATTAAACAGTTCAGTGTAGAACGTCGTTTAAATCCCCAATTAGTGGATAACGTTCTATTGAAGGTTAACTCAAAGCTTAATGGTATCAATCACAAGATCAAGGATGATGTCCGTACCAAGCTTACGAATGTCATGTATTTGGGAGCTGATGTTGCACATCCATCGCCCGATCAACGTGATATACCCAGCGTTGTGGGCGTTGCCGCCTCGCATGATCTTTACGGCGCTTCCTACAATATGCAGTACAGACTGCAATGTGGTGGCGGTGGCGGTGCTCGGGAGGAAATTGAAGATATGGAGGGAATTGTGACCGAACACTTGCGAGTCTATCATCAGTACCACAAACGTTACCCGGATCATATTATTTATTATCGCGATGGTGTCAGCGACGGACAATTTATGACAATTAAAAATCTGGAGTTAAAGGGCATTTATGTGGCCTGCACCAAGGTGAGATAAATGATTTCCGCAATAGTTAAATATTGTAAATAAATATTATTCCCTCTATTTATAGCTGGGCATCAAACCAAAAATGTGTTGTGTGATTGTTGTGAAGCGTCATCACACACGCTTCTTTCCCCTCCTCCCGCCCAATCCAAGGAATAAATTCAACAATGTGGATCCAGGCACAATTGTCGATCGCACCATTGTTCATCCAAACGAAATGCAATTCTTTATGGTTAGTCATCAGTCTATACAGGGCACAGCCAAGCCTACACGTTATAATGTTATTGAGAACACTGGCAACTTGGACATTGATCTATTACAACAATTGACCTATAACTTGTGCCACATGTTCCCACGTTGTAATCGTTCCGTTTCGTATCCGGCACCAGCATATCTGGCTCATTTGGCTGCCGCACGCGGCCGTGTCTACATCTCCGGGTTAGTAACATATAAGCTCTAATAAGATTCAAGCTTATCTAAATGATATCTTTTTTGTTTTCTTTCCTAATAACAGCTGTCGTCTAACGCGTTCGCCACAGGAGGAATACAAACGACGTCTGATTAATCCCGAGTTTATGAAAATGAATCCAATGTATTTTGTTTAGAGATATGACTTTACCATAATTACTAGAAGCATTTCTCATTTTTCAATATTTAAATATTCAATTAATACAGGCGAATTTCCCTAAATCGAATAACCTTTGATAATAAAAAAAACACTTTGTTTACTGACCCTTTAGGCTAAACAATGAATAATTATAAAATTTCGACTGTTGGGAACTTCGAGTTAGGGAAATTCGACTGTATAATAATCAACAATATCAACTTTTCTACAAGTCGATAAAAGATATAAAACGGCTTGAAATAATTATATTCATTGGATTTTTTTTATTATCACATTTTTTAAACTATATATTATACAATTATTATGCGCAATCCCAGCTGGTTCTAGGTACGGCTTTATCTTGAGATTTCGAATTAAATTAAAAGAAAAAAATGAATTCTTTGAAAGTCTGTACATAAAGTTTGTGTAGAACCAACTCAGATTTAAAAGAACTTAGGTATGTGGGAATACATGTTAATTACACAACGAAAAATACCATTATAAAATAAAGCAACTGCTTGGTTAACAAAACCCATTGCTAATGTATCATTTGATTGCTTACATAGCATCGAAATGGAATCTGTGTGACTCTTGCAAACGCTCCTGTCTATCCTCGCGCTTCTCTTTAATGTAGAGCACCAGAATGATGAGTACAATTACCAGGCAAGTGCCGCCCAAGGCTATGACACTCATTAGGATCAGTTTGCTTGGCGTTACGAAGAGCAATGCCTTCCAGTGTTGCGGCTGATCCAGTGGCCTGGGTACCACAATGATCTGCGAGTTGGGTATGAGCTGAGTCCAATTGTGACACTTTTTGTACAGTCCCACCACCAACTGATCCACAAAATTGGGCGTGCGACCCAAGCCAAAGCATGTGTAGGGTAATTGAAGTGCAAAATATGATGATTGCGGTAACTGGACACTGCTGCCACTTTGCTGATCTCCATCTTGTGTGATTGTGCTATACTTTATGATAGGACCAGGCAGATTGCTACCGTAGGTGAGTTTCTTGCGACCCAGTGGCGTACGTGGTGTGGGATTCTTTGCATTAACCAGTCCAGTGAGAACAATTACCTTGACGAAATTGGCATCGTAGTCGAGTGTGTTGCGAAAGGCGAGCGGGCGATAGTTTCCATTCTGTTGCTTTTCAATGAGAATGACATCCAGAACACCGTCCTGATAAAAGTCATAGAAGGCACCAGCAACTGTATTATTGCCCATGGGCGCCAGGGCATTCCAGCGTACCTCAAAGGTGCGCTTAAAATTCTTACTGCACGTCTTGCAGGCAACATTCTCCAGTAGAAACGTTTGCATCACTGGCTTGGCAACACTCAACGGTTGCAAAGTGACCAGCAAATCTGGATAACCATCCAAATTGAAGTCTCCACTTCGTGCGGTAATTGTCTTTAAATAAACATCATCCGCCACAGGAGGCACAAATGCCCAAAGAACACCCTGCGGATCCTTAAAGTTAACATGTACATCGTTGAAATCGTTACCGTCGTACACGAGAATCGTTGAATTTCGACAATTATCCTGTACGCAAAATGGCAATACAATATTTTGCACGCCCCGCAACTCAAAGTCCATGAAAACGGCCTGTCCGATTGCATAGTCCTTGATGCCGATCAACTGAATTGGGATCGCATGCTGATAGCTGAAATTCTCCTCAACGTTATCATTGCGACCATACCAGATCTCGTAAGCATTATTCGTTTGCAGAAACAGATCGGCCAGAAAGTCGCCATCCAAATCCAAATACGCATTCGCATTGGGAATGCTGAGAGTTTGGGTACTGCCGCCAGTGGGCATTATCTGATGCACGACATGTGGCGGCTCGCGTTTGTTACTAAATATCCAGAAACATCGTGTCTTATTCGTATCCAGACCATACAAATCGATGATCATGTCCCGATTAAAATCAAGAGCCATTACTTCGCCAAATGTTTGAATGAGTGGTTTGTCGGAACAACTCAGTTTCGTGGTGTTGCCCCAATTGATGTAAACATCGTAGATGCCATTGCCACTCTCCACATTGACCAGCACATCCATCAGTGCATCACCGTCAAAATCTCCAGGTATTACACTCACAATAGTCTTGTCATTGAAAAAGCAAATAGGTCCAGGACGCAGTAGGGGTTCCGTATCAGCTCCTGTTTGTGTTAAAAATCACACGAAACATTGAAATTAGTATCAATACATCATTCATCCAAATTAAACTCTATAATTTAGGTTTGGATATAAGTTTACTGCAATGCAATAACAAAATGAATCCTCCTGGTTCAAAGATAATTAACAGATATATTTTTCACCGATTAAAGGGGAAGCCTAACATTTTATAGTAACTTTAACCCTTTATATCTACAAGGGAGTTCCCAGTAGCGGACTGTCAAATTTTGCTACACAATGAGATGTTGACATACTTCAAAGGGTTGGAGAAATGTTTTTTCATTGATTCACACAACTTCAATATATTCATCTGCTTACGGTAGGAGTACAGGGCATTTAAAGCTAGCTTATTTGTACATACCAAAGAGTATCTCAAGAGTTTTCCTTTTATCACGAATGACGAATACATCCGTAAGTTCATCGGAATCAAAGTCGCCAAAAGCTGCCACAACACCTTCCTTAATATTGCCAAATACAATGTCCGTGATATTGCTGCCATGTACAACGACAGCGCATAGCGCCACAAGCAACAGCCTGAAGGAATGCATTTGGCTGGTTTATGCGTGCTTTTACACTTTATGTTTTTCGTCTGCTTTGTTTTCTTATTATTGACTATATTGTTGTTGCTGCTCCAAAATCAATACTGAGTCAGATGTAAATTATCGATAGCAATGTGGCACTGCCACTTACGGTGCTGCCATATCGTTGCGAATTCATCGATAATCGATATCTAAGGCACCTCTGAGTTTCGTTGGTCGAAACAACAGCACAGAGAAAACTTTGATAATATTAAGTAAATAATAACAAATATAATACAATAAATAAACCATGGTAAGTGTAAATATTTAGTGGAGCTGTGAGTGCCCACATGCATTGATTGCGTATCAAAGTGCAGTGTCTTGAGTGTTTGTTTTGCTTGCTGACAGTGCTGCTTCTTCCTGCACACAAGCGCCAGCGCACGCACAAATTGTTGTTGTAGTTGGTGTATTTATGCAATTCGTAGTTACTTTGACTGTGCATATGTATGTATGTACTGACCATCTATTAATCATGTTTATTTTTTGCAGAACAAACTAAAGTCAAGCCAACACCGCGACAAGGTGAAAAAATTCATTTCGCTAACACAAACTGGTGAACAGACGGCCATTTTCTGCCTGCAACAGAATGATTGGAAAATGGATTTGGCCAGCGATAACTATTTCCAGAATCCCGAATATTATTATCGGGAGCTAGATCGCAAGCGTATCGAACAGTTGTTTATGCGCTATCGGGATCCAAGTGATGCGCAGAAGATCAGCTCAACGGGTGTAATACGATTTCTAGAGGATTTGGAACTCAGCCCAGACTCTAAACTGGTGCTCATAATCGCCTGGAAGTTTCATGCTGAGGTCCAGTGTGAATTTTCACGAGAAGAGTTTATAAATGGCATGTGTGACCTGGGCACTGATAGTATTGAGAAGCTCAAGTCCAAGTTGCCATTGTTGGAACAGGAATTGAATGATGCGGGTAAATTTAAGGATTTCTATCATTTCACTTTCAACTATGCAAAGGATCCAGGTCAAAAAGGCATTGATCTGGACATGGCCATTGCATACTGGTGTATAGTGCTCAGCGATCGCTTCAAATTCTTGGATATTTGGTGTAAATTTCTCGAAGAGAAACATAAGCGAGCTATTTCAAGGGACACTTGGAATCTGCTCTTGGACTTTGCCACCAACATTGATGATCGAATGAGCAACTATGATTCAGAGGGCGCTTGGCCAGTGCTTATTGACGATTTTGTGGAATGGTGCCAAGAAAATAATCATCTTGCCACAGATCAGCAGCACATGCAACAACAGCAGCAATCATCGTCCCAGAAGAACATATCCAGCGCTTACCAGACCTCGCATAGTACAAATATGAATTATGGCTAACGATCGTTGCTTTATATATACATATATTCTCATTAATGATAAACTTTTGCTTTTTATTCAGATTATTTTAAATAATGATGATAATAAGCAATGCGAATTAATTTACATTTCTCTATAACAAAAAAAAAAAAAGAAAAAAAAACAATAAACAAACTTAGTAAATGTAAACAATGATTTCACTAGTGTTCCATATAAATATTTAAATAGTCGACTACTAAAGACAGAGGCTCAGTTCGATGATTTAGTCGATAGAAATATAGCGATATATCGCAGTGGGTGCTATCGTTTCCACTTTGCTTATCATCCCCAACTCAGTCGGGTGTGACCGTACCATACAAAAACCAATTGATATTGTTACAACGATTTTTCGTCGCTCTGGTTGCGTTCTTAAAATCTATATTTAATAAATAGTGTTTATAGTTGTGCGTGCGGTGCACGTGTGTGTGCGAATCCGCTTTACTTGCTGCTTATATCATGTAATGTGATAAATACACAAAGTGCATGTAACGTGTGTAACAATCAATTGTTGCCCCACACTCTCTGTGCGTGTACGAGTGTGAGTGTGACGAAGAGTGCGTGTCTGTGCATTTGTGTGCGTGTGCGTACAAGACAGCCAGTGGGCGGCCCATAAGGAGACCACCGACCAGCTCACACACATACACCCTGTGTTGGAAGCACAACAATATAAGGATGTATTTCCCTTGTTTTTAAGGTGTGGAGCAGTAGCCGCTGAATGACAAATGTATGTGTCACTGTTGTTGGGGCCCGTGAACGCAATAAACTCGACATCTTTTTTTATTGTGCTTCAAATCCTTCAAGTAGGCCCCCAGACTGCCCTTGACGGTATTAACCACCACTTGAATAAAAAAAAACAAATTCAATTATCATGCGAGCAAATTCTAAACAAATACAGTGGGGGGCACATTCACACTCACAAAGAGAAAGAGGGAGAGAGAGACAGGCACAGTTAAATATTTATATATGTATAAGTGTAAATAAGTACCACTAAACATACATAAATAAAATAAAATAAAAACAAACTCAACACTTTACTGATAACCGCAGACCAGTTGTCGACATCGTGACTACGACAACTACCGATCCACAACCGCAAAACCATTGGACGTTCCATTTCCACCCTTCTGTATACCCTACACCCAGTTATTATCCCCAACCCATGATATGCAAATGGGCGCTTTTTAAATTAAAGTATCTCTCATATACGTATATAATATATATTTACTTGCGTCATTTAATTAAATTTGAATGAATCAATGTGCATACATATTATTCATATATATGTGTGTATATTAAAGGTATTCCACAAGTAAAATTTGTCCGATGCTCATAAGAATGCTGTGACACTGAATCTAGGTAGACTAAATTTTTATACATTCTCGTGCAAAGTCTCTATTAGCTCGGAAAGTGCCCAGATTAACTATCAAATTGGATAAATTGTGCATAATAAAATAAAACAACAAAATAGCAACAACATTTATATTAATTTTACCTTGCACATGTTAATTTTTCAAGTCAATAAAGTTAAAAATAGCAGCCGTGCGAACACTTTATTGGCACACTGTATATTTTTGTGATCACTCTTTCGGTGGCTGAACTATTTAATATGTATGTATATATTTACATATACATGTGTACATATATATATATATTGTATATACATACGTATATTTACATATATTGAATTTTCCATTGACGTGTGAGAAAATGAAAACTCAACAGAAAAAAATACAAGATAACAAAAAATATTTCAAATTTATTGTTGGTGTGTTGCTTGTTTATCAAATCAATTGCCAGTGTCTGGGGCGACATTGTTAGCTGTACGCTAATTATTCTTTTTGGTCATTTACAGCAGCAACAGCAGCAGCCGCCATGCCCAGCAGTAATAACAATAATACAATTAACAGCAGCAGCAGCAACAACAACAGCAGACACGACAGCAGCAACAACAACATGCAATTTTGTTAGGCGCACGGAGTTAAGCAATACATAGACAAGATCATGAGTCGTCAGGAGAAGTCGTTGTCGTCGACCTCTTCGTCGTCAGGAGCGACAACAGCAACAATAGCAACAACAACGAACACAACATGCAGCAAAATCTCAACATCAACACCACAAAAACGCGACGAATCCACACGGGAGCAAGAGGAGGAGTTTATCAATCGCAGCATTGCCAGCGAAATTGATGCCAGCGCCATTTGTGACTTGACCATCAACAGCAGCAGCAGCGGCGCCAGTCCAGTGGCCAAACGTCAGATGAACTCTGGGAATCTGTCACGCATACGTCCGCAGTCTAGTTACTCGGCACGTGTGCTCATCTTCGATGATTCCGATCAGGAGGCAGCTGCCGCCGCCGCAGCTGCTGCAGCTTTAACAGCAGCGACATCAGTTTGTTCCGGCGTTGAATTGCTACCCGCATCGCCTGCTAAACTTGGCGTTGATAATAGCAACAGTGGCTCTTCGTTAATACGCAATCTCAATCTGACCAAGAGCTCATCCGGCGGTCTATCCGGCAGCTCGAGTTCGCTACACTCACGCGGCTATACAGCGTTGTTGCGCAAGATCTCCTATCAGCAGCATACAAACTCTATGCGCGCTGTGAGCAGCGGTAAGTTTGTGAAGAATCTAGAAATGACCTTGTTATTAATTTTCTCTATTTTTGGCATCCATAGAGGCGTCCAATTTGTTGCGAATGCGTCACTCCTCGCTGGGCAAGTCGGCGCCCTGTCTGACAGGCAACTATTTCCGTCATGAGCTGTGTAATGCTCAGGCGCCTACTGCGTCAGCGGCTGGGCCATCATCGATGGCCTCGCCTGGCCTGAATATCTCGCGATCTGGCAGTGGCATTGCACTGTCCAAGCATCATCATTTACATGGTGTTGTTATGCGTGGTTCAGCATCGGGCTGTGGTGCTGGTGGCTCCACTGGAGTGGCCCACCATCGTCTGAGTCTGGTCACTAATGCAGCAGCTGTTGCAGCTGGCTCACGTGCTCATTCGCCCTATTCGGCCAGTCCGGCGGACAGTCCACGTCTTAACTCACCTATGACATTTGCATTTGCGCCCATTAAACGCATCGCCTCGTGTCGCGGCGTTGTCGACGGCAGACGCTGGTCGGTGGCATCGTTGCCCTCCTCCGGCTACGGCACCACCCCGGGAAGCTCTAACCTTTCAGTAAGCAGTTGTAATATAAAGAGTGTAATATAAAGTCCATAGAGCCATGTCCGTCTGTTTCTATGCAAAATAGTCTCTTATTTGTTTGCAAGGGTATGAAATCTTTAATGTGCAGAAAATAACCTTTTATTCTTGTTTTTATCTACAGTCGCAATGCTCCAGTCAGGAGGCACTCAACCACTTGCCGCACAACATTCCGCCTGGTCAGGAGGATGCAGCTGCTGTTGCCGCTGGCGCCTGTTGTGCGGAGCACTTAAAGCAGCATTGCCCCAAGCATTGCGCCCTGTTGCTGGCCACGCACAAACCACAGCCGCAGCATGCACCAAAGCTCGCCCAACTGCAGCCACAACCGTTGAAACCACCGATCGCTTGCGTCAACTGCTGTGTCGATTTAAGCGTCGCCTGCAGCGGCAATGGAAGTGGCAATAACAGCGCCAATGCATCAATGGCATCCGGTCGTATGTCGCCCTATTTTCGACCACGCTCACGTTCGCTGTCTAGTCCGTCGCGCTCGCCCGTTGTGGACAGCGAGATAGCCATTATGAATACACTGTATAAGGAACGATTTCCCAAAGCAACGCAGCAAATGGAGGAACGTTTGAAGCATTTCATCAATGAGAATAAAAGCGCTGCATGCAATAGTTTTCGCGATTCACAACCCATTGTGCGGTAAGTATTGAAAATGTAATTTATACTAGTAGTAAAGGTTTAAGTCGAGCGAACTCGACTCTGAGAGACACTGTTCATGTGTGTTTTAATTGTTATTCAGCTTGGATGAAAGATTTAGAAAATCAAATCTTTCTCTATTAGCTAAAGTAGCTTTCTTGAACATAATGTAGCTTAACTAATGTCTATTTGTCTTTCAGCTTTGTGCATCATCAGGTATTGGAAATGGCACGTGATTGTCTGCACAAATCGGAGGCGAAGCTGATAACTGCACAGTATTTCTATGAGCTGAGCGAGAATCTTGAGCGATTGCTGATGGAAACGAAGGAGAAGTCTCCGGAAGCTGCTGCCGAATTGAGCGGCGTAATAAAGAAGTTGCTGCTAATCATTTCACGTCCAGCGCGATTACTGGAGTGTCTTGAATTCGATCCGCAGGAATTCTACGAACTGTTGGAGGCTGCCGAAGGACATGCCAAGGCGATGCCCGTGATTAAGGCTGATATACCGCAATATATTATACACAAGCTGGGCCTAAATCGCGATCCCATTGCGGAGTTGCAACAGGAGCTGCGGGAAACACAGCAAATGTGCGCGGAACAGGTGACGGGAGAATCGCAGCCTTCGGCAGGTGGATTGTTACTCAATTCTCCGCTCACCTGTGCGGCCAAGCAGTTGAGCAGCCTGACGCTGGACACGATGACGATGGATGGTGGCAATTCTGGTGGCAGCGGCAGTTGCACACCACAGCCAATGGTGCCACAACAACCGCCGCAAACACCGGTGGCTTGTGATGGGCCATCGACGCCGAGCTTTGCATTGGCAATAAGTCAGCTGAATGCATCGTCGGAGGCAACTGCTATGCAACAACAGCAACAGTTGCAGCAGCAGCAGCTGCAACAACAACAGCAACCGCTGCCGCATGAAAACGACTTTGACATTGCCAAGCTGATCTCAAATGGCGCCTATGGTGCCGTGTATCTGGTGAAACACAAGACGACACGCCAGCGCTTTGCAATGAAGAAGATCAACAAGAATAATCTCATATTGCGCAATCAGGTGGAGCAGGTGTTTGCCGAGCGTGATATATTATCGTTTGCAGACAATCCCTTTGTGGTCAGCATGTACTGTTCCTTTGAGACGAAGAAGCATCTGTGTTTGGTCATGGAGTACGTTGAGGGCGGTGATTGCGGCACGCTGCTCAAGAATATCGGACCGCTGCCAGCGGACATGGCGCGCTTTTATTTTGCCGAAACAGTATTAGCCGTGGAGTATCTGCATAGTTACGGCATTGTCCATCGCGATCTCAAGCCGGACAATTTGTTGATCACGGCCCTTGGTCACATTAAGCTCACCGATTTTGGCCTTTCTAAAATGGGTCTCATGTCGTTGGCCACCAATTTGTATGAGGGATACATTGACTCGGAGACACGACAGTTTTCCGATAAGCAGGTATATACATTTTATAAACAGCGATTCAATCGAACGGTAATCGAAAACCGATATTAGTTTCGGTTTGATTCCCTGCTTATAAATAGAAATCTTCGCTAAACTAAATATTTATTTCCTTTCCCAGGTCTATGGCACTCCCGAGTATATAGCACCCGAGGTGATTCTGCGCCAGGGGTATGGTAAACCCGTTGATTGGTGGTCCATGGGCATTATATTGTACGAGTTTCTCATTGGATGTGTGCCATTCTTTGGCGAGACCGCCGAGGAGCTGTTTGCGCACACCGTGAACGATGACATCGAGTGGCCCGACAGCGAGGATTGGCCCGTGCAGTCGGAAGCCAAGGATATTATTACCCAGCTGCTGCAGCAGAATCCGCGAGATCGCTTGGGTACTCAGACTGGTGCATTGGAGGTCAAGGAACATGTCTATTTTCAGGGCATGGACTGGAACTCGCTGCTGCGGCAAAAAGCAGAGTTTGTGCCGCAGTTGTCACACGAGGATGACACCAGCTATTTTGACAGTGCGTATCTCAGATCTTCGTAATGATTCCATTTCTAACGTGTTATCTTTTACAGCTCGCATGGATCGCTACAATCACGATCTAGGTGGCGAGGATACGGATGACACCGACGATACGCCCGTCTTTGGCAGCTTCAACTCATATACGCCGCAATATCGTAAGCAGCATTATAGCTGGTCACGTCACGCTACGGTCTCAACAACAGACAGCGTTAAAGCGACGCCAACAATGACAACGTTGCCATCGCGTGCCCAGGAAATTGCCACAACATCGACAACAGTGGTAACGGGTGCAATGCCCAAACTCAAGCCATTAAATGCTGGCCAAGAGGGCGTGGTCAATAAATTCTTGAATACGCCACAACTGCGTAAACTGGATGTAAGTAGCAGAGAGAGTAGAGCTTTTTATCGGTTACTATTGAAGTAACCAATACTGAGTACTTCATTAACTGATCATAACTTATCTTATCGGAAGATATCTATTTGGCACATTTTATGTAACGTGAATGTAAACACTTTTGATATGTGAATACCTCTGTCACAAGTTGTCACAGACCATTGTGTCACAGACTATTGTGTCACAGACCATTGTGTCACAGTGTGAACCTAGCATAACAAAATAAGCTTGCAATCGGCAATCGATGAAAGTTCGTAGTTCAATATGCGCATCGAAGATTGTAATAATATTTAAACATTTAAATGTAAACAATTCAAATTCGAATAAAATGCATGTTCTTCTCTTCCCTTGCAGCTCTCATCCAGCTGTCTAAAGGTGCCTTCAACGCCAGATACGGAATTTTTGCCGGAACTGCTGCACAACGTGACCATCGGCAACGATGCTGAGCTGCGCATGCTCAAGCATTATTTACAGCAGCCAACACCTGCGGCGGTGCGAATGCAGCAGCGTCACAGTATGCCACCGAACACAACGACCATCATTAGCACGCCGGCAACTCCGCCACCACCGACCCAGTCGTCCACAGCGACGCCTCAGCCGACGAGCGTGAGCAGTTTCTCGCGCAGCACACCAGAGAGTTCGCAAACGGACAGCGATGATTTCTCGCCGCAAATCAATCGAAAGCGGAAGGGCGTTTGTGCCCGCGATATATTGCCACGCTTCTCCATATCAATTGAAGACGAGACTATTAGCGCATGCAGCTCCTCAACGGAGAACATGAATATACGTGAACAGTCGCCATTGGCGCTGCAACATCAGCCCAAGTCCATGGACGGCAGCTGCAGCAGTGGCCCCTCCTCTTACGGAGTCAAACATCATCGTTCGCGATCGATTGTCAAGTCCGCTTCGGCCCTGGGTCTTTCCCTGATGTCGTCGATGGATAATACACAACTGGCGGCACAGCTGTGTGGCATTCAATCACCTGGCAGTGCTGGCGGTGGCGGCAATGGATCGAGCACAGCTAGTTCAAGGGATACGTCGCCTTGTCGGGAACTCTCGCCGCTGGTTACCAACCTCAAGCCGCCAATCATTATACGTCGCGGACCACGAGGATTTGGCTTCACCGTTCACACCATACGTGTGTATTATGGCGACACGGACTTCTATACCATGCACCATCTGGTCATGGCTGTCGATGAGGGCAGTCCAGCATTTGAGGCTGGTCTGCGGCCCGCCGATCTTATTACCCATGTCAACGGCGAGCCTGTGCAGGGTTTGTTCCACACGCAGGTGTTGCAGCTGCTGCTCAGCGGTGGTGAGCATGTCACACTGCGTGCTACACCGCTGGAGCATACTAGCATTCAGAGCGGTGGTCGTAAGCGTGACCTCATGCATAGCAAGTTGGCCAAGAAGGGTCTCAATCGGCAGAAGAAGCAGACGAAGCGGGAGCACGACAAGAAGCGTAAGACGTCTTTGTTCCGACGCATAAGCAGCAAGCGTGCCAATGCCGAAATGCAACAGGTGAGTTGCCATTACATATACAGTTGGTAAAGTTTGTTTATTTAATTTTAATTGCAATAATTGCAGTACTCGGCGGGCACCAGTTCACCCACCACGCCCTCTGCGCGCAATCTCTCACCGCTGGACTCTTCGTATCACAGCAGTAGCTGTTGCCAATCAGCAGCAAATTCTTCATCGCAGTCCACTTCGCCATCGTCGTCGTCACCCAACACGCCCACCGGTTCTAATGGCAATGGCAATGGCAATGGCCATGGAGCTAATACCCTCAACCCTGCACCTGTCGCTGCTTTGAGCGTACAACTGCCGCTGCCGCCGTCCAGTCCAGTTGTCCTGCTGCCACATGTGGGTGCCGTTGTCGGCAACAGTGCTACTTCGGTGGGCAATGTGCCAGGTGCGTTTGATATTAATATTTTGTTAGTGAATGTTTTATATATTCAACCATTTATTGTTTAGTTTCGCCCACTGGAGTCGTGCCGCAGTTATATCAACGTCCGTCGACGTTGCATGGTCTGAAGCACAAGCTGCACGCAGCCGCCACTGGAGCTGGCGGATCAGCAGCCAGCGGAGCAGCGGGTGGCGGCCTAAAAACGTTGCACACTTCGAGCAGTAATGCGCTGCCCAATCGCCGCAAATCTGTTGGCCATATTCCACTGTCGCCGCTGGCGCGTACTCCGTCGCCTTCACCGCTGCCATCGTCACCAACTCGTTCGCCATCGCCACTGGCCTTTCCACTGGTGGGTCATCAACCTGGCGCCTCCAACACCACGCAGTCGTATAGTCCGGGCAGCACGCTGCCCACGCTCCAGACAGCGGTGAGTGCCAGCAGCAAGAAGGCGGGATTCGCACGTACCAAGTCAGCGGAGCCAAGTTCACCGCTATTGCGACGCGCTTTGTCGCCGGATCGATTGCATCCACGCAGCGCCGAGACGAAAATCTCTCCGTTGTGCTGCTCACCGCCCATCAAACAGCAGACACAGCATCAGCATCAACGCGTGGTAACCGGTACTTGGCGACCATCAGCAGGTGGAACTGCAACTGGAGCTACTGTCGGTCATCAGCAGCAATCGTCGTCGTCGTCGTCATCGTCAGGCAACAGCAGCACTGAGGAATCTCAAAGACAGACGACAACGTCGGCAGTGGCGGCAGCAGGAACAGCGCCCGTTTCAACTGATAATCAAACAACGAACAATGTGGTGGCCATTCCCACCAGCTGTGAGCCCTTGCCACGCATTGCGGAGGAGAAGGATTCGCCTACTAGTACACAGGACAGTAGCAGCGTATCTGAGGGATTTATGCCGGCTATTGAAGAGTATGCGGAGGGAGAATCATCGTCATCGCCCACGCAGACTCTGGAGAAGCCGTCGTCCAAAGAGCAGCAGCCGGATAAGGCTAAAAAGGTCGATTCAGGTAAGAATTCGACTCCCAAGTGTTTTCAACATGTTAACAAGGTTCAATTGCAGCTAAAACCGATGCGTCCAAAAAATCTTCGATTACAACGACAAGGCCAACAAGCGCCAATGTTTTTCCCTTAACTATGGGACGCAAGGAGCCACTGGCCATAACATCAACAGCAACAACGGCAACTGGAGCTACAGCAACAACAAGTGCAACTTTGTCTGCCAAGCAAAAAAAGTAGCGCCACAGAAATGGATGTTTGTGTTTTAAATTTCGTGTTTAGCGTTTTATCTAAATGTTCAACGTAAATATTTACAAATTGAAAGAAACGAAAGGTAGCCGGAGGAATTTGATAACCATATTCAAGGGATTGTATTGAAAATATGCTTAAATGCGTTCTTTGGGCAACACCAAAACAAAATTAGCAAAGAATATTAATTAGAGAATTGTGAAAAATACTAGTAGTTTGTAGTCTCGTATCTAACACATTGCTTAATACGTATTGTAAATTAGTAAAGAATCGAAAAGAAAAACAAAATGAGCAAGATATTCCAGTTAAGTCGAAAAAAACTAGGAATGTAAGGGCGATAGCACACAATTATGAATATTGTATTGTATATATAAATGTATAACATTGATAGAATTAACGTTTAGTAAGGAGAACGGGAACGCCCAACAAAAAAGAAATTGTAAATGCGTCGTGCTGGTAACAATTGAGTGAAGTAATGCTAAATTACGTACATAACATAAAGCTGCTTGCTCAGTCAAATACTAAAGCGTTTTTTGCGAATCTATATTATCTATGCCGAATTCAATATATATTATATTAAATAAATGTTATATGTGTGTGTAATCAGACTGTCTTTTACATATTTGAATATTTGCGGCTAAATGCCAAATGTGATGTGTTATGGTCACATTGTTTGCCGATAGGCATTGCAATTGCACTGCACTGCGATAACATGTCTATCGATAGCACAATTGCCAGCTGTGCAGTTTGTCCCCAATACAGTAATTTCACGCCTAGTTTTCGTAAAAATGCTTCCCAAATTGAGAATATCGTCATTTCTGCTAAAGGTAAGCTATCTACGTGACTTTAAAACTACCCTTGTCATTTCCACTATAATCCTTGCAGCGACTGGAACGTGTGAAGCTGCAGTGCAGCGGTTGTTTATATGGCGTGTTCTATGGAGACGGCACTTTGCTGCTCTTGAGTTTCAATGTTGAGGCCAGTGTAGGTCAACTGAGCTACGAGCATATACAGCACAAATTCCCTGCCGAACTGGATCTGTGTGGTTTGGTCAAATTTGGTGACTGTTCCGACACAGAAGCGCATCTGAATGAAGTGATTTCATCGGTGGATATAACAGATAATCCCATAGTACTCCAATGCCAACTGGGAACTCTAGTGGGCTTAAGGGCGTCGTTCTTGGTGCATGGCAAGTTGGAGCATGTGCCGTATGAAGTCATGGAGGCACCGCAATTATTCAACGATTTCTGTTTCACACGATTGAAGTGTGGCTTCTATTTGCACACGTTGCCGACACCAGAAGCCATAGCCAAGGAGATGCACGTTCTGCGTAAACGTGTGGCCGACGGCAGCCTGGTGTTCAATGTCTCACAAACCAAAATCTATGTGAGCAGCAACTGTGGAACACAGCACAAAAGCTTCAACAGCGAATCGTTAATTGATCATCTAATTGCCGAAATTCCAACGCCGGCTGAAACACCGAGTGGCAACAAAAAGAAGACGGTTGCGTCTGCTCCGGAGCTGGACAAGCATTATGGCGCTGTGGGTTGTGCTTTTGATGTTATAAACATTGATGTTCTGCGCAATCGGACACGTGAGCCGGTAGCAGCCGATGCCGCCCCGCACCCGGCTCTGAGCTTGTGCATAACAAATGAGGAGGTCAGCAAAGTGCAAGTGCCCCTGGAACTAGAGGCGATGGCCATACTCTGCAAAAAGACCAAGTTGTTGCGTCTGTATGATGTGCTCATTGAAAGCATTTGTCGATCTTTGCGTCTCTTCGAGCAGTGTCTCACCGAGCGTCTCGCGGAACAGGAGACTGCCTCGAATCCGAAACTTCTGGCTCCACGCAGCTATCACTTTTATCCCCAAGAGTTTGGGCACTTTCTGAGCTGTGCATATCTGGAGCAGCTAAGCGATGACGAACCGAGTGTGCAGGAGAAACGCAAGCGACTCCATCGTCAGTTTGCACTACCCGCCACACGTCCGTACTTTAGACGTGCCAATCAGTGTCGTTTCCAGGGCGACATTGAGGCAGCCGATACGGCAACCTGGACGCCGTTACTTAACACGCATCTGGGTGTACGGCCCAGCGGTGTGACGGATGGCAAAGAGAATCTGGTGAATGGAAACTATCACTACTATCACTATTTGCAGCAGCAGGTTCAGGATAAAGGCTGGGGCTGTGCCTACCGCTCGCTGCAGACGATCTGTTCCTGGTTTTTGCTGCAAGGCTATACGGAACGTGCAATACCCACACACCGGGAGATTCAGGAATATTTGCACAAAATTAACGATAAGCCAGCCTCGTTTGTGGGCTCCTCACAATGGATTGGTTCAACGGAGCTGAGCATGTGCCTGCAGGGATTTCTCAATGTCGATTCCAAGATTTTACATGTAGCATCGGGAGCAGAGCTCTCAACGATTGCCTCTGAGCTTGCCATGCACTTTCAGACACAGGGCACACCTGTTATGATCGGTGGCGGCGTTCTGGCGCACACAATCATCGGAGTTGATTACTGTGTGCAGACGGGACAGGCAAAGTTCCTGATACTTGATCCTCATTACACAGGCGCCGATGAGTTGTCCACTATTCAGATTAAAGGCTGGTGCGGCTGGAAGGGCATGGACTTTTGGGACAAGAAGAGCTACTATAATCTCTGCATGCCACAGCGTCCGATATTATATTAAACTTTCCATTATTGCATTTAAGTACGATTTTTTGTCAAGCTTTAATGTTTCTTTCGTGTTTGTTACTGAATTTATGTATGTACTGTATTTTATATATTATATATGTATAAACTAAACTAATCGGTGTTTCATAATATTCCGAAGTAGTTAAATATGCATTATATTTCATATGATAATTCTTTTAATATTTATGTTGAAGTAATCATTACTCTATCCCTTGTATAACTTAAGTATTTCTGCCCAGGCAAAGATCTTCATTATGTGTAGAGATGGAGCTGTACCATTTTATTCTTGAACGCGTCTACAGTTGCCTTAAATCCTGGATAACAATTCAAATATGTGCTTGTTACGATGGCAACTGTTAGAAGTCGTTTTTAACTTATCTATACAATTAAACGAGTTTCCTTAAATACGAAGTATGATTAATGGGCGCTAGCCGCCGTTCTTTGAGTACTTCTTCCAGTAGCGCTTGACATCGTCGTGTCCGTTCTTTTGCACCACCATGGTGCGTGTGCGTTCATTCTGCCACACCAGCATGTTGATCGACTGGGCGTAGTCGCGCAGCGTGACAAAGTCGTTTTGTGACAGGAACTGATTATAGACGACGCCCTCCGTGTAGGTGAAACGATTGCGTTCCATTTCCCAAAGCTTGATTTGATCCACAACTGTGGGCGGCAGGCAGGATTTTGATTGTATAGCCGACTCGACTAGCTTCATATTGGGATGTGCATACTGTTCTAGATAACTGACAATTTGCTCGGCCGTAATGCCGCCACGCAACGCTTGTCGAACAGAATCTCGGGTAAGCACACCGACAACAAGATTGGGAAAACGATAGAGCAATTCGGTGAACAGACCCAGTACAGCCACCTGCAGCTGTGAGTCTGTGTAGGCGTAAACGCGGTAGTTTGTTTCTACCACAATGTAGCCTCTTTCCTGCATGCGTTCGTCATCCGCTGAGGTAGATGCCTGTGCCGCGTCCTTGTTGGTTACATTCAGTGCTAGTCGTGTGGGATAGAAGCGACCCTCCTTGCGTTTGCGCTGAAACACCAGTCCAAATTCGCGAAGATGCTGCAGAAATGTCAGCATCTGATTGCTCAATCCATCCGAACTGTAGTCGCGTCCCAGTGTCGAGAAGCTCAGCTGGAACAACATCGACAGGCACTCGGGCAGCGGAATGCCACGCTCCTCGCATGTTTCCAAATACTGAAGCATAAAGTGCCAGACCTGAGCACGTGTGTCCAGCAGCAGGAACTGAAAGCCCTGACGTGTTATGGTGATGCCATCGCGTTCGTCGCGCTTCATCAGATTGGCATGGAGCAGAATGCGAACAGCATCTGGACTAATGGCTTCGGCATCTGTGCCTCCATTGCGACCGCCCGTGCCCACCATGTAATGCAGGACACAGCGCCAGCGTGACATAGCATACGTGTCCAGAAACGCAATGTCGCGTGGCTTTGAATCCTTATCCAGACTATTGGTCATCGCCCAGGGCTTTCCGCCGCCCAGCAACACTTGTCGCACGCTTTTCTTAAATGTGGGTGATAGTTCCCAGGCAGCCAGGCCACCCGGTATCGCCGTAACGCGCCAGACATTTAAAGCAGTCAGGCAGCTAGTGGCCTCTGTTTGTTCCCTGAAAAGGATTTAATTAATAAAGATTGACGGAAGATTGCCATCTGCAATCACTTACTTGGCAACCCGCTGTGCACCCCACGAACTGACAACGGCTTGCGGCACCGGCTGATCAACAAATAGTATTCGAATTACGAATTGTCGTGCAATTTCAGGCAACTCGCGATAGACAGCCAGGCAAATGGGGGGGTAATTGTAGAGCTTCTCCAGCGACTCGGGAGTTTGGCGAGTTCGTAGATATTCTTGAAAGTTTTTGCACTCTAGATTCTCGGGACTTTGCACTAGGGGGGACATAGCGGCGCTACTGCTAGCATAACGGCCAGATTTTGTATCGGCCATGGCACGATGCAGCCGAATTTGTTTAATAATTTCGCGTCTGCATGCAGGGATAATATTATTCTATCGGTGTATCGATACTTCGATATTTATGATATGTGTTCGTGCGATAAAACAATGTTATATCGATACTCAAAATACAACCAAATTACTACACGATTTGTTAAATTAATTGACTATTTCTTAATATATGTAAAATACGTGAAATATTAAGTAGTTTTGTACATACATTTTAAATACACTTTAACGAAAAATTTGGAAATTATTCAATAGTTTTCGACGATGAGATTATTATTATTTTGCGCGAGCAGCGTACCTTCAAACGATAACGATATTTCGCTCTGCTATCGATAGTATCAGCTAACAGCTGTTATTGAGTACCGCGTGTTTTGTTAAATTCCTGTATTAATTTTTTAAAAAAATGAGTGACGATGAAGAACAATATAATCCCAGGGCGCACAAGAAGCTGTTGCAGGCCATTAGCAACCTTGGCAACGTGCAGCACATTCGCAAGTCGACGCGCGACGAGCGCCAGCCTCAACAGGATGAATTTCAGCTTGTGAAGCGCAACAACAACACAGATCATGCATCTAAGGCCGTGGGAGTGAATGATTTAGTGCAGATATTGCGTACCTCAAAGCATATTGAGACGGGCAAGCAGTTAAAAAATGTTCACAGCACCAAAAAGGTGTTGCAGAAGCCCCTGGAAAAGCCAGTGGCCGATCGCATCAAGCGCAAAATTGGCTATGAAGGTGTGAAAAAGAAACTGAGCCGATGGGATGCCGTTGTGGCCCAGCAACGATCCGCAGAGACTCAGGTAAGATTGAATAACGTTTCCAAAAGAAAATATTATATATTTTATACATTAAATCCTTGCAGATATTTCCTATTCCCTCGGAAACGATTTACGTCAATACTGCGGCTCATGTGACCAAACTAAACAACAAACTACAATCGAATTTGGCCAAAGAGCTTCAGGCCAACAACAAAAAGTTGCGGGAGTTGCGTAAAGCTCAAATCGGCGACACTACGGATGAAAAGGCGTTGGCCAAACAGGAACGAGAGCTGCTGCAGAAGAAGATGACCCGCGATGAGCTTTATGCTCGGCGCAGGGAGCTGGCCTATCTGAAGATGCGGGAATCCCAGAAGTCGGCCAAGGCACGTATGCACAATAAAATCAAGTCCAAGAAATTTCATAAGCTGGAGAAGAGGCAAAAGATTTTGGAGCAAATGAAGGAATTCGAATTGCTGCAAAAGACTAATCCGGAGGCAGCTCTGGAAAAACTAAATGCGCTAGAGAAGAGTCGTGTGATGGAGCGTGCCAGTCTGCGGCATAAAAACACCGGTACCTGGGCAAAGAATCTGCAAGTGCGTGCTAAGTATGATAAGGATGTCCGTAAAGATCTTGCAGAACAATTGGCAGTAAGTCGACAACTAACTGAAAAGAAAGTCGATACGGATAGTGAAGATGAGCCCGCTGAAAAGATGGAAACAAAAGAGCAAGATGTTAACGATCCATTTAATCCGTGGTCTAAAGCCAAGACGGCAACAAAGGCCGCGGTCCAAGCTGACAGTGAAGATCCCAACTGGCGTAAGTATTGGACTGAGCGTAATATAAATGAGAAACTGCTCGCCGAGCACCGTGCAGAATTGGAAGCTGCTGCGGAAGAGAACGTGCAGGCGGAAAAGAAACCTCCAAAGGCGCTTAAAAAGAAGACACTTAAAAAGAAGAAAAAATCTGCTGTTACTGTAGAAAACGGCTGGGTGGTGGAGGAAGTGGAATCATCAGTAAAAAATGAGACAATCGATGAGATTTTTGAGCAGCATGAGGAAAACCTACGCCAAAAGCTTAGCAAAAAACTAGATAAGCTAAGAAAACAAGCGGAAAAACTTAAGGAGCCAAAAATGAAATCCAAGCCATTAAAAAAGAAACGTGATGAATTGAAAAGCCTTAAAGATTTGACTTTTAAGAAGAATCAGCGTGTGGAAATTGATGAGCCGCTCAATGAAGGAGGAGAGCAACCAAAACCGGTTTTAGATGTCAACGAATTAAATGTGTCCGAGGAGAAGTCACAGGTTGCGGAACCAACAGCTGCAAGCACCCTTGATCCGAATAAGGTCACAACCGTAACGTGGAAGCAAAGTATGCGATCTTCGGACGCCATGAACGATGCACTAGCGGATGACGAGGAGGCGGACTATGATGAGACAGATGCTGCCGCCGAGCGTCAGTTGACAATTAGCCAGGCTTTTGAGGATGATGATATTATAGCTGATTTCAACAAGGATAAGACGAAAGACTCGGAGGTGAAGAACTCAGAGCTGCAGCTGGCAATACCCGGCTGGGGATCATGGGCGGGCGCTGGCATTTCCGAGGAAGTTATGAAAAGACGCAACAAGCGATTATTATTAAAATTGGCGGCACCGGAGAAGCGACGAGATGAGAACAAGGATAATCTCTACATTAATGAGACAACAAACAAACAAGCGCGTTCCCATATGGTATCCAACATACCATTCCCCTTTAAATCATTGGCCGATTATGAGGCCAGCATTCGTGCGCCTATTGGGCGTAATTTTGTGCCGGAAACGGCATTCCGCATGATGACACGTCCGGCGGTTATCACACGCAAGGGTCAAGTTATCGATCCAATGGATGAGAGCGAGTTGGTCAAACCAGACCGCCGCTTGCGACATGTGGTGGATAGAAGAATATGTCGTTTGGAAAACAAGCAAAAGGCTAAACTAAAATAGTTAATAATATAATAATAAAAAACTATGAGAAATAATGTAATAAAAATTGAATGATAAAGAATAAAGAACGGACTATTCCTTTATTGTGCGATAGTTGCAACGCTGACACATATATCGATTAACAATAGTTGGGTATCGATAATAAGCTTATGGCGCAGTCACAACGAAAACTAACGGACATTTAAACTAAATTTGAATTCTAGCAAGTCAGCAAGTCAAATGTGCGCAGACAAAGTATCTTTAACTTGGAAGAAAAGATATCCGCCCATGTTGAACCAAGATATTTATTTTGACCGATACTTACATGTTATACTTGCAAAAGGGTACAAATAATGACAACAGCACTGGAATTTCTTTAGGATATTTGTTTCATTGGTTTTTTCTTTTCATTCGTTTATTTTACAAAACATTTTGATACTGCCAATAATTAGCACGCCTTCGACTAAATAATTCAAAAAAAGGAAAGTCTCATTGCTAAATTGCGCGTTGTATTTGTTACTTAATTATCTGGAATTTCGTATATGTAGACGCTAAAAATTGTACAAATTATTTGTTTATATAAATAATACAATTTTTATACTAACTAAATTCAAATCACGCAGAGCAAAGTAATTGCAATTATTTTAAGTAGATTAAAACAAATATTAATAGTGTAAACAAATTATATATATTTTTTTTATTTTTGATTGGAAGCTGCAGCTTATGCAATTTAAACTATTTGACATTTAGATGATTATATGAAGTGTTTCGGTTTTTTTTGTTTTTTATTATATTTCATTATTGTTGAATTGCTTATGTGCTTGCAATTTAACTATTGCATTGCTTTGTTTGCTGCCTTCTTTTTGTAAGTAGCTAGAATTTCGCTAATATATGTAGTATGTAATTTAATTATTTATATATGTAGTATGTATATGTATATATATGTATATATATCTTATACTTTTGCATAATACTTTGCTTTGCCATTTCTCATTTCACGCATGCACATACGAAGCAAAAGCTTAAGAACTAGCAAAAAACAAAAGTTCTTAACATTTTTCTTAACAATTTTCTTAACATTTATAAACTAGCGTAAACTGCTCACATCAAATTGGTTTTTATTTTCTGTTTCTGTTTCGTTTTCTTTTGTTTCTTCTATTCTTTAATAAAGATTAAAATGTGTAAACATATACATATATCGTATATATAAATTTGTATCGTATGTGTTGTGTGTGTTTGTGTTTAATCTGGCTTAGGAAAATGCCACGACTTTGAGCCGTTTTCTCGAATGTAGAGCTCATAGAATTGAACCCATTATACATTAAACATTTTACAATTATTATTTATCATTTACAAACTCTGAATTCCCATGTTTCCTTTGAATTCCTTCCATTACTAAAATGCTAATAAAAAGACACTTTTTGCTTGCTATTCATTTTCGATTTGCCAGGCATTTTAAAATTGCTAATTGTTTTAAATATTTACCATTAACAAGTACATACATAACATACATACGCATACGTAATCCCACCCATAATTAGTCAGATTATCCAACTACCCAGATTTTCCCGTCCCCGTGTTTTCCCCACACAAATTTTGGTAAGCTTAACGGCTGGCAATCCCTTTTGTAATACCCTGTTTATTCTGTAGTTATCCTTGTGCTAATGCTGTTTATTTTTTTGTTTTTTTTACATTAGGACACAGCACTTGCGACTGGAACTTGTGCTGTCGCTGACCACGTCGCCGGTGATGCCACTGAATTTGTTAACGGAATTCGCATTGGCCGCTGCTGTTGCCGGCGCAGCTGCCTCAAAGTCCAGCAAACTGGGACTCATTGAACCGAGTCCGAGGGGTTGTGTGGCAATTGGTCCAGCACCATTGTTGTTATTATTGTTAGCGCTGCTGTTGTTATTGTTGTTGTTGTTATTGTTGTGATTAACCGTAGTGGCGGCTCCTAAAACAGAACCATTAGTTGTTGTTGTTGTAGCAGTTGTTGCTGTTGCAGTTGCAGCTGCAGCAGTTGTTGTTGTCGATGATGATAGTTCGAAATTGTTAAGCACATTTGCAGTACGCGACAACGAACGTTGCTTTTTCAAATTTGACAAAGTAACAGCACCCGCATCCATAGCAACATATTGCTGCTGCTGCTGTTGCTGCTGCTGATGTTGCAACAGCAGCGCATGTTGCTGCAACTGTTGTTGATGTTGCAGATGCTGCTGCTGTTGTTGATGATGATGTTGCTGGTGCTGCTGTTGCTGATGATGCGTGCTGTTTGTGTCTACATGATGCGTTTTTGTTGTCGTTTGTTTTAGATGAGTGGGTGGTTGGGTGTTTGGTTGGTTGGTTGGTTTGTTTTTTGGTGGTTTGGTTGTGGCGTTGATGATGATGCGGGCAGGCAGAGACGACACAAAACGAGCGCAACGAGCCAAACAGAAAAATAAACATAAAATTACAAGCAAATGTTATTTAACTTTTTTATACACTTTTATACAGACTCTTTGAATGGTTTTTGTATGCTCTATAACTCAGTTAGTAGCAGAAGTTTGTGAGTGTATAAAATAATAATAATGTTAACACGCACTTATGACTACACGAAAGGAAAGTGTTTTGGTATAAATAAATAAAGAGAAAACCTTGACAGACTATAAGCAACTATGTCATATCGAAGATCTCTGTTAAGTATATATACCTAAATCAAAACTCATTTAAAGAATATTATTTTAAGCAAATAACAAAAAGAATTTTCATTTAAAATGTGTATTCTTTGTTATTCATATATTTTTGAATTCTTCTAAAGTTACTAACATATTATCTAATCTATATTTGTTTAGAATACTCATTTTTCTAAAGTTTAAGCAAACTATTTATTAATTAATGAAATAGACTTGTTTTTTATCTTTCAAAATTAATAAAAACTTGTTTAAAAGTTAGAGTATACTTTGCAACGACTTTACTCTACTTTGTCAAACTTCCAAGTGCAATTAATTAACTTTAAAATGTCACACAGTCACATAGTAGTCTAGCTCAAAAGAACAACATAAAGTGTAATTAAAGTAAATGAAATGTAATAGAAAATGAAATAAATTTTATGCAATTAACAAATGAAAAGCAAACAAAATGTAACATTTAATATAAAATGATGTAATTGATAGACAAATAACAAAAGACTAATAACAACATGACTAAATATTTACCACTACAGCGTATGCTTTAGTCGAGCATGCCCCACACTAAGCATGCTGTCAGCGTATTTGACTTGGCTTTCTTTTTTTTTAGTAGAGTCGTTAAATACACATTAGACATTGACATTGACACAAAAGGAAGCATTTAAGCGGCGCTTCTTGATTGGTGCTACAGTTTGAGTTGTTCGAGTGTGCGTGTGTTTGTGTGTGTGTTTGGGTGTGTAAGTATGTCTGTATCTGTGTGTGTGCGCTTAGGTGTGGCACCTTATGCGCTTTAAGTCTGATTTTAGAACTGTCTGGTTTACTCACCCACTAGAACGGTGACCTGTACGTTGATTTTGCCATTGCCCGACTCCTTGGAGGATTGAATTTGCACCGCTTCAGCGCTCGCAGCGGTGCCCTTGTCAGTCAGTACAACAGCTGCGGCAGAGGTGGCACGTTGCAACTCCCCGCCAACGCTGGCATCACCATGAAGTTGGGCCTTGAGCAGCAGCTGCTCATCGTTTTCACGTCCATCGGGCGGACGACGTGGCAGATAGGAATGTGTCGTTGTGAGCGTTATATTGTCTACCGCATCCGCGGATTTCGAGTGCGATAACAATTGGCCATTCAAGCTGGCGTTGGAGGGACGCTTCTCGGCATTGTTGTTGTTGATGCTGTTGCTGTTGCTGCCACTGTTGTTGGTTGCGTGATAGCCATAACCATTGGGCAGATCAGCAGCAGCCGGTGTCGATGTGGAGGTCGTGTCCGTGGCCTCCTGTGCCTGCAGACGCAGACGAGCCTCTTCGACGGCATCCTTTTTGGTTGTAAGCGTTTTGTCGCGCAAACTGGTGCGACGCACCGATTGGGCTCTAAGGATATAGTGCATTAGTTTCGTTTATAGAAATGCAAGTGGAAATGCATACCTGGTATTATTGCTCTGGGAGCGTCGAACGCGCCGTCGTTGCGCCTCCGCCAGTCGTTTGCTCTCCTGCTCCGTTTTCAGCTGCTCAATGCGTTCACGTATCTCAGGATCCTCACAGATATCTGGCAGGGATTAAGAGATAGAAAGATATATATATATATATAAAGTATATATAAAACTTCTCAATATTCAACTTACCCGAGGGCGTCTCCTCATCCTTGTTGCGCACATTTAAATCGGCTCCACATTGTGCCAGCATCTCCAGCACTTCAAGCTGTCAAGATATAAGTATAAATTACAATCTGGACAAAGAGATGATTCCTAAGTTCCTTTTGACTTACATGCCCCCAACATGCTGCCGCATGCACCGGCGTCCACAGATCCTTGTCCATGGCATCCACATTTACATGCTGCTCCAGCAGAAATTCCACCACGCGCACATAACCATTGGCAGAAGCTATATGCAGCTGGAAGAGCAAATGCAATCAATTTAATTAATATAACTCTTATATTTTTTCTTTCTTCAAGTTTTAGACTTTCTTCTTTCAGTTTTAGACTTGAAAAAGTTACTTAATTTATTTTATTTGTTTATTTAAAATCCTACTGCATAATTCTATTTTACTTTGCTTTCAGTTGAAGGTTAATAAATAAATAAATATAATAATAATTAAATAAATAGACGAATAAATAAATGAATAGACAAATAATTAAATAAATATACAAATAAATAAAAAATAGACAAATAAATAAATAAATAGATAAATAAATAAATATACAAATAAATAAAAAGACAAATAAATTAATGAATAGACCTAAATAATAGATCAAAAAATAAATAGATAAATAAATAAAAAGACTAATTAATAAATAGACAAATAAATAATGAAGAGACAAATAATAGAATAAATAGACAATTAATTAAATAAAAATATATATATAAATAAGTAGAAATATAATTAAATAGACAAATAATTAAATTTATTAATATGCAACTAATTAAATAGAAAAGGCAATAAATAAATATATACAAATAATAAAATAATTTGACAATTAAAAAATAGAAGAGACGAATAAGAAAATATATAAAAAAACAAACAAATTAATAAAAAAAACAAACAAATAAATAGGCAAAAAAATAATTAAATAGATAAATAATTTAAAAAATGGGATAGCAAATAAAAAAATATAAAATGGGCATACAAATAAATAAATAGTTAAATAAATAAACAGACAAATAATTAAATAAATAGACATATAAACAAATTAATAGACAGATTATTTAATAAATAAATAAAATAATAGACAAATAATTAAATAAAATAACACACCAATAATAAATAAAATAGAATAGAATTTAATAAAAATAAATAATAGAATAAATAAACAAAAAATAAATCAATAAGTAAAGTAAAGTTACAGAAAAATAACAAAATTAATAGACAAATAAATAAATTAATAGACAAATAAATTAACAAATTATAAATAAATATATAGACAACATAAATAAATAAATAGACAATTAAATAGACATCAAAAAAGTATATAAAAAAAAACAAATACCAAAATAAAGATATAAATAGACAAATAAATAGCCAAATAAAAACACTAGAAAAATAAATAAATAATTATACATTTAAATAACAAAATAGACAATTAAATACATAAATAAATAAACATAATATTTTTAGCACTCTGACTTACCGGTGTGGCACCCTGATAGTCGGGTTCCTCGAGATCGCCGCCGGTGCGTGTCAGCTCCATTAGCTCCTTGAGCATGACTCGCTCGGTGGATGAACGCGTCTCGTCGATCAGTTCCTGGGTGACGCCCCGCTGTGCCATCTCGCCCTCGATGAAGTCCAGCGTGCTCTCATCATCGCACAGATCGTAGGGCATATTGCCGTCGGTGTTGACCGCCAACAGATTGGCATTGTGCCGGATGAGTATGCGCACCAGCTCCAAATGGCCGCAGGTGGCTGCCGCATGCAACGGCGTCCATTTATCACTGTCCTGCGAATCCACATTGGCCCCATAGTCTAACAGCAGCCGCAGCATATCCACATTGTTATCAATGCAACACTGATGCAGCGCCGTCAATCCGTCCTCATTGGCCGCATCCGGTGTGATGCCGTGTTGCAGCAATGCTGCCACCTCTGGCATATCATTCCGTGATGCTGCCTCCAATAGCACCACACTGTTCTCAAACGATATGTGCCGCCTGCCACTCAACGTCCCAGATCCGTTGGCATGCCGAAAATGATGTGTGGTATCGCCACCGCTGCCATTTAACAGGCTACTGACCGTGCCACCGCCGCCGCCACTGCCACCACCGCTGCCCGTTTGGCCCTTGGCCCGTTGCAACTTCAGCCATTCCTTCTCCTTCTGCCTGGCCAGTTTCAGCTGCTGAGCTCGTCGACTAAACGATTGAGTGTGAAAAATAAAACAAACACAATAGATTAAAGTGAATTTCTAGAGATCATCTTTCTAGTACATCAATTTTATTTTATTTTTGTTTCTACTCTACTTTCTTCTTGCCACAGAGAGAAACTTAGTTAAAATCAATCAAAACTTTTCATTTCTCACTGCAAAAAGTTTACTTTGCTGTGGTTGCTGCTGCTGCACGCATGAACGTGCATGGACTTGCATGACTTTGCTTGGGCCACTTGAGAAATCTTAAGCAAAAGTTTAAATAACATAAGAAGCGTTAAATTAAATGCCAATTTAATTGTTGAAAGCACAACAAATTATATAGTACTACTCTACTACGTCTTAACTAACTTTGATACCTTTAGTTGCTTGCAACAAATTCCACACATAAGCCTTGGCTTAAATTGGCAAATATATAACTTGCAGTTGGTTATACTAAAGTAAAAAGCAGATTCCACATCTGTTTTCTTTCCTCAAAATCGATTTTACTTAGTTACTAAACTCTTTTCAAGCCAGCTTTCAATTTGTGGTTCATTTAATATAGCAAATGCAATTACTTTTAATTATTTTACACTTACATTTTGAACATATTGACATTAATGTAAAATTTTATGATTTTATTAAACTCATGAGTGGGTAAAATGTATGAGAAATATTTGTAGTTAATAAATGTGTAATTGCATATTGTGAAGAGGAATGATTTTTAAAGAAAGCTTTAAATTTGTGTAAAACAAACCATTTTAAACTGCAGACTAAGGATATTTCGATTTAGTATTAATGCTAAATGGATAGACAATTAAGTAAGTATTCTGTTCATGAGAATAATCTAAAGATTAAAGTCTAAACATATTATATTATAATAGAATTATCATTTAAACAAAAACTTTTATTTTGAGTTGCAAGTTGTAGTAGTTAATTTGAGTCTATGAAAATCAACTTAAGTGGAGAGGACTATAAGACTATTAAGATCATTTTAAGATAATTTACGAATAATAATATTAATTCAATCAATATTTCGGTTTAGGAGTATCATTTTAAGATTGAAGAGTTGGAATTTCAAGATATAAATCATGCAAATAATTAATAGAAATAATTATTTTTAGTTTAAAGGTTTAGTTAGCTATTATTAAGCCGCAATTCAAACCAATTATTGTTTATACAGATGATCTGAGGCTGGAAAACTAGGGATATGACAATCTAATAAATTAAAATCAAATATTTATAATTATTTGTCTATTAACCTCTTACCAACCAGCTTAAATTTAACACTCTATCAGAAACTAATCTTGAATATTATATATCATATACTCCTGATAATAATCTTTAACAAGATGAAATGATTAAGATATTATAGATTGTCGAAAAGAGTCTTTCCAACAACTTTTCCGTTTATTTTAAGCTCTTCAAATAAATACTAAAAAATTGCTCTTTTTTTTATATACTTAGTTCTACTACTTACAGTCTTGCCAACTGGAGTCTCTCGTGTGTTGGCAAACTCTCGACGGTTTGCATTTCGGCCACCAGATCGGCGTGCTCCATTTTGAGCTGTTTCGTATAGCTGGCATCCTCCTGACTTTTGCGCTGTATCAAAATGCCCTTTTTGATCATTTTGTCGACGCTCACTGATATGTTGTAACTGGTTTCACAAAATGTTAAATATGTTTATTGAGTTAGCAATAGTACAATTGTTTGCCTCCTAATCTTGTTGATGTTCTTATGGTTGTTCGTCTTCTTCTTCGTTTGCATGCAAATTGTAATTTGCATTTTTGAATTTGATTTCCGTTTGTTGTCTCTCTTGTGGCTATATAGTTATTATCATTGGTGCAGCTGCCACTGCTGCAACTGAGACTGCCACTGCCTTTGCTGATTTTATTATTATTGTGTTATTTGCTGGTGTTGTTGTTGTTGCTGCAACACTGCACCCGAGGCAGCTCTCATGGCAGCAGCGCTTTACTTTCAATGTGTCGTCACGTTGTTATTTTACTTGCTCCTGTGTTTACTTTTGATTTTCAAGAGTTTTCCTGCTTTGCCCAGCAACTTTTCTGCAAACAAAAAGGATAAAACATATGTTATTCCACATATCCATATACATATCCATATCTATATAGTTAAAGTTAGGTCTAAAATCAAATTGCATGTTAAACTCCTGTTGGCAGCGTTAGGAAGATGAATTGATGCTGCCACTCGGCAGACAGCGACACGGGACAAGGAGTTGTTGAAGCAACTGTCCAAGCAATTGTGCTAATGGATCAGCTATCAACTATCGTATAGACAGACAGGCAGACAGACAGACCCATTTCACGACTACTTTTATTCTTTCAGTTTTATCCCTTTACTTAAAACGTACAAAGGGTCTATTAGGCATGACGAATTGGAAAATGTAACCTACAAAGATGTGAGCCCATGAAATACATATTCTCTTGATGAACAACCGAGTCGTCTCACAGAAGCGGTTTAAATAGAATTATATATATTTTTTATTATTTATTTATATTAAGGTATATATTTATATTTAATAACTGAAGAGCTTATAGCTTGACTCGATTATTGTTGATATTAATATCAACAAGCAACAAAACACAAAAAACACAAGCTGCTTTAAGAGTTGCCAGTCCCTCTCATCAGTACCATATTTGCTAGCTAACTCAATCAGCAATGTAAGCCTAATATCTATCTTGCGAGCTAGTTGTGAATTATAAGAAATAAAATAGAAAAACTTTAAAGCTAAGCTAGCCTTCTTTGTGTGTTGCTGTCGGCAATAATAAATAGATCCCGAGTCAAGCTAAAACCTCTTTAGTTATCAAGTATAAAGGTCGACAATTACAAAAAAGTTACCAGTTTTTAATTGGTAAGCTGATTTTGTATTAATTATGCTTATGCTTATCTTTATTTGGAGGCACCAAACTTTAAATGTATTCTCTTTTCTAAGCAGATCAAGTTTATTTTCAAATATTGCCATAATAAATTTCATTCACTGAAAGTTTGACTATAAACGGATTATTGGCTCGGAAGTTATTCAAGAAACAATTTAAAGCAGCACAGGGCCAAAGAAATAAGAAGAGAACACTGAAGTGTTAGTCTAAATATTGCAAGTTGGTTGCTATAATACATATTAAATGATTTGTATCGCTTCTTTACATAACAAGTACAGGGCATTTCACAGTCGAGTTTTGCTGCACTGTAGCCTTTGCCAGTCGTTTTTTTTTTTTGGGTGCGCTCAAGTGTGCGATTAATGTGAATACGTCATTCATGTGCGGTCCTTGGCTCTTAGCTCCTTTTGGTTGTGATAGCCAAACCAAAGTAACATCAGCAATTGCATGCCAAGCAGTCATCGTGTTGACTTTATTTGACTTTGCGCTACTGTGTTCACCAAAGTGTGCTTCTGATTATAAAGAGCATTTTTAAATAGTAGTACAGAAGAGAAGAGCGCTTTAAACAATCTGCCAAGTCAACTAACTTTCCAATTTACTATGCTGTCGGTCTGACTTTAGTAGTACTAAAGTCCTTGCATCAAATGGAGGATGTGTGTGTGTATGTGGCAAGGTAGCAGCTGCACTGCTTCAACCTCTTAAGTGTGCTTAAAAATTTCATTTAGATGCAACTGAGCATATTTTAAAGATTCATCTCCAGTTATGTACCGTAACAGAGTCTTTTTCCTTTCAAATTTTCAAACATTTATGATATTTTATGTTGCATGTAATTCTTTAAGTCGATCGAAATGCAAATGTAACTATTCGTACACCAATTGAGCATTAAATATTCCCTTTAATAGTGAACTCTCACAAATTACGAAAGAAATTCTTGATTTTATGGGTAGTTTGAATTTACAAAAAAAGTTTTATTACTGCACAAAAGTGTTAAGAATATTTAAAGTATACCTAAAACTTATTGTTTAAGTACTCTATAAGAAATCTGCTTAAGTTTGCATAAATAACATATTTTATTACGTTTAATTGACATTCGTGTTCTCTTATCTTTTGTTGAGAAAAAATACGAACAATTTTATAGTAAAAGAAAATATAAAAGACATTTATTTTGTCATTATTTTTGTAATGCATTCAAGTCTTTGATTTCCAAACAATTTAAGTTCTAATAACAAATGTATCGCTTATAAGTTAAATAAAGGAACTTATATATGAAATATGAACTGTGCCAAGAGCATATCACAATTGTGTTTATGCTTCCAAGTGCCCAAAGTTTACTTGAAATATTATATATTTATGTCAAAATTATTCATATTAATTTACCAAGTAAACAAGCTTATTTCTTATGAAGCATCATAATGTGTAATTTTCTGCTTTATCGATCCGATTTTACATAATTGTTGCCACAATATACGGTTACCCATTTGATAAATCCACAAGCCAAACTCGATTGCATTCTCATGTAAGCTCTCATTATTTTGTAGTTCAGGTCGTTTTGTGTTGAACTAAATTTGGAAGTGTGGCAGTCCCTTGGCTCATGCATTTTGTGGCATTGTGATGTTGCCTCCGTAGAGAGTTTCTGCCAAAACAAATACAAATTGGCACAAAGTACACCTGTGACCCTTTTTTTCTTTGGCCCTTTTCCGTTTGGTTAGACCGAAACGGGAAATGGGAAGGAAGGAAGGATGGAACAACGCGGACAATCAGCACTTGAATTTAATTTGCATGGGCTGCCGTTTTCCGTAACTTCAGCTCCACTTTCCAAGCTCAGTTGGGACTCGACTTGACTCACGTGCGCTTGCTTTATTTGATTTTGATTTCATTTTTTGGGCCACAGCACAGCAGGCACAACAGCAACAGCAACATCAACATCCACTATAATTTACATTGCCCTGCATTGCTATGGCACAGTTATAGGGTCTTCAACCTCGAGAACAACAATAACAATAGCCTGCTCCAATGCCTCCGCTTGGCCTCGTCGCATGCCACATGGTCGCCTCTTCTGGGCAACGCTTAAAACTAACATCCTTAACCTCATCCTCATCCTCATCCACATCCTTATCCTTCGCTTCCTTCCTCTCCATCTCTCATTCTAGTCTCGTTCACATTCTCATTTACATTCTCATCCTTATGCTAGCCGGGTGCTAATGCACTCAGTGCAAGCACATAATTCGCTGCCCTCGAGCCCGAGAGCATGCAACACTCGTAAGCCACCAAGAGTTGGCCGAAGGCACACAGTACACATTATTTGCCAACCCACTGCTACAGTGGTTACTAATATCAAAGGAAACCAGCTCTGAATAGTCTAGCTTAAGATAGTCTGCAATTAGCATACAAGAATAATTGAGAATGGAAAAGCACTCTGAACAGGATTTAGATTAAGATTCAAAGAAAACTGATTAGGTAGATGACAAAGAGAAAAAATTATATAGAAAAGAAATTGTTGAGAATAGAATATATATGAAGTGGTGTAGACATGACAGCGATTAAAGGTGAAACCAAGAAAGAAAAGTACATTGTGAAATAAGATTAAATAAGAAAATATTCTAGCGATAAAGGAATGAGAACTAACTAGATTTAGACTTTCTAAGAAAGGATATTTAAAATATTAAAAACACAAGAATAAGCAAGATATAATTAAATTTAAGTACAGAAATTCCTAGAGAACAAAAGAACAGAAAACAGATCAACAAAAGTGTATATAGAATATAATTCGAGGTAATTCAGGTGTAGAATAACTTGAAGAACAGATTATGACAATAAATCCAACTAGCATAACGTAAGATTGAACTTAACTATATACGAGTATTAAGGAATTACAACTTGCTAGTTTTAAATAAAACAAGTAAGTGAATAAATGTCAATTTATGTGTAGATATTAGGGTACAATAGATTCAATGGACCGCAGTATTAGTTAAGCCCTCATAGCAATAAAGGGCATATAACGTAGTATTTGTACTATATCTATATCTAAATCTATATCTATATCTAAATCTATATCTATATCTAAATCTAAATCTAAATCTAAATCTATATCTATATCTATATCTATATCTATATCTATATCTATATCTATATCTATATCTATATCTATATCTATATCTATATCTATATCTATATCTATATCTATATCTATATCTATATCTATATCTATATCTATATCTGTATCTGTATCTATATCTTTATCTATATCTATATCTATATCTATATCTATATCTATATCTATATCTATATCTATATCTATATCTATATCTATATCTATATCTATATCTATATCTATATCTATATCTATATCTATATCTATATCTATATCTATATCTATATCTATATCTATATCTATATCTATATATATATATATATATATATATATATATATATATATATATCTATATCTATATCTATATCTATATCTATATCTATATCTATATCTATATCTATATCTATATCTATATCTATATCTATATCTATATCTATATCTATATCTATATATATCTATATCTATATCTATATCTATATCTATACCTATACCTATATATATATATATATCTCTATCTCTACATCTATCTATACCTATATCTATATCTATAACTATATATAAGACATACCAAAGTTACATTTCTATAGCTGAAAGCTCTTTAGAACTAACTAGAAAAATCTTTTATCCTGCATTAGTCATAAACATCAATTGACAATCAATAGAACTTTCAGGATTTTCAGCTCTCTGAATCCACTTGGGAATTGAATTTGGGCCACTGTGGCATCCCCCGAAAGGGCAACTCATTAGTAGGTCTACGCTCAGAGCCAATGCGACCCGTTCCATGTCGTTCTGTAGTCGACACAAGCCTGAAGGTGTTTTTTTTGGCGCTTGTTGTGGCTTTGGCCCACTTGCCACTGCCTGCCACAGCCACTGTTGCTGTTGTTGGTCTCATGTTGCACATTGCGCCTGTCGAGAGCCATTCATTTCTGTGCACCCCGCTTACCCCTCGCAGCAGTCAGTTTTGGCCCGACGCTCTTCAGGTCATCATCAGCGCTGGCGTCGTCGTCACTTGCCTTGATGTTGAGCCACTTAGTTTGAATTAAGCTTGAAGAGTTTTTCACATTTTTTTTTCTTCGTCTTGTTGTTTTATCATGTTTTTCTTTTCTTCCTGTTGACCGTTTTTTATTTATCTCATCTTCAAATGTCTTTATTCCATAAATTATTTGCTTTTAGCTTTTATTACTAAACAGTTGCATAAATATTCAGCTTAAGCAGCAGCAGCGGCAGCAGCAGCAATATTAATAACTTAAGACTTTCAAGCATACACATGCACAGGATAACTAGAGAAGGAGACAGGACAAGGACATGACCGGATGCGACAAAGGAAACTGCCTTGTCTGAACACAGATAGCACGCATACGCCATGATGTACGACTATAAATAGGTATGAGTTTTCGGTAATACAAGTAGTTGCTGTTGTTCTCTCGCTTCTTGTTGTTTTACTGTTTTTGGCTACAATTTGAGGGCCAATTGTAAGTTGCTTGTAGTCGTCCGTACATTTTCCAGAATATTTCTTGGTATTGACGAATGCAGCTGCAGCAGACAAACTCATAAATGAAAATTGCATCACAATATCCTTGATGCCCTGATATTGCTTTTGACCATCCCACACCGTCCTGTACCTGTTCCCGTCCCTCTGCCCCTTGTCCATGGCACTTGATAGCCATAAAAAAAATATCAAGCAGAGACAATTTGCCTCAGGGATTATCGGAACATAATTAAAATTTCTTGGTTATTGCTCTTCCAATTTGTAATTTCCGATGTGCTCTTTATGGATTTACATGTAAACCTATAAATATTTATCTGATCAAAAGAACTGTGGCACATAATTAAAATTTAAATAAAATTGCAAAAAATGTAAACACAATAGCAGTATAATTAGAATATAAATACTTATCAGTTTAAAATTGAATTAACTGATTGAAGCTTGAACAGAGTAAAAAAAGAGATACGAAAATATTGATTATAAATCGAAATACTAGTATTTTTAAAGCAATATAAAAAGAATCGTTTATGTCGAAAGCTCTCGTATAGCGACTGTATTTCAGCTCTAATTGACATATAGCAATCTGTCAATAATACCAATTACTAAATAACAACAATTTGTTAACCAACTTGAAATAAACTCTATATTTTTATAACCTTTCAAAACAACAATATCTCGTATCAACATCACACAATTTACGGCTGCTAAAAAAGGTTTAAAAAATATGTATGGCATTTGCTTAACGTATTCATATATCGATTATAAATTGCAATCTCTTTCCGACTATTTATTTTCTTTAATCTCCTAAGCTTAGTTTAACCATTCAAATACTTTCGTATCACTACTATATAAACAAAGTTGACAAGTCAAATAGTTTATTTATAAATGTTCAACCGTCTAACAAGAAATAAGTTGTTACTCTTCGATACAAGTATTGAATATTTAATATCGTTTTACGAGGAAAAATTAATATTTTTATTGGAGAAACTTAAAACTGTGTACTTAAATAGACGATAGAAAGATACCCTGGCAACATCACTGCAATTTCTATTTTAGAATTATTTATAATTTAATTTATAATTGATTTGTTACTTAATTTCTTTAGAAATATCTTTAGATATAATTAGGTAAACAGATGGAAAGTCCATGGAATGTTCTCCTTAATTCATGATAGCAATTCTAACACTAGATACTAAAAAAAGCATTTCAATGTGTAGATTAAAGATTGAGAGCGTCATACACAAGTTGTATCCTTTTGAAATAAGGTATAGATCTTTAAAATACCCCATTGAATTATTTATTTTGTATAGGGTACTCAAATGACTGTCACGATAATTCAATAAATTTTTAATGACATTTCCAAAAAGGAATTAAAAACAGATATTGTAAGAAATGCAAGTAGAAATTTATGAAAATCGACATTAAAATGCAGAAGGCGCTTGAAATATGTTTAAAACATATCGAACTATACAAGCAATAAATTCTCTACCAAATTGAAGCAAATATACTTCAACTTTAATGCTGATTCAAGGAAGGAAGGAAGGACAACAGTAATAAGTGGAAATTTGTCAGTTGCTGCTTTAACCATGTCTTCTAACGCTTTCCAACACTTACTTTCGTCCCCTCACATAGCATATTCACTCACGTACAGACTGTGTGGATTCTTATGATGTATTTACGTAGCTGATGTGTTCATTTGCTCCATCCTATAATGGAGTCAAATGCTCCCAACACGCCCCTAAGTGAAGGCAGCAGTTTTGGTCATCTTTCAAAATTTAGTACAACGTGTTAAGACCCACAGTGTCTGATGACACATTCACAGACACCCTCAATACACACACACACACACACACACACACACACACACACACACACACACACACACACACACACACAGAGCATTTGGTCCTTGTTGTTGTCTTCCCATTTTTGCTGTTGTCATTGTCACTTGGTTTAAGCTGTGTCCATCATTTGTGTCATTTTTCTTGCACGCAGCGCTTAACGAATGTTTTTAAAGTCATGGGTTAATTTCAGTTTGCCACCCACCATTTACACGCGCGCGCTCTCTCTCTCTCTCTCACTCTATCTTGTGTGTTTGTTGTCATTTGCGGTGGACACCTGGAGCGCCACCTATCGTTCAATTGTTTACGTATCGGTTTAATTATTGCCTGCGCCCTTTTTTCTTTGTTCGCCTCCGTTCATCGTTCATCGTCCATCGTTTGCCTGCTCATTTATTTATATTCACGCCCACGGCTCATTTTCAATTTGACCCACTGGCAAAGTGGCAAACTGGCAACACTCTCCTTCTGCTTCCTCCCGTTCTCCTTCTCCACAACGCGTAGTCATCCGCCCTGTCGTCTCGTGTCTTTGTATTTTAAATTGCTGTTCCTGTTCTCATTTGCACTCTTGTTGTTCTTGTTGTTGTTGTTGTTGTTTATTTCTTCACGTTATTGTTGCTGTGCGTGGCTGCATTTATTTATGTGAGCGCGCAAAGAGGAAAATTGTGTCGTCGTCGCTTTTCGCAGGTAAAATATTTTTAATTAAAAAATCTTTTATTTAAGCGAGTGTCAGACGTCACGTTCCCCACGCTCTCTCTCTCTCTTTCTGCGTTTGGCTTCTCCTTTGCCCAAAAAAACAAAAGTGTACAAACAAAATGCATTATTTTAGTGGACCGCGCTTTTTTCCCCCATTTCAGTTTCGGATTATGTGGCATTAACTATTTTTAAGCACAGCAAACAATTAAATGGGAGCATATTAGCTGTCTCTAGAAGTCAACCAGCCAAATAGACACAGAGACTGGTAGACTGGGAGACTGGTAGACAGTGAGTGTCCATAAAATATGGCAATTTATTTACGTACTATGCATATAATTAATTTTTATTTATTTTGTCTGGAATTTGGTTGAGTAGCCACAAAAAAATTATCTTATTTCAGTTGAGTTTATTCTATTGTAAGCTCTTTTTATTTGTTCTCGTATACTAAATGCTATTTAGCTTAATTTTTTAACATGTAGTCTAGTATTTATTTAATTGCTGTTACTCTATTTCGTGTTAACTTCATATTTTATCTATGCTTATTTAAATATTTTAATTTATGCACTTTGTTCAACTTTTTTGAGTTGTACTTTCAGTCATTACAATTCATTCCTGTTATATTTCATGCTTTCATTTAATCTAAGTTTCCAACTTATTGATTTAAATTTAAGTATGTTTTTTTTAAGTTCATATCTAAGAAATAATATGCTTAAATGTATACAAACGAATTAGAAATTGCATTAACTTGTATTATTATACTTAAAGTATATTAAAATAGTCTATCATAAAGGATTTTTTATTTAACATTCAACTTAAATATTTTCCTTCGGTCTAATAATAGTAATTTCTATATTGGATCAATGCTAATAATATTTAATTATTAGTTATTTATTTGGATTATCTTCTTCAATATTTCTTTATTATTAAATATATTTTATAACAATTTGTGTCCATACTCCTCAGTACTCTATTTCATACTATTTAAATATAAATATCTTCTTTAACTCTATTATTATTATTCTCTATATTACATAAATTATATTCCATTTGACTGTTTATTCCTCTCTAGAATCCATTATTTTATTTTTTCTGCTACACAAATCTCTGTTAATCTCTCTCTATCTATCTCTCTCTCTCGCTCTCATATTGTTTTCCTTCATAACAATTGATTTTAAACGAGAGCACTACCAACTTTACGTTGAAAACGTGCCTAGGGCGATACCCATAGATTATTACACAATCTCTCCAGTTGGCTGCATAACTGTAAGCTCAGGAGTTATGGCTGTCAGTGCATGCAAATATGTGGAACGTTAGAACTTTCTATCTGCCTCATGCTGTCTGTTTTCTTGTTAGGGAATCCACAGCAAATCTCGGCAAAGAGTCTGCGGCATAGCCCAGCAACGAGCACTTTTAAAGTGGAAGAAATTTCAAAAAAGTTTACATTTATATTATTGTTGTACTCACTCTCAACTAGCACCCCAGTGGGTTACCCCTACCTTTATCCATTTCCCTGTTTGCCATATCTGCGCTCCAGTTTTTAACAAGGTTAGCGTCACACACAAACACACACACACACTCATACACAGACACATACACATGCACATGGGGCAGAAAGTTTCATTACATTTTGCTGTTGTTGCTGTTTTCTGTTATTTTTTCGGTCATTTGCAATATGCGCGCCATTTTGCAATGCCCTCTCTCTCTTGGTCCCCATTGTATTGGGAGTCTCACGTCTCGTGTCTCTCCCTTTTGTACTCCCCCTGAGAGTTGTATTCGCTTATTCTGGGGTGATTTGCGAAATGGTGTCAAACGGATATGCATGTTGATTTAATTTGCACCTTCGTTTAAACGCTCGGACCCCCCAGGCAATGTGCAAAAGTGAATTATATTTTTGCGCCAGACGCGAGTAAATTAGAATTGGCTCCAACTGTTCTACTTTCATAGACCCAAAACGCCATACCGCCCATGGGCTCTTGTGTGTACTATGTACTATACTATATAAAATATGCATGTCCTGTGCGAAAATCAACGCCAGCTAATTGCGCGATTTTTATCACCCAACAGAATGAGGTCGTGAATTCGACCCCAACAATGGCAACAATAGCAACAACAGAATGAAGGCGGAAAACCAAACAAACTTTTTTTGTTTCGGTTTTTGTTGGTGCTGATTAATTAATTAATTCAAATTATACAAAGCGAACGATTTATCTCGCTGCGTATACGCAATATACGAGAGAATATCCAACGCGGCGTATGAGTAATGACCTCAACTAAATTTCCGTGGCGTAAAGAAGTTTATTATGTCGATGGCCGTCGCATTTGGTCAGAATTGAACTTCATTGTCGTTACGGCCTGGGCACGTGTCAGAATGCCGCTATTTATTTATTTAGTGGCTTAATAATTGAGCACGTGATCTTATAAATGTTATGGCCGAACATAAACCTGAACTCTGTCTCTATATATTCAACACATACATTCCCTTACCCAATCCTCGCTGTTTAACTCCCCTCCCTTCCTCCTTCCCTTTCTCACCACTTCTCATTTCCGGTAGCCATTTGAGCACGTAATTGGCTTTTGGGAGTACACACAACTGGCAAATTTGTATTAAATGTAGGTACGCTTGTGCACACAGAGCCCGTGAGTCCCTCACAAAAAGGGGTTTAAGGGCAGCTTATGTGCTCTTAATACGTACGTACGGATAGCAAGAGGGTCGAACGCAGGCAGACGGCGCAACTGAAAGGACAGTCTGACAGTTGGACAGACAGAAGCTGCCACAATGGCAGCAAGAGGCGACAAGGCTTAAAAGTCAGTGGCACGTAGTGCCAGTGTCAATGTGGAACGACTATAAATGAAAAGGTTGCAGCAAGATGGAAATGTTTCAGCGATCCCTAAATGTACTTCCTACATCCTGTTATGATTGAAAATGCTGATGATATCATTGATAAGCGACAGCACAGAGATAAAGTCGTAGCAAAGTTTGTTGGACGAAAGCTCTAGTAATTAAAGGACATTTATTTATTCATTTAACATCTGCAAACTGGTCCGTTATTCCATATAATATATATGTATTTAGTTTAGTTAGTATGTATGTTTAAGGTCGAGAAACTCAGTGAGTATGTTCGCAATTCTTTAATAAATTAAAAGCAATGTTAGGAATTACATTTACATATTTTAATTTAACAAACAGTTAACAAATAAATGAATGCGCAATCAGGTAATATTCTATACACAGTCGCTGGTCTCTGAATGTTTCTCATATTTATGTAATTAATTGGACTCATGACAGTCTGTAGAGGTAAAAAAATTTAATCAAATTTAACTTTATAGGTACACAAATAATAAAAGTTAAATGTTTATACATTTCTTATAATAAGTAAATAGACTTGATTAACTATACGTTCATTAAAAGGCATATTTAAAAATAATACGAATATTTATCCATTTTTAACATTTTTAAAGTGTTTTAAGACCGCACTGAATATTCTGCCAGCCCTTATAATATTTATTCTCTTTTTGTGGCCCATTCAAGCAATTTAAAATGCCGAGTTTTTAATTATTTGCTTTCTTTTTCCGTTATTATTTAATATCTCTGTTTGTCGCCCATTCAAACTATTTATATTTCTATCATAATATCTAATATCAATTTATTCAATAACAGCTTTCTATCTCAGTTTGTTTTGGGGATTTTCTAGTTGTTTATCTAATAATTGATATGCATTTATGTCCAATATACGAATATTATCGTCAATTTATATCTACAATATGCATATACATAGATATACAACACATGCCTTTCGCTTATCTTTTTATTTATGTCTATCTGTGTCTATATTTAAATTTGTGCTTTTGCACATTTATGTTACTTCAATATATTGCATCGACGCTTTGGGTTTTCTATTTCAAAGTGTTCCAAAATTCGATTATTTGCTTACCTTTTTCTATTTTGCTTAACGAGCTTTTTGGCTACATATACGAGCAAAAAAAATGTAAAAAAATATTCGTTTGCTGACTATCAACATTAAAGCGGAAAAAAAAAGTTCAATGAAAAACTGCTTTTCAGTACATGTCACCCAAAAAGCGCCCGTGGGCCAACATATCGGCCAACCCACATGTGTGCACATATGTACATACGAGTTTAACCTACCCCACAGACATATGGGCTGCACCCTAGGCAACTGCTACGGCTCCTCTTCCATATGGACGCTGATTTTCTTTGTCGCCCTCCGATAAATACCCTACAACAGCATGCTCGCAATGGGTATATGCAGTTGTATGAAACTCATATAAAGTGCAGTGGAATCTATACTTTTCTGTACTTCAGTTTTCTTTTATTTTCAATTTTTATTAAACATTGCAATTCTGTTTTTATTTGGAGTCTTAATTTAAATAGTCTTATACTTAAATATAAATATAAACTAAAGTATAGATATAAATATAAGCTGGTATAGAAATAATTATAATATATATAAATATATAAATGCTTATAGAGAGAGGTTCATTAACAAATGTTTATTATACTACTTAGTAAAAGCTTGCTCCTTTCTCATCAATGAACTTTCGATAGCATACTTTTCAGCGTAACCACCGACATATCTAAAATTGTTTAGGGCAACTGACAGCACGACTTCTTGTCTATTGAGTTTTTTGCTTGGCGGTTTTTCTTCAACGACTTCTTGTTATCAAATAAAAGCTTACGTTTTTCTTGTTGTTGTTGTCGTGATACATGTCGTCTACATTTTTGCTTTAAACTCGTAAATATACCTAGATATATGGAGTGTGTGTGCACATACATATACATTTCTTGGTATTTATGTGGCCGTGTGTGTGTGTGTATGTATTTAAAAGACCTTCACGCATACCAACGCGACCAACTTCAACTTCCAGTTTCACTTCCATTTCCGTCACAGTCTCAGCCGCACAATGCACTAAAATAACTGTAAATAACAATTTGCAAGTGGGTGTAAAAGAGGAAACACATGCTCAATTGTATGGGCGTGCCAGACAGAGACAACGCACGTCTGCGTGTGTGTATGCGAGTGTGTGCGAGTGTATGAGTGAACAAACCAAGTGCGGACGAGTCTATAAAAACTGCAAGGATGCAGCAATAAAATGTCGGCGCTGTAACGGTAAAAAACGATGGCGGCGATTTAAGCGATGACGCTGACGACAACCGCAGGCCAATCCCCTAACCACCTACCACATCCCCACTCGCAAAGTGTCAAAGTGGGATGAGAGGTTTGGAGTGGAAGCTCATCCTGGTGTTGGCCATATGTGCGACGCCGTCGTCGTCGTCGTCACCGTTTGCCGGCGCCTTGGCCAAAAGCGGGTCGTTACGTTGACAACCCCCAACAATTGTAGTGTGACCCACATTTGAAGCGTGCCGAGAAGCCGTAGGCCCTCCTCATGGCTCTCCTCCTTTTCACCCACTTATGGCATGTCTTTAGCCTTTATATTGAAATTGAAAAATTTCCTCTTCTCTTTTTTTTTTTTGATTTATCCTTGCAATATGCCGGCTTAAAAGAATCTAACAGTATAAAAGGGTTAGCATTAATTTTAAATACCGTTTGTCTGCGTTTAGTGCAAAACGTTTTAAGGTTTATATCGCATAAATAGTTTAAGATATTTTCAATTTACTTGCTCTATAGACTACTTAAATAAATAAGTATGCTTAAGGGTTTTTGAGCACACTTTAAACTCATTTTAATTAAAAAATGTCGTCAACTTTTATATAAATCTCATCATTGTAGCCGATTACATAGAAATATCTCATTTTACTTACTGCAAATAATATTTATAAAATCGTTATGAAAACATTTGCTGTTCGAATTTCCTGGAATTCAGCAAAAGCCATGCAGAAAAATTCTCAGAAAGGGGACTTTTCAGCAATGTTAAATATACATTGCAAACTTTGATCAATACTCAGTCGATGTGGCTTTTGAAATGTAGAGTTTGAGCATTTTATGCAATATAACGTTTGTGGAAAAAAAATAAAGAACATTATAAATTCGGTGTGGGAGAAATTTTTAGTTTATTCAATATACTTCACTTTGATTTGGCATTTTAGCCAATTGTTTTGTTTGTTCGTCCACAATTTCATTGCTCTACCAACTGCGTTCAAATGTCACTTAACATTTTGTACTCTTGTCGCATTTCGGGGCTTATTTCGTATTCCACTTTACGAAACGAAATCATTTCCAGCGAAATGGGAATGACATAGAATTTATATTGGGAAGTGGAAAATATATCCTAGATGTTGTTCTTCCTCAATTTAAATATTGTTGGCTTATGCCAAAAGTGTTCTTTGATAATTTCAGTGGAATTAATTTGAATAAGGATTTTGGAACAGGCTTTTTTCAAATGTTTGTATGTAAGTATAACTGGTGCTCTCTTGATCTATGACATCGCCTTTGAGTGGCTTTAAGTGGATTAATTTAAATCATTTGTTTGTCGTTATTATTGCTGTTGTTGTTGTTGTTGTTGTTAAAATGTGCGTATTGCGGTTGCTGGTGCGGCATATGATAAATGAGTTTTCCATGCGCTGAATTTGCCATTTTACGTAAATATCGTTGCCTACTTTTCTGCATGTTTGCTTGTGTGTGACCGCCGCCGCCTTTCATTTTTTTCCCCACTCGTTTTTACACTTGAATGGCTTTACATTGCATTTTCGTATATACAAGTATATAAGGTTGCCTCATAAAAATTTGATACGTAATGTGGGTTAAAGTGATAAGCGAGAAAAGATTTTTGCGGTTCCCTTAAACTTGGTATCGTAGCTTATCGCTTGTCAATTGTGTATTGGGGATTGGCTTATTGATCATCTTGGGCGTTAAGCTGTCACTTTATTGCATCGTCCATAAATGATAAAGTATTGCCAAAGTTAAGGATGCCATAATGTGCGTCGGATTAACTTTAGTATCAAGTGCCAAGCATAAGAATGTTTTTGTAAGTGGATCTGGGAATTCCTAATTAAATGAAAATAACTTCCTAATACTACAAATATATATGTTTAGTCATTAAATTAGTTACATTTTGCCACTATTTGCTGTAAGTAATAATTATGTATTACTTTTTCATGTCATTTTGTGACATAAGCAGCTTTTGCAGCATATAAAGGCATTTTAATTTAAATTAATTTAATTCCAACACATTAACTTCATTATTTATGCACATGTTTATTTAAAGCAGCTTAAAGGTTGAATTCAATTTTAATTATATGCAGAATTAATTAATTATATAAATGTGATTAAAATCTTAATGTGATTTTAGCAGTGTATATTTTTAAAATATATCCTTAAGACATTTATATCGATTTATCGAATTATCTCATGTAAATAACTTAGCTTTTGTGATTTGTGTAATAAGATTGATAGAACAAAACAATACATTAAGTATGCTTCAACTTTTTGTCTAGCTGTTTGGATTATTTTCCGGCATTTTTAGATACCTTCTTCTCCATCGGCTGTCAGCTTAAAAGTAAACCTCAGCTTATCTGCATAAATTTCACGCAACTAATTAGCGAAACCAACAAAAATTGTGCCAGCAAAGTAAAAATCTCTTTGAATAAAACCATTGCCCCTTGGGTAAGTTATGTAAGAGTAAGGGCAAGAGGCAAGAGAGTTAAGGGGAACCACTCACAATTAGCATAATACAAGTACAGAGCAAGCGAGCGAACGAGGATGAATTGCAGTCAAAAAATATGCAAAACAACTAAACAACTTTTGGACAGCACTCGTCAAATTCTAAAAAGCATTTGAACATTAAAGGAAAGGGGAGAACTTAAAGCCTTTAAAGCTGACAGCGATGAGGCCAAACAAAAATTGTTAAAGCAATTCACCCACAACAAAAAGCGGCCAAAAGGGAGTCAGAAAAAAATTGTGGAAAAGCAGTAAAGTGGTCAGCAAATTTGGCAGCAGATTAGCCAAAAACAGTTGGCCCCATTTGTGGCAATAAAACTGCAACAATTGCATAGAAATTTGTGTCTCCAACCAACAAGCAAAATGGCCGGAAACAGCCAGCGGCTGTCACAGAGCGCAGTTCGTTTCCGCTTGGCCAACGGTGCGAGCCGAAATTGTGAGTGGGAAGAGTTTCGCTGGCAAATTTTGACCAACAACCATTTGAATGTTTTCCTTTATCTTTGCAGCCATCCATTCATTGATAACCATCTTTAAAGTCCAATGCGAATTTACCTTGAAAGGCGTTGCCTTAATCAATAAGTGGGTCATAAATTATGAAGCTGTCGATAGAAATAGCTGGCGTAAATAACAGAACAACGTGTCATTGGCCATGGTCACATGTGGATAATGATGAGTGCTTAGGATTGCCACTTACACCACACACACTCACACACCCACATACACACTCAATGTTTGTGGCCAATTGAAAAAGTTGGCCCTTTTGGCTCTATTATTTGCTCTGTTCTTGTGTTATGTTTTCAAGTTGTTTTTGGCAGCTGAACTTTCATTCACATTGCTACCATTAAATTGCATAGTTTGTGTGGGTAAATTTCTAATGGTTGTATGTCGGATATTTTTTTTTCTCTTTGAGAGTTTTTGATTTATGCGGAAAACGCATTAAAAACTTTGTGATTAACTTTGCCAACTCTTGTAATTACTGCACTTGACAGTTTACGCTGGTGCCGAAAGCTATAAATTAGCAATTAAGCACTTGCTCCTATTAGAAAATTATGTTATCCGTCTAATAATGATAATATTGAACATATAGTATTTAAGAGTGGAGTGAGTTTGTGTGTGTGTTACAAACATAGTAAACTATTATTTAATTACACTTCCTAATCATAGTAAACTATTATTTAATTACACTTCTTAATCTATTTGAAAAACTTTTCTAATATTTATTTAATATAAGAACGGTTGGTCAGCCTAAATCTGTCGTGCTACCAACTTGATTTAGAGCCAAGAGATAATGAATAAGCAGATAATGATCATAATGTTGTCACTCTAACAAGAGTGAAGTATGAAGTAGATGATTTGAATAGTAAACATAAAGAGTGCACTGAGCACTCAATTAAAATATAAATATTTACTTAAGCGAATAAGAGCAGAAAAGACCATTGGTTAAATACAGAATAATAATTCTTAGATAAAATGGCACTCAAAGTTACGATAACTGTTCCTCAAACTGAAGTTGAACAGTATGTAAAAGGACTTAAGAATATTTTAAGTAAGTCTTTTTCAATGAAAGTCTTGAACTCAGCGTTAAACTTAATTTAATAAGAAGCACAAAAAAGTATAAAAATATATTATTCACTTGAAATAGTAATAAAAAAAAGGGAACAACAAAACAGACAAATTGTACTTCAGACTGAGATTTGAAGTCACTGCAAGAAGAACTTTAATTTGCAGGTATTTAAACAAAAGGTTAGAAAAAACATAAACACTTTCTATAATGCATAAACAAGATATAAGTACTTATTAACCAAAACTGCATAGTTCAACAAACAATATCTAATTGGATTTTGTCTAATTTTCATATTTATTCAACAGCCAAATAATTACAAGTTTCTCCTCTTTTACATTTTCGCGCGCAATTGCAAGTGCCAAGTGCCAATAGTTGTTATTTTTATGAAATAATTTTGTTGACGCATTTATGTGTTTCATTTAATGGCCAAGTAATGATAATATAACCGACAGCTTATTGCTGTCAACGAAACGATCAATTGCAAATCAAGTTTCTCAGAATACGCAAATACATATATTATATATGTACGAGAGTATATAAATATATATACTGTAGAGTCCGACAATTGACAAAGATACGTATGTATGTATATATAATTAATTTTAGAAAAGTGTTGACATTTGATTTGTGGTCTGTGCAAAATTTTGGTGCATAAATACATTTTGTCTTAATTTATGGAATTGCATTATATGTATTTATAATATATAAATTGTATTTTATTTTTAATCCTACCTGTGTTTACTATTCTCATTTGTTTTCTTTATTTCCTATTTTACTTTGAACTTTACTTTACCGAATCTGGCATTCACACGCGGCAAAACATTGTCGTTGACGCCGCATAACAATCATACGCCCCGTGTGTCCAACAATCTGTCTTTTATTTTTACCGTTTTGCTTATCTTAGGCGGCCGCACGTATCACGTGAAAGGCAACAACAAAAAACAGATGAAGCGTAGCAAAAAAAAAAATATAGTACAATTGAATTTTTACTACTTTTTTGCTGTAGTTTCTTTTTGTATTTTTTTCGCTAATATTTTTTGAATTGTTTGCCGCGTGCGCCACCTTATCGACATTGACTTTAAGTTATTGTTATTGTTGTTGGTGTTAGTGTTGTTGTTGTTATCGCTGTTGTTGCTTTATCTCATTGTGTTGTGTTCTATGGAACTTGCTCGCTTGGCATTTACATTTTCATTTTCGTTTCATATTTGGCATGCCTTGTGACACAAATCGAGTAAATTGCCAAACAAATAGCGAATGGCTAAATGCAAACGGCACGCGGCGTATACGTAATAAAATTGAAGCGACACAGACGCGCTTCGAATAATTTTTGACTCGCTCACGTTTCATTCACGTAGAACTCGCAACTCAAACCGCCAAAGCCAACAACAACAACTTTCGTACAACGAATTTCCCAATTGGAAAGCGTCCGTTTTGTTGCTGCCGCTGCAGCCACAGAACTGAAACTGAACACAGTCGAAACACTTGAAATATGGCCAAGCGCCCAACGCGCCAAAGAGCCAAGAGCCAAAGCCGTGGCCAAAATGCCGCAGCGTCGTTTTCAGTCGTCGACAGACGGCAGCGGCGTCTCGTTGCCAATAGGCGCACAAGCAGGCATTAAACGAGCGGAAAGGGTAACAGGCGAGTGGGGTGGAGGAGTACGCCAGTCTAGCTATGAATGAGTGAATGCCAAGTGACAAGTGGGCGGTGAGTGTTAGAGCGGGAGAAAGCATCACCGACAGAGACAGCGAAACAGACAGACACAGAGAGTGAGAGAGAGAGAGTGAAATTGAGCGCAAGACACGAACACAGCCGAGCGCAAAAACATCGCATTGAGTCTACGTTCTATGTATGTATGTGTGTGTGTGTGTGTGACACAGCTGCACAGTGGTTATGCAGTTGCTAGAAAGTGTGCTGCAATTGATAAGCTAAGCTGATAGATAATATAATAAGTAGATAAGATATTGAATGCAAAATATGTACACAGGTAATTGTTAATAAACATAAATGTATTTGAATCGTATAAAATATTATAATTAACGATATATAGAATAAATCACATATAATTATTATTAAATTATTACCTTATGTACTTTATGTACAGCATAACAAGAGTTTTCAAATTTTATGATAAAGCTTAAATCGATTACATTCCAATTGTCTTATAGAAGATCATAAAACTTAAGTTAATTCAAGATTGGCTTACTTATTGACTATGACAAATTATTATTTAATCTGTTACATCTGTTCTTTCGTCTCGTAAAAACTTATTCCCTTCATCTATTCCAGTTTCTGTACTGCATTCTGTATACAGTTTCTATTACTTAAAGTGTAACTAGTAAATCAAATTGTCTGCCGGGCTTAAAGTGTAATTGTAAGCTTTATTAAATAATAAAAAAATGTCTGCCCAAGGTGAATTTATTTAAGTGCTTCAGTAATAAGACATTTTATTAAATTTAATTGACAATTAAATGAATGAATAAATGTACAGAACTCTTAGCTCGCGTACCACTGTGCGTATGTGCAATGTGCTGCATTGATTGATAGCATAGCAATATTTGCGTGGGTAGCCGGCAAAAAGAGAATTCCGAGAGTTTTGTTTTGCACTCTTCGTTGGGTCTCTCTTTGCGTACGCTCTTTTCTCTCTTACTCTCTCTGTCTCTTTTTCGCTCTGAGGCGCCAAGAAACAGCTGCTTTATGTTTATTTGTTTGTTTGCTTTCATTGTTTTTAATTTTTTCTTTCTAGCTATTCCTGTTGCAGCTAAGACGTTGTCTCTTGCAACTGCCGCCTCATCGAAATATCAGCATGCACCACTCAATTGCTGTCACAGGTCCCGCACCTTTCCCTCCTCTTTCCCCGTTCCCCCTTTCCGCATGCCTGCAGTTGCCATCTTTGGCTTATGGGAAGGCGTTGCGAACGCCTCTTTTACTGCCAGCCGTCACATCAACTTTTATGGCCTTCAAATTGTTTCCGAAACGCTGTGCCATAGCCTCCCATTTCCACCCAATGTCTTGACGCTGACTGTGCACCTCGCTGTGGGGCAACATTATCAATTGCCCGCCCACGTTGCGACTCGACGCGTCTCGACGCGTCTCGACTCGACTTTTTCCTCGCCTTTCTTTGCGCTAAAAGATTTGCTCCATTTCATTTGGTTCTGTCATAGATTTGTTTGTCCATTTGGCGTTTCTTGTTTTGTTTATCGTTCCTGCCTTTTACCTGTATAAGTATGCTAAGTACTTCCCCTTCATCTGCATCTCCTACTGCATCTTGTTCTTTGTGTTTGTGCTATCTATTGTTATTGTTGTTGTTGTCTTACTGTTTGCCAACACTGTTCACTGTTCACTGTTGGCAACTAGTTTTGCATCTGTTTTTTTTTTCTTTCTTTTTTTTCTACCTTCCTTTTTGCAATTGCTGCAAAAGTTCTACCTGAAATTCTGCGCATCGTTTTCATTGTTTACATTTTGCACTGTTCCGTTATTTATTTGCTTTTCCACAGCGGAAATTTGCCTGCTGCTCTTTTGCTTTTCTTCCCTTTGTTCTTCTGTCTTGTACTTCCCTTTCTGTGGTAGTTGTTGTCGTTGTATGACGCTTTTTTATGGGCTGCTGAAAACCACTTTGTTTAACAAATTTGTGCATTTAATATACCCTGTGCTTATTGTTTTAAAATAAAAAGCAAACTGAGCTTATATGTATAAATAAGAAATTCATATTGTTACTATTAATATTTGAATATTTTTTTAAAATTAAATGGAATTATTAATTTTAAGGCTAAGCATCGAATTAAATACAAATGATTATATTGGATTTTATACGGTTAGCATTTCAATTGAATAAATTTATTTGCTTAATTTCAAATACTTACATATTTAAAGTATCTACAATTAATTTATGTAATATTTTTTAATTGATCAGAAATAAGGGAATCTGCCATATTTAAATTCTACTAAGACTTTATAAGTTTGAAATCAATATATGCATTTTTAATAATAATAATTTGTTAGTGTTTTAATTTGTAAATTGATTAAAATAAATTAGAAACAAGTAAACATATATCTAGAATTTATATTTATCATTTTTATATTTTTATTTCCTATTTTTAATTCTAAAATTTAATTAACTTATATATAGACTATCTCTATTTATTTAATAGAATATCTCTAAGTCGATCAGTGTGTCTTTTAATATTGTTATTGTTACAGTTACACAACTGTATGTATTATTGCCACCTACGTCAGCCCTAAGGGTTGGCATCTATTAATTTTTATCGTAGCGGGGTTTTCCCCTTCCCATCACTCCCATATTTCCTTTTTAATTATTTGATTCGTGATAAGCAAAGCGCAGAATTGTGTAATATAAATATAAGAGTATTTGACGGTTTATGTGCAGTTGTAAAGTCTGAGCTCCTTTTATGGCATTTCCGAGTCGTCTCTCTCGCTCCCTGGGCGCGGTGTCTTTTTATCGAAATCAGTGTCTTAAGTGCTTTGATGAGTGCGCGAATTGCGTATGTTGGTGAATTGCTCATAATTTTAGCTTAGAACAGCTGCTGGGAATCGCAAAATGGATTTGGTTTATAGAGGAGAAAATTATACTTGAGAGAATCATAGTTGATAGTTGCGCCAAAACTGTCAGATAAGGCATGTAACTTGGACAAATAAGTATTTGGCTAACACACTGCAGTGGTGTGACTAATTTTATAGTAGTATATCGTAAGCATGATGATTCTCCTTCTTTATCGTTAGCAATTAACTAAATATCGAAAGAAAACAAAACGTATATTTCCTTTAAAACACAAAAAAACAATCAGCAAATTTTTGATTATTTATGATACGTTTAATTTATTACACCATGAGCCATGAGCTCTTATCGTTAAAAACAAAAAATGTGACATTATTATATTTATTTGTTGTTTTTTATTTGTTTAATCTGAAGCTCATATTTTCGAGGACAACTTCCATGAATCATGCGTAAGAACCAAAAATTTGAAGAGTTAAAACGTTTCTATCAATTATATTTAATTATTACTTTATTGTTTTATACTTTTGTTTTACATATAATTGTTTTAAGTCTCACGAAATTATTAAGAATGATATTCTATAATAGAGAGGGAAAGTTATGAACATCTTATGCACAGGAATGCACAATCTGTTTATTCTCACTTAAACTATTTAACAAATATGAGAAGGCCATTTAATTAGAGCTCCTTCTTTGACTCTATTGGAATTTCATTTGGCATATTTTCCATGTTTATGTTTAGACTATTGAAAGTGCAATCAATTCTGTTCATTTATTCATTTAAATCCTTTTGTGAGTATGTTTAGTAAATAGAAATAGAATTGTGTTTCAGTTGGATTGCAGCACACTCCACTGGCATTTCGAATGTATCAACAGTTTTATTTAACTTTGAATATTTAACAAATACGAAAATAATAACATCCATTTGGCTATTTATTGAAGAGATAAATAAAAATAGCATTTTATTGACTGTATACATTTCATTTGAAATGTACGAGTATTAGACTTTCGAATGCAAATCGTTTAAGGATTACAAATTCATTTAGAATGCTACTTAAAAAAGATTAGAACAATCAAACTCTCAGTTTCAATGTTAGTACAAGCAATTTATAATGCTTTACAAATTACATAATAAATTGTAATTGAAACCAAAAGCTTTAACTGTGGTGTGAAGATAAATGTCAGTTGGCTTTTAAATGCAACATAAGCATATTTAACAAATTATGACAGGAGATTTAACTAGAGATTTGGCTAAATTTTGATTTATAACTTCCGAATGGATAAAACGTCAATTGCTATTTTATTTTGCTTTATTTAAATATGAGTTGGTGAAAGGAGAATGCAGACAAATGAACAGGGAAACTATGTAATAAGCTCCTGTATATACTATTATATTTTAAGGAATACTTTTGTACATTATGTTGAGTGACAAATTGTTTCGCATCACTATGATTTATCAGTCTCCTGTTTAAAGCCAGACTATAAAGTTTTCTCAATTGGGCTAGTGTTCCACTTAACGTTTAACACTTCATCCCCCTTCCACTTACAATTGTTGGCAACTTGCACCTATTATTATGTAGAACATGCAAAACTTTGGCACACTGCAGACAATGCAATCAAAGTGGGTTATATCACACAAATTGCCTTCCAATCGATTTACCGCAGTTCATAACCCAGTTGCAGATTATAAACTACCAAAACTGAGGCGGAGCATAATGTCTACAATAAAAAAAACAAGCAATGCATGTAGAAAACAAACAAAATGAAAATTGCATATGAACTTGAGTCAAGTTCATGCAAAATCGCATTTTCTGCCAGAATCTAACTCCACCATTAAACCCCACAGCTACTATGATTATCAATTTCCACAACACGCGCCAGTTTCAAAGGTCATGCGTTTGTATGTATGTGTGTGTGTGTCTGTGTGTGTCTGGGCAGGATTCTGGCCAAAACCTTTGAAGCGCAACATGTCGCATTGTTTCACTTTGTAACTGCTGTGCAGCATCGCTTCTATTCTCCGGCCATGCTTCTGTTGTTTTCATCTGGCAACTGCCAACTGCCAACTGGCCACCCACAACCATTTCCCAGTTGGCGGATGCCACAACCGAGCTTTGTTTTTGTTGTAGTTCTTGTTGTTGTTGTTGCTGCTGCTGCTGCTGCTACTGCTGTTATTTTAGTTGTTGTGCGTGGTTTTCTGTTCTCGCCGCCATTACATTGTTTTCTTTTTGTTTAGCAGCGGTTAGGTGTTGACTCCTCCCCACCCCCCCACTAAACACCTCTCTAACTCGGCCAACACTCCTCGCCTCTAGCTCGCCAGTTTTCCCAACTATGTTGCTATGTAGAAAAACTTTTAGTCCAACACCAACATTTGTCAGGGTATAAAAAGCAGTTGTTATAAGTTGAATCATTTGAATTGTAACAGCTGAATAACATCTGGGAATTTGTTTGTATCTCTTAACTATATAACTATTCAAAGCCAAGGAAACACTTCTTGCCAGATAAGAAACAAGGAGAATGAATTAAAAGCATAAGATACAAAAGGAAACGTAAAATAGTTGTATGGTGGTAGAATAAGGAAATGTAATTTAAAAGGTTTATGAAAACTAAATATATAACATAAAATAAGCTCAAATAATTGTAACAAGTTTCACAGCAAAAATTGTATATATTTTTATTGTAATTCAGTTTCGTTTATCTATTTATTTAATTATATTACAAACATATTTTGTAGAGCAACAGCGCTTCGTTGTGTCTTAACGAAATGTAGTTTTATTATTATTGTTTATTTTGGCGAAAAGTTTCGTTTCGACAACAATGTTGTTGCTAGTCGGTAGTTAGTGTTGAACAAATTGTGCGGGGCATGCGGCATGCGGCATGTGTCAAGTAGTAAGTAGTAGTAGAATCCCCAACATGGATAATATTTGTACGACAGGATATGCAAAAATATGCTACGGCTACATGACTATGACAATGATGACGGCATTTATACAACAAACACCCCTTATCCATTATCTATATGAATGAAAATATAGTTTGGGGAAAACTGTTATTATGGCACGCGCAGGAAAATCGCTTTACGAGCACTTTTTTAAGCATTTCCCGCCACTTTTTACTCCGACAAGGAAGCCTGACCAACTTTTGCGTATTGCGTACAAAACGTGACTGAGTTAGTTGGCTAACAATAACAAACAAAAAAAAAATGAAGAAAAAACTCTCGAACTCTCGAAACTTTTGACTGTGTATTTTTTTTCTTTTAATTGCATTTTGGGCGTCAACATTAACTTTTAGGAGAGCTACGAGCTCTCTCTGGATTCTGGCGATTTGTGGAGTGCCACTAATTAACATTGGGAAGAGTGAACACTTGTTGGTAGTTTATTTGATGGGGAGCAAACGAGTTCATTAAAAAAATAAATCAAATATTAACAGTAGAATATACATATCGTAAATTTCAGCAAATGTAATAAGACGCGACTGACAAATACTCTATAAACATGGTAAACATTCAGAGTACCAAAAATTACAGTTCTACATTTTAATATTCTTTGTTTTTACTTCATTAGAGTTAAGCTATTAGAATATATTTGCAATGTTATATTTTGTATACCATTTAGTTGGTAAATAAACAAAGAAACAACAGCTTTATTTATCATATATAAAATTATATATATATAATTGAATGATTATTGACATATACATTTTATAAGCTTTTAGTTTCCTTCTACTGTCATTTCCTTATATAAATTTATCATACTCAATTTTAAACCACATTATGTTTACAGAGTATATACACAGTTGATGGCTTAAAATGTTGACACATTCAATTGTGGCCATTGTTTTTTGTTGGTTAAAATAGTCTCTGCTGTTGTTTTGTGTGGCAAATTTGTTTATAATTGAATTTTATTCGCTGCTTTTTTATTGAATTTTCATTTTTAATTTTCATTGCATTGTTTTTAAGAGATAAATAATTGAATAGATTTTTGGTTAGTCGGTTTGGTAAATTGGTTATTTAATATACAAATTTGATTATGTCTTCTATGGAATTGTACAAAATGAACAGCGAATGATGATTGAGGAGTTCAAAGAACGCCAACTGTTGACATTTGAATGACATTGAAAGAGCTTTGAAATTTGATTAAAGTTGATCCATCAACAGCTGTTGTTATGTTTTTATAGTATTATAGTAAATGGGGATTTCAGTTGAATTGTGAAGAAAATGAATCGTTATTTTATTATGCGCTCACTAAAAATTTTAATTAAAATTGTTATTTGCGTAACTAATTGTTAATAATAAGCGCAAGTTACACATTTACTTTGTTTCATATGAAATTGATGTGCAAGAGTTAAACCTTTTAATTCAAATTCAATTCCATATACAATTTAATATTTAGTATTGTGTTCAACCCAAAGATAGATAATATATATAAACATCTATCAGAATTTTTACAAACAATTCACACACACACACATCTCAAGCTGTCCACAGTCTAAACATGTCAAGCAGACACATTTTAAGAAATATTCAAGAGGCAAATCTCATAATTGACATACATTCCACCCACAATACCCGCTCAACAGCTGATAAAAAATAAAAAGAGTTTAAGCCAAAGAACGAAATGATCTCCATTCAAGTGGTTTATTTTCAGTTTTTATTTTGTAGTATGTAGCGAATTGTCATGTTTCCATTCGTCCGTCCATCCATCCATCCATCCATCCATTATTGCTCTTCAAACTGAAACTGACCTCAATCAAAGCAGAAGCATCAGAAGAAGCCGCAAGTAGAAATTCATTTGTTCTACTAGTTTCGATTTGTTTGCCTGGCTAAAATGACTATGACTAAAGTTTCTTGAAGTCGTTGCTGTAAGCCTTCGCCGCAAGGGGCAAAATGCTTGCCACCCCGCCCATTAATCAAACTTCTGGTCTTTGTTCAATTTTTCAGCCTTTTTTTTATGTTCTTTTCATATTTTCTTTCTGCGCGCATTATTGTTATTATTTATTATTGTTACGGCCATAAAGTTCCTGCCCGCAAAACAGCTCGAAAATTGCCCTGGAGCCAACAGACCGACAGCTACCGACCAGTTGATGACCCCGCACGCAATCCCAATCTGTTGCCATCTCACTCTTCAACTATGTAGTTGTGTCTCTCCCGGTCTCTTTCTATTGCTGTCTGTGCATATTTCAGGCGTTTTTTTTTTTCTTTTTAATTGTAAAACGCTTTCCGTTGCCATATCTGTTAACGTTTTTTGTTTCATTTGTTGATTTTGCGATATGGCGACGGCGAAAAGTGTCAACAAAAAGCGTCAGCAGATAATAGAGAATTGAATAGAATTTGTTTTTAACCATGTGGCCATTTAACTGTTTTCTTTGTTTACACAGCAAAAACGGGTATATTTGCTTTATGAAAATTTATATAACTATCAAAAGAAGCCGCTCGAAATCCATTTAAGCTTTATTGCTTTTGACCAAGTCCAAAAGATACATACATACATGCAAAGAACTTAGATTATTAGAATATAGATAACAAATCAAATCCATAAAGGTATTGTAGATATTGAATAGTTTTACAGGGTATGCATGCAGTCAAATAACAGAAAAAGGCTTGTCAATATACTATGTGGTTAAAGTAAACACAGTTTTTTTTTGCTTTGTGCGCCAAACGAAACTTGAAACGAATCGCTCAATTACAGATATTTCTATTTACAGGGTATTTAACTGTCATAGAGTCATATGTCTTCATTCTTTTTAGACCCTTTACTTTAAAAAAGTAATACGGGTCTATTAAGTTTGTCAAAAAAAAAATGTGCGTAACAGGTCGAAGGAAGTTCGGCAGACCCCATAAAGTATATATATTCTTGATCAGCATCACCAGCCGAGACGATATAGCCATGTCCGTCTGTCCGTCTGTCCGTCTGTCCGTCTGTCCGTCTGTCCGTCTGTCCTGCTGTATGAACACCTAGATCTCAGAGACTATAAGAGCTATGGTCACCAAATTTGGTGACAATACTCCTGTGACCCCCGAAAAGGTCAAGTTTGTTTTAGAATTTTGCCACGCCCCCTTCCGCCTCCATAAATCGAGAACAAAATTTTTGAAAGCCCATTAAACAAAAAATATTAAAGCTAGAGTCCTGAATTTTGGCACACAGGACGGGTATCAAGGTCCTAACGTATCCTGTAAATTTCATCGCGATCGGATAATAATCTTGGAAGATATTCAAGAAAAACGAAAAATCCCATATAATGGTCAATTTTAAAACTGGAGCCTTGAATTTTGGCAAACAAGACAAGCATCAGGGTCCTAATGTATCCTGAAAATTTGATCACAATCGGACAATAAACACCGGAGATTTGAAGCAAACAAATTATCGAATATTCAATGGTTGCAGGCTGCAACTTAAAGCATTGAATTATTATTATCAATTGTTGTAGTTCTGTAGAAAACTAGTAATTGGCAAACAACCGACTATGGCTTCAATGGTGCAATGGTTGGAGTGTTGCGCCATGCGGCGTGGTTCTAGAGTTCGAAATTTACAAGAGTAACATTTTTTTCTATTTTTAATAATTGACGCACTTCTGTACAAAACTAGTAATAGCCAACCAAATAACTATGACTTCACTGGTGCAATGGTTAGAGTGTCGACATCTCGTGATGTAGTCCTAGGGTTCGAAATCTACAAGAGCACAATATTTTCTGTTCGTATTCTTTTTAAATTTTTAAATTTATCAATACAGTAATAAAATAAAATAAAACAATAATTTTATGTTCATATACAAATTCTACCATAAATGCCAATATATAATATTTAAATCCAATTCATACATACACGTATATTTACGAATTTGTACTTGCAAACAAAAAATGCCTTGGCAAAGAATGTGTGAAGGAAACTACAACTATTAAACGGTCAAATCATTTACTCAGTTTGACTTGCGATCAGTAATGTACTTCAATGGCGTAGATTGTAGTGCATTCGACTTTTGCTCCATGAGTCGGGGGTTCAATTCTGTCTGACGCGGATATTTTTATTCGTTCTTTTTTCAGTGATATAACACTTTTAAATTTTTTTTTTTAAATGTTTAAATGTAGAATTGTTGACAATTCTTTTTAAAGTTTGTTCAACATTTTCTGTTAAATAGGTTACTAATTGTTAAATTGTATTCTCTGTTTGTTAATCGCATATACACAACATAATAATAACAGACAAGTAGAATCCGTGTTGCTTTGGCGCGTGCTCACATATGTGAGTATGTGTGGGCTTAACAGATTTTGACACGCTAAAGAAATGCACATATCGTTCTCTCGCTCTCTTCAATGTAACGCACTTGTCTATTTTAACATTCTGTTAGTTCGCACACTACTGCAATGAAACATATGACTGTGTTGATCCCGACCACTGCATTACATACATGTATATTAACATAACATTTGTATGTTAAGATTAACAATTGTATGTTAACGATTCAAGTCTAACATAAACGATTATCGGAAGCTAATCTAAGCAGCGTCAAATTTATTTAGGTTTACATATAAGTCTCTAAGTTTGTTACTGTTATTTCATTTTTGAAGAATAAGTAAAGGGTCTCTCACAGTCGATTTCGACTGTAGCCTTTTCGACTGGTTATTATTATTATTATACGTTCTGTTGATGCCAGTTAAAACAATGATATGGTCGGAGTCAAAAACATTTAATTTGCTTTGTTAGACAAACTGGAAAAGTTTTTTTTATATCTGTTTTTTATTTTTGGTCATGGGTTTTGTTGCACATGCGAATCGTTCTATTATAGTACGTTATGATAGCTTAGCGCAATTTATCGCTAAAATGAACAAAGCGCGTTACTTGTTGGCCAGTTTGTAGTACGGGTTAACAATTGAAGGTATATATAGTATATATATATATATATTTATATAGAATGGTACGTGCAATAATTCCAGTTTATCTGCAAAACATTTCATAATCACACAAATTTGACAAACGACGGAAGTGTGAAGCGAACTCAACATGTTTCACCCGATAAGCTATTATGGCTACTACCAATAATATTGATAATCTCTGGCAGTGCTAAGTGTAATGTATGGTTGCGGATACTAAAGTTATAAAATTAATTAAAGCTATGTTAAAAGGCAGGTAAAGGTGTTTACGATCAAATTCATACCATAACTTAGATGGTAAATCTATTAGCAAGTCTAAACGAAATAATTAAATCATTTTGCGTTGTTCTGTTTTTCTTTTGTTTTGAAGTTAATTTGACTTACGTTCCACAACATTTATATGCAGCCAAATTCTACATAAAATATTTTCACAGACAATATAGTTAACATACGTTTCACATTCATTCTTCTGCCGAAGAAAAGTTATGTATTTATATTTTTTGCATTTTATTTTTCAATTAAATTTTATATACTTCTTTTCAGAAACCTTACCAAACGTATTCCACAGTTTTTTAAATATTGATGATAAATGCGGGTTAATGTACTCATTACATTATTGCACTGCTTTTTAATTAGGCTCCACATATATTCCACATGCATTCCACATACATTCTAAATATTTTTTATGTTCTACAGGTAGTCAATTTAACGAACTTATCTTCTACATCAAATCAAACTCTCTAAAATATATTTGTATACCCTGTGGAGGTATATTAAGTTTGTTAAACAGTATGTAACAGGCAGAAGGAATACCCATAATGCATATATATTCTCGATTAGCATCAATAGTCGAGTCGATATAGCCATGTCTGTCCGTCTGTCTGTCTGTCTGTCTGTCTGTCTGTCTGTCCGTCTGTCTGTCCGTCTGTCCGCCTGTCCGTCTGTCTGTCCATCTGTCTGTCCGTCTGTCTGTCCGTCTGTCCGTCTGTCTGTCCGTCCGCCTGTTCATCTGTCCGTCCGCCTGTCCATCCGTATAAACGATCGAATCTTAGCGACGGTAAGAGCTAGAAGCTTTAACTTGGTATTCCAGAACTGCTAATATTTGCAGCCAAATCAATTTTATCTTTAATCAAAGAAAAGGCTCACAACAAAAGCAGTTTAATATCTAGAGACTTCAGCTTTCGCACACATGATGAATATTTGGGTATTGATGTGTCCTGAAACTTTCATCACAATGCCACGCCCGCTTTGCCCACATATTGAAAAAATAGAATTACATAGGGACCGAATTTAAGCGGAGCCCAGTAGGGCCACAGGGTATATTACGGTCGGCATGCCGACTGTTCGGCTTTTTAAACTCTATGTATAAGCTCTGAAATACAATTGCATACTCTATATAATTTGAAAATGGGTAGAAATCGCTTTATTAACAGTCAGTAGAAAGCATTTCTGACTCTTTTTTTTGTATTTTCCTGCTCAGACGTGTTAAATATCTTCTAGTCCATTTTGCTGCTTCTACTATGTATGTAAATTTTCCAATTTAAGAACGAATGCAGATATTTGTTTGTCGAATGCATACCAGTTCATGTTCATACCTTTATATAGAAGCCAATAACAACAACAACAATATGTTGGTCTCCACACAACGTCAGTATTCGAGTGACAAAAGCAGCGCCAACAATAACAATAACAATAACAACAATAATAACAACAACAGCAATTCAAATCAACTTGTTTCTGATTAGATCATTCGAGCAAAAATATCAGTCAATGTGCGTCAGGCCCGTTACAAATGGTGGCATGGGGAGGGGCGAGGTTAGAGAGCAGTTATGGAAACGAGGGGGGTGTGAGGGGGTTGGGGTTTGACTGACTCGTACCTCGGACAACAGTCAAGTTAACCTGCGCTGCGGGCGCGATAATTAACTGAAATAGACCCGTGACTGCCAACAAACCAGCCAGCAAAAACGACTACCAACATACCGACAACAATCGCAATTCTACATAGATATTTTTGCTTTATAATATATGTATGTGAGCAATATTTCTACTTGAGCTGCAACAGTGACAGACAGAGATGGAGCAGGCGAAAGAGCGAAAGAGATCGCGATAAGGTAGTTAAAAGAATTGCGCTCGAGAAAAGCTCGTAAAAAGGAAGCTAACTTCAAGAGGCTGCTGTCATGAAACTTTCTTTGCTGAAAAATAAAACTCATTCAATCTGTGTTTTTTTCTCTTCTTCACATTTTGCGCTCTTTAGCTGTTAGCTGTTAACGCAGGTAGTAGATCTCAAACCTAGCAATCTGCTGCTCAAGTTGGCCACTTTTCAATAGCCCACAAGTTGGCCATGAGGCTCTGACAAGCTGTTAATAGCATTAAATGTGCACAAAAGCAAACGGCCGGTAAAATAAGCACAATAAAGAATCTGCCAGCTAAAGGAAATTCGTTTCATTTTTTTGTATACTATATCGTACATATATATTCAAGCAATTTGTTGCCATTTAACCAAATAACCATTTTGACCAACTCAACTGGCTGTGCAGCCACAAAACGGTAATTGGCATCGAATTTTGAAATTTAAACGCGTTTGATTTCAACGTGAACACAGACACAGATTTACTTGACATCCCCAATACTACATGTGGAATGTGAAACGTGTGTGGGTGGGTGGGTTGGTTGGTTGGTTTGGTTGGGTCTGTGGACTGCAGCGGTTGTCCTAGGCCAAAACATATACAGACACTCACTGTTTATGGCCGCCACTAATTGGCCATTAAAATGTTATAAATTTAATGCTGTTTGGTTTTTCCGTGTTTGCCGTGCCGCATGTGGCGCTGCCTTTGTGCCAATTAGTCACTTGGACGCCATCGATTCAGTAAATTCTACATATTTCATATCACATTGAAGCTGTCAATTTATATAAGTATATAAGTATATCTGCTCTGAATCGGTCTATAACTCAGAATCGTAGTAGTAATTCCAAGTACAAGGCAAACATGTCTCGGACATTTTGATAAGCTGTCATAGCCTATAAATACATACATGCTAACTGATTATTAAACTGTTGAATTTAATTGTTCATAATAAATCATTACGGGCACACAATTTACAATAGCAACATATATGATTACAATTAATCATAATGTTGTTTAAAAGACCGCGTCGCATTGTTGGCGACATTTCAAATTTAATAATTAATTCGGTAATAATTTAATAAATATATATTTTAACAACAGAAGCACATGTTGACAGCACCAAAGAAAAGTATTTATAATTGAAAAGAATTGAAATATTTTTATTAATTTTAAGTAAGTTAAATTAAAGATGAATTATTTATGGCATGAACATTTCATTACTTGTATCAATTGCTTAAAATAACTAAATATTTAAGTAAATATGTGCAAATAATATTTAACAACATATCTACAATTAACGTTTATATTTTAAACAATTTTTAAAATGATTAAACAACAAATATGACAATTATTTCTAATCGCTTTAATGCACACAATAATTTAACTGAAAGTTATTATACTTATTTTATATTTTCTCCGTTAAAATATAAATAAATATTGTATATTTATATACATTACTCCAACTAAAAAACTTTGTTTTAAAAAAAAACTCTCAGTAAACTGATTAGCAATTTGCGTTTATCATTCATTGTGTTGGCTCATTTGCTTTAAAGGTTAATACAATTATTCATTGAGTATTCACTGGCAGCACAATGGCACAAACTTTCCCAAAAAGTAAAATACTCAACTACAAAATGTCTGAACTCTCTGGACGGGCATAACTTTTGCCATTCATTCGCCCAAAAGCTTTAAATGAAAAACAAAACGAAAATTCAAGTAACTTTCGTGCTATTAGCTGGCAATTAAAACGGCAGATGAACTTTCAACTCCCAGCGAGAGAGAGAGACACAGAGAGAGATAGAAAAAAACCCAAAAATCTCTGAACTAAACCAAGTCAAAGAAAGTAAACAAAATAAATGATAAATAAAAAAAAGCCAAAGATGAAAACTACTACTACTACACAAATCAGCCACAAATTAGTAAACAAAAGCACAATTGTTGACTATTTTCTTAGTGTTATTATTGTTGTTGTTGTTGTTGTTGTTTATGAGCTAAAGGGCGCGGCGCTTGGGGCAATCGTGTGACTTTTATGCCACTCCACAATGAACCGCAGCCGCAAACAACGTTGACACCCACAAAAATTTACAAATAGAAAAGTTTTGTTGTTCTGCAATTTTCGTTGGCCTTTGCTGAGACAATGAAGATGCGGGGAGTGCAGGGTATGCTGAGTGGGGGAGGGGGGGGGGGTAATCTCGAATTTGTTGAGCCTCTGAGAACAATGCAAAATGAAACTGGCACAAAAGTTGTTGTTGTTTTTTTTTGGTAGTCAAGCTTAACATGGTGAGATAATAAGCCAGGCCAGACCAGACCAGGCCAGGCCTGTCCAGTTGGCCAGAACTCTGTACACACAAACAAGCAACGGCCGCAGAGCTAATTCGGTAGTATTAGCGATGGACATGCGCCGGCTAGAGATGGCAGCATGACAGATTGAAAAGTGTTGTAAGAAATCAAGCAAATAACAGTGCTAGAAAATGCTCAAGTATAATTTGAGAGGCACAGTTAAAATATAAATTAATTGAACTTAAATTAGCTATAGAATTATTAGTATTATTAAATACCAATGTATATAGTTAATATTAAATAATATTAATAATAATAATGAAATCATTACTAAACATTTTTCTTTTATACATATTTATCTCATTCAATGGTACATAATTCATTTTTGAATCATCTGCTTACAGGAAGTGTAAGACTTTCAATGCCAATCATCATATGACTTACAATCAATCAAACACTCAAATAGCACACACTTCTCTATAAGCTAATCACTTTCTTATCTTATCTCGTTATTCTAAATTGTTAATAAATTGTAGAGAATAATTGTTATCGCAATGGAAATAATTAGAACTATTAAGCTTATTAAAAAGTAAAAAGAAATCCTAGTTGTTCTTCACTTTCCGTCTCTTAAACATCTATTATTGTTGCAATCTATATCTAACAATTCATTTTTACTTTTACTTAAGCTTTTTTCTCCAATTACTTTTCTCTTAAGTCTCAGATTGGATTTCTCATTAATTATCTAGTTCTTCTTCATGGTCTCATTATTTGGTACCAGACACTTTTCTTATTGATACTACATAGTATTGTTATAGCATATAGTTGTTATAGCAGTATAGTTTTTCTTGTATATTTATTTAATCAACTCACAATTGATTTAATTCTCAGCTTCTTTAGTTAAGTTCCATCTCGAATGCATACCGAATAAATGAACCTACAATAGCTTCATCACAACTGTTTGCCACTGCCCACAATCAGAGCTTACTTTCTGCCCCGCAAACCTGACTTATGCCCCTCTCATCCACAAATACGGTTCTCTCTCTCTCTTCTCTCTCTCTCTCTGACAATGTTTTCATCAGATTTGGGCAAGTAATTCACATGGCACTAATTGAATTAGTTGACTGACTTTTGAGGCTGCCTACCGAAGTTGCAGCTGTTGCTCTTGTTGCTGTTGCTGCTTCTTCTTTTAGCCGAGGCACATGAAAATATACCGTTAAATGAACTTGCAATATAATGCAAAGTGAGCAATTAACAAGTTGTAGTTGTATGTAGATAGTTTACACTTTACATTTAGCTCACTGCTCTGCTTATTAAGCAAACTTTTGAGCAAAGTCAAGGGCCCGTCTGTCAGTTGGTTTGCTCTGATCTGGTTATGAGCGTATTCTTGTTTAGTTGGCAAACGCAGCTGTCGCAACACACACACACACACACACACACACACACACACACTCACTCACACACTAATTGAACAGCTGTCGGAGGCGCCTCCTTGAGGCATTCCACAGCATTGAATTACAAAAAGAGATTGCGCTCGAAATGTTTAATGGGACACACATGTTTGGCAGTCCTTGGCAAATGTGAATGACAACTAAATCGTAATGGCAACTGCTCCATAAATTAGACCCAAAACAAAAGCCCAATTGATTAGTTGGCTATTGACTTCAAGCAGGTAAATAATAAATAACAACAAATTACGTCAAGCGGACAATAAAAAATCGAACGAAATTTGCAAATCAATGCAAATGACTGGACAAACAACATGAGACGGAGACGAAGACACAGACACAGACAGAGACAGAGAGAGAGAGAGGAAGAGTAAGAGGTAGGTGGGAATTGAAAGCAAAAGCTTTGAAATTAATTAAGCAAATTTACTTGGAGCCACAAAAGATGTCAGTGTGCCACAAGGATGCAAAACGTGTTTAACATTTTGTATATTAGAAATTGTATTTGTATGCAAACAAACAGGAAAAACAAGTAGATGACACTTTCTCATTCTCAAAACAACGACTATTAAATGCTCTTGCGGTAAATTATTATATGATTAAATAGAAAAATTGGTAAAGAATTCGATTATCGTTTACTGTAATCAAATAAATGTTGAACTAAATATCATCTTAAACAATTCAACTAGAAATAAATGTGCTTTTTATATTATTTAAACAATTTAACACTTAATTAAAATAGCTGAAATAAATTTCACTTTAAAACTAGTTTGGAAGAGACAGTTACCTTTTAAATCTAATTATATAGTAAATAATTTATAATTCATTTAATTTAAATAGTAAATAAATGAGTTTTGTATATTACTTAAAATATTTCATATTCAATAAAACTTGCTGAAGTAACAAACAGCTTAAACAATTCAACTAGTTTATGCGAGAAAGTAAAGCTTTAAATTTAATTAGTGTATATAATAAATAAGTGGTCTTATATATATTATTTTAAGTATTTCATACTTGCTTTAAATTTAATTTGTACATATCATAAATAAATGTGCTTTATATATTATTTAAAATATCTCATATTTAATTAGACTTGCTAAAGTAAATAACATTTTAAATAATTCAACTGGTTTGAAAGTTAGAATTAAGATTTTAATATCATTTATGCATATAATAAATAAATGTGATTTATATATTATTATTTATTTAATAAAAATGCTTGAAATATGCACATTATATGAATTACTCATTTACTCTATAAGGTTAATGCATTAAATCTAGCTTAAAGCTTTTGGGAGCTTTTAAAGCTTTTGTCTTAGATGTTTTTTAGAGTTTAATAACGATTAACGATTATTTAAGTTTAATAGCATTAGGTAAACTAATTTATATGTTTGTTTTTAAGTCATGTTTCCTTGTTTCCAAAGATTAATCCAACGATTATTTCCTCTTTTCAGCTAGTGTTACTTTTCATAGGAATTCTTGTAATTACTAATGATCGTACCTCTTTTGCAAAATTAATTGAGTGCTTTAATTATATTTTCAGCTAGTGTCATTACGTGTTTATCAGACTAGAAGAGATGCTCTCCAAGATAACAAAGGCAATATACTCTATTGTTAAGTGTATACAAAGAGACCAAACATATTCATGTTGCTGAACGTTCAGTCGTTTAATGAAAGTGCAGCAGCAGCTGGCAACAAGTTGCACGCATGCGCAGCGAGGCATGTGAGCTGAAGGTAGACAGAGACAGAGACAGAGGAGGAGGGAGACGGAGAGGGAAGGCGATAGTAGATAGGCGGTACTGTGGCAATGCTTTAGAATTTTTTGAGTTTAATGGTTTTGTAACCGGTTTTTGAAGTGCTAACAACAACAACAACAACTGAAACAACAACAAGAACAACAACTGCAACAACAACAAGAACAACAACTGCAACAACAAGTTATGACTCCCATGAGAGGCTGCTGCAACCCGGGTTCATTGTTTACCCAGACATCGTTTTTGTTATTACTGTTGTTGTTGTTGTTTTTGTTATTATGATTATCATTATATTTGTTGTTGTCGGAATGTGCTATACTCTTTGTTTGCTACCTAAAGTACTTGCCAGCTTCGTATCTACCCATCAACCCGTCTCCGTCTCCGTCACCGTCTGCGTCTCAGCGTCAGTTTAATTACACTTTTTCCTATGAAACAACTTCACATATAGCGGAAGTTGTACAAAAGCCGTAAGAGAACCGGCCAACATAACAACGGCAGCGGTCTGACAAGGCTGAGAAGGTTCCACCAACATGTGTCACATGCAAGAGAGCGTATATACTCGTCTCTACATACATACATACATATATAAACCCCATTTCGATGTTTTGACTCTGAGAGCGGTTCCATTGAACTCCGTCTATTGTGCTTTATGAACCGGCTAGAAAAACCCTTAAAATGCAAGTACATTACTGTTTACATTCATATATGTGGTTTTGTGCAAGCCAAGAAGCCTGTTAACTTGTTTTTTACGATTATATCAGTAACAAGAATAGACTATTCTTATCTTTTCAGTTATAAATTTAAAGTTTTTTTATAATATAAATTAATTGTTAATTTTAAAATATTATTTTCTAATTTTTTTACAATTTTAATTAATTTAATTTATTGTATTTAATTTATTTGTATTTTTAAATTGGTTAAGATAAATAATACACAGGAAAAAGTTAAACTGCTTGCTGTAATTATATCGTTATGACTGCAAGCAGTGTAAATGTCTTATCTGTCAAATTCGGGTATGCCAAATCTTTCAAGTCTGTCTATTCTAGTAAGAGTATAAAAGCACAGGGTAGCTCAAAGAAAATCCCATTTGCTTGCTTTCAATATACTTTCAAGTCAAGAACTTTGTTACAATGTTTTTTCTATCCAAAATATTCTGATAGAAATAATAAAGCACAGTTTAACTGCAAGCAGTGTAAATGTCTACTAAGGGTATATTCATGCCTCTTTGCCATATCCTTTCAAGCCGAAAAATGGCATTACGAATATCTAATAAACGTACTATGTACACAAAACTCTAATACGAATGTATAAGCACAGGGTAACAACAAGTAACTCAATTTACCGGTTACTATATTCTTTCCAATCAAAATGTCATTATCTAATAAACACTCAAGTTATAAATTATTCTAATAAGAAGCATAAAGCACAGGTCGGTAGCGCACTGCTTGCCGTACTTGCATCAGTATAACTGCAAGCAGTGTAAATATCGAATTAGCGTATCTCCAAGTCAATCGTATTTGCTTGCATTCATTGTCTTCGTATTCGGAAATTCAAGGAATAAAATAAATGTGTAATTTAGACGCAGTCTAAGCAACTTGAAATGCAAATGCTTAGGTTTTTTATAGCTGACTTTTATAGACTACATTTACCGGGTAAAGCATAAAAAAGTAAATGCTTACCTCAATAACAAAATACGGCATTGGCGCTAACGTTGAATTTGTTTTATTTTGTTGTTTTGTTGTACTATTTTTTTTTATTATTTTCAATGTTGCATTCAATCAACACACAAATCACACTGCAATTGTAAAAAAACGTATTTATTATAGACTTGAGCACACACTTTCACGGCACAAACAATTAATTGACTAGATTTATATGTTGTTGTCGCTGTTGCTGTTGTTGTTTTATTTCTCTGTGTGTTTCTCGTCTCTTCTTGAGATCAACAGCTGGCCAGTCTCAATCTGGTTTGCACACTTATTTTTGCACTGTGGTAAGAGACACCCATAAAAAACTTTCGCTCAAAACGGATGCAGCAGGCGATTCCAATAGGATACTTGGTTGGTTGGATTATTGGAGGGGGAGAGTGGTTTGATAGTCTAACTGGTTTCTTGTAACAGGAATTCGGACAGTGTTGCCAAATGGCTGGCATTTCATTAATTTGCAGAAACAAAAAGAGAAACAGCATACTATAATATCCGGTATTTCCATTTATTTATTATGTTTTTCGTTTATTTGTGCATTCAACATTTTTCACCTGACTTATTTACGCATTCGCTGCTGCTGTCGACGTTCTAATTTATTTGTTGGCCTACAAAAAACATACATATTTTTGTTAACTTTTCTGTTTTTTGCACTTTCTTTTCGCGCTTGTGTTTTTTCAGTGTTGCGCCTGCAAGAAGTGATCTTTTTCTTTCTCTCTCTCCCTTTCCTGACTATTTATAACAACTCACGCATGCTACACACACACACACACGCAAACACCTAAAACCGAAAAGCAGCCAAACGTAGCCAACAACAACAGCAACAACAACAACAAATGAACACAGGTGAAAATTGGTGCAGCAATTTTTTAGTTGTTGCTGTTTGCTGATATTACAGTAATTTCGCACGCGTACCACTAAAATTGTATTTATTAAACAGCGAACGCGGCAAAATTAAAAGCAAACAAATGCAATAAGTTATCCAAATATTTATACCGCACACAACAAATAATAAATAGTTCAGGCAGCAGGCTTTTAAATTTCATTAGGGTATACAAATCTAAAGCACTTGCATATCTTTAAACTATTTCATTTTCTTGTATTTTACACGTACAATCAACTTTTCGGCTATTTAAATAATTTATTATCTTAATTTCACGCGCAAACCGACCGAAAGTCTCGCTCGTTGACGGTGAAACAACAACTAAACCGAATATTGTAGCTTCTTTATTGAGCGAGCCATGCTGGAATTCAAATTAAATCGCTCTCTGAGCGACGTTAACAGTGCTGTTGTACTCAATTTGGTTATGTTACTGCTAAAGTGATCTGTAATTGCTAACACATGATCTGCTAATAGCGTGTGAAGACACCTATCGGCCTGCAAGGTGATTATAACATATTAAGATTGCTAGCAATGCTGAAATGTAATATAACAGCTTGAAGTGTTAAAGTTAAAATTTGGCGCGCAATTTAAATTATAAATTGAAATTGTTATCAGCGTTAAATTTTGAAATGTGTTTATAAATAACTACACAATTTGAACTCGATATTAAATTAAATAAAGGATATAATCGTAAGGAATATTGGGCGAACGTCCCCCCTTCCAGGGACAAATTCTAAACTTTTCTTTCGTTACTTGTATCTTTTTCTGGAACCAAGTTGTCACGATCCAACACGCCATCTGTTGTTTGTTTGCTGAACATGAAACCTACAGTTTGATTTGAAAATCCCATTTACAATAATTTATCCTTTAGTTAAATTCCTTTATTTAGATCATTAAAATTTTAAATGTTAACTTAAATTAATTAATAGACAATTTAAAAATGAAATTGCAAACGATGATACTTACAAAACTATTTTGGCAACTATGTGGACAATGAACATTTGAAATTTGCTAAACACGAATACAATAATAAACTATTAACTAAACTTAACAATAATTGCGAAAGGCCTTGGTGATAAACGGTGGGCTACATTGCAGTTTCTAGTCTTGCTTTCGATTGAGAAATGGTTATTGCGTTAAAATTTTGACTACAAATTTAAAGTATATAAATAGGCGAAACATTTCTGTCTGTCTGTCTGTCCATTTGTTCATCTGTCAGGAACGTGTTGAGGGCGTTGAGCAACAAGCCATTGAGACGTCCAGCGAATTACCGCTGGCCAACTCCTGGGAGCAGGCGAAATTGGAGGTGCTGCCAGTTTCATTGAAACCGCTGTCCGTGCGATAGAATCCAATGCGCTGTGGAGCCGGATATGATTCCGCAATAATCTCAACCGGAGGTGCTGCAGCACTGCATTCGTCCTGTTCATCCTCCAGCTGTTCAGCTGCATCATCCAGCAGATTGGCTATAAACGATTGCGACAGATTCTTACGATTCGCCGAACGTCGACGACGAAGTCCACGCGGCGTATCCGAATTTGATGAGCTGCAGTTGAAGCTCTGCATGGATAGCTGCGACAACTGCATGCCATCTTCCTCCTCCGTGTCCGACTCATAGTCAAGCTCTGTTTCCGCCGCATCTGTTGTCACATCCACCTCCTCCTGCTCCTCCTCCTCGGCCTGCGTCAGTTCAAGTTCCTCCTCGACAAGCGACTTGCCTGGCAATTGGCGTGCACTATTGACACGCAAGCGACTAACACGCTGATTGATGCTGCTGTCCGTGGAATACTCCAGTGCCATGGGCGAGGAACTGCGATCAGGCGTAAACTTACACGCCAGGCGGCCGGTGCCCGTGAGTTCCGAGAGAGTTGCATGCTCACTGGTATTGTTGCTGCTCCTCTGCAGACGTCGACTTAAGTGCTCCGACGGTGCAATGGGCGAGGGCAGCTCGATCAGTTCGTGCAGCAACTGTTTCCGCTTTCTTGCGCTACTCGCTCCATTGCCGTCGTCCGGTGTTCCCTCCGGTAGACCACAGAGATTGCGTATGGGCGAGAGGCAACCAAAACTGCTGGATCCATCGCCCGCCGAACCATCCGACAGGCGGCCGGCAAACATGGTCTGTTTGGCTTGTGGACTGGAACCCACCATTGGAGCATGCTCCTCCTCGGATCTCTGCTGCTGGTGCTGCTGTGATCCGACCACAATCACATTCTGCAGATCAAAGAGCTTCCGTCGCATGGAACTGTTGAAAATGTCAGCACCGCTGCCGGCTTTAATGATGCGCGGCCCCGCCAAATGGGGCTGCAGATAGGGACGCAGCGCTTCCTCCAGAGCCTTGGGCAGCACGGGAGGCAGTGTTAGCTCCGTTTGAACCTCACAGTCGCGAAAGCGCTTAGCCTTAGTTTTAGATTTCGATATGGGCGTGTTATCATCGATTTCGTTGAGTATAATGCGTTGCTTACGCAGCGGACAATCAACGGGACTGGGCACAATGTGAGATTCTTTGAAGAACGCACTGATGGCCAACTGGGCCTTAGACTCCTGTTCGGGATCCGGCGAGTCGTGAAATTGTGTTTCGTGGGGTTCCACATCGGCGGGCTTCAATTGCGACACCTCTTCGATGTCCCATTCAAACTGTGTGGACGACAACTGTGGAGTTCGCGAACGGCACTGGAAGAGCGAGGGACTGCGACGGGGGCGGCAGGCAGGGAATATATTAACAGTTAGCAGGAAGTTAACCTTTTAGTACCAGCAAATTTTACTCACCTGGCAATTAGCGGCAAATGCAGCCGATCGGTCAGAGCCCCCTCAAATGGATTTCGCACCTTCTGCAGTCTTTTGGGTGGCGGTGTGCACACTATTGTGCACATTTGTGGACTACTCTTCGATCTGTTTTGTTTGGCGCCATTCGTAGGCGTCGCTACAGACGCGGCCGTCAGGCCAATGTTGCTGTTGCTGCTGTTAACACTGACGCTGCGTCTGCCGCTTGTCGTAATTCGGCATTTAATCTCGCTAATGCTGGCGTAATACTTTGTCCTAAGTGCTTGCGGCGTGCGCACCTCATCTGTGTACATCTTTACAACTATATTGATCAATTTTGGCAATGTTTAATGGATTTTTGACCTAATTTTATAACTTTTTCGCTGCTGCCCGCTGCAGGCAGCTGTCAGTATTTCAAATGCAGCAGTGTTGTAAAATGGCAATACGATAATTATCGATTATTGACATACAAACGTTGCGCATTTGAAAAGCAGCGCGCTGCGAATTTATTGGGTGACATTAATTATATCTTAATGGTAAGCCTACGTAGTTAAATTTAATTATAGTAAAATCAGTATATTAATGTATATGTAAGGTTTTTTTAAGAACTAAAACTTAGTTGTATTGTCATTAATATTTTCCAAATAGGTGTATGCCCCAATGTTTTTTGAAGATAAAGTGGCGGCAGTAGGTGAAACAGCTGTTTCAAATATTCCACATTAATATCGATATTGATATTATCTTCAGAAAAAGTATTGTTCAAAAATACAGTATCACAACAAAAAATATTTATCGAAATATATCAGAAAATCTAGTTTATTTACGAAAAACAGTTTGATACTATAGTAGTCAAATTGAAAATATTCCTTCTGGTCTTATAAATTTCATCGCAAGAGCAAAACTTTGCTGAATAAGTAAAAGACGCGCAAGCTTTGAATTGCCACCCGTGACATTTTGAATGCATTGTATTCGTTATCTGAGTTGCTGATCTCTACATGTAAACATATATATACATACATGTACTTACCCTACTTTTTGGGATCAATTAAGAATACTTGGAGCTACAAACCCAAAAAAAACGGAGTTTATCATAGTGATTGCAAATGTTAGCTTACAATACGTTAGTTTATTGCGCCCATTACAAGTACCTTGCCAGAAAGAAAAATGATCTAGCAATAGTGACATACAAAACTAAATACTCGATAGCTCAATAATACCATCGATAGTTTGCCAACTCTATTGTGAATACAAAAGTAATAAGCAAATCAGATAAAAATAACTGTAATATTATTAAATACTTTGTTGCAATCATGCCTTCGTCTTTATTAAATTAAATTAAGCTATCTCCTTCGTTTAGTTCTAGCGTTTACTCTTTTGTATGCATTTGATATATTGTGTTTAGGATTTTTGCGAAAATGTCCAATCAAGTTTGCAATCTGATTAAAGGTCTTTGGGCACTTTGGACACTTTAAGGGACGCTCGCCGGTGTGAGTTCGAATATGCACAATAAGGCCGTTTCTCTGGCCGAAGGCTTTCGGGCAATGCGGGCACTTATAGGGGCGTTCTCCGGTGTGTGTGCGTAAGTGTGTCTTCAGATTACCTTTGGTGCTGGAGCTGAATTTACAGATGGGGCACGTAGTGGAGGAAAACGTGGGCTTTGAGTCCAAGACACTTTGTGGTGGAGCGCCGCGGCATTTACTGGGTGTCCGGCGTTTACAGTAGGTGTTTTCCTCTCCCTTAATACTGATGCGGATCAAATGTTTGTGTCTAGTTTTGTAATGATGCGTATGATGAACAAATGCCTTGATGCTCTCGGGTTTCTGTTCCTCCATTGGTTGCAGATCTTCTAAATCAATCATATCACAAATGTCGTTGAGTTCAGAATCCTCGTACTCCAATTTAATTTCACTTTTGATCGCATGAATATTCATCTGTTGGCTGACAAAATTCCTGTGGCTCGTCTCAAGTACACGCTTGAAGACAAGCGCATTTTTGGCCTGCTCAATGCAACTTTGGCAAACAAATTGAGGAAATGCATCAACTGAAACTAATTCGCAGCCAGTGAGTTCATTTAATATATTTGCTGCACATTGCAGCTCCTGTTCGTCGCCGGACATCGTTAGTGGCGCGAATATGTGCGTCAGGATGTCGGAACTGCTCATGCACGCGCGGCAAACTTCCATTCTTTAAATTTACATTTAATAAACAATGCAGTTGTAATTTTAAGTAACTATGTGTAGGGTTGATATATATCAATATATCGATAAGCATGTTTGATATATTATTTGAGCCTATTTTTTTTATCAATATCGATATTATTGTGCGATAGCTTTAACAGTTATTTGTATGTTTGGCGCCTCTTTAATTTCTAAAAAACATGCTTACAATAACCAAATTTAACAATATTAATGGTCAACTTTACAATAAATTAGTGAAAACCAGTGAAAATGCCACAAATTTAAAGTGCAAACACGGCTAATTTAATGTCACACCTAGATATTGATATATCGAAAATATTAATATATTATGTGCGCCGTGAATTGTTTTCTTGGAATTTATATATTAGTGTTTTATAGTATGTTTTACATTTTCATTTAAGCTATTGGCATAATGAGGGGTTAATTACATACATTTTTATTATAAGAATATAGTTAACTATTTTAATATTAAATGGTACATTTAGCATTAATTTCTGAACAAAATATTTTCAGGAAGTGGCAACCTTGTCTACGTATTAAATGCTAGTAGTTATTAGGGAGACCATACAATTGATTTTTTTTAAATTTACTTATTTTAAATTCAAATATTAAATTGTTTTGTCCATGGACAGGAATGTTCAATTTTAACGGCATTTTCTTCCCTTTTGCCAAAGTCTTCGATATAACAAACTTTCAACTATTGGTAGTTTAAATTGGAATTTTCATTTTGGTATATTAACCACTAGCGCATACGGTCACACTGCAGCTCATTCTTTGAATCCGATCCCTTGACACGCCACGGACGGCCGCAACGTAAGTGAGAAAAGATTATGCTATTTTAATTGCATAAGAAAAACTAATCACATGCTCAAATTGATATAAGTTCTCCTGCCAAATTGTTGTTTCTATAAATTCCTTCAATTGTAAGTGTGTTTGTGTGGCTCGCGTTTTGCACAGTTTCTGCCAGTTGTGTACGTTCACGGCATTATGTAACCTAGAAAAGTGAACCACCACAAGGAAAAAATTTGCTTGACCCGCAGCAGCTGATTAAATTAGCTAAACGTGTGCTAATTAAATATTTTCTTTTGTTTTTCACAGACTCCAGACAAAAATAGACGCCATAAAAGCCAAGATGTTCTCATCATTCTTTCAAGCCGCTAACAACTCACCATTCAAAACACCATTCACTCGCGCCCAGTGTGCTGAAAGCGAGTCGATGGTTGTCCCAGCAGTTGGCAATGATCCAACGCCTGTGGTTGGACGCGAGATTGCCGCAGCTGCGACAGCTTCAACAGATTCCTGCGAATTTGGCAGCAACAAATACTTCGCCCTGTGCGGTATTGGCGGCATTCTGAGCTGCGGTACCACGCACACCTTTGTGGTGCCCTTGGATTTGGTCAAGTGCCGTCTGCAAGTGGATCCGGCCAAGTACAAGAATCTGTTCCATGGCTTCAAGGTCACCGTTGCCGAGGAGGGCGCTCGTGGTTTGGCCAAGGGCTGGTTCCCCACTCTGATCGGTTATTCGGCTCAGGTGAGTTGCATAAGACTTCTAATCTCTTGTGTGCGAACTCATGACACATTTGTATGATTACAGGGTCTGTGCAAATTCGGTCTTTATGAAGTGTTCAAAGTCAAGTACGCCGAAATTATTGGCGAGGAGAATTCCTATCTGTATCGTACCTATTTGTATTTGGCTGCTTCCGCTTCGGCTGAGGTCTTTGCCGATATTGCGCTGTCACCGTTCGAGGCCGCCAAGGTTAAGATCCAGACCGTGCCCGGCTTTGCCAACACCTTCCGTGAGGCTGTACCGAAAATGATGAAGGAGGAGGGTATCAATGCCTTCTACAAGGGTCTGGTGCCATTGTGGATGCGTCAAATTCCATACACCATGATGAAGTTCGCTTGCTTCGAGCGCACCGTTGAGCTGCTCTACAAGTGAGTTTACCGAACGTAATTGTGCATTTATTTGTGGTTATTTAAATGTGCGTTCTCCCTTAATCTCAGGTATGTGGTCCCCAAGCCTCGTGCTGACTGCAGCAAGGGCGAACAGTTGGTTGTGACCTTCGCCGCTGGTTACATTGCTGGTGTCTTCTGCGCCGTTGTATCACATCCCGCTGATGTGGTCGTATCCAAGCTGAACCAGACTAAGGGCGCCACCGCTGGCAGCGTAGTTAAGTCACTTGGCTTTATGGGCATGTGGAATGGTTTGACGCCACGTATCATTATGATTGGTACGCTGACTGCCCTGCAATGGTTCATCTACGATGGTGTCAAGGTCGCTTTGGGCATTCCCCGCCCACCACCACCAGAGATGCCCGCCAGTCTGAAGGCCAAGCAGCATTAAATTCTCCACACTATAGAGCTATCGCAACAAAACCAATGCAAGACAAAACTTTGAAGTTTTGTGCCCAAAAATAACAACAACAGCAAAATATCGATATTTAGTCTAAATCATAGAGAAGATTCAAGCAATGGACAAGAACCAGAATGGCACCTACAATAATCAATAGCAGCAGAATGGATGAGAGCTGGTGAAACTAACATACGACAATTGCCTTCAAATTTCCTTTTTCAATTAACTTTCAAAACCCACTCTATCTGGAGCGGTTCACGCATTTCGATGGCCTTTGACCATTCCAACGTAACTTATCCGCATTTTTTTACTTTCTTGGAAAACTACATTCTTAAAAAATACATTTCTTAGCTGTACTGAACTTTTAAGTATTTACAAATCTGCAAATTCTATGTATATTGTGAGTTAACCTATGTATATTATATACGCCCTATATAATTGTACATATGTGTCTTAGTTTATGCTAAAGAATGTACTTGTATGTTGTTTCTCCACACTCAAAATACAATTGTTACAGTTTAGTCAGACAAATATGATATTATGCAATAGATATGATACGCTATTTAAATGTCGTTAGAAAAAATCAAACTGAAATAATCCCAGACCCCCTCTGAATAAATTAAATTATAAAATAAAAACACTAAAAACGTTGAGTTTTCTTTCTGCGCGAACGGAATCCGGTTTTTTATACTAGTTACTCATTTTTCACTTGCAAATTGCATAAATTATACTATGTAAAGTTGAATGCGAGCTGAGATAACCTCTGACCTCATCACTTGAGATTGAGCTGATATTAAAACTTGTTTAACGAGCATCAATGACAAGTTTTTGGACGTAAGGTTAATGGGAATCCTGATCTACAAGTGTAAACCAAGGGATGGAGAGGGCCGATAAAAGTTGATATTGTTGGAAAACTATCCTTCATCGCAAATAAATATAGTTTACAGCACAATAATATATAATATAGAATATTTGCATTTCTTAAAAGGCAAGTTGATGTATTAATTTTATAACTAACATAATTCCGCATATTTCAGTAATATTTCCAACTGTTTTCAGTTGTGTGATTGAAGCAACACTTAATTTCCCACTTTAGGTATTAATCAATAAAAGTAAAACCATTCTAATAAATCAATAAAACAACATTTAACATAATTTCTTTTCAAAATTTTTTTATTTCTATGATAAATGAGCATAATAATAGTATTATAAAACAGCTCGTTATATCATAATTTCACTGTGTGTACATGTTGTGTTTGCAATTTGTTATTGCAATTGGCAAATCAATTAAAAACTAAATAATCATAGAGATTTAGATAAGAAAATTCAATTTCTTGTCTGTATTTATGGGAGGGTAGGGGGGAGGATTGGGTCAACTTAAAACTATATAACCTCTAAGGACTACAGCTAATTCTTTAGAAAACTAAACGCATAGGTAAAATGTATATAAATGTATATAACAGGCAATTTTCTGGTATATGATGTATATAACTACAGATATAGTATAGTATGTGTTTATTTTATGTACATATCGCTTAAGACTAAGTTTCAAAGTCGGGTTTACACGCAAATTAAAAAAAAAAGAAAACAGTTCTAAACATTTTGCTATTGTTTAATGTGATGTTTTTGTTTTTCTTCTTCTTCATGTTTGTATATTTTTTTTTATTGTTTAATAGTGAATTGCAGGACGTGTTTTCTCCATAACAAGCCATTTCAGTCTTTGAGTTTCAAATAACCAAAAAATAATAATAATAATAATTAAAATAAAAACAATTTTAAAATTCTATACAATTTTTCATCTTTCAGAACTTAAGGGCTACATTTTTGTTTGTTGATATATTCGTTTAGTGGTTTTTGTGATTTGAATTGAATTTTTGTTTCTTTATTTGATGATAATTTCGAAATAATGGTTTGCTTGGATAACTCACGCTTTCTTTTTTTGTTTTTGACTTGTTTCGTTTGTTTTTTAAACTAATATCAGAGTTATATGTATATATATGTATACGTATAGTATAGTAGACAATCAATCACACATACAGGCGAACATTAAATACAAATTAGAAAATAAAAAAATGACAAAATAATAAAAACTTGACAATCAAACATAGAACAAGTGTTTGTTTCTTTAGAGAGATATATATGTGTATCGTTTATAAAGATATGATCTTGAGTTGGTTTTTAAAAAACTCGATTCTAGCTTAGATTTTTAAAGTAGTTTCTGTTTGATTGTACCTCAAGTCAATGGCACTTTTGGGATTACCAGGTACCAGGTTCTGGTTATATAAAATTGATGAGTTTTCATCCGCCTCAACACACAACTAAAGTTTCAGCTGTGATTTGACATTCACTGTATAATTTTTGTTGTATTTCACAGAGCCAATTTTATGATGGGTCAGTTGGAAATCAATTCCACTTGAGACTGAGCAGTCGAAAGTGCTTGAAGATCCCTCATGGATCACTTTAAACTCCAATCTTCTATTCAGTGTTGTGTGTGTTCTACCAATAGGGCGTTTTCAACTCCTGAGATCCGATGCCCTGCTGTTGGGCTTTGGCCAGGGCCTCGGTTAATGTCGAACGTATTTGTTGACTGGAATTGCGAATCTGGCCCTTATCGTAGGGCGACAAAGCGTTGTAGTAGAATGGCGAACGCTTGCTGATGGTATAGTTTTTACCCTGCAACGGAATCTTCGAGTTATAATTGATTGATTGAAAATTTGCTTGATCAATGCTTACATCATTATTATCCCAGTATTCGTTATCATTCGAGCGATAGCAGATGCAGAATTCCAGACGCTTGGAGGATGGTGGAAGTGTGATCTTAAATGAGAATGTATCGAAGACAACATGGGCACATGTAACAGGACCATAAGCCCGGGCAAATGTACAAAAAATATCCTGCTGACTCTTCCAATCATCCCAGGTGGTGCGCACAATCACCTCCTTTTGAAAGTCGAGGTTCCTAACCTTAATGGTGCCCACCACAATCGATTCCTCATCCTTTACAATGACATTCTCCAATGAGACAAAGTCACGCTCGATCTTTTGTCTATGGAAGAATTTGAAAAGTTGATATAAATACGAGTTGAAAATCTCTTGGTATATTTCTTAAGACTTACCTAAATGTTAAATAGTCAGATGCTGGCTGTTTAAAGTCAACGGTCCATTGATCTGGCGGATGAGGACTGACCAATCCCTGTGTGATTTGTTCCAAGAACTTCATGCTCCAATAGGGCGGCACATTCGAGGGTTCCGACATAACGCGAACCTCCGTTAGCGATAGACCCTCATCATCAGCAAAGATCACATGCTTTTTGCGCAAACGACTGCAATGGAAAGGGACAGAGCATTAGAGAGAGAGAGCGACAGAGAAGGAATAATAAACATTGTTTATTTTATTGTTCTCGAGTTCGTAAGTAATTAAGAGTCTGATTTTAAAATAGACTCTCTTTTAACCTTGAACCTGGCCTTATCAGTTCCAGTTCTCATGTTCTTTTTTTATTTTTTTGGGGCCCCCCTCAATGTATTTTTTGAATGGCCCATTAAGTCAAGTAGTATCATTAAGGATTTCTATATTTACGAGTATGCTACAAGTTTATGGATTTGTTTTCATATCATGTTCAAACTGCGACGTTGCATTTTTTCTCTGTTTTTTTTTGTTCAATTTATTTTTGGCAAATCGATGTTTAAATTTGACAAACAAAGTTGCCAAAATGTCAACATTTTTGCTTAGCAGTATACTAAGTATCTGCTTTGCCAGAGAATTGCACAAATCGGAAGCTGTCACCAACCATCCCAATGCCAGTAATTTGGCATTTAAGCGAGACTGTTAATAGTACATCCAAATTTTATTTTATTTCATTTGACAGTCTTGCGTTAAGATCTATTCATTTTATTTGGTATTCTGTTTATATTTGTAAATATTTGAATTCTTTTTCCTTTTTTTTTGCGTCACAATTCCGGAGGCTCATACACCCCAATACCGAGTGTGTGTGTGTGTGTGAAAGAGTAATGTATATTTCGGTCTATTTCGGTATACACAAATTATCTTTTCAGGCCAAAAAGTATTCGAATATACGCCCAGTAATTGCCATGATCGGTAGACTCTATATTTCATTATATTTTATATTTTTTTCATATTTCTTTTTATGCATATATTTATCTGTATACGATGAAAGACACCCACGATCTTAAAATGTAAATAAAACACGCCCATTAGGAAAGGTGTAGACTGAAATACCTAGGAATAGTATAATGTGGAAAAACTCACGAGCTTTTGACTTATGATATGTATACATTTTCGGGGAGTATTCAGAGTATTTAGATCTTTTAAGATAGATCTTTAGAGACAATGTTTAGAAAAGAAGAGGGAATGATGTGTTTAAATCTAAAAAATGATTGAATTACTCGAAAGCGAAAATATGTTTAAATAGTATAAAGTGTAATTCAAGTTATTGCAAATATTAATATACGTTTTAAGAAATATTACAATATTTTATATATATTGTTAGCTCGATGCTTGTTAGACGATTTCAGTGCAATAAAAAAGTTATAGTAGAATTAAATTTACAATATGTTAGCTATATATATATTGCAATTTTTGATTGATAACATATCTATTGTTTTGATAAGCTTAAACATATATACTATATCAAGTTGTTAGGGGCTTGCTTTACGCTCAAAAAAAACTCTCCCTGACGGACCCCCTAAAAAGCAGCTGGAGAAATGATATTAAAGAACACAAATACTACATATTTCTTTAATGAATTGCAAACAAAACTCAAAGAGATTCATATATTTATAGTACAAGTTTGTGTACTTTCTACAATGGCTATTGCCATGTTGGCTCAGTTTATTAGCCGACGCCAATATCAAACAGCCGACTGCGGCAACTGGCCACATTCGCTGTCGATGCGGCGACGATCACGCGTCGAAGGCGTGCAATCGTCGCTGCATTTTCTTCAACAGGTTTTTTTTTATTGTTGTTGTCGTTGTTGTCGTCGATCGGGCGATCGCTTATCGTGTGGGACCACAGAGAGCAGGCAGGTCTCGTTTTGAACGCGCTTTCCTGCTCTCTTTAGACGTGTCAACTGTGTGTGTGTGTCTAACCATTAAATTGTTGCTACAAAATTGTCTTGGAGTAACAAATTTACATAGATTTTCATTGGTTGTGGGTTGTTTTTTTGGATTTTTATTAGGCCACATTGAGTTAAGGAAATGTCCCAAAAACGAGTTTAATTTCTGTCTTCTTCGTTAGCTTCAACGACTGCACTCATTTATATGCATTTACCGAAAACTTGAATTCAAACCCAAAACCCGAAAAATGAGTCCGGTTAAGGCATGATGAAAATTAACAGGCAATGCACACACTAAGGTGTGAAGTGAAACGTGTTTTCAAAAGGGATTACAAAAGTCACACAAAGTATTCATTAATAATTGACAAACCTCAACTCCTAAACATATCCCAAACTGTATTTCATTTCCTGTAGTTTAGCCAAAAGACTTTTGCAAAAGTCAACAAACTTTAGTTCTCGTCTAGTGTGCCAAGACCTTGTTAAAAATATATATATAATTATTACAACTTTTTAAATTGACATTTGATGGTCAAACAGATGACCTTTATAAAAAATAGCCTTGTTGGGCTTTTACTTCTATCTCTGAAGAGCTGATTCCATCATTTTACTTTCCTTAAACAAAAGTATAAATAAAACTATATATATATAGTATCGTTCTGCTTGTGTGGGCGGCTTTTTGAATCATCTACAACTTACTAGTCAAAAACTCATCTCTATGGTATTACACGTATGTATAACAAAATTTACAAATTTCATATTTCAAAATTTTTACAAATTTCTGTTTCGACGCATCTCATCACAGCCTGTTCACGTGCTGGGTGCATGCACAGTCTGTTTCAAAAGCATATACATACCTACAATGTACGGGTTTTACATTCACATGTATTTATATGTATGTATGTATATGTATAGATCGCGCCTTTGCTCTGTCTGTTGAAATATACATACATACATAATTTCTACACCCGAAAAAAGCAAAAGAATTGAAATCGAAATTATCACGCGTTTAGTTTGAAAATAAGAAAAAAAAAATGCCATCGCCTATTTAGTGGCCTTGGCGTGACCTGGTACGCTGTCTTAGATCTTGTCGTGGGGTAATTAACAGTCTGGCATATCTTGGTGACAGTCTGCTCCGAGGAAGTCCGAATGTGATCAATGAATGTCAGCATAATTGCCCAAAGAAGCTACAAATATAATCTATATAGATTGTGAACTACATAGCGTATTATTATTATTATTGAAAAGTTAGAAGATTTTACAAAACTTAGACTAACTTATGACGTATAGAACTAGCTGCCAACACATAGTGTATTTATTTCTTGTATTGTTCATTCTAATACTACCAGCTCATAGATACATCGTATTTATGGCACTAAATACAGAATTTAGCTCATGTTTCTCTAATTAATTCACTACCTTATACATTAAACCAGCTTTTAACCAAATTTCAGCTGAATCTGTTTAGTTACACTTGAGTTACATGAGGTAAGCATTGTTGGGGAGTGTTTAAAATTTGAAAATAGTGTATTTCAACTTGTAACAACTGTTTAATAGCTAAGTATTATCTTATTTTAGCTGTTTTAATAGTGTAAGAACTATATTTTAATAATTTTTTCTATTAAATTTGCATTATTATACATTTAACTAGCCTAAACTCAATCTATTCAGTAACACTCGACTTACTTGAGCTAAAAATGTAATATAAAATCTATTGATAACTGATTTTTCTCAGTGTTAGGTGGAAACAATGAATACGCAACCGCAAAAGTTTACACACATCATCAGACTACATACAATAGTAGTACATACATATGTATATGTATTTGAATTTACCTATGTGCGCCTGGTTTACATTGATAACTCCATGCATGTAAATATGTATGTCGTTGTCGTTGTCGACGCTTTTTGGTGATATCAGCACTTGACAAACCCCGTCTAGACATTTCTTAACCAAAAATAGTGTTACTACACTCTTTAAGCACTCGTGCTCTGACATCTGATGTTTGCTTGGGATGCACTTTTTTTTTTATTTATTTTTAGGCATTTTCAAAATGTCAAATTCAAGTGCATAAAAGCTTTTAGCCAGTTCGAAATGATAAACTGAAAGCATTTCAACACTTTCAGTCGCTGGCATTGTGCAATTTTTCAAGATTATACAGATCATACTTACATTTACGAGTATAGTATAGTAGAAAGAGAAAGCTAAATAAAGGCGCCAATCTGAGTCTGTGATCTCTTTATATTAGCCTTAATTTGATTCGTGTTGTGATTTTATGTGTTTATATAATATACTAGATATAGACGGCAGATTGTGGCGTGTTTTTGGCTATATACGAAACTGGGGGGAAAAGTTTTAGATTCTTTTTTTTTTGTAAAATTGCACTGAGCTCTTTCTTTGTATATATATTTAAATTTAGATTATCGCATTGGATCGCATCGTATATTATTATATTTTATAATATTTGTATAAGGCGCGCATATGCAGTTTTTAACATATATTTATCTATATATTATAGCTAAGTATCTATCCTTGTGACATGTGTTCGCTATGACGTCTAAAAAATGCTTTTGAATGCCAAAATAAATGTTTAGTTTGTGGTCTTTGCTTTGCTTTATTCTTGAACTCTGGCCAAATTTGGTTTAAATGCAATGATGAAGTTGTCTAGGGCAAAGGGTATATAAACGCTCGAGATACTATTGCAGTTCATTTAAATTTCCCACTGCTTCGCTTTCTATTTACCCTATTAAGTTTCACTTTTATCAACCCCATAGACATAGTCCCACCACAATGTAGTTCAACTTGTGGTAAGATACCGAAAGATACCAATTTGTGATTGCGGTTTAATTGAGTCTACTCTCCAGCCACTCGAATTACCTTACTTAAGCAAGTTGCATTCAACTCACCTTTGCTCACAGTGTGTGCTCACACCATCGATGTGGCAACTGTCTGTGACATCAACATTTTCCGTTGGGGCAGCATCCGTGGAACTGTTGATCGTATTTTGGTTGCATTTGTGCAGGCAGGATTTACGGCTAAGGCACGATTTTGGCTGTGTATTAAGCGATGGAGCTGAGACCATACGCTCTAAATAACTGCGACCGGAGCGACTGCCAACACCCAGTGGTGTACCGCCCGTTTTTGTGGGCATCTGTTGTCCGTGGACAGCGTTGGATGCATTATTGACCATGGCTTTGGAGGCCAGAGTTACAGCCTGTGGACGACAATAACGCGACGCTCTATTGGGTTCGTCATTGTAGCTGTAAAACCAGAGCAAAGATTAAGAAATTCCATATTAGTATTTGAGTATACATATGTATGTACTATGTGGCACAATTTTCGAATGATGGAATTCGTAATATATCTGCGCATTATATATGAACAATCAATCGTACGAGTTCTAGTATGTCTCTCTCTCAGGGGCCACGAGGCCCTCACGTTTACTTTCTTTTTTTATCAGTATGATAAGGTTGTCTTTATTCCGGCTCAGTCTTCTGCTGTGCGATAATAGACGGCGTATACTTAATATTGCATTGTTCATCTGTATGCCTGCTATACATATACATATATATTCTATACTACTTACATACGAATACTTATATACTATCTATAAAGTAAGAGCGTCAAGCTTCTGCCATTGATAAGCCACAAAGTTGTTCAGTCTCTTACGCACGACCTCCGCACTTGATTTGAATACCACCAGTCAGCGGGGGCAAGGTATTCGTATTTGTATTTGTATTTGTATTGGTCTATTTGTCTATTTGTCTATTCACATTCATTTATTTGGTTCCTCTCTCTTTGACTTATGATTCATTATAGAATTTGTTTTTGGGGGCATATTATTTTTGGAACAACTGTTTGCAGTTTTTTTTTTATGCTGATTCATAGCAACTTGTTTTTGGCTAGACATGGGAAAAACTATAAAGTCACTGCCCGATAAGGCTGTATGTATTTTTGCAGCATATTTTTAGACTTATGATAAGAGAGAATTGGCAAATATTAATGAGAAATATATTGATTTGATTGCCAATTAGTTTTGTTATCTTTGGATCATGTACTACTTGTGAATTGTTTAACAAACAAGAGAGTAACTTGAGGTAGTTATTGTGTTTATATATATTAGATCTAATCATATTAAAGTGTCTGGGAATCAGACTACAATATTTCTTGTGATTTGGGCCATAAATAGTCGAGTTACTTAAGGTAGTTTAAGTGATTGGGATAGTCCCAAAAGCGTAGAAAGAAACTTATGATTGAGATACAGTATAAAATCACGTGTTTTACGAGCTTTTAGCATATGGTATATTTTTCTTGTTTTTATCTTTTTAAATTCGTATATATTATAAATATATATATATTTTTTTTCAGTTTATTATTTTTAGCTCGAGTTTGACGAATATATTTTTATTGGCCCCGCCGAAGAAAACATGTTCATCGAATCTTGCATTTGCACAAATTTGGTCAAGCATAATTTAAATCAATTGCGTCAAGAGAAACCAAGTGAACATTATTCATTATTAATTTTGGCAAAAAAAAATTAAATAATTTCAAGCGCCACGCTCAATTCTGTTCCCACCAACATCAGCTGCCGTACTCGTGAACAGCTAGAGAATTCCCCGCGCCTCCTCTCCCCGTGCACCTGCTCCTACTACCAGTCTCTAAATCTAAGCTAGTACAACAAAAGCAACAGTTTTGTTTTGATCATTTCATCGCCTTGATCTTGAATGCTTTTAAAACAAAAATTCTGTTGTCAACCAGAACAACCTGAACATATTTTTAGTGTGTGTTTCATTGTTTCAATATAATTCCATAGATAGATTATTATGATTATCTCGAGATATTATACTTCTTATCATGTAAATCACGTAAATGTATCTGAAGGTATTGTTTTATTACTACATTTCTCAATGTGCTGTAGATAAAATATCAATATTTATTCATACCTGTCAGTGACAAGTAAATAGACGTGTGTTACATCGATATTTACACAAAAATTTCATTTCATTTGTGTTTTTTTCTTATTTACCTGTCAGGTATGTGTTTTTTTTTAAATTATTGAAATAACTTTGTAAATCGAATTGGAAGGTCAATTAGATTGCTCTGATTGATTGAGAAATTTCTTATATTTAATACTAGACAAATTACAGTATTTTATAAAATACTCTAGAGTATTTCATCAGAGCGTTAGTTTAAGTTTTAACCCATTGTTCTACAAATATGGAAATATGTTTACATTTGACTGGCGATTCTTTAAACCTGAAGGATAAAGAATATACAGTATATGCAGTATATAAATATACGAAATTAACTCTTATTAACTCTTCTAATTGGAATACTTAGAACTTAGTTAAGATATTTATAAAAACTATAGAGGTGAAGAATATACAGTATATTCAGTATATAAATATACGAAATTAAGTCTTCTAATTGGAATGCGTAGTTAAGAGATCTATACATTTCTAAAATGTTTTTTCCATAATTATTTACAACGTTTTGTAACAGTATTTCTAGATTTTCTACTAGGAGTTTCAGCTTTGAAACTATTTACTTTATATTATATATAAAGACTTTATATTATAGATTTATATCAATATATATATTGAAGGCATCTCACTTTATTGTTAATATAATTTTAAAAAACCTATTAGTCTTGAGAACGGAAATGAGATTTTATTTTAAATGCACATTTTTATCACGATATTATTAATTTTATCAGCGCTCTTTAAAGATAATAAACATGTTTCTTTCTTATATTCTTTTCTTCTTTTTTTTCTTCTTTTTTTTCAATTAAAACACGTACGCAGCTGTTTGGGTTTTTGTATCAGAAAATGCTTGGCGTTAATCTAACGATAAGAGAAATTCCATAAAGAATTTTAATGTGAAAGCTTAAGACGTGCCACAAGCCTTAAGGTGAAGAAACTTTAGTATATAATCAAAGCTCTATGAATTATAATACTAAAATGGAATAAAATGGTAAAATGGGGGTAAAAAAGAAATAAAAATTGAATTTTGATTGGTTGCCGAAACTCGTGCATTCAATTGATATCAATTAAAGTGTGGTTGAGATTGAGTCGACCCTCAAATTGGGTTGGTGTTCTTTATAGTAGAACTGTTAAGTATTGTGTGTTTTAAACTTACTTTAATGTTTGACGCTGATGTCCACTCATGTAGTCCGCTAAGAAACTAACGGGTGGACTGTGGCTGAATATAGGTGGACTGTGTGAAATCATTTTATAGATTGGCTCTTTTCTATATAGAGCTCTAACAAGGAACTATTATAATTGTTGTAGCTGGGCCTGTAAATTAGACAGAATAATATTGATAGAGTATTGTATAATAATAATCGTTGGGAAGCGAAGCGAAAAGGGAATTTTAATTGGTTTTAAATAGATGCTCGATGGATGGAATTATTGATAATAATGAAACACTAACCGTTATTTGGAATATGACTTTGTTGTAGTATATTTCCTTTATCTTCTTCCGCTTTCCCTGTATCTCCACCGTCTCTCAGTGTATTTAAGGAACTTTACTGATATCACTAATTACTTCTTTTCTCGCTCTTTCTTTTTGCTCAACTTTCTTATAGATCTTCTTTCATGTGAACATCACGCGCGATGGGAAACGCGCGTCAGACAATGAAATATTCGTTGTGTACAAATTTCCAAAATGTAGAAAATTTGAAATTGAAATTGAATTAACAAACAACACACACACACAACGATTGCAGCAACGCACTAAACAAAACGACGACCGACAATAATATTTATTTTACAATAACTTGGAAGAAATCAAATATTATATTTTGATTTTATCTTCTCCTTTACAAATATAATTCGCGCGCTTTTATTTTTTTTCTACTTGATGTTGTTGTTTTATTGATACTTGTATTATTTATTTATAGTTGTAGTTTTGGCGACACGAAAAATTAGGACCGCATCGCGTTTTGTTGTTGCCTGTTGCTGTCCGGCTTTCAGTACCGTACGCCTCGACGATTCAGAGACGAATAAACGGTAGTTGTTAGGGCCACTCACCGTCAAGACTTCCCCAGGCGCAGTCCACTAATCCCATAAAGAGAGAGAGAGCGTGAGAGAGTGGCAAACTGAGAATGACAGAGCAGTCTAGAAGTTGCTTGCGTCGGTTGTCGGTCTCCCTCGTTTGTTCGCTCTCTTCGCCTGTTGCCTGACGCGCTGATCGTTGTTGCATTTCGATTGCACTCAATGTACATGTTGTAGTTGTTGGCACTTAGATTTAGTTTTGCTTTAGTTTTAGGCGCCGACGTCTGAGACAAAGTCGTTTCATGTGTCAGGCTTTAAAGACATGATCAGCGTAAGATTATGAGCTCGTGCGCTTGTTTTCCAAATTAATTAATATATAAATATTAACATCAGAACGCAAAGACATAATTATTTGTTATGTCAAATAAGTACTTCATACGCTTAACTCATATTATTTTAAGGTAACATCTTTATCTTATCTTTACTTTAATACGAGCGTATGTGAGAGCAAATTACTAAAAAACTACTCATGGAACGAGTGCATTTTGAGTGTTTTTTCTGTTTGCTGACGTTTTATTGCTCGCCTTTCGAGTGGTTTCTTCGGTCTGCAATTGTCGATCTTTGAGCACCTTAACGGCCCACGCTTTTCTGTATGCAATTTATGTTTCTTTCCCGTTGTCTTTGTCGAGTTGTCGGCTCTAAATCAATTATGCTTTGGGGCGAATTGTGTAAAAGTCGTCGTTTTAGATATGTAATCTCATTTCTTCATCGACTTTCCCGTGCGCTACATTGAAATGCAAGCGGCACTTCGATTCCGATTAGTATCGGGGCAGAGTTTAGAGGGCAGAGAAGTGAACTGTAGTTAAAATATTGTAAGTATTTAAAAGTCTTAAGGAAATACTAGACTACAGGTATTAGTCGTGATCTTAGAATTTAGGTTAATTCTTAACCAAGACTGCAAGTTGTTTCTGTATCGAAGACATCGTTTATTAATTACTAAACATAGTCTGAATATCTTCAAATACTTTTCCAAATACTATCTGAATATGTAAACAATTGGCTTAATTTTAAATAGTTTCCCAACTTGTTTAGGGCTTCAAGTACCGTCAAACAATTGGAACCTATGCACAATTAAGGTCTAGACTGAGTTTTCAATAAGTAGCTGAAAGTGCACTTTAGAAAATCCTCTGATTTAATTCACTTCAAGCGCAATAATAATAAAAATAATAATAATAATAAAGATAATAGTAATAATCAGTGTGGTTCTCCAAGACATGGTCTTTGTTTAGACATGCATGTATATTCCCCGTGTTTCTATTGAAAACCCACATGAAGTGACGTACAATCATTTCCATACGTACTCATAGAGTAGTACCCACATCAATTCAACTCTGTGAAATTGTCGACGTTTTCCGCCACGCATCGTCGGCAACTAAAACCATTTCTTGTCATAGAAAGTATGTGTGTGTTGTGAGTGTGTATTTGGTGTGTGGCGTGCGTGACTCGTTGACATTCAATGATGGCGGGTCTGGGTCTTAGGTAGACGAGCAGCGTTGCTCTCGAAATGCGTGATCAGAGTTTGTGGATGCATCTCATTAATGATAATGCAGGTTTTTCTGTGTGTGAAGGGTTCACGATTTTTAGTTGTATTTATATATTCAAGTGTTTCCCATCGATACACCACCACTGTGCCACTTTCTTTGGGTGGCACTTGGGGCGGGCAACTGCAAACACCACCACGATCGGCGTGGCAACGCTGATGGAGCACCAGTCCGAGTAATATTATTTGCAGCATCAGCAGGCGGCTTTAAGAGTGCCGGCCGGCCGGCCGGCCAGCACTTGTTCACCTAGTCGTTCCCTCCCCACCGTCCGCCGACTGCATTCTCTACTCAAGCTGGCTGTAAAGCCGGTTTAACGATGCATCTTTTCTGGAGTGGCTCGTTGCATTTTTTTTGCCGGCCACTTCATCAGCATTCGCCTATATACTATGGCTGTACACATAGACAACTCGTCTTGCTTCTTTCTCAGGGTGATCTTCCTCTTTCAGGGTTCTCTCTGTCTCTCTCTCTCTCTGGTGGTGCACTGCCCTTTCAAGTGTTAGCCATGTGGCAGTCTGTGGCATCCACGATTATGGCCTGCACTTGAAAATGCTGCACAAATAATTCGCTAATACTATATATATAATTTATATAACCCAGCCCAACGTACTGTCTATTTCTGTTACACTTTTCATATGTTATATACGCAAATTATAATCTTTCCCCCAGCGGATGTGATGCATTATTTAGCTGACGACTTTCATTTTTGGCCTCTGTGTGTGTGTGTGTGTGTGTGTGTGTGTGTGTGGGTTGCCTTGTCATCAGGAGGCACTGTTGCAGTGATTTAGTATTTTAGCCATTGGCTAGCTGACTCTGGAAAAAAAATAACTAGTTGGCCAACTGAAACCTGTCTAAGACGTGTCCTAACTTCAGACTTTGCGTACCAAACAATCTTTGTTAAACTCCATTTAACTACCTCAAATTATTGCAATTTGGTTGAGATTGTTATAAAGTATTAAATATGATTGAGAAAGTCCATATATAATTATAGCTAAATACTGGTGGTAAGGATTCATAGTATTTTCTGCAATTTCTTTTAAATTTATAATATTTTTCAATGATTTCCGCAAAAATATTTAAGCTAATACAATGAAATGATCGCAGTTTTCAGCAGATTAAAGATTCATCTTAAAGTATGTTCAGGTGTAAGTAATTAATAGTAATTATAATCTTAATAGTTACATAAATTCTTTAGATCATTTATCTATAAGTATTAACATAAAAATATACTATGTAAGCCCAAAAAAAAACAAGTCTCTAGCTATAAAACTGCTCTTGTTATCAGCTACTTTGAGTTATGGGCGAAGGGGGCGTGGAATCGCGATGAAATTTTCTGGACTCATTAAGTCCAAGCTTCTTATCATGTGTGCCAAATATTAAGTCTCTAGCTTTAACATTGCTTATGTTATGCTGACTTTTCTAATTTTAAAACAAACGGGGCTTGATATCGAAAATTGAAATAAACTTGATCTGCGTATGGTATTCAGGAACCTACATTCCAAATTTGAAGTCTCTAGCTCTTATAGTTGCTGAGATCCACGCGTTCATACAGACTGACAGACGGGCGGACGGACGGACGGACATACAGACGGCATAAATATTTTAAATATTATAGCTTCAATAAATATTCATAAAATAGATAAAAGGTGTTTACTGACATGACATTTTCTAAAGGCCTATAAGATTTGTACTGCATACAAATTTGAAATAAAAACTAAGCTAAACAGTCGACTTTCTATGGAGGTATATGTGAAGGAATATGCCTTCTATAATGTTGTAAATATCGAAAATTCCAATGGTATATAATTTTATCTAGTCTATTTTTTAACTGTAATTTTAATCATATTTATGGTTGCTTTGTTTCATTCGTTAACTTTATGAAATAGTTTCAATATCGTTTATTTTATTATTATATATTATTATTTACTATATATTCTGATATGTGGCTAATTCGTTAACTTCTTCCATATGTCTATTTATCATGTGGAAGATCCACAATAGTAATATTATATTGTTACTTTGTTTCATTCGTTGACTCTGTAAAATACTAGTTTAAATTTTGTTTTGTTTATTTCATTATTAAATATTATTATTTTCTATAATATTTGACATGTGCCAAATTCTTTGAATTCTTCCATATGCCTATTTATCATCGGGAAAACCTACAATTATTATGTGTTTTACTCTTTTTCATTTGTGAAATTCACCCAATAATCGTTTGTTAGGACACATTTCTTCTTGGGAAAAATGAAAAATGGCCACGTTTTGTCCTCGTCTTGTCATGTTTGGTGAAGCACAACCAAAACGCGCCACACAAACCGCTGGGCACGTCGTCTGGACCTGAAGCTGATGAAATCAGCAGATCTGCCAATATCAGCAACATCAGCGGCGCCAGAAGTGAAAAGATTATCAGCAATCACATGTATAACTATATTTAGAGGCGTATATTATATATATATATAGAAAAAAGGCGTAGCTACTACTAATTAGTTGCTATTGCTATTAAAGTCCAGTACTTGCCTTGTAGTACACGTAAGTAAGTCCAACCGAAAGTTTAAATTTAGAAGCGAGGCGTGCGACTGAATCTCTTATCAATGCAGTCGCGGTCATGGTGATCAGACTGGGACTGGGACAGGGTAGGTAGCAGTGTGGTTGGGGTTGGGGGTTGGGGTTGTGGTTGGGGTATACTCTGCTGATAAACTGCGCAGCATAAACTAAATACGAAATTCATAAATATAGCGCAGAGTTTATTTTTGGCAGCAGCAGCCGCCGAGGCGACAAGAAATCATTCCGTAACTGACCTAGAGCACCTGATCGAGGCGTGATCAACTATTTGGCAAGAAGTGCGGCCAAAAGGAAATAGATAAAACAAATAAAAGAGAGATTCACTCACAACAATTTCCAACTTGCAATGCAAAATCTATTATCGTTTTGTTGATGGGGTCAATGAATAGGCGCTTAGAAATTGCTGATCGACATGATGATCGTTCGTCGATCATTAATACATATATGTATGTATTAATTATAGTATTATTTTTATTATATTTTTGCATCGCGTAATTTTCCATAGCAGCTCCGGCTCAAAACTTAATTATGCGATTTATTATGCAAATATTAAAAGGCGCGACGAGACTCTACGTCTATTTAAAGACCCAGGCCTTGTTTGTGGTTTGGACCGCAGCCGAACACGAGCCGATCACGTTTTTCACTTGTGCTCGACACCCTCGATAGGGAGAGTAAACATAGTACCACTACTTATACATATACATACATAATACTCGTATTGTTTGATATACTGAGAACTGTTTCATTGACATCAGACAGACGGTACGTCTGCCTGTAATTATGATATCGCGCCCATTGTGTCTGCTGATAAGCAAACAAACTTCCAACTATGCAACAGCTGAGACACCATAAAAAAAATAAAATAAATTGAAACTCTCTCAGTTTGTGATAATGAGCGAGCAAACAGTTCGAGACGTTATCGATAGACCCAAACTATTAGTATTGCTTTTGTTTCTATCTTTTTTTTTTGGTTTAGAGACTCTAATTATAGTCTGCGGTGTGGCAGACGAAACAACATACCACATATGTTTGCATAGCTGTCGATAGTTGAGAGTTGAGTGTTTGTGTTTGCTTGGATAATACTATATTCAAGTCTCGACGAACAGGTTGTTGGTTATACTACATATAGGGTTTTTGTCACCATTTACAGGAAAATAATTAATAACAAAGTTTCCAACACCTTTGGTGACCCTGTGACTTTAAAGTGCTTGAAGGAGGGTGTGTTAAAGCTATGTAATCTTTTGTAAGAGTCAGAGAATGGCAAGTTAAGAGATGTACAATACTTATAAGATCAATTTAATCTAGTAACTATAATAGCTTTGGATTTCTTTATTTCAGTTATTTATTATAAGAGTTCAACTATTGAATTTACCAATAAATAGTCTTGGAATTTCCTGCGATCATTCCGAAAATATAACAAAATTTAATATTTAGAAAATGCAATAATTTGTTCAACTAATCATTGATATCAGACATTATAAGCGCTTATTTTGCATAAGCTCCCAAAATTGATTTAAATACTTTACAGCTGTTTACAGGGTATTTGCAAGTCGTTAGCTCTCGGCAAAATTATTCCCAATTGTTTCACGCGTTTCATTTAGAGCACATCTGTTGCTGGAAATTAGTTTAACTGAATTCGGTTGCCAGGGAAAGGTGCTAAGTTGCAGTTCTACACACGAGTTGGAACCTGTTTCGATTGGTATTGATAAAAATCAAATAAAAAATGTTAACTAATTAAGAGATTGTAAATTGCAATATTGTATAAGTCAGCTGATTAAAAATATTTTGCATATTTTAAGCAATTTGTTGTTTTTGAAACAAATGCTCATCCTAAAGCAAAATAAAAGATAATATAATCAAGTATTATTTTGAACTTATTAAAGTTTTATATCAATTTTCTTTCGCTACCTCACATAAGGTTAACAAAATTGAGAATTATGAATGAAAATATAGCTGAAAAACTATAAATTATATAGTATGTAGTCTATTAGAAGGGCATGTGTATATATATTCTATATAGACTGCGTGTATATATATACTTATTTAATTGCCAATTTAACACAATTTCGCTGCCAAATTTTCTCTTAAAAGAGCGCAAAGTAAAATATAAACTTATCAAAGTGTAGAAAAAAAACTTGGCAAATGTTAAACGATAAAAACTTAAATAAAAATACATAATCGACCTCAAGCAATTCCGCCTTTCTTTGTTAAAGCTATAGATTCATTTGCGGGGGCGTAACATGCGAGGGGAAGACAGTTATATGATCAGCAACATACATATGAAAAATGCTCAGCATCATTTTGCATTTTCATTCCGGTTCCGGTTTATGCGGCATTAACATAAAAACGAACGCGGCAACATAAAACATGTTCGAGCATTGGCAATGCAATGTTAAATGCGTCCATTGCACTGCACAGATACATAGATACAAATGTATCTGTTGACTCTATGCAGCTACATAGCTGCAACTAGAAACGCGTAGACAATTTAGAACTGTTTCGTGAGTCAGCTAGGTAAATAGTTTACAGAACGTGTCGACAGGTAAATATTTAACCAGTCGGAAAGGCTACAGTCGAAATCGACTATGAGAGACCCTTTACTTATTCTTCAACAATGAAATAACAGTTACAAACTTACAGACTTATATATAAACCTAAATAAATTTGACGCTGCTCAGATTAGCTTCCGATTAATTAAATATAATCGCTTATGTTACACTTGAATTATTAACATACTAATGTTAATCTTAACATACAAATGTTAATCTTAACATACAAATGTTAATCTTAGCATACAAATGTTAATCTTAACATACAAATGTTAATCTTAACATATCTGCACATTTCCTGCACATTTCCTGCCATTGTACATTCGATAATTTGTTTGCTTCAAATCTCCGGTGTTTATTGTCCGATTTTGATGAAATTTTCAGTACGCATCGAAAGGAAAGTAAATTTTATGTATGCCGATTTTGGAACTTGTATCTTTTAAATTACTCGAGTTATTAGGGTTTTTCCGATTTTTGGGGGCGGGAGCGGGCGTGGCAAAATTCTAAAACAAACTTGACCTTTTCGGGGGTCACAGGAGTATTGTCACCAAATTTGGTGACCCTAGCTCTTATAGTCTCTGAGATCTAGGCGTTCATACAACACGACAGACGGACAGCAGGACAGACGGACAGACGGACAGACGGACATGGCTATATCGACTCGGCTGGTGATGCTGATCAAGAATATATATACTTTATGGGGTCTGCCGGACTTCCTTCGACCTGTTACGCACATTTTTTTTTTGACAAACTTAATAGACCCTATTTACTTTTTTAAAGTAAAGGGTCTAAAAACGATTGAGACTATTAAATATATACAGTTGTGAATTTGTATGTAAGTATGATATGTATGTATGTCGGATTTGTCATAATAAATGTGCTGATTTCAGACAGTTTAATGGAATTTCTTCCTAACATTTTAAAACTACTCTCTATAATTTAGATATATATTCAGTATTATATATCGTAAGTCAAACTACTGGATGTATCAGAATGTACTTTGTAATATTTTATGAACAGAATTTATAGTATTTATTTTGATGTGCGATATAGATGTTCATGATGTCTGATAACATGCTGAATACCTTGAGATGCCTGTATGAAAATCATGTGGAAATCTAGCGAGTGCTGGAAGTAAATATACCCTATAGTAAGACCATATAGTTGCTATTAGTTCTTGCCTTAATATTGTTGTAAAATAAAACTAAATTTTAAGTATAAACGTATCCATTTATATTTATCACATTAATAAATAAAATCTTAATAGCGATTCCAACTAATAAATAATGTTAATGTCTGAAAATTTAAGCTCCCTTTAAGTTCTTAAATCAACACCAAATCTAAGAGCTCACATCTATGTTTCAAAAAGACATGTAAGACATTTGAAATGCTTTTGTTTGCCTTTGAAATGTATAAAACGTGTGACAAAATTTCAAAAGAGGCACCTGATTTTGATATTATTACGCAAAATGTAATAAAATTAACCTTCGATGGGAGGTCAGACAAAATTGCTGGCATTCTGCTGCCTAATAATCAATTGGAGGAAACATTTTAAAAATCATACACAAAATAAAACTATCTGTATCTCAATTCAGCAAAAGTATCTGGCACATTGAACTCTGTTTAATGAGAAGAAAAAATGCAACAGTTTGCCTTTATGTAGTTTGTTTATACGAATTGTTTTGCCTGCCTGGCAAAATGTTTTGTTTATCGAGTCTGAAGTTTGTTTTCCTTTCTACAGTCCAAAGGCATTACAGTGATTTTTTGGTTTTCAGGGCAAAACCTAAGGTATCTGAGGGTTGTACTTCCCCGTGCTATGCTCATAACAACCTCTCTGACATTTTTTAAACACTCATTAGTCTCAAGTGGGTCACCTTTGGCTTATCAGGGCACATATTAAAATCGAATATAGCTGATTAACTCTATATAGTCATATAAGTCGTGTATAAATAACTACCCATACGATTGTGAAATATATTTCTAATACCCTGTAGGGGTATATTAAGTTTGTTAAAAGTATGTAACAGCAAGAAGGAAGCTTGGCCAAAGCCATAAAGCATATATATTCCTGATTAGCAGCAATAGATGAGTCGTTATAGCCATGTCCGTCTGCCTGTCGGTCTGTCAGTCCGTCGTTCCGTCCGTTTGAATGAAAGGATCTCAGAGATGGTAAGAGCTAGAAGCTTGAACTTGGTCTCCCAGCACTGCTAATATTTTCAGGCAGACCATGTTTATCTTTTTTTTTGCTTGCCACGCCCTCTTCGCCCACAAATCAAGAAAAGCTCATAACAAAAGAAGTTTTGTAGTCAGAAACTTGTAATTTGGCTCATATGTTGAGTATCTTGGTATCGATGTATCCACAAAATTTCATCACGATGCCACGCCTCCTTCGTCCACAAATTGAAAAAACGAATGAGCAGGTCTCTGTAGTGCTACAGGGTATATTACAATCTGGATTCCAATTGACCGGCTTGTTTTGCAATCAATTTTTTTGTAGAATGACAAAATTTTCCATTATAACCCTCTGATAATCAGAAAAATGTTAATTAAAAATACAAATATAATTGATAATTGTTTTCATATTCAATTCTAGCAAAATATGTCTATCCTTGTTCTTAATCATTTAGAAATTGGGTCCTGTATATGCTAATCTGCGCAGTATTGTGTGCAGTTAAGGGTTAACCGGTCTTATCAATAGACCGAGTTCAAAGCCAATCTATTATAAATTATTGTAAACTGTTATAATGCATTTTTGTGACGTCAATAGAACAGCCATTATGTCTGTGATTGACAGTAAAATTATAGATATAGTTGTAGGTGTTGGAATTTATAGCCCACTATAATAACACGTGGTTGTAAATAAAAACAAATTGATGGTTAATAATAAATATATATAGCTTGTTATTATTACTTTCTTTGTAAGATAGTATATTGTAGTATGTTGTTTGTCAACAGAAATCACTAGAAACGGAACCGTTTGATTGTTTCCAATTCCATAAAACGAACATATTAAATAATTAATTTGGATCTCATAGTACGAGTTTCTTGAAAATACTTTATTTCTTTCTTCTAGTCAAAAAACGTTGTTAAAGTAAACTGTTACGATAGTGTGACTGATAAATGCACTTTACACTTACCATGCCCACTCACAAAGTTAATGAAAATATAAATCACACAAAAATGCATTTGCTTTTGCCATAAGACAAGTTCCGTTAGTTTAAGTTTTCTGCATGTTTGCACGCCCACAACATACTGAACCAACGCCACCTGGCGGCAGGGAGCGAATTGCATGGGCGTTGCTTTATTTTCAGTTTGGCATTTTTTTTCAGCGCGTCGTCTGCATTATGTGGGCTCCTGGTCTCATTAGCGTGTCTAAACGCTAGCTAATCAAGTTTTTCAGCTTAATCATAGAAATGTTGAGTGCGGTCTTTTTGGGGATCTTAATGTAGAGGCAAACTTGTTGTTGCTAGCCGGGAGAGAGAGACTTCATAGTCGCTCATTGGTTATTCCTCGTCTCTTTCGTCTTTTAATGTTAAGTTCAATGACTAAATTTAAACGTAATTTCTTGTGGTTGCCGTTCGTACTTTGTTTTTTTTTATTGTGATTATTTTTTTGACTATGTTTAATCAGTCGTTGCGGAACGTGTTATCAGCATTATGTATATGTTGCCCTAGTTTTTTTTATAATGACCAAGCTTTTCAAATTGAAAGATGTAGAGGCATTCAATTAAATTAAATATTAAACAAAATAGTATATTAAGAACATCCTGATTCCTTTTTGGGTTAATCTCTTTAATAATAATGGCTATTTTAAATTTAATATTCTACTTTTCATTCTCTACACATTTTTCTTCTATTGTGTTCTTCAGTCATTGTCATTTTATCTGTTTTCACTTGTTTGTTCTCTTTTATGTGTTTTAATTTTATTGTTGGTTTTTTGAACATCTTTGATTATACCTTTATAAGTATGTAGATGCCAACGTCATTTGATTTCAGATGCACAACATTTAAAAGCGCATTAATTTGTATATATTTATTATTAATATATTTATGAATTCAAATCGGAATTGGTCAGATCTGTAAGCTGTGGGGGGATTCCAATCAGGTATGTATTGATTATGGAAGATAAAGGTTCACACCTCATCTGGGGCTAATGAAACTTAGCATGCAGTCTAATGAATTAGTTTTTAATGCAATACATTTCATTTAAAGTCAACATTATTTCACAAAAGTAAAAAAAAAAGAGAAAAGAGCATTGATGGGGATCTCTTATCGCATTATAGGCATTTTTTGCTCCATTTTTGTGTGATCTGATTTATGGCACATTATAATGTCCAGATTTGGCCGGCATATATTTGCCTAATGAGTGACAGATAGCCGATGCCTAGACCTTGACTCGCTAACGGGCCTACGAGCCTAGAGGATCTGGGGGAGGTTTGGGACATGGAAATGACATGCAGCAAAAATGTTGCACGATCTTCGCACCTGGAATATGATCGATTGATTAGGCAACAATATAATTCTGTTTTTAGATTGTTTCAGTTTATGCGCTTTGCAAAATCGGATTAATGGGGTCAATTACTATTTGCATATACTATATTGACTATATTTTTAGATTTCCTCGTCGCATTTTAAATGGTTTATATAATGGGGAACATTTCAGTCGGCGCATACATACCTGTTATTGGAAACCCGCCCACCTAATCTAACTAAATCGAGTTCTAATCAGTTGTTTATAGTTTGCCCGAGAAATCCCCAAGCTTTCAGGCCTGGCATCCCAAGCAGGCGTCGCGCATCTTGGCATTCTAAATTAATCAGCAAAAAATCGAGTAAATAACGCACACGTTGTAGTTAATTTTTATTTTTTTTTTCGATTCGTATTTCGATTATCAATTGGTTTAACGATTTTTTTCGAATTTAGATTTGTGGCATAGCCCTGGTGCGATTAATTAACATTTGTTTTGAGCGTGTACACAGAGCCAAAGGCTTGAACTGAACCCTAGAACCGAGATGAGATAATTGAGCATTGCACATGCAATCTGAGTGTCACTTTGCAGTTTCCATTTTCCGCCCACTGCTGCTAGACATGGTATGTCTTACATATAGACAAGGTTTATGAGTTTGTTGTGTTGTGTCGTTGGCCAAACTACCTTCAATTCGAACTAGATTAAGCCTATCAATCAGACTGGGATTATCGGGAACGTTGTGATGAGCATAAAACTGCATGTACAAGCAAAAAGGTGTTGACAAAGCACTAAGAGGTGAAAGATGTGGGTGTGTGTGTTGTTTTTTAGAAGGCGTTGATCGTAGATTATTATTGATAGGCAGCTGGCAAAGTTGAATAGTTTATTTTTGTACAGCTGTAAAATAGATTAGCAAGTTCAATGTTTGCAAAATTGTATATTACACAATAGCTAAATTGAATGAATTTAAATATGCACTGAAATAATATTAAATTATTAAATCAATGCTATAGTTTTTAAAATATTTACTTAACCGCCAAAGACCTTATCGATATATCGACAAGCCACAGAATTCCCTGCTGGTATCGAGTAGGCATGCGCTAATAGAGACAATTGAGTTAATCGATAAATTTCTCCAACTGTGGTGGAGGTCGATAGTTCGTATCATTTCTAAATACGCAGTAGTAGAGGTGGAGAACTATCGATAGTGGGCACCATCGATATTCGACGATAGTTAATTTTGAACCATCGATAGTGTCGATAGTGCCATCGATAGTCGTCGATACTATCGCCCGAAATTACAAAAAAAATTTTTGGGGTATAGCAGAAAATATTTGTTTATTTTAACCAAAAGTTTTGGTTTAGGAACAAAAGAGTATTAATATTTTCCTCCTTCAAACGGGTTCGCCTCTCTGAAACAATTTGGCCGCCTTGCTGAATGCTCTTTCCGATTCAACGGACGTAGCGGGAATGCAAAGATATTTGCAAAAGAGACTTTTTATTGACGGAAAGTCACTTTGATTCACCTGAAATAAAAGCAATATATTTAATTATATAGAACCTATAATTCGTTTTTTAGACAATTGCATCGACGCGTACGTTAGTTTTTTTGTTTGCCGATTGCTCACCTAAAAAATCGAACAATGTGTCCTGGGAGATAGTTTCCGTAACGACGGGCAGATCAATTGCGGATTCTTTGACTGCGAAATTTGCCAATTCATTTTCAAATAATGTGGATGCTTGTTCAGCGTTAGAACTAGCACTAGGTGTGGGAGATACTTGACGTTTACCTAAAATTCAACACATTATCGATCGAAATACTTATGTATAATACATGAAACATACCGTTTCTTAAAAAGCGATCCATATTGATTTTATTATTGGTTTTATTATTGTTTTTCCACAGAACTAACGCGAGCAAATTTTTATTGCGAAGTGAGACGCCAACAGAACAGAGCGCGAACAAATTTTTTTAGCGAAGTGAGACGCCAACTATCGATGGCACTATCGATAGTGTTTGGGCCACTATCGAACATGTCTGCTGCTATCGATTGTGGCTCGATAGTGCCCAACCATCGATAGTGTCGATAGTGCCATCGATAGTTCTCCACCTCTACGCAGTAGTACAAAAATCAAAACAATTAAAACAATTGCACAAGGATGGTATGTAACCTCTCGCTGCATATTTATTGTTTAAACATTTAGAGTAAGTGCTGGTAGTTAAGTGTTTGATTGGCATTTCATACATTTCTGGAATTAGTTAGTAGGAGGGGGAAATATCTGTTTTGCCATATTCGATGGCCTGCCAATCTGATTAATAATACCTGTGATCCATGCCTGCACCCGACATTGCCGCCGCCGTCTCGGGGAATGTGAGCATGGCTCCGGCCATTGCCGGATCCTGTGAGCGTTTGCCTCCCCAGGAATGGAAGCGTTGCTTTTTGCCAAGTACAACCGAATTTCGCTTATCGTCGCGCTGCAACTTGAAGCGACAACGCTCGATGACCGCATCCCGTATAATGGCCGCAAACTCGACGTCATTGAACTGTGCCATTAGCAGCTTGAAGAAGGCCCAAATCTCACCGCGCTGGGAAGTCGGCGGCGGTGCGTATTGATGGAATAGCCAGACATCGGATGAGCCATCCTCTGGAGTCACTGGACGTGCATTGTACGCATCACAAACATCCTCGAAGCTGAGTATGGCCTGGAGAATGAACTTGCGATACTTGGCTAACTGCAGCTGACAGGTGTTTAACTCCACATCAGTGGCCGTGTGCGTGGGCAGGGCATACAACTGCCTACAGATGCCCAACAGCAACAGCAGACGACAAATTTGCAGCATTATTAGAGTTTGAAGTCGACGGCCTGGTGGATATTCCTCTTGGAGAACGGCACAGGAAACGCGTGCACTCGTAGATTAGCAATGAGCAACTGTGCAGACAACTGGCACATCCAATGGCCTTATATACGCGCCAGCGACAAGGCTGTCCACACCACCCACTTTTGACGACTGTCAACTTTGAAGTTCATAAAATAATTATAAAACGTTGTCGTTTACATTTCTAAACCGTTACACACGGCTAAAGAGCGAGTCCTAATAAGCAACGCCTTTTTGGATCTCCGTTGGAGGTGGAGATGACGGGAGAGTTCTGCAACAAGTGTCATAAATTTACGGCGGACTTTTAAGCTGCTAACTGCTGGTCGTTTGTATCTTTTTGCTCCCCCGTTGAAAATTTATTAATCCTGCCCATAGATAAACGTGACGTGCACTTGAAACTGAAAATGGAAACAACAAGAGTTTGCCTCTATATATGTAGCTATATGTACTATGTTACAAGCTGTTCATTAGCTTGTGGCTCTTGACAGAACGCCCATTGCCCCCCATCCATTCCCATACCCATTACCAATTGTGCACCCCTTTTTGACTCCCTTGTCAGTTGAGTTGTATGTACAAATTGCTCGCTGATTAGCAGGCAAGCGTATGAAATTAATCATATGCAAATATAGTACACTTTACGCTTTTCTTTCGCCAGAACTTCTGGTTTAGCTCACTTGTTGCGAACCCCAGCTCTTTAATTTACTAGGAACGTGACGAATGCGCTGACTGCGTGTAGGCGTTCCAAATGTCACTCATATCTTTCCCTTGTCTGCAATACAACTGTCTCATATCTGTAAGATACTTTTCTGTATGTTATTCTATTTGCAGAAATTTCGCTTCTGTGGCGATGGCGATTGTCCTGATTGGGTTTTAGCTGAAATCATATCTACACTCTCCAATCTAAGTATCGACGATTTGGAACAATTGGCTCAGCTCGTTGCCAAGCGCATCAATGGCGATCAGTTTGAAGTGAGTGAATTTAAATGAATGATTGACAACTTGATTAACTCCGCTTTCATTTACAGGAATCTGCCATCCGATCACTTACATCAACAGTTACAGATGATGGAAAAACGGCCGTTGCCTGCGTTCATTATATGCTCACAAATGCGGCACGTTACAGCTGCACCGAGGCGACCTTTCTCGTGGAGATACAACAGCTTGGTCTGCCCAAGGATCATGCGGCAGCCATGTGTCGTGTACTGCAGTCGCATGCCGCAGCCATACGACAGAAACTAATAGATAAGGCATTTAGCAGTAGGTCACGACATACATATATCAATCTATTATCCATTGGAATATTCATTTCGTTTCCACTTTCAGTTAATGAACTACAGAGCGTACGCAATGTTACCTCGCTGGGCGAAACGCCCCCAAATTGTGCCACCTTGGAACTAAAAATCTCGCAAGAATTAGTTGATGGACTACCGAAAGATACCACGCATACTGTTAATATTGAATGTGCTCAGTTGGGAGCTCTGCTCGATGAAATGAAATTGGCCCGTGATATAATGATTAAATATGAGAATAAAGAAAGTGCAGGATGTTCTAAATAGTGAATATCAAATCGTATTATTATAAACCCGTATTATAGTTATTTTGGGAAAATTGTAAAATTCTGTTTTCTTAGCTTAGACAAATAGCTGAAACTAATTTCGAAAATCATTTGAAATACTTCGAAAATACCTATAAGATATGTTAAATAATTAAAACCAAAATATTGAACGTTTTCTATTACAATTATATTTAAGTTTTACCGCTTCCATTGAAACTTTCTTATTAACCAGGACGTGTGTGTTGAATTGTGTACACATTTGGCTATAGGAATTCCGAAATGCCGTTTCACGAGAAAATTGAATTTAAAGTGAGTAATAAATGAAATCGTACGCACAAGGACGTTTCTCGATAAGATTCTACTTTAAAAACAAAACCATAGGTGGAGTGAACAGGCAAAAGGTGGCGCCACCATTTGGTACATACCGGCTCCCAGAAATAGACAGATTTCGCATTATGACGTCACACGAAATAGTGAATACATTTTGACATTTTTTTAAAAAGAATAATTCCATTTGAATTCATGGAAACATCATACATTTATTAATTAATTAATTATCTTCATTATTAAATAACATTCAAATAATCTTATTCTTATTGCATATAATAAAAATTCTATATATAATTTAAACTGCGCGCCTTGATTGCTTAAAACACTAGTATCGATGGTATCTGCCGGTTTGTGTCTCTGCTAGCGTTGCCAACCATTTGCACATTGATGTTAGCTAACATTGGCAGTTACTGTTAACTGACAGTGTCAGTTACTGTTAATGTGCCTTTTCTGGCAATGCAAAAACTCAGACGAGGGAATTCCAAATTCTAAATGTTTAGAAAAATTTATATAAATTAAAATATATATACGTTAGTGTGTGAGCTAAATTCTATCAGATAAAGTTAATCTAATAATATTCATATGAGCTCGCTCTCTCTGTCCACATAAATTACATTCATAAATGTCACCAAAAATCAACCACAGATTTAACCCTTTTCTGACCCAAAATGCTGGCTCCCACCCCCCCCCTTAACAAATTCAGCATGAACTGTATCAAATTTAATCAACTGGCGTGCAACCTGCGCAAGGACTTTTAACTACCTTTGCCCAATTATTAATTATTACGTAACGTGCAGCGTAAATAAAGCGAAATTTGTTAATAAAAGATGGGTAAAAAGTTAACCCTTTTATACTCAGTTCTTCGACTTTATACTCTGCAGACTCATTCCAATTTTGTTCTCATTGCTCTCTTTACCTTATCATCCGCTTGGGCACGGCAATTACCGGCGCATCCTTTTCGTCCTCGGCTGCGTGTGCCGGCCAGGTTATTAAAAATTATCTGCAGCAGCAAAATAGCAGAAAAAAAGAATATATATAAAAAGAAATTTCAATTAAAAAACGCAAAAAAGAATAAATTAATTTTGCTACAATTTCTAATTATGAGCAGCTGCGCAGCGTTAAATGTCAGGCCAAAAGTCGCGTTAGCTGTTTCTTTCCAATTCTTTTTGTTTTTTTTTAACAAATTTGGCTGTATTATTTTTTTCAATTAAACTTGACCATGTCAAAAAGTCGCAAAGTTCTCAAGCCTATACCCTATGTATATAAAAATAATGCAAGCGGGGTAGAATAATTTGTGTAATAAAGTGTTTAAGCTGTCTATATTAAAATTATATAATACATAATACGAAATTAAAGTATTATAATGTATAGTTTTCAGTCTTTTCTCTCTTTATTATATTATTATATAATATTATTATTTAATTATACAATGAGGCACAACCTTTCCGTTCAAATGATATATTCGAAAAGTGCTCTTGAAGCTCGTTGTATCGATATTGTCTATATCGATACAACTCGCTCATTCATATATCGATACATACATTACTTAATACTATCGATAATCTTAGTTTAATACTATGATAATTATTGCGATCTTTACAATAAAGTGAATACTGTATACTTTACACTACTTTACACTGTTTTATGTTAAAATAATACTATATATAACTATATTACATTTAAACTTACTATATTCAAATTTTCAACTTACTCATAAATTTCAAATATTTGTTTAACCTTCGTCTTAATATTTTTAAATGTGTAATAAATACAGAAACTTTTTGTCCAGCATTTTAATGTATTTTTGTTTGTTTCCTTTAAAATTCTGTTCAACAGAATTTGTTGTAAGTTTGCACTTTACACTTGCTTACAGCGTATCTCATAGTCAACGCGATTATTATTATTTCTCTTTTTTTTCATTCAACTTTTGATTGCTGCGCTGCGCTTATTTCTTGAGCTCAATTTTTTTTTTGTGGCCACATGTTGCTGACACTTGCAGCTGTCGTTGGCTGCCTCCTTCCCCCGTCCCGTTTCTCTCTTGTCCAACTCCTCTCTCACTTCATTCTGCACTTGAAGTTTGATTTATGATAGCCTATGCCCCATTTGTCCCACCCCTCTCAGCATTGTCACCTGTGCACGCCTTAATTAAATTTCTCCTCGAGATTCCAATGAACTGCAGCAATTGATTTCCCTTTGTGTCCACAGAGCAAATACTAGCACACTGAGAGAGAGAGGTAAATAAGTGTACCAATTACTCAGACAACTATTTGGCCAACATTTAATTTTAGTTGCTGCTATTTTCCCAAAATGATATCTAAACATTTGCCGGGACAAGAAGAGCGCCAAATTGTGTCAAGGGGGAACTCAATGCGTGTAAACAAGGCGGCGGCAATGTCAACAAAATGGGCGGCAATGTCACGTAATACGTGTTTTGGGTGGGAGGGTATTACCAGGCGTGTAACGGCAACCAAAACTTGTTTGATGCCTGCCAAAAAGCGATTGTTGTCATGGGTGGTTCAAGAAGTTTCGTTAGAATATGTTTATATATAAATGAGTAACAGTTTAAAGACAGACAAACGATAAATTCAAAGGAGGAGAAACTGCGTTAAGAATATTGCTCTAACAATAATTTAAAATCAATGCTAAATGATATTATTTTGCATAGAAAATAAGTTATTTGGTTTGTACGTACAAATATATTAAATAAAATTTATTATTTTAAAATTCTATCATGCTAGCTTTAGTTATGGGATTAATTATTAATCTGTTTATTTTTCTATATCATTTATTTAAGTTTCGGCAGTAAAATATTAGCTTTCAGTATTTATCATAATTTTATCACATTTTTCTCTAACAACCCTCGTTGTCTACACAGAACTAACTACGTCATATCCTCCTTCCAAGCGGCTTTTGTAATCTGCTGCGCTGGCAACGCCTAAACATGTGTACCGTTTGTTTGTGTGTCCTCGATCTGGCAATGCTGTCACATTACGCGCCTGTTACCATATCTTTACAACTGTATCTACAGATCGTCCTCCACGCACTTACTACAATGTATATGACAAAGCACAAAACTTAAAAACCGTATGCATGTGATTTGAGGGCAACATGATGCCACCCACCACCACCCGTCGCGACGGGAGGGAGTGGAAGGGGGATGGCATATAGCACAAGTGCCAGCCTTTTTTTTGAGTCGGCAACTGAATGAGTTGGTTTGGTCTGGACTGGGTGTTTGTCTGGTGGTGGTGGGCCTGTCGTTTAGCTGCTAGTACTTCCGTTCCGGTTTTTAGTTTAGCGCTCGATGCCAACCCCTGTGGGTGGGCCACTTTAGCCACCCTTCAGGGTTTCCGTTTTGGGGTCTATCGTGTTCAAATGCTGAAAACGCTTTTTGACTTTTTCAATTTGACTTTTGTACATTTGTGTAGCCGAGGTACGAGTCGAATTCCCCCTTATGTGTAACAATGATATAAACGTTTCGCTAAATGCCTACGTATTTGGCATGAAGTAACAGGGAACGGGATCAGGGTATTATTATTTAATTTAATGAGGTTTCAAGGAAAGTAGATGCAGGATATAGAAATTTCCATATCTGACTTTATTAATACTACAATTAATTCTCTACAACTTGACTTTATTCATTATCCTTACAATCTAAACTCTGTGTTTCAATCGACTAATAAACCGAGAAACTAGTTTTCTGTTACTGTGGCATCACCAAAATAAGCGTATCGATACATATCGATTACTTCACTGTCTTCACGGACTTGCTGCTTGCCCATCATTTATCTATCATCGCTATTTCACCGAAGCTTCGAGCAGTTTGAATTGATAAAACGATTGTTAACACTTAAATAAAGTATACACTAAGAGTTTACTTATATTAGATTTTAAAACCACAACTTTTCAACATATGATTTTATAAATAAGACAATAGTATTAATCTACAGCTTTATTTTTCTGTGAAAAGCATATTTCAAATCGTTCAAATCGATCATAATATCGACAGTCGATAATTAATTATCTATTGGCCTACTATCTTTAATACTCCATATTTAACCTCTGTATAATCAGCGTAAGTGACAATTGAGTAATACTTTGTTATAATAACACATTAATTAACTTATACCCATAATATGTAATTTTAGAATGTGTTAATTTCGGTCGAGGAATGATTGAGTTACGAGAGTGTTTCTGTCAAATCCGGAAGAAACAAGTCATCATACGAGTTCCGATCGAATGTGTCCTTAATCATGCCCAGAAAGACACCGGCAAATGTATCCAATATTGTCGCTTCCCATTCATTCCAAACCTCAACCCAGTTTTCATTAAATATACGATTAACCATGATTGTTAGATCAGTGTTTTCCGGAAAAAGTTCTTCCATCCACAGAATCCAGCTATTTACATGGGATATGATATATTGTTAGCACAGTTTCGTCACAAATAAATTAAAATAAGTTTAAATCACTCACCGATCTATTTTGACTGTCGGCACCAGATCATAGATATTCAGATAACGTTTATTATTACGAAATTCAATTGTTACTTTTAGTTTTAACGTGAATTGCAAATTCTGAAATTCTGACGTGGATTCGCCCGTTAAATTCATTGTAATATACGAGATATGTCCCATCGCATCGAACAGACCCTTGTGAACCAAACTCGGTATACGGCCCGAGATCGTAAGCTGGTTGATTGTGGGATCTTTATCGAAGCCCTCAACATTCGTTATTGTTGTATTCTCAAATCCATAATTCACTTGATTAGTTAAATTCACGCGTACCCAAACGTTTACAGCATTTTCTCTTTCTAACAGTCGCATATCGCCTATATCGACCACATCAATGGGTTTCAGTCCGATTTCAGGTATTCCTTTCGGATAATTCTTTATAACATAATTCATTGAATCAGTTATACATTTCTCAGCTCCAAAATGACATTTTTGGATTTCTTGCGCTGTAAATGTTATTGAATTGATTAAGTATATTTAATAACACTTCAATTCGAATTTATCGACTTACGTAGAGCTTTACAGAGAGTTAACATTAGAAGGAGTAAATGATAAGTGTAAGTGCTAGGAATCATCTTTGTTTGAACTATGCAAGTCTTTATTTTTTTTTAGTTGCAGCTCCGCACGTGTGTTTAACGTTTAGTTGTTCCGCTTAGAATAAGTTAACGACTTGCAAACGTCTATGAAAATCATCATAAATCTAAAACAAGTTGAACAGCTTTAATACTCAACTTACAGTGATTGCTCGCATTTAAGAGTACAATCGTTTTGAAAACTCAAATTCATTCTCAACACTATAAAAATTCGAGCAATAAAATGAAAGCTTTTTAATTGTTATATCCAACTTTAAAAAATCGTGTTTGTAATTTTATTTTTATACGGTGATTACTGTATTTTATTTGGTAGTTTATTTTGAATACGCGTATAAGAGAGAAAAAAAAAGAGTGCAGTTATATAAAACTTGTTTTGCTGCATTTATTAGGTTCACTTAATAAGCATAAATACATTAAACTTATTTTAGGAATATTCATAAAGGAGATAGGGGATTTTATAGCGGCAAATAATCAGCTAAATAAATTGTAAAAATTATTATAATTATTATAATTAAATGTAGTATTTCATATCTTTGTGACATACTTATTAAAATATTCCAAGAGATGTGTGTTAAATTTTAAGTATAGCTTTTAAATTAACACTATATTTACAACTTCAAGTTAAACTATATTTTGTTGACTCTAAATTACAATAGATGTTGCCGGTCTTATTTAACTATATTTAAAAATTTGCTTAATTATGTTGTGATATAATTCAAATAAAATATACAAAATTCACATTTGTTATACTCTTACATTTATTCTTCTTTTTCCGATATACAACAATTATTAAACTTATACATATCTATTGTCGGATTATTTAACTTTTATTAAAAATAGGCTACAGATATGTCATTGTAGGAATTTCAATCGAATGCATCTTTAATCATGTCTAGACATAGTGGAAAGTGCCAGAGTTAAGAGCGTAGTTACATAAAACTCGTATTACTGCATATATTAGTTGCAATAATAAGTAAAATAACTTAACAATAATTTGTAAATGTTATATCCGGAATGTTGACAATTCTATAATAGCAAGAAGCTTAACTAAAATTGTTGCATAAGACATAATAAATTTATAACTGAAATAGACAATATTTATATAATTTCTATTCTATTCATTTGTTTTTAAATGGAAATTATTTAAGTAATATCTCAAAGATATTCAACTCGTTATATCAACTTATAAATGGTTGTATTTTTTGTAATTTTCTAGTATATAAATATTTAAATTGATAAAATGAATTCTTAAAACAAATGTCTTACTTCTAGAATTAAAATTATTATATGACACACGGTAGCTATATCTGATTTTTGTTGTCTCCCATATTAAAATTTGACTTGATGTTTTCTGTCAACAGATGGCAGAAAATTTCTAAGCTGGTGCTTCTCGATCTACTATGATCGAGGGATGCTCGAGTAGTCAGAGTGTTATTTAAGGATCAGGCAGAAACATGTCATCATACGAATTCCTATCGAATGTGTCTTTAATCATGCCCAAAAATACACCACTAAATATATTCAATATTTGCACTTCCCATTCATTCCAAACTTCTAGCCAGCGTTCATTGAATATACGATTTATTAATATTGTTAGATCGGTGTTCTCCATAAAGAGATCTTCCATCCATAAAATCCAGCTACATATATACAAAAATGCAGACTAATTAAATTGAACATTGTTAGTTACTTGTCAATCAGTACTCACCGATCTATTTTCACAATTGGCACCAGCTCGTATATCTTAAGATAACGTTTATTATTTCGATATTCAATTGTGGCTTTCAGTTTTAAGCTGAATCGCATATTCTGAAATTCCGATGTCGATTCACCTGTTAAATTCACTGTAATAAAATACAAACGTCCGATCGCAGCGAACAGACCCTTGTGAACTAAACTGGGTATATGTCCAGAGATCGTTAGATGTTTAATTGTGGGATCTTTTTCGAAACCCTCAACTTTTGTTATTGTTGTATTTTCAAATCCATAATTCACTTGTTTTGTTAAATTTATAGCCATCCAAATGGCTGCAGTTTTATCATTTTGTAAAAGTTCCATATCATCTATATCGACCACATCAATAGGTTTGAGTCCGATTTCAGGTATTCCTTTCGGATAATGTTTTATGACGTAATTCATTGAATCAATTATGCATTTCTCAGCTCCAAAGTGACATTTCTTGATATCTTTTGCTGTAAATATAATTGCATTAGTGAGAATTCATTTAACTTGTGATAGAAATGTTCTACTTACGAAGAGCTTGGCAAAGAATCGCCATAATGAGAAGTAAATAATAAGTGTAAGTATTATAAATCATCTTTGTTTTATTTATTTTTACTTAGTTGCAGCTCCGCGGAAGTGTTTAACGTTTAGTAGTTACGTTTAAAATAAGTTAACCTGTTGCAATATACAACTGAAATAGTCATAAAGCTAAAACCAGTTGAATCACATTACAGTGATCGCCCGGTTATTGTAAAGCTTCTCTTGCAATGCTTATTTCGATGATCAAACTGATATTAATATTTTTAATGAAATAAAAATATATGTACTATGATTGTTATATAAAGTGTGAAGAGGTCAGTTAAGAGCTAAAGCTTTTACCGAATCATTACTGTATTCCACCGAGAGTGAGAGTGGGAGAGAGAACGAGCGTCGTTACATAAAACTAGTATTACGACATTTGTTAGTTGCATTCATTAAAGAAAATTACTAACCTACTTAATATATGTACAATCGACGCTCTGATACATATTATTGAAAGTAATATATCGATAAGCAGTATATCGATACTATAACACGTAATGCTAAAAAGTTATCGTGTTATACGTTTACAGATTAAGCTACTATATGTATGGTAATATATCGATAAGTAATATATCGATACTATAACATTTTTCTGTTAAAAAGTTAGCGTGTTCTACGTTTACATATTAAGATACAACTATATGTATGGTAATTACTTAGCCTCATATTCATTGCTTGAATCTAGTTCTTCAGTTAAACTTCGAAGTCGTAGCTAAATATTCAATATTCATATGAACTTGTTGTTTTGATTGCTGGCAGCACCTGAGCATAAAAAGTTATCGCTTCCATTCCCATTCCCATCTCAATCCCATTCCCATTTTCCGTTTTCGCTCGCTTATGCAGATTGACTGCTTCACATTAATCAACGCATAAATTTAACGCATTATTATTTATGTGCCTGCTCTCAGCGTTTGTTTCCCTTGTTGTTGTTCTTGTTATTGTTGTTGCGGATTTCATTTCGAAAATAGAAATTGTTTTACAAATGTCACGCCCCAACCTAGCCCGGCCCTAAGAAAATAAATGGCGCTAAAATGATTCAATTACGCGAGCCAAACAAAAAAAAAAACAGCAGGAGAAAAATGGAAACAGGTGGAAGCTCAGGCGACAAATTCTTGAAATGAAAAGGCGTGGCATGAGAATAATTTTTAGACGTGTTTATTGGCGGCGGCTGCAGCTGTGTTTTCACATCCCCCCACCCAGCGAAACGTGAAATGTAATAAGCGAAAATAAGATTTTAATTGCCACTTTATGGGTTGCGTTAAATGTCATTTTAATGCCATCCAAAAAAGGTGCTAAGGAACCAGGCAACACCTGTGGGAACTTAACCATATCTGGCTCATGTCCAGCAAATTGAACTATACTAATTGCTGTATGCTCATCCATTTGATTCTATTTGTGCGTGTATCGATGATAGCTTTTGGTCGGAGCGAGAAGGGTGGTCTGAAGTCTGAGGAAGAGAAGGGGTAGCTCAGTTCTGGCATTTGATGTTTGCTATTGCGCATTTGCTGGATTTCGCTTTGGTGCCCCAGCGAGGCTAATGCGTAATTTCAACTCATTCCAATATCATCCTGCTCATCCTTTCGGTTCACGCTCCACTGCACAGCCCGAGAGAGAGAGAGACAGAGAGAGAGAGATAGATATAGTGAGGGATAGAGTGAGATAATCTTTTAAGTGGGTTCGCCACGGTCTGTGAGTCCGTTTAGGGTTATTCCTGTTCTTTTTATTTTTTACCGGGGGTTTGCACTTTATTTAATGTTGGTTTTATTGTCAACGCAAGTAAATCAAAGTTGTCATTTATTTATGATTTCATTACTTAAATTGCAATTGTATGAGTACGTGCAATAAACAATTGTTTTTCTACGATTCATTTAAATTTCATAAAAGTTTAAAGCAGGCTATTGATTAAATGTCTAGCCTTGGAATAGCAATAAACTCTATAGAATGCAGCTAGCCTTGATTTTGTTTGTTTCCTACATTAGTTGTTACCAAAATTTGTTCCCTTGGAATTTTCAATTTTCGTTCTTATAAGTGATTTTACCAATATTTTTACTTAAAAACAAATATAAACCGTATTCTTTACCTCCTAGGCCTAGGTCCACTTTGGTTTTATAAGCTCAAAATATGACTTCTTCCTGGGACACATTCTTTGATCTTATGAATCTTTGGCTCTTCTTCTAACTGTTGCAAAATTTTTTGAACGAATTACCAAATAAAGTTCAACAAAATGTGGATGAAGCTCTGTCGCTTTGGATGTGGTCTGGCTGTGCCCAACAATTGTGGTGGACCACCCTGTTCACCATGTGGGCGATGCTCTGCTGGATGTTCGAGGCCCTGTACTACCTGCTGTGGGTGTTGCCCCGAAATTTGCTGCGGTCCTGCATGTGAATCTTCCCTGGATCCGGCTTGGTTCAGTTGGCTGGCACCGCGACTCTCTGGATCCTATTGTTGTGGCAGCCGTTGCTGTTTCTAAAGAATCATTTTCAATCTTCACCATTAACTAACAAGGCATAACTAGAAATAAAGCCAAGAGCATTCTTAAGATAAGTAAAAAGTATTGATTGTTTTATGCATATTTGTAGTAGAATACCTATTTAATATTTTAATAGTTTAATACTAATTAATTTTGTCTTAAAACTAATTATTTTATTAATTTTTATTAATTATTATATCAAATAATATAGATATTCACAGCAGAACACGCATTAGCTAAATTCAATTATTATTATAAGCTATGAACAGCATACCATCCTGTAACTATCTATTGATACTTGTAAATATCGCACATATCGATGAGGTGTTCATCTGATCTTGTTCATGTTCACTTGATCTTGTTCATGTACACTTGTCCGTCGCCTCAATCAAGCACGTATGCAATTGGAGACGCGCCATTTTGTCAATTTATTTAAAAGATTAACAAAACTGCCAATAGGGTATACAAAATAGTGTATCCTCGAAACAATAGACCTAAAAATGAGCTGCTCTATTATAGAATTTACAGAATATTGAATTGAGATTACTATTCTTAATATAAAATAAGCCTTGTCGTCATGCAATCAAAGCTTTGCTCCATTTTAATGACATTATTTGGCAAATAGCTGAGCGATATACCTGAAGCTAACCTAAAATCAATCGTAAAATAGTAATAAATATTTATTTACAACAATGATTGTTGTTGTTCTTGTTGCTGTTGCTGTTACTGCTGCTGTTGCTGTTGTAACACATGTAAAGATTATAAAAATGAATTTTTATTGTTGACCAAGACATAAGCGACCCAAAATCGTACACAATCGTCCCTGTCCCTGTCCCTGTCCCAATCCCAAATGCACTCAAATTTTAAAATCAAGAATTGACGATTATGCAAAAATCCACAACAATCACACACACAGAGAGTACACCTTTATGGCAGGGCGGATTTGTGGCAAGGGTGTCCATATGATTTCTTGCCATCTCTTGAGTATGACATTTGTTTTATGCCTACGCTCAGGCTGCGGTCCCATAAAAGCCTACATCTTGGGCACACATGAGAACTGCCAGGCGATAAAAGTTAAATATGCAAAGATGAAAATCTATAATTTTTTATGTGCTTTTCCTGCGACAACAGGCGGGATCAGAGCACGGTCATGTTGCCACATTATGTTGCCATTTTTATGTTGCACACTCGCGTGTTTCTTTTTTGTTTTTTTTTTTTTTGGTTGTGGACTAATTTGCCCCATCTTCGTCTGTTTTGCAATTTGTTGCGGTTTTTCGGCATTGCCGAAATTTGCGCAATTTTTACGATCCGAGATTTGCACGAATTATATACATTTTTTTATAGTTTTACAATATGTCGACTCAGTTTGGCCATCAAAGTTGCATTTGCTGTTGTTTTGTATTGAATTATGTTTGTGTTTTGCGCATTTTGTTGCGTTTTTCGACTAGGGTGAGTCGGTAGCATGTGGGGGATGTGAAAAGCGGAATTAAAGCTTGGAAATTAACTAATATAGTGAATTAAAATAGGAATATGTTAGCTTTTTGTAAGCTTATCTTCGCCAAGCAATTTTAGTGCAGTCTTCATATTAATTATTATTATTTGTTGACTAATCATTATTATTACTTAGATCAGTTGTCAGATCATGTACTTAAATATCGCTAGAGTCAGTTAAAATATCTATATCTATTCTGCTTTGAGTTTTAAGTTTGAAATCAGTCGATTTTGTTAGCTATAAATATTACTTATTTTTCGCTGGTACAATTTGTATTTAATACGTTTTATATCAATCAGCTTTAAGTCTAAAAGCAAGCAGCTTTTGTCAGCTATTTTGTTTACTGTTTGTTTCGCATCCTTTTATTTACTACTTTGAATTTCTATCTGATTTGCTAGGCATCCATCCCCTGTCAATAAATTTGTAATACCTCAGCTTATGGTCAACATTTTAAAATGCTTTGCCTTAGGCTCTAGCTGAAAAATTTCAACACGTGTTTGGGTTAACACCCTAAAGATATGACAACCCTCAACCCAACCCGCGCATTGTTTTGCCCACTTTTTTAATGTTTGTTGCCCGAAAACAAATCCCACGATTTGTAAGCGCTCTGTAACATGTTATCTCTAATGATTAGAATTTAAATTTTTGGCGCATAATTTACATGAACATTCAACGAGCAGCAAACCACGACATCCACATGAATGATGAGGCGTCGGCACGCGGCCAACCGCAGATACCCTGTCAATCCGCCCTCCATCTCCTTCTCCTGCTACTGCTACTGCTTATATGTTCCTCCTTCTCTCTGATTCATTTTTCCGGTTTGCCGCCTCTGTCAATCCGTGGGATGTGCCAACAGGCAACTATTAAACGCTTAATGGCAATTTCATTGTATTGCATGGCCCGGTATCAGTTATCCAATAGTAGTAGCCGGATCGAGTCATGGCCACATGTTTGTTGTGATTACATGTGAGTTGACACGCCGATATTCCGCTCACTCGCGGCGCCCCTTTTGCCGGGGCGTCAGAGCCACGTGACCTGGTCACGTGTCCTCAATTCGACCACAAACAAAATGCTACAAGTTCTTCCGCCTGCTTTGGTCTCTCGAAGAGTCTATTAAAACTGTTAAGCAGTTGGAAACATTTCAAATTAGCATGGCATACTTTTATTAATAAGTATATTCTATAAACTATAATATTTAATATTTTAAAAGTATAAAGTTCAAAGAAATAACGAAATTTGATTATATTTAATATAATAATATCAAATAAATATAAATAAATTAAATTTGTTTTTATATCTATTGAACAAATGTAGATTTTGTAATAAATAAAAATAGGCAAATGCTGAAAAAAAATTATAAAATCTTTATAGTGAAAAGAGTTTATTAGATGGAATAATTTAGATTCTGTTAGATCTAAAATGAATTAAATTAATTAGCAATTGAGTTGAGTTAAGCATTGAGTTGATTATAAGCATTTTTATTAATCATTATTAATACATTAGCTAAAATCAATTATTATTATAAGCTGTGAACAGCATACTATCCTGTAACTCTCTATCGATACTCGTAAATATCGCATATCGATGATGTGTTCATCTGATCTTGTTCATGTTCACTTGATCTTGTTCATGTACACTTCACTTGCTCGTCGCCTTAATAACGCACTGATATAATTCATTTAAAAGATAAGCAAATCGACATTTCTTTTCTGCAGTTATAACTTTACAGATTTAAACTTATAATAAATTCCTTTAATACGTTAAATATGTTAATAATTGTATCTCTGTAAGTGTATTTAGAAGTCGTCACTGAGCCTTTTCATGTTGGTTTGGTGCTTTTTAATGTAATCAAATTATGAAAATAATAAGAGGGCGTCAAGTAAGTCAAGTTGGCAAAATGTTGAGTGATTGTTTTCGCACTGCCCCCTGCGCAGTGATTCACTCAAAACAACCCCTTTGGGGGGCAAGGGATACCGAAATAAATTATATTTAAAAAGGCCTCGTCCTGCTAACCATACCAGTCCCTAGGCATAATACTCATCCCAGTGGGTGTTTCTATTTCAACACTTGAGACCCACTCTGTTGGCTCCAATTGGATTTACGTTTTGTGCTTAGAGAGGCCTTTAGTCATCAGGAGGGAGGGGGGGGGGTGGATTGGTAAGTTGTGGATTTCATGGTGTTCCTTGGGTTGGCTTTTCGGTTAGACTCTTCAGACCGCCCACGAGGCTTTGCTTATTACTTTTAAAAAACATTAAACTCTTGCAGCGTGTTTGTTTTTTGTCTTGTTCGGTGTCTCCCTTGTTAGTCCTGTTGTCAAAATGACACATCACGAACTTTTTTAATTTGTTTATGATAATTTACGTATTATGTAATGTTCTGTGACATGTCTGGTAGTCATTTATTATGGAGAAACAGATGAACATACATACATACAAGTGAAATGGCTGCAAATGTTGTGAAATGAGTTGGATTTGATATTCAACCATCTTTTCTGTGAATTGTAGATAATGGATTCTTTTATAATGAGAATATTGATGATGGATATATTTTTATTTATTGTCTATAACTTTGACTGTAGTTTTAATAAAAATCCTTCATTCAGGATATATTGTTTTAGGAAAATATAATACATTATGCTAGAGTCTATGCAGTTTATATCAATCACATTTTCAAACAGAGCCCACTACAGTGAAAAATCTCTTTATTTAAAGTTCAATTGCTTGGTATGTTTGTATGCTATTTGTTGGTAACAATGCGTTTTAATAAACTGATTAATAAATAAATTGAATGGTCGGGAGTGAATACAAGGGGATTACTTGCGTTTCCTCAGTGCAATCAATCTCAGTCTCACAGCGCTCAAATGTTGTGTGCAATATGCGCAGATTAATTAATTTATATTATCATATATACACATGCACAAGTAATGCTGTTGTTGTACTACAATTAATCAAATCAAATGCATAAGTTCCAGTAATCACATGCGTTCTATTTGTAACAACAACTGGATATCAAATCAGCGTCCAAAATGCGCTCAACTTGCATGTCAATTACAGCTGGCAATTCCCCTCAACGTTACCTCCCACTCTCTCTCCCTCCTTTCCACTAATCATTGCCAGTCCTTCTCGGTCTTTAGCTAATATTCAAAGTCAATCGGCAGAGCTCATGAACTTGTCGCACGAGGGTCGTTTGGTCGGTCGTCTAATATGAGATCTGGGTTTGGGTCTCTCGATTATTCATGCTACACACAAAATATATGCAAATCGAATGCGAATTGCGAGCGTCATAATCACAGAACTGAAATTGGCAATAGGACAACGACAGAAAGGGGCAAGGGGCAACAGCAGGCAACGGGATATCGATATCATTTTCATTTTGGCCAATTTCATGCTAAATATGACGCCATTTGCGTTTAATAGTTGATAAGCCTACAAGAAAAAAAACTCGCAGCGAGATGCAAATTCAATTTTGCCATTCTAAGTCGTAGCTGCAACGAATTGACATACACTAAGTTAGAGTATTATTGATTTGTCAAGATATATGTAACCCATTGGAAGTAATGGAATAATTTGTGTATATACATATTTATCATATTTATTTATCTAGTTCTTTTGCTGCAAATGTTTTCTCGTCTGTCTGTGTATCTGTTTTTATGCCAAAAAGTCCCTCAGTTATTAGCTTATTTGAATTTGTCAGAATGTCATATATAATTAAAATAATATGTAATTCGTTTCAACTTAAACTTGACTTACTCGCTTAGTTTTTTTATACAAATAACTTACCCCAAATTAAATGGTTAAAGAGACAATCTTATGTTAGCGAAATACTATATCTAACATATTATAAATGATCTATCTATGAATAGAGACTAGTTATCATGACAAAGTACAGCATTTATCAACTATATTATAATACATTAAGTTTGACTAAATTTGATAAAAGTGCGATTACTGCGAGGACTGTTTTCAGTTCTCGTATCGAATTGATAATTTAAGTCTTATTTATAAAACTAGTTTCTATAAAACAAGTGGTTAATTTCGAATAAATTGATAAGCAGTTATTTATGTAATAAAGAATTTAGTTGGAATTTTAATTAAGATCAGATAAGTGTATTATATAACAGCTCTAAGTTAGACACATTTATAGAACTTAAGATAGTTCCATGTATATACAAACAGTCATTACATACGATTATATTTATGCTTTTGCTATTCATAAGCGTCGATTAGTTTTCCATATCACTTGTATTCTCCTGTTCTAATCCTTTAACAAAAGAGTATTTAATATTCAGCATTTAATGTCCAAGTTTTTATCTTTATTGCATTTTGAATGGGTTGCTTGGCCCTTTGGCTGAACATCAGGCTTTTTTTTTAATTTTTCTAAAAAATGCATTGGCAGATCTGTGTGGAGATTTATGCACACGCAGCTGTGTGTTGTAATTTTTAGTATAGATTCTTTTTTATTGTTTTTTTTGTTTTTTTTTTTGCTTTTTTTTGTTCCCGCTTCTTGTGTATTTTGAAATTCTTTTTTCTAGTGGCCGCGATTTATTGTGCGCAATTTTTTTCTATCTTTGCGCTGGACGCGCACATTGAAAACGAATCACGTGAAATCTAAATAGCATCATAAATCAGACAACGACGGCAGGTTGCTTCGCTGCGGATTCGCTGGATACATTGCATTCTGGTATTCGGTCTCACCGTTTTGGCCAGACAATGATATATGTTGGCCCTCCCTCGCATTCCCTTTAACGAATGCGTTGCTCGACTCGCATGTGTATGAAAATGGCAAATCGCAAATCGCTAGACGGCCTTTGATTGCGCGAAACTTTTCTCCTGCTCCTTGTATGGATATGGATTTTGGGAAATAGGTAGCACCGGTCATTTGCTCAGCCTGTTCCCCAGGCATACACATATGTACATACATACATACATATATGTAAATGCAAATGTTCATCTGTGGCGGCGGCGGCCCATAAATATAGGTGTGGGAGTGGCTTTGCTGGGAAAGGCTATGAGTCGAGTAGTTTTGGTCTTGGAGACCATACAAAATGGCATTGCCTTGTACGCCTTTTGTTTATTTATTGACGCCGTGTAGCTTGCCAATTCTTATAACTTATGTGATAGTCTTTCACTTCGAATGCTTTTTTGGTTCTGTACGAGTATGATTTATGCCTGATGAAGCGATTGCCAAGAGTTTACTGAAATTCTTGGTTGCCGACCTTTTTTTTGTCCTTTCAAATAATGATATACAAATATGTAGTATCTGTAAGTATATTAAATCAGCAGTTACCTTTTAATTAGTAACTTTTCACCTTATACATGTCAGGCTAACTTCTTAAGATTTCGCTTATTGGTTATGTTCGCAGCAGAACTCGCATAAATTCAATTATTATTATAAGCTGTGAACAGCATACCATCCTGTAACTATCTATCGATACTCGTAAATATCGCATATCGTATGAGGTGTTCATCTGATCTTGTTCAAGTTCACTTGATCTTGTTCACTTCACTTGTCTGTCGCCTGAATAAAGCACATACACAATTGGAACCGCGACTTTTTGTCAATTAATAGTCCAAAAGAGGATAGAAAATAGAATCTCCTCGAAACACACTAAGTATACAGAATGGCTATGATTCAACTCAAAGCTAACTTTCTTTATCTCCATTATTTAGACTAAACTGGATTCTATAGAGTGTTCATAAAACTTTTGCCAAGCTAACAATTTTACTTAATTTTCAGTAATTGCAATTGCGGCAAATGATTTACACCAATACACCAACTGGCGCAGCAACTTGAGAGGGTCGGACATTAAATGAAATTGTTTTTATTAATATAACGAGTATTACTTGCAATTACTTAGTCACACCCGTATAGACCCAGATCCGTATAGTACTAGGCCAATTTAGCCAACACATAAGCAGATTAATTATGCGACTTTTGCTATTTGCCGCGCACACAGATTTCCCGGGATCCAGGGATCACATGTGGTCGTCATGTAGTTGGCATGAGTGGTAAGGGTGTTTTTTGGGCTCTCTAATTATACGATAAGCACAAATTGTTGACCCCCCACGAGATGTGGCACCCCATTTGCCCCGGACGGACTATCCGTGTAATGCTATTAATACATAAATCTGAATATTAATTTCGCCTTGCCTCGACGTCCCAAATTTGGATTATGAACTCTCTCATACGCCAGAATGTTATACCATTTATAAGGCTTTTGCCAACATTTTCCGTTTATTGTTTGTAATTAGAATTAGAAATTTTGTGTGTGCGTTGCGTTTTCCGTTTATTATTGTTAACACACACATGTGTGTGTGTGTGTGTGTGTCCATTGCCATTATTTGTAAAAGTTAAATGCCTTCCATTTGGTAAGCCGAAAACTAAACATACATAGTTTCTGATATGTTTCTATCTAAAATATTGGTTAATATTCTGTTTGACTTTGACTACTTTTGTGCCGTATGTGTGTCACATTAAAATGCTTTATGAAATGACGTAAATTAATTGAACAGATCTTGGCCACAGAGCAGCAGGCCATCAAACTAATTGTTATAGAGGCTTAGGTATAATTGTAATACTTTAGAAACCCGCATGTGACTGGATTCAATTATTAACTGCAAATATTGCCATGTAGTCAACCGTTTTAAATATAAATCTTTGAATCGATATATTTCTTTAGAAAGCTTAGTAATTTTCTAAACATTATGCTAAAATAGAGGTCATTATTTATCTAATAACTTATCTATTTATTTGCCTATTTACCTCGATTCAAGCACAAAGTTTTCTTTCCACAGCCGCAAAGAAACAAACAACCCAAACCTTTAGAGTTGTCCCTCTATATATATATTCCAACTAATTGCAATTAGAAACTGATTTACATAATTTGTTTACATTGCGGTGTCGTTTTGCTGAAAGCTGTGAGCCAACTTCTAAATTTATGGATGTGGGTAGATTTTTGGCATATTTTTCCAAAAGAAAACTTTAGACATTTGCGGTTTGCTTTGTGTATTTTGTGTTGAAAGATGCGCCAAAAACTAAAATGATTGAAAATTTATGGTCATATGGGGAAAATATATATTACAGTAGTTTAATTAGCTAATTGAAGGCATCTCAAGAAAGGTAAAATAAGAAGAGACTTTGGGTTGTAAATAAAAATAACGAAATGTTATTATCCAATATTAATTTCTTTATATGTCATTGATTGAATTAAAACATATCATGCATATTACAAGATTTGATTCGCTTATTAACTGCTTTATTTTATGATTAACATTGCATTTTAGGGAAACGTTTTCTTTAAATAAATAATGAATTTATAAATATGTATTTATGTTGTAAAATTTGCACTTCAAGTCAGTTGAAAATATATTTAAATATATACACTTTGATTTCTCACAAGTTAATCGAATTCTAAATGGATACAATGGAATCTCATATTAGTATAATATATTATGATGATTTATATGTATTATATTAATTTATATTTGTAAGAAAACTTATTTGCCATTGTCATTAATTGTGTGCTGACTACTATAACTCTATGACTACGTGTATTTTTGAATACGGACCTTGATTTATGTAATGTCGCTTTTCACTCAACTTATGCTCAAGTGTGTATATATCATTCAAGCATCTACTAAATAACGTAAAGCTTTGCACAATTCTAAGTAAGGCCATATATCAAGTGAGGCAGAGACGGAATGGGACGTATGTATGTACGTATCCCCATGCATTACCACAAGTTGCCCGTGGCCAAAGTCGCTGACAAAGCTTTTAGTGTCACTTGAAACAATTCTGTGAATTCCCCCCCATCCGACCTATCCTAGGAAAGGGACTTCCCATAGCTGCCCAAGTGATAATTGAATTAGAATATGGCTTACAAACACACACACACACACACAGACACACACATGAGCAGTACTTGGCTATAACTTTGTTGAAACAAAAAATACAACACATGTGCGACATCATTTGGAACGGTTAAGGGTTTGGGAGTGAAGTTCGGATTTGTGTTTGGGGTTGGGAGCCAAAGAAATATTATGCTTTTAACAATTTTAGCATTTTCTCCATTTACATACATCTTAATTATTTCTCAAGATGGTTTTTGTGTGGATTACAAGCACACACGCTGAGCGCGCGAGAGAGAGAGAGAGAGGTAGATCGGTAGACAGAGAAAGGTATAGACATGTGTGTGTGTGTTTGTCAGAGGGTTGTTAAATGTAACTGGTAGTATCCTTGGCGTCGTCGTCGTCATTTTTACATTTGCATTTCCAGCTAATTTGCTTAAATGTTTTTAGGTGCCCCGCATTTCGGTGCTTTACCTCTCTCCCTCTCTCTCTCTCTCTCTGTCTCTCCCTGTCTCTCTTCCTCCCCGAATGTTGCAATAATAATAACTTGCGACTTTGTCGTTCAACATATTTTTACGATTTCGTAGATTACGACAAGAGAGGATTTCGCTAATTACTTCTCCACACACACACACACACTCTGGTTTAATTAGCGTTAGCCCCATTAGCATTTCATCTTAATTTTCATATGTTACTTCAACTAACTAATAATAATTGCAATTTAAATGTTAATTCTAGTCTATTGTATAAATTGAATTTGAATTCCTCGACAATTCCTATGTCGAGTATACCGTTGAAAGTCCTGCGATCAAAAAAATGACAACACCATGATGAAAACAACCCCTAATTAGGTGCTCAGCCATACCCTTAATATGATCGGTTAATGATAGGGTAAAGAATGAGCCACAAAACTGATACATTAAAAGATAGGCAGTGGGACAAAAGAGAGCTCAGAGAGGAGAGGGGCGCAATGATCAACGCCCCGGGAATGTCTTTTTGTGTGTGTGTAAGTCCAAAAGTCAATTGGGAAAAATTAATTTAGCAAAAATCCTATTGTATTTTATAGTCAGCCGAGTGTTTTGCCACGTTTTTGATGAGGGACTGACAGAAGTGGCAGTGAAAAGTAATTTGTGCACTAATAACGTCACACAATAGAGACAATACACAGCGAGAAATGGTCCTATTACATTGTCAAATATATGGAATTTTAAATAAATTGAAGACTTTTGAATTCTAATAAAATGTATAGAATAAACTTTTAATTTATATTTGTAAATAAAGAGTTATTCTAGAACTTTATCTTAAACTATCAATAGAAAAACTGCATGTTTAAATTCAAGACTTACATTTTAAATTTAATTATTAATAGTAATAATTGAAATAAATCAGAGACTCTTATGATATATGTAATAAGAGACTAAAACCTTATAAACTATACAAAACAAATATATGAAAAATTATAATAATGAACAATATTTGATTAAAGAACTAATCATATTATGTTCTATTTGAATCTTAATAAATACTTTCACATTTTACTACTAATATTCCTGCTTTGGTAACTTACCCAACGATTTGGCTCAGTGTCTTTACACGCACAGCATTTCTACGCTTTCCCCTATAGCAACAACAATTGTTTATATCCTCACACTCATATACATAATCGCATTTACACTAATTGGGTGATGGTGATCAATCAAAAGAGAAAAATTATCTATGTGGTAGCAAGAAAATAGAGTGAAACTCTCAAATACTGTGTCGGGCAGATTGTCAAAGCAAAAAAAGTACGGGACGTAAACCTGAAATTGAACTCAATGAACCGATTTCCGGTTGTGTGTGTGTGTGCGTGCCGTACTGATCCTGATCCTGATTCTGATTCCGGTATCCTGACTACTGTGTACCTGAATCTGAGATCCAGATTGTGCATTTGGCAGTCGATCAACCCCTCGTAGGAACGGAAGCACAAGCGACGCAGCTGAGTTGACTTTTGGCACGACTTGAGTTGTTCCCCTCCCAGTTCCTCTGTGTGTCTGTGTGTTGTTACCGCTGCCATTATCCTTGCTAATTTTGCAGCTCAATGAATCCTTGGAATTGGGTTTTTTGCTTTCTATCTATCTATCATTTGGGTGATCTTTAATTGCGCAGCTTGGCAGCGTATTACATCCGATCAAAGGCGATGGAATTGAGTCTAAAGTGTGATAAATGGGTTTTTGAAAAGCGCCGAAAACAGACCGAGAATTGTTATTGCCAATTGATGGCAGTTCTGGTCATAGATCTTTTCTTATAATTAGTTATTCGTCTTGTTTGTTGATTATTTGTGTACTCTTTGATATGTTGATCTTTATCAGCGTTATACTTAAGCTATTCAATCACTTCTTCGATAAGAACAGCTGCAAAATCTACTGATAAATATGCAGATACATACGTCACTTCAATGCTAAATATTATAGAATTTAATAGAAATCCCTACGCAATTCAGTCAACCAGAAAACGCCATGCAGGCATATCAAATTGTGTGGAAAAAATGTATTGAAAAATATTTCGCATTTCCACCAAAAAAGAAAATCATAACATCTGCAATTAATCCGGTTGTCAGTTCACTGATCCCCGAAAGACATTTAAGGGCTAAACTGTCGCGTGAACACAAAATTGATTTTTATAGATATTTATAGATTAAAAATTTTCCACATAAGCAGCCGAAAACAAAAAAAATAGATAGAAATAGATGAACATTTGCAGCATAAATTTATTCGATTTGCTCCTCTTTATTCCTTTTTTTTTTCTATCGGATTGCAACCCTCATATGTGTGATAGATTATGAACTTGAAATGGTAACAGTAGCAAACATGAGAGAGAGATAAATAAATGGAATGTGTGGCAGCATTTTATGAGTTTGATTTTAGCAAGGCGTCAACCCACCCGGAATTGAGTTGACTTCCAGCTAAATGAGGGACACTTTTCAGCCCAACCCATTAAATTAAAAGGCCATAAATTAGTTGGCTCTAATGTCAGTTGAAGATTTTCGCAGCAGTGTGAATTGAATTGCATCTACTCGTCGTATTGATTGTGTGTCTGTCCCATTGTTGTTGGGTCGTTTATTGAGTACGGCAACTATTTTTATGGGTATTTTATTGAATACTATATAGAAGACTACCTTAAAATTGAGCTCAATACGAATTAAGACAGTTTCGCTGATTGATTTGGTTTCAGAATTGTGGAGAATTGGCTTAAGATATTGATGTTTAAGAGGTCAGAAGGGAATAGGTAAAGAAACTAGACTTTAACATATTAAAAAGTATCTTCAGTTAGTGATTATATTACTGAGACTTAAACCCTGTTAAAGGAAAAGAGAGCTCAGTGTTAGTCCTTAAAGAAATTGCTAAATATCTATTTGGCAAGTTTGAAGATTTGCTTTTACTCTAAAAGTATTCAATGTGCAGTATTAGTTTCAATTCATAAATTAGTCAGAATTAACAACTCTATTAACAAGAAACATATGTATATGTATTTCTTTACCTAGAAGAAATCTACACTTATGTAGTTTTCCCCTAAGAAACGTCTCTTTTTCCCAAACAATAAACATAGATACAGAATCTTTAGACAGTACAAATTACGCATATTGAATATGCTACTGAATTTGCAATTATTAATAGTAGTATGCTAATAGCTGTATAATATAATAATAAAATATCTGAGTTGACAGTCAACTCAATTAGCAATCGTTATACAATTTTAACTACCCTCCAAGTAATCTATAGCATTTAACGGCCAAGTCACCCAAGTTAACTCGGCCAACAATGAATAGAAAAAAACTCAATTCGTTGCAGTCATAATTAAAAACTTAATGCCTATTAATAACAATAGATGTCTGACTGTATTTGCAATTTGAGGCATAAAAATGGACAATTAATAAACTGTACCGTGACGAAAAGACAGAGAGAAAGATAGGGAGAGTGACAGAGAGAGAGAGATAGATACAGGCAGAGTGAGGTGACAAACGTTTAAACAATAGAAATTGATGAGATGCTGTAACGCATGCATTATATGGCAAATTAATTGCATTTCCCGCGCTGCTTTCACCCGGCCGAAATGTCAATCAAAGAGCAATAAATTCGGCGGACACGGAAGGAGACAGCGACAGAGAAAGTTGTCAGCTTATAAATAACAGTAAACAGTTGATGGAGAAGCGCATAGAGAGGCGCACAGTGTGCCAAAATTGAGAGTGCAATGATTGCTACTAAAAAGTATTGTAGACTCGCAATAATCCACTTTGGGATAGTGCACAAACAAAAAAAAGAAAACACTGGCAAAGTAAAAGATGAGAAAGGAGATGGAGGAGAAGAAGAGCTGATACGCTTAAACCAAGTAACTAGCGCACAGCAAGCAATTACAAAAACAACAACAACAGCAACAACAAAAGCGAAAGAGATACAACTACAGCTGCTTAAGCACACTCTCATACACACACGCACACACACGTAATGATACGTACATATATACACACATGCATACAATACAATATATGTATAAAATGTTCAAATCATCAAACAATAAACTCAAAATGGACTCCATCGCTTGTCGCACGTTTCGTTGCTCATTTTCATGTCGAGCGCGTTAAAAAGCCAGCCAGCTCCCCACCACTCACTTCCTCACTCACTCATACACTCACTCGCTCGCCCACTCTCGCTCTCTGTCTCGCTCGCTCACTCACTCGCTCCGACTGTCTGTGTGTGTACTATTTCTCATGCGCAGTTGCCAAGCAACGAAATGGAATTGAAACACAGGAAACCGTTTAACATGGCCATTTTGATTCCCATTCTCTGCGCATGTCTGACGTTGCTTTTTGGGGGGCGTGGCCTCTGCTGCAATACTCACACTCAAACTCTCACTCAATGTGGTGAAGTTGATGAGCTGCTTTGAGCGAGCTCATTGCCGTTTTGGGTCTTGATTACATTTTGACCTTCTCTGCCAATTTTTTTTGGGGGCTTGCTTTCTTTTCGTGGGACGTGTTTGTTGCATTTTTAATAGGCTACCGAACACTCCGGGGTAGCTCATTAACAGTCCAAGTTGATTGGTTTTTTCTTAAGATTTTAATTAAAAATGTTTAGAAATTCTCGAATGAGGGGCGTTTTCAGCGTTGTAACATTATTTTTGAACAAGTCATTAAATGTAATAAGATTTTAAGTATTTTTTAAATTATATTTATATGCAGTCTATTGATGAATAAATAATGAAAAACCTAATAATATACATTATTAAATTTATTTATATTAATATTAAAAAAAAGCAATAGATATTAATTTTTGATTAGTTATTAGAAAGATTTTGCATATTAAAACTCTCAGACTGAAGAAATAAATCCATTTAATACATAAAAGCATTAATAAAATATTTGTATATGTCTGTATTAATTAGGTTTACAATTTATGAACAATTTACATTACAAATTACATTATTATAGGTTAGGTCAATTTAAATTTATCATTCTACAAGTCTATTTTCCAGATAGTCTAGTGTTACTTTTATTTAACTTAATTAAAGTATTAGACAATTCAATAAGTTCCACCTATAATTATGTAAGATTTTGTTAGATTTGAATGGAATGCACATCATTTAAAATAACATTACTGTAATCATAGCCAGACATTGCCCAACTTCATCAGTTTTCAATTGGAAATCTCTCAATAGACTCAACTCTTCTTGTCTTATTTCAGTTCGTTCAACTCTCTGTCATGTTTATTAGCTTTAATGTACATAAATTTAAGCGACGCTCATTAAAAAGACATACGTACATTGTTTTGCTATAAACATAAACAATAATTCAATTTAATGTAAATGGCAAAAACAACAAGCAAAAAAACATGGCATAATCAATGTCGATGCTGTCTGTAAAAAGCAGCAAGTGTTGGAGTAAGGGAGAGATTCACATAAATACACTTGTTTGTGTGTGTGTGTATATATAGCACACATTGAGAGCCACACATAGACACACATACACCGAAATGGACAGGGGAAAGTCCAAAAGCAACGAACCAACTTGCAATGCTCGTATATCAGCATTGGAATCCACCCGGCAAACCCTAACAACGAAAACAATTTGGTAAGTTTTCGAAAATTTGCTGCACAAGCGACTGTATGCAACTCTGTGTGTGTGTGCGTTTGTGTGTGTGAGAACAAGTCTAATCCAACGAACGGGATAGCAATAGATTTTGGGAAGTCCATGTACAAAGCTTAGAAATAGACAGACAATAAAAGCTTCATGAAGCGACATCGCCGCCATTTTCCATTTGCCAATGTGTGGGAGCGAGCAAGCGATAGACCCATCCATGAAGTTTCTGTTGATTTTTATCATTTATCGATTTCGAATTTGTGTCGAGGGACAATTTAGTGGCCCTCACCAAGCCCAAAAACTCTGACGGTGTCTGTGTCTGTCTCTGTGTCTGTGTCTCTGTTTCAGCGCTCCCGGACATTCATGAGGTGTCAGTTGAATAGGCGGCATCCCCGCGGCGGAGGGAGGGAGAGGATTGCGGCGCCGTTGCTTTTGGGCCAGGCCAAACAATTTGATGGCCAACTTCACTGACTGGCTGACTGGTTGGGTTTTGGGGCATTGGCTGATTGGTATAGCTGCTCGCTGGCCTGTCATTGTCAGGCTAAATGCCTCGCCTGACAGTGCAGTACATTTTTGGCCTCATGAGCATCCATTGCTATTTATGGTCCTCCACATACATATTCTCTGGCTCTTATTCCTTCACGTTTCCTAAAGGGTAGCAAACTATTGTTACGGCATTTGTCTTTATTGATCTCTGTGCGGCCTTTAAGATTGCTATTCGGATTTATATTAGAGAAATAGTTTTGTTATTGTTTAGTTGTAGTTATTGATTGGCAAAACTGTCGATAGCAGTAGAAAGTAGTATTTAAAAACGAACTTTATACTTTTCTGGTTTGATAATAAGTATTTACTTAAGCATTTTCACATATAAAAGGCGTAGAAATTGTTGGAATATCAATTTGGCTTTGGAATCAATTACCTAACAACTTGTAATCTATTCGGAACGGGACACACTATTAAATGAAACTTAAAATCTATATTGATAGATTAAGTAAATTGGGTGTAATATCCTCTAAGTTCTCTTCTAATGTTTCTCCTCTTGTTTAATGTAAGTATTAGTTTTACTAATGCTTTAAATCATAATTCTCAGCACTTGTAGCATCAGAAAGAAGTTAATTCAATAAAGAATTAGTTTACATTCTTTATTTCCGACATTTTTACCTAAGAGCAGATCATTTTACATATCTCTTAAAACGTTTTGTATTTAAAAGGTTTTATTGTATTATCATTCTGAATTTTTGTATATATAAGTATATAGATATATAAGTAGATCTCTATAGTATCAATATTTACTATAATGAAGATTAAAGACTAACAAACTATGCCTATAGCTCTCAGATTTATTGCAACTATAAAAATACCACCTTTTTAATTAATATTTACTGTATTATGTATGTGATATAATATTTAATATGGTTATTTGTACATACAATACAAACAAATTCCATAAAAAACTCAAAAATCACATTCACAATCGTCTTAGCTATTTTTGAAGGATCACGTAAATCTTTCCATTGCCTCGCTCTAAATCTTATGCAATTCTCTCTTCTGGCCCATTCCATTCATCTCCTAACTCAACAATAAAGCAATTAATCAATTTTATTGACATACCATATACAAAACAAAGCCGAACCCAAATTTTGCAAACCCAGAGAGAGAACAACCCGCATCAGCTTGCAATTTTTCAGCAAGCAGATTAACAGCGTCCAAAAAGGCAAGTCAAATTATACTCAAGGGACACACGTACAAGCGACTGACGGACAGACAGACAGATCGACAGACCGACCGACAGACCAGTTTATTGTGATGCTGAAATTCTATTAACCTCTGGTCGAAATAAGCGGCTTTAGGGGATTTACCTGAAAACCGGAGAGTTGATCGCAAAAAGCCGAACATATCACGTATGTAAGTATTTTGTACGCCTGCGCAGCTGGAATGGAATGGCAAATTCAAAGGCAATTCACACTCGTTCGTCAATTGCTGGAAGTTGACTTTCGGCGCGTACTAAAATATATAAACAAAGAGATCCATAGAATGAAAACGAAACCTGGTCTCAAAGCGGAAGTGTGCGGAAGTGCTTCCAGAGAAAGAAAGAAAGATAGAATTGCAAATGTGCAACGTGCAACGTTCTCTGAATGACTTTGCAGTTTATCTAGATGAGCATTATAGTACAATTGATGTTTGTTGATCTGGAATGGAATTTCACAACGTAATACGGCGGCTGTTTACTTTAATGGCATAGCTATGGATCCGCTAATGGCTCATCGAGTCAATTATCGGCGGTATGCTAATGGTATTTTGAAGAGACGACGACTCTTTCATTGTTTGCACAAAGCTGCAGAGGCACAAACTTAAAGTATGATTAATGTTGGCTCCATTAGGCATTGCTGTGTGTGTGTGTCGATTGCAACAGAGTCATTAGCAGGCGGGCTCCTAACAAGCCTATCAATAGTACATAGAAGAAGCCAGCTCCAAGGTGGTAGTTTCACTACTTACTTGTATCTCTTTTCTCTTCTTAACTTCTCACCTCCATTCGTCAAGTGCTCAAACCCAGAGGGCATTAATAATTCGGTATTGGCTATTGTTCCATCAACCTGTTTCAATTTCATTCAACTAACTTGATTGACAGTTGATTGATTAACTTCTTTGGACTTTAGTTTGATTCTTTTCACACATTTCCCATTCATTGCTGTTCCGTTTTTGTCTGACCGAAAAACTCTTTGGCCTAATCCTTTTGACTGCAACTCGTCTATGTTTGACGGATTGTCATCTGACTGACTCAGTGACTTGGTGACTAAGTATAAGCAGATTTCCGGTCTGTCTAATTGTTGCTGAGCCCTAAGCCCTGCATCTACTGTCAGTCCCTTTCTTGTGGGTGTTACTGAGCTGATTTCAAATATCAATGGTTGTTTGTTGTAGGTGGGTTTCACTGTACATCATGTTAAGTATTAGCCAGGCAACGCTTACAGCGAGCTGTGTGAATGTATAGGGTATTTAAATCATCAATCCATCAATTGAAACAAGTAACTTAGCTTTTTCATAAATTTTATCATTTTATTCTTTATCAATTTGAAATAATTAAAATTACAATTTAATTTAAATACATTTTACATAATTTACTGCAGTATCATCATCATCATCATTATTATCATAATTATATTATTTAATCGCACGCATATTTATTTATATTAAAATTAGAAAAAAAACCTAAAATCTCTTCTAATGCACGAAATGACATTAATGTTAGGGAGGCTTAAATTGTTCTCAGTTTTTTTTTAGTGTTTTGCTCTTTTGCTGTGATTCTTTTATTTATAAACTATAAAACTAAACATACAATATGTAATAAATTCAGTAAATTGTTTGCCTTAAGACGACTTAGCATTTAGAGCCGGATTATTAAATATATAAAATACCTAAAATCTATATAAAATCTATGCGCGATTACAAAATTAAAACATAAATATTTACACACATATTAAACAAGGGTGGAGGGGTGGAGAGGGGTGGGGGAGGTAAGAGGATGGGGTTAGAAATTAAGCCTTAAAATTGGCGTCTTCAGAAGACTGTAAAGTGGCAAAACCTTTTTCGTTAGCTAATAAAAACAAACTGAAATGCCCTTAAAAAATGTTGAGAACCTTTCGCTGTGTTATTGTTGTTGTAGTTTATTAGCTGTCGCTTAATGTTGTTGTTGTTGTTGTTGTTGTTAATTTGCTGTATGTAGTTTTGTGTATGCATATCCTTTTTGCCATTTTGTAAATTCGTTTTAATGACGATAATTATCCTGCTGCTGCTGCTGCTGTTGCTGTTGTTGGGAGCTGCTGCTGCTGCGACTCCTTTTACTTTGAGCTGGAGCCTCACCCATGTCCAGGCTCTCATTGTCGCTGTCCATGGTCTCGCTGCAGTCGCCATCATTGTCGCCACCCATGTCGTCCTGTTTCCGCTTGGCCGTTGCCATTTCCGCCGCATGACGTTTGCGCCATTTGGTGCGACGATTTTGAAACCAAACCTGTAAAAGTCCAATTTGAAATGAAGAAACTTTAGAATTATGTTTGTGTGTGTGTGGTAATTAAAGTTTTAAATAAGCGAACCCAAACTTTCATGTGTAATTAGGCAGTCCGGCAGAGACCATGAGGCACACATTGTCAAAGTCATTAAGTCGAGGAACGTCACCCATTTGCCATTTACCATTTGCCATTTACCATTCACCATCTCCCGTCTCACAGCCCATAAGTCGCATCATCAACGCCGGTTAACCCTCAATTAAGACAATATTAAGCCCTGGACAGCGTTGTTGTTGTTCTTATTGTTGTTGTTGTTGTTCAACAGCAGTTACAACAGCAAAAACTATGCAAAACCATGACTAACGTCTTTGGTTGCGCTTCATTTTCCATTTTGCAAGCTAGCCTTATTGCTGACGCTGGCCCCTGGCAACATATGTTGCATGCCACCACCCTGCCAAGCCACGCATTGCCAACAATTGAAGGGGGATTGCTCTGTTGCATAGGCCTAGACACGTTTTCAGGCTGCCGCCTTGCTACTTTTTTGTTGCTGGAAAAATCTAGCATAATTTCAACATTTGCCTGATGATGGAGCGCTTTTATTTTTGGCCAGACAGAAGAGAGCTCATCATGCCACAAAACATGTTGTAGTTCAAGTCATTAACAGCGCTTTCAAATGGCCATTTTAAGTTAAATTGACCTATTAAATGGGAGAGAGCATACTAGAATTGCTTTTAAAATATCATCTAGCTCATCTAAAAGCTGAGTAACTTGAGTGTTTGCTTCAGCTAAAAGTCTTAATTGAAATTAATAAGAGCTTAGCAAATAATTCTAGCTAATTTATGATAAGAGTACTTATATTTCTTTGGCCAACTAGAGGTTTCTTTAAAGTATATCCTTGGGTTCAAAGTATTCGCTTACAGAAAACTCTGACATGAAGCCAATTGGTTGCACATTATTATTAATATCTTGCCATGGACAACGACAAAAATCAGCGCCTGTAACGACCCAAAGGTGCAATTAAACCAGATACAACATAATTTACAACTTCATTTGCACATTTGTGTAATTATTATTTGCAACATTATGCGAAATAAAAACACAATTAATATTTTTTCCTGTGTGTTACATGCCGCAGCATGCCGAGGAGAAAAGAGACAGAGATTAAAGTCGAGTCGAGTTGAGTGTGAGACTGGAGGCGTCTTTTTTGGACCCCATAGTAGCACAACAGACGAGCCAACAACAACAACAGCAACAACAAGAAGAACAACAACATTAGTTGGCATCATTAAGGCTGCTTTTCATGGTCATTATTTTTTGGTAACAGCTGTGTCCATGTTGTTTCGGGATTTGGTCGACCAAAACAGGAACTTGTGAGTGCCTGCTTTTTGGAGGGGGGATGGGGAATGGGGGATGGGAATGTTATGCAAGGAGACGTTGCCATTGCCATTGCCGTTCTCGACATCATAACGATGGTGTATGCGTCATCTAGCACCCACTAAAGCATAGTTTCTAAGTGGAAGGCAACAGACTGTTGAATTTGAAGCCTTGTCACTGTGTTCTCGACATGACTTGAATGCTTAAAACTTTAAGAAGGACTCTAAAAAGGAAGGACTCCAAGCATTACTTGGGATAAATTAACAAAAATAGAGCTTATGACTATGGAATAGAGATTTATCAAAGGAAATAAGTTTAGGGTTTTTTTTATCCATATGGTAATTGAATACTGAAGACACAATTTACACAATTTATTTAAAATATATATGCTGGTAATGCAGGTATTTGTTTCTAACCAAACTAACTACACAAAGCTTTAAGTATATAATTCCCATAGTTCTAAGAAACTCTTTGAAATAACCTATAACTTTACCATATAGTTTAAAGCAGTGGTCGGCATCAATATAGTCAAATGTTTCATTGCGTTAGTGTGCGAATTAACAAAATAATAACAGACTTCAAGCATGTGGCGTTCATTGCCTTAGTGCACATTTATATCTCCTTTATATATTGGATTCACATCAAGTCGGCTATATATTAGTCTAAATTTGTATAAAAAAGAATACTTTTTCGATAACTTTATCAAATATTTATGTTTCCGTGTATACAAGGTATCTTTCGTAAAAGTTGGGCAGCGTAGCATCACAAAGGCTAAACAGCAGCTGATTCATTTTGCTTCGCCTCAATAGCGGCATTACAGTTTAACAGCGCCATAACAGCGCCACGACAGCGACTTAACAGAAACAGCGACGCCACACGAACAATTTTAACTGTACTACGTGTGCGAGGAGCGCTGCTTTGGAACGAAAGCCTATGCACCGGGCATGCGACGCTGCCTAACACTGGTTAAAAGTATATTTTATATAATATCACAATTTATTTGGAAGAACTCTAGCTGCCTCTGTCGATTGATATAAAATCGCCTTGATCTGCTGCCGACAAATATTTCAGAAATATATGCGGAACGTTTATTATGACCACACACAGCAACGAGATCGAGATCGCCTTTAAGTTAGAAGCGAAGGAGGTTAAAGCAAAAGCAAAAGCAGAAGCAAAAGAAAATGTTCGAGCAGAGAGTCGGGAATTTATGACAGGCAACATGTCAAAGTCAATCAAATATTGTGGCAATCAATTTGACGTGGTCACGTTACGCTTCGATTCGGAATGATATGGGGAATTGGATTGGTTTGAGCATACGGATTTATTTATTGCGGGCAGGACGCAACGTAAAGTTATAAAACATATGCCAATGTTTTGGTCAGATGCTGTTTGTTGTTGTTGTTGTTGTTTATTTTTTGGCACCGCTGCGGGGCGTCCGTCAGGTGTCGTCCGGGGGTCAGATAAGGATGAAAAGCGTTATGTAAATTTCGTAGAAACGGATGTCAAAATCAAACCTTTTTTTGCTGCTGCTGCAGCGATGTGGCAAATATATGACTCTGACCAAATTGGAAATTTATTTGTTTACGCGTCCTGTTTGGTTCAGCGTCAGTTCAGCGGCAGCGTCAGTTCAGCTCGGATCAGATCGGATCGTATCGTATCGGATCGTTCGCTGTTGGGTACTTAAAAGTCATGAAAATTTACAACATGGCTGAGCGCACACACCTTTTGGAACCCGCTGCCCGCCCCTGATCGACTGACAAGTTGCAGTTACGTTTTGGTATTCTGTTTATATTTTTTCTTTTTTTCCTATTGGTTAACAAACAACTTCTTTTTTTTTGTAGTTCTGGCTTTTAAGAGCGGCTCGTAAATTTTAATTTGAACGACAGGCTCACCTTCTCTATCTACTGCTATATGTATGTACGATATATGGCCGTATTCGTATTCGTATTCGTCTTTATGTGATTTTGTGATTTATTTGCGTTTTGTAGCCCATCAACGTGAGGGCAAAGCACATAAAATGTGTTTTTATTTGACTAATTGTGAGCTGAAAAGTGTGGAGCAATGGCGCAGTGGATGATAACGCTTCTAATGGCAGACTATGCCATCTCTTTCGCTCTCTCTCTCGCTCGCTCTATCTTTCCTTCGTTCGTTCGTAATTCTCAATAGAAATTCTCTCCATTCATTAACACACAATCAAATCCATTAGCTGACAACAATGGGACCGACCAGCTGATATATTTGTTTGCTATTCTTATGAATAATTCTCTATCACGTTTCCTAAAAATCAATTAGACAATATTTCACATATCTGTCATAAGTTTTATGAGCTGCCTATCCCATTGTCAACTTGTCGGCTTGTCACTTAGTTCCCCGCCCCCTTCTACCCCCTAAAAACCCCACAGTTCCAATCGCCATTGTCATATTTGACAGTCGCTACGAATTGATTTGGTCTATAAGCTTTCAATATACATGTGCTAATTATGCGGCGAGTTTGGACTTTTATGAAATACCATTCTGAAAGCCATTATAAATAATAATAATAGATTAAAAAAACTAAGCAATCATTGTTTAAATTTAATCATGTGTTATAAGTCTTGGTTGTATTCAGAATTTCTCAGCTAATCAGCTATTAAAAGTTAGCAATTTCCTGGTAATCTTAATAGTATATGAATCATATCAATTTGTGAATCATCTAATGGAATCATCTACCACAAAATCACTTTATACGGAGTCTTTCACATCTCACAGGAGAATCAAACATAATAATTTATCATAAGTAATTCACTACAGCTATAAGATTGTTTAAAACTAGTTTTAAAATGATATATCATCTCTTAGCTTAGTTACTTGAGACTGTATCGCATAATTGGAGTGTTCTATATACATAATTCCAATTCTTATTTGAATAACTCTCTTACAAAACCAAGCACACCCTTCTAGACCCAACAAAAGCTGAGTTACTTGAGGTTTATGTTAAATCTGGTTGGTTGCAATGCTCCTAATGTAGAATATATGCATATTTCTAATGTATTTCGTTATTAAATTGAGTAAAACACTGGTACATGAAATAACCTTAGCAATTACATGATGCCAAACCATCCACAAAACAAAAAAAAAGGGAACCAATCCTATAACATTTCTTTATCGCATGTCGTGTTTACATGCATGTACTCAACAATCAGTTGGAATTTTCATATACATACATATACTATGTATGTATGTATACACGAGTACGTATTTATGCAAAAGCGAAATCACGAAAAAGCTATAACAACAATCATGCAATAATATTATGGTCCTAGCTAGAATGTCATTAATAATGGACGCAGACGCTATAATTCACATGCACAAAGAGAGCGAGAGAGAGAGTGATGGAGAGCGAGTGCTGTGGCACCGTTATAAGAACGTACAAAATGGCGACCATTTGCATTAAATGATTGCTAAAACGAAATGTGGCTCGCACTCTCGGACACTGGCTGAGTGAGTTCTGTGTCCTGTGTCCAAAAACGGTTTTAATTATGATAACAGCGCAATTATTCTTGTCAAGATCATTTGGCATGCGCCCAGTTGCAGCCACGCCCACACAAATACACACCCTCACACACTTGGTCTGCGCACACTGTTTTGCATTTTGTGTGTGTGTGTGTCTCTGTCATATTTCTGGCCCCTCTTGCTAGTCTGTCCAGTGGTTGTGTTTTTGTTTGTCAATTTGCATACTATCATCGTCATGGCTGTTTTTCATCTCGGTCTTTAGGAGAACATCCAAACACCCACACACACCCACACACACGCACACTAATTGAATATGTATGAAGCTGATGTCGTCGTTGTTGTTGCGTCCTTGCACAGAATTTAATTTACACTCACCCAAAAGTCATGCAGTCATTTGGCATGTCTATCAGACAGAGAGGCCACCCAATCCTCCCAATCCTGTCCAGCACTCATCCATCTCTCTGTCCATTTGTTCTCGTCGTCATCAGCGCCCATTCCATGTTCCTCTCTCTCTATCACTCTTAGTCTCTGTATCTGTTTAGTCCATGCACAAATGACGCATATTTAGCTGCAGCTCAAGCCATCAATCCTAAACCTCGTTCTCACTCTGTCTCCCTTTTTCTCGCTCCCTTTTTCGCTATCTCTCTCTCTCTCTTTCTTGTGATATGCCTTTCTGTTTGTGTCTAGAACATTTTCCTGTTTCATATGCCCTCACAATGGCAACGGCCTCATTCATTGGTAATTAATCATTTTGCTCATCATAAACGTGATTTCTTTTCACTCGCCTATCTCCCTGATTTGTGCACATTTGTTTGAGGTTATGAGTAGCTCTGCATCATTTACAAGGGGTGTAATGTTAAGGGCTACAATGAGAGGGTACCAATTATTGGGGTGCTCAAATTGCCTGACAAATGCCACTACAAATGGGACAATCAACTATCTAAAAACGAAATTGCCAAACATGGGAAGGGTTATCAGGTAACTTTAACTAGTTTTTAGAGTTCGCAGAAGGTGTATCAACTAAATATGAGTTAATAATTTAATAAATATATATAAATTTGATCAGATTCCATAATTTACTGTAAGATTTCTTTTCACAGACATAGAAATACCATCTGCTGTATATTTCAGAATATTACTTAACAATATTAAATAGAAATGAGATTTAAAGACTTAATGATTGTATTGATCCTTATGTGCATATTTCATTTATTTAATATTTTCCCTATTTTATTTAATTTATTTTAAATGCTTGACAAATGTAATATTATTTTTCAGTATATTTCACTTAGAAGTTTTAACTGAAATCGATTGCTTGCTTCTTTCTTCCCTCACTGTAGTCTTCTCTCTACTTAAACATTGTGTACTTCCTTCTTGCATTTACTTTCTTCTCCAGTACTTCTCTATTTTCCTCTACTATAGCATACTTCTCTCTAACTTCCCTAACTTCTTCTTAGTTGCTTCTCTCACCGCTTTAGTGTTGCCAATTAACTCTGCTAAGTATCTAAAAGATCGCTAAGCTATCGTATGTATGTTTTGACTGTTTTCTAACTGACAGGGAACTCACCGCAAAACCAATTAACTGCCCGGGCTTAAGACTAATTTAAATGACAAGCCCAAACCGAGAAGGAGATCTGAAAACCGCGTCGCACACGCGACTTACAAGCAATGGCAATGACACGTGCGTTTCTGGTGGGGATTACAAGAACGATGATGGCGACGCCGCCGCTCAACAAATTTGACGACACAAAGGATTTATTTTTGTTGATAACATTTTGTGCGGCCAGGGATGGGGCGCAATGGGAAAAATACAACCTTCGGCAAAAACTTTAAAATGACGCGAATGGGAATGTTTTTTAGGGCTGTGACGGGGAGACACGGACAGAGGCGGAGCCGGGTCTACAGGGACAGACATGTGCACTAAGCCTTTAGGGTATAACCCACAGGGACACGGTAAGGCAATGGAACTGGTAGTATACCCAGTGGCAGACTATTGGCGCCATTTTGTTTTCGGTTTCGACAAAAATAAAGCAAAAATCCACGAGCTTTGTGTTTCAATAAAAATGCAAATTGCCACAAAAGTCAATGGCTCTAGCGGGGAAGGAGGGGGAAGGGTTCGTATCTTTTACCTTTTTTATTTAAGGTTTATTTGGTTAGATACCCGCCGCCATTTTTTATGTGTTTTTAATTTGCATATTCGCATGTTAGCCAAAGGTTTACTACGATTGCTTACCTTAACCTGCGACTCGGACATTCCTAAGGCATACGCGAGCTTGGCACGCTCTGGTCCAGCCAGATATTTGGTTTGTTCGAATGTCTTCTCCAGGGCGAATATCTGCTGACCACTAAATGTTGGGCGGGTGTGTTTCTTTTTACCATCCTTATCGTTCGATGGATGATGCTGATGCGACTGTGACAGATTGGCGGACACTGTAATAAATGTAAGTCAATTCAAAGGGTTAGATAACAGGGCAATTATATAAAGGTTTTTACAAAAGCATAAAACTAGTTGGCATATTTCAAATTGTATTCATATTTTGATATACTGAAATTTGGGAAAAATGGTAATGTATAAGCTTATAAGATGTTGTTTGTTTTTTTAAAAATACTTAATTTTTAAGGGTAAACATAATACAGTGGATATCTTTTGACTATCAGCTGTTGATTACCTTAGATTATGTATTACCCTAGCTCAATATTACAATATTAGTTGTCAAATAACACAGTAGGGTGCCCCGAGCCAGTCTTCTTTTTTATTTTTGGCACGCCAAAGATTTCATACCCTTGCAGAATTCTGATTCACTTTTCTACTGATCCTTTCTATGACAGCTATATGATATAGTGATCCCTTTGTAGCCATGGCTTTAACATGTTGACTCGAGGCTTGTACACAGAAGTCAACACTCCAAATAATGAATTCTAATACGAAACGTCTTTGAATATTAATATAATAAAATATAATAATACAGATACAAACTAAACAAATTGATAATTAAATGCGGGTTACTATTTTAATGCTTAATCTTAAAACAATATTTTAAATTTTCATAATCACAATCCAATCTACTTTTTACCTGATTAAGAATAACTCTCAGCACTTTAATTATCACGACAAGCTGTGATAATTCACTTTACAAGTACTGAACATAGCCAATCCAATAAACCACTTTACTATAAACATTTCGCTCGTAAAACTTTTCAAATTTGTTAAATTTATGTTTAAGAGTTGTGTTTACAAGCGCCGCAAGTTGTACAGCGTTTTCCCAAAAATTTAATTACGAAACAATAAGCAATGCCATAAAATTTAGCGAGAAAATAATGTTCACACTCCCCTGACGTATAAAGGGTAGCAAGGGGGAGGGTGGGGGAGTAAAGAGTCCCTGTTGTTGCTGTTGTGGCAAAGTTTTTTGACATTTATTAATTGTTTATGGGGCGCTTTTGGCGACAGCTGCGAATTTGAGAGACGCTCCTGGAGATGAGAAAGTAACTGTTGTTGTTGGCCCTGTTGTTGTTGTTAGCCATATACTCGTAAATGTCTATATATCTAACTGTGGACTGTTTAACATATGAAAATCATATTTCAATTGATTTCCCAAAATCTGATTTGCCGCACCCCCAAAACAAATGCAAATTTTGTAATATATTTTTTGGGGCAATTCATTGTGGTCCAACTATTGTTATGGCTTCTGCCGCTCTGGCCACGCATAATAATTAGACACTAATTACCGTTGAGGTAGCAAAAATAAAAGGACAAAAGCAACAAAAAAAATGTGTCCAACGTTCACGTTGCAACAATTAACAAACCCAAATTGACCACAGAATTTATGAGAGCCACTAAACTTTTGCATGGGGCCTTGGGCTTTCATTAAAATCAATTAGCAAAAACGACAAACGAGAAGGCGAGCGAGACGAGCGAGACGAGGACTGCGATGAGGACTGCGACGACAAGAGGCCAATAAAAGCCGAGCACCACGCCCCCCAGCGCTAGAGGGCGCTACGTGCACCACCAACACTCCTCCTTCACTCATCCAGCCACCCAGAAGGCTCGTAAAGCCATTCAAGTGGACATGGTTGGGTGGTGGCCATAAAATTAAACGGTAGCTGGAGTGGGAGTGGGTGATTCTGAGTTCCTCCCCAGCAGGGTTGCCAACAGCCCTTGTGACAGTCGCTATGGGTGTGTGTGTGTGTGTGCTTTCAATTAATGTCACCCCATTATTAAATGATCCCTAATTATGTGAAATGATTTAACTAAATATGCACAGGACGCGCCTGGCGCTAGGTAAAAAGGTAAAGCCGCAAGTGGCCCGGGAACAGGGCCGGGGAGGGTTGAAAATGATATCAGGTTTGCCGGGAAGAAGGGTCTGTCTTCTACTATGTATGTGGGTTCATGCCTCATGCCTCTAGAATTTATTTCAACATTTGCCTGCTGCATGCGAGACAACTTGACTCCTTTTTATTTCAACTGGCAACTTGTGTCCCTTTATGATACTTTGGTGCAGTTTCCACAAAATTATTAATTTAAATGATTACAGTTAGAGCGTATAGAGAGTGTGTAGAGATGCACAGATAAAAGCGCTGCACACACACACACATTGAAAACTGTTTAGAGAAATGTGAAAAGTTTAAGTTTTTCATATAAAAATTTGAGAAGAGAAACTAAATTCCTAAAGAATGTTAAGCTAACTTAAATATTATAAAACTAAACTTTGATTATTAGTTATGCATTAAATATATACAAATATATATCTCAGTATGTCGTATAGAAACTGATATACTTATAAATCACTTTATTAAATTTGCCAGCAGTCTATATGTTTTATATGTTATCATATTATTATTGACACTGGCGGATCAAAGTCTGCGTTAAGCGGCATACCTGTTTTCAAGCTGCATACTAGCTTTCGTGCGATACAACCCTGCACTTAATGACGCTTGCAAAATAAGAATAAACTTAGATTATTTGTTATATATTAAATATATACAAATATATATCTCAGTATGTCTTATATAAACTGATACTCTTATAAATCACGTTATTATAATTGCCAGCAGTCGATATGTTTTATATGTTATCATATTATTATTGACACTGGCGGATCAAAGTCTGCGTTAAGCGGCATACCTGTTTTCAAGCTGCATACTAGCTTTCGTGCGATACAACCCTGCACTTAGTGACGCTTGCAAAATAAGAAGAAGAAGAACAGAGAGACAATTCGTCAGCGTCGAATGCTGGCTGATTTTTACACAACAATACGTTGCAATATGTTTTATATGTTGTACTGTTTATTCAATACTTTATATGAACTATTATAAGTTTATTTAGTCACCTTACTAGTCAATTGTAGATATAGTGTCTCTTCATATGCATCCCAGCTGCAACTGCATAATTTGATTGCAATGTTTGAAAACATAAAACAAAAGGCAAAATAAAATAAGATTTATGTTTTGTTTGGTTCTTTTTTGCTTTTCGCAGACAATTCACAAGCTTAACAAAAATATAAAAAAAATAACAACGAAGGGAATAACACTTGTCAATAAGGCGGCCATGGAGAATATTTGCTGGCGGGCTTTCCGTGGGGTGGGGGGGACTACAACAAGGCCAAGCCTGGACCATAACAAGCATAATCCCTAGCAAGAAAAATTGTAGCAGTGATAATGTATTTTTTTCTCTCGCGAACTCTCTCTCTCTCTCTCTTTCGCCCACTCACTCTCACTGTCTATCTCTCTGTTTCTCTTTTTATATCGCATCTATTGAGCTGCAGCTGCGTCCCAAGGACCCTCATAAATAACCGACAAATATGAAGCGTTTATTTGCTCTTGTCACGGCCCTCACGCATTGCTACAAAAATGAAATGAATTGGCAGCACAGGCTCACTTTCTGGAGCGACCCTCGGCAGTTCTCCCCTCTCCACACCCCTTGGCCCTGCAGCAGTTGTCTATAATCGCATAAGTCACCCTGTTGGCATCGCTGCATTTGCACTTTTCTCCTTTTTATTTCCGCTTTTGTTCTCTTTCAAATTCTTTTTATTTTTTATGGCGTTAATATTTTGGGTTTCGTTCTTTTTTATTTTCTTCTCCTAACGATATTGATATTAATAATGTGTGGCGAAGGGCGTGCCAGGTGGGCGTGTTGTGTTTTGGCTCAATGCTGCGTTATTGAAAATATTAAAAAGTCATTTGTTATGGGCGTGCGAATAGCGAGGAAGACATGGGAATAAAGAGAGAGAGAGACAGAGAGAGGGAGCTGTCGATGGCAACTGTTGATATACAGTCGGTAAAGTTAACAAAGATAATCTGAGCATTATATTTTTCATCTAGTTAAGCTGCTAACATAATGATATATTATTTATATTCATTTTTATCCAACATGTACTCCATTGTCACTTAAAGTGGAATCAAATACAAGTACATATCAGTTAATCTAATACAAATATGCAAAAGAATTCTATTATTACTATTTCAATTAATTTCTTAATTTTATTATACAGAAACAAGTATAAAAACTTATTTCTTTCTTAAATTTCTTTCTTTTCAATTGTAATCTAATGAAATTATGCATTAACCAGTTATAATTTTTCAGATGTCAATTCGTCTTATGGAAAATGCTTATTTCCATCAACATATTGTTGAAAAATAAAGCAGATTAAGAGCTGCATTAAGGTGTATTTTGTATTTCATTCGTGTTGACTTCTATAGGTCTCAACAACTGTCGGCCATCTTGAAACCAACTGTCATTGTGAACTTGACAACAATGGCTGCTTCCCCTCAATCATATGTCACATTTTTTTCTTGAATTCGTTACCCATACTGTTGCTCACATGCACGTATGTATGTATATACATATAACAATCTTGTAATATCTTTATGCCAATCTCAACAGCAGACGATAAGCAGCTTGTTTACCCTAATAAACTTAACGATACCTTGTCAGACCAGCCTCCCAGCCAGCAACCCTTGTCGACTGCTGCTCAAACTGAAGCTTTTATAAACCTCTCCATAGGTAGCATCGCTCATTAAGTGTCGTGTGTTTTGGTATCCTACCCTCGGGTCTGGCTTCATTGCATTGTTTTATGGCCTGTTTTATGCCCGATTATATGCTTAAAGCACAAGTTCTTTTGGATAGCGATGAGGAGGACGGAGGACGACGACAACACCGACACACAAAATGCCACTTGAATTTTAATTAAACGCAACAGCTAGAAGAGGTTTTACATACACAATCCCAGTTCATGTCTATCTATCTAGCTCTTTCTATATCTCTATTTTTCTATCTTCCTCTATCTCTCTCTCTCTCTTTCTCGGTCTGGCAGCTGTAACTTTTTTATTTGGCTTGTTGGGCTGCTGCTGTCTTCATTAAGCTTAATGAATTGTGTCAAATGTAGACTGCGGTTTTGGTTTGCCTCGTTTGCTCGTTGGCTGTTTCCTTGTTTCTGCCTTTGGTTATTTGGTTATGAACAGGTCTGACTATATAACTGGCTGTATTTTTAGTTGCTGTTGCCTTTTAACGCATTTTTTTAATGTCATATTTATTTTTGTATCTAAGTTAATTATTTCACTCACAGCATGTGGCTTTGCATGAGAAATAATAAAATGAGAAGACAGATGCGTCCAATTGGACAAAAGTCCTGTCTATTTCAATATAGTTTTTACAATACTATTAACTTTTATAACTTTCTGAGTTGTAATTAAATTAATCTTTACAAAAATACATTTACTTTCCGACGGTTAATTGGATTAAAACAATTAGATATTAATGCATTAGGCTCTGATTAATACCAAATACATTTTAAAGATGGATGTTCGATGTGTTAGCATAAATATTATACAAATATGTCAGAAAAACATCTAAGAACTGGATAGTTTAATTGAAAATGGAGTTCAGGACTTAAAATTCAGTTATAAAATACAATAATGTGACAATGGAGTACCAATATAGTAAATGTTTATATTTGCTAAGTCTTTCTCATAGATTTAATCAAATATTGAAGTTTATTGAATGAAAATCTGCTAAAATAATGAATTTATTAAATATCCCTTCAATTCTTTAAATGAATATATTATATATATTTTTTATATTATCCCAATATACAGTCATACATATTGAGTTTCTCAAATTACATTATTATTTCAATTTATTTTGTTAACACCTCAAGAACACCTATATTAAGCAGGCATTATGAAATAAAATCAATAGGAAACTCTGCACACATGCTATAAATTTCCATTTCAAAGAAAATATGTAGAAAAACAAGGAAGATATTTTACTTGCTTGTCGATGTTTTTGCTCATCGTTTCCACATAATTTTGCGAGCACAAAAACATTGTCATATAGTATACCACACAATCCGCACATTTACATAAAACACAAACTGGGTCTGTGTGTGCGTGCGCTTATTATTTACATAAAAATGTATATTTATTTATTTATTATTTGTATATACATATTTATGGTTGAAAGATGCCGCCGATGTCGACGAATATACGAGGATGCGACAGCTGCTCAGCCAGACAAAAATCGAAAACAAAAAGCAGAAAAAAAATGAAGAAAAAAAAAACTTTTACCGGAAATGTTAAAGCAGCCGATGAAAGTATGTTGTGTTGTTGCTCTATAAAAATGCTGGCTATAGTATATAGTATGTAGTTGATAGGTGGAGAGAGCGAGAGAGGAGAAAGGGGGAACAGGCGTAAGATAAAGGCAAACGCAGACGCTGCGAGAATATGTTGCCACATTATTATCTAGACGATGGCAGAGCGAACCTACAAACAGCACAAGGGGGTTGGTTTTCGGGGGATGCCAAAATGGGGCAGCTGGGTGTGTATGCGTGTGTGTTTATATGCTTGTAGGCTGTCATGTTAACAAGCTTTATGGGTGTGTGTGTGTGTGTGAAAGCTGCGCACACAGGACATCGCACTAAAAATGGCGCTCGTTCGTTGCTTTAAATTGTTATGCGCGCACAAAAGTATGCTATATATTTTTTCACTCATCTCTTGTTTTGATTTCCGTATTAATTTCATTTTACTGCTTGTTGTTGTTGTTGTTGTTCCAGTTTTTATTTGTTATTAATAATGTCATTGCATTTTATTAGCTGAATTTGATTGGCAATTATTTATTTATTTATTTTTTTATTTATTTTTTTATTTACCTTTTTGTGGAATATTTATTAAATGCGCGGAAAAATGCATTTGTATATTTGCTTGTCACCTGCCACACTTGGTTTATTATGATCAATAATTGGGGCTTGCTTTAAAAGCATTGCACATTTGCTTTTATCATTATTACTACTATTATTAATATTTGCATTGCAATTCATTAAAGCCAATCGGCAACTGAATTGGTAGATGGAGGCGACATTTCGATGAGTTCATTGCGCTTTTTATGGGCTTGGGGATTACAATTGTGTTTGCATAGACAGGGCGGGGGGGGGGGGGGTACACTGCACTTCATATAAAATCGTTAATTAAGTTGCTATCAGCTGTGCTTATCGCATTGTGAGAGTCAGTTAGTTGTTGATATTATTGGATAGGTTAGTTAAGTTAGTTATCATTGCTAATCGCAAGTGTAAATACAATCTATCAGTGGCAAAAAGAAGATCAGAATATTGCAAGATTATTTGAAACATAATTATAAGTTGTCTTTTCTTCATTTGTCTATTTATACTACACTTAAATATATCTTAAGATTTCCCCCAATTTATCCCTTTTACACTTCCTAGTGTCTGCTCCAGTTTTTTTGGGTAATACTTGAGACATGAACTCATACACTGTTTGGCAAATCAATTGAATAAATATTTATTTAATCGGAGCAGCTACCAAACATTCCACGACACACTTCAGAAATCAAATCGTCGTACACATGACAAACAAAACACATAACGACAACATTTCTCTTTCGACGATCTCTGTTGATCTCGTCACTACTAATTCAATAAGAAAATTATGTACGATTTCCGACTTGACAGCGGCTAAATGTGCACAGTCATCGGCGCAATTAAAGGCCAAACAGCAGCTGACTCCAGCTGACTCCTCACTGAATTCCGTAGCAGTAGCCAAAGCACTAAATCAAATCAAATCAATTGCCAATGCGAACGATCATTAACCAGAGGCGTTGGCAGCTGGGACGAATGTGTCGGCGGTAGGGGAATGCTTAAATAAATAAACAATGTGAAAACGAGTTCGAGTTGGAGTTCGAGTTGGAGTTGGGCGATTACTTAATGAGCTTTGCTGCGGAGTGCCTTATAAATAGACGTAATAATGAAGTAACCAGATCTAGAAATTGTTGTCCCAAACGAAACCAGTCGAAAGATGCTCGAAAGCGTGCGAGTAAATTAATTTTTCATATGCTTTTCACTCCACCAAAAAGGGCATCACTTTTATGTGAAGTCATTGTCAGCTCTGTAGATGGATGGATGGATGCGTCGATTTTCGATCGTTGATCGTTGATCGTGTTAAAGTGATTCTGTCTGTTTTTTCTTTTTTATTTTTCTGCCAGCTCTTTTAATGAGTTGGACAATGCGCCAATGGGGCCTTAATGCCAAACTGGCAACTGCACTAAGCACATTGGACGCGTCATATTGGTAATCACTTGAGTAGCGATCCATGTGATCATTAGGGGCAGCTGCCACATTCGCTGCGCTTTGTTAACGGTATCAACAGGAAGTCAAACAGCGACTTGTGCTGCTGCGCTTCAATGGATTTATGATATCAGGTTTGTGGCTCGAATTCGAATTCGAAATTGAAGCCTCGAGGTGTGGCTTTCATTGTTGACAAATCATCAGCCCGGGGGCCAACAACAATTGTAACCAAATTACGTGCCACCGTGCAACATGAATGCACTGATTACACCCCCAGTCAGCGTATGAAGTGTGGAGTGTCGTGAAGTCTTCTGAAGTGGCATGAAGTGTGCGTGTGCGAGTGTGTGTTTGTGTGGAGGAGTGACCACTTATTTGCAAATTAGTGAGCATATTCAATAATCGCATGGCATGAGTTAATTCACTTACTTGTATTCGATAGACGTTCGCGCCACGCTATCGGATTGGCCACGAGGCCCTGCAATCCCGGCCAGTACAGATGCGTACGATCCACAATGTGACCAGCGTGCGTCTTCAGTGGCGCCCCTTGACTCTGCGATAGATACTGGGCCATGCCCGCCGCAGCGGCGGCAATGGAGAAGCGTGGTATGCCAGCTGAAAGGGGTAAACAAAAACGATTAAGTTTGGATTAGTTTAAGTATTAGTGCAAGAATTTAAGCCAATTTAAAGAAGTGCCTTGCAGGGCTGCTAATTATTGATTATACTCTCGTAAAAGTGAAATACAAGAAGATCTGTCAACAAATTAATAAGAATCTTTATTAAGCAAACATCTCTGATGTTCTTGCCATTTTCTTCTATTAATACTATATTTTGTTTTATAATATTTAAAATTATATTTATTCTATTGAATTTTACTAAAGTACTATCGTTAGTTTTGCGGCTCTAACTTGCTGCAATTGATTATATTTGAGTATGCGTATCAGTAGGCTTTAAAATCAAAGTATCTTAATAATATTTATCATTAAACATCTCTCATGACTTCCATTTCATATTGTTTACCTAATCGGAATCAATGACATGATTTATACAATTCTTTTGACAAGTTTCTGTCTCAAGGCCTACTAGAAAAAAATCGAAATCTATATAAATAATTTCATTATAGGCTTATAGACATCTGCCCACTCATTGTGTATGAAAGTTGCGCCATCAAACGATTTGAACGCATTAATTAAAAGCCATTAAATAATTTGTCATAAAAAGAATGAGAACATTTTGTTCGGCTAACCAGAAAATAAAAGATAAAAAAAACAAAAGCAATCACATAAACGCCCTCGTTAAAAATAATTAAAAATGTTATGGTAAATTGTCAACGCCCCGTCGCATAGATATATACCCCCTCCCCCCTTTCCCGATTCCCTCCCAGTTGTTAGCTTTACCTTAAGCATTTCAAACAAATGTTGACCCACTCCCTCTATTGGTCTGTCTGTATGTTGGGCTCTGTCATGCCAAACAATTGGGGCTACATTTAACTGTCAAAAATTGAAATCATTTTAGTGAAACGGCAAAGTCATATGTTCCCCTCCTCCCTCCCCCTCTCACCAACACACTTTACCACCGCTTTTCGTGTGTCATTTTGATTTAATTACAAACAATTTGACAACTAATTGCCGAACGTTTAAGTACGACGCATAGATCGCATTACGTTTTGCGTCATTTTGCAATTTGATTTGATATTATATGATTTTTGGAAATTGTGCCCAATAAAATGCTCTACTCTCTGCAAAGAGTGGGCAACGGGGGGGAAATGAAGAGGGTGCTCTATTGTTGCCATTTTATTTTTTATTTTAAAAGCGGAATCATGTGGAATCATGTCAAACCGGATTCGTGCACAATACACATTTGTTTGGCTCTTCGGTCGAACCAGTTACCAAAATCATTTAAAACAATTTTTGGGGGCATGCATAATGTCCATTCAATACATTAACATCATTGCATAATGATGGGTAAAACGTAGCATTTATTGGGTTTTAAATGTTTCCATGTGTTTCATTTATTAAATGTTACCTTAAAACGAATTGCTCGGAATATATTTGTAATAGGGAATTTAGAAATTAACTAGAGAAGTTTTCTACTATAATAAATATTAATAGTTTCATAATACAATTATCAATTATACTTTATATATGAATCTGAAATCTGTAATTTTTACAAAGCTAAGAAGTATTTTTAGGAAATTAGTTACAAGTTAAGTAAATTCTTTCTAACTAAGCCCTTATTCTTACTGAGCTTAATAGTTATATTATATGTTTCAGTAATCAGATTATAGCAACCGTTTTTATGTATTTATTGCATTATATTATATTACTCTTTAAGTTTTAGTTATTAGGTATTAAATTATTACATGGAAATGGATTTGCAATATATCAAATTAAATAGATTTCGATCTTTCACATAATCATATTACCAAGCAATAATTGTCTGTAAATTTCAAATATATCTTTCTAATATTGTACATATTCTATTGCTCTAATAACATTTCATTGTTTAAGTTGATGTTATTATTAATATTTGATGAATTATATTATATTTTTATATTATAATATATTAAGTTATTAGGCACACTGTAAACTTGTAATAATTTTCTATTCCCCTATCTAAATTCCCCTTATGTATTTTAATATCAAAAATGTTATAGATACCTTTTTGCTAGATCTATCATATTTTGTTTATAAAAAATATAAACAAATTATATAAATTTAAAGAATACAGAAAACATCTATCTATCATTAGTTGTAAATTAAAAATCGACTTCAAAATTAAGCTCATTATATGCTATTTTAATATGTTTAATGGATTTGTTATATATGAAAAAACAATAATACCATATTAATTGTTGTATTTTTGGGACGCATTAAAATATTCCCATTTCAAGCAGTTTTTTATATATATCTACATAAATTTTCTTTTATATTTTGCTCATGATCGTCATCAAATAGTGTAAATGCGAATTAAGTAGAGTTTAAACAAATGAGGAAATCATTTCTTTCTCTACATCTATTCCAAATATATCCAATCATTTCTGCCCTTAAACTGACCTCTTTCCCCATCCTAGTATATTATATCAAGCCTTCACTCACCTCCCGTTAAAGCACTTAGACCCGCCGATGTTACCGGCGGCGGTTTCGATAGTATCGTATCGATGCCATGCGGATTGGCGGCGCCTTGTGTGTTTGTTGTTGTCGAGCTGCTCGAGCTGGAACCCGACACGCGTTCGCTGATCAGATGCGAGTTGGGACTGTGGCCATAACCCAATCCATTGCCGGAGGCACAAACTCCACTGCCGACACCGGCGGCAACGCCTTGTGCAGTCTTCATTTCTGTGGTCATGGAATGCAGCGCCGCCAGCGGCGGACCCAGAAAACTCAATGGGATCTTGTGTTCCATGCTGTTGTTGTTGTTGTTGTTATGGTGGTGGCTGCCACTAAGGTTGTTGTTATTGTGTATGTTGTTGTTGTTGTGCAGGCTAAGCGGATTGAGGCCGTTGCTCGAATGCTGATACTTGCGACTGGTCAAGTTCTCTGGACTGTAATCAGGCGGTGGCGGACTGGACTCGCTGTTCTGGCAATGATCCTCGCCTCCGCTGCTGCGTTGGCTCAAAGCAAAGGATTTGGCACTGTCGACGCCGGGACTCGAGTTGTGTTCGTAACGTGGCGAGGGTGAAGATTCCGAGTGTAGACGCGACGAGGCAGGCGGTGGCGTTGTCGATGGCGAATCCTCTGCCGAGGATTTTGCCTCCAATCGACCACCAACTGCAACGCTCTGTGCGGCCTTCAGAAGCATCAAGGGACTGTTGTTGTTGTTATTGTTGCTGTTGTTGTTGTTGTTGTTGCTGCTGGCATAGGCAGCCGCTGCTGCCGCCGCACTGTGATACTCCGCCAACTGCTGCTGATAGTCTGCCGCTGCCATGGCATGGGCATGAACATCAGCGAATCCATTGGTCAATCCCGCAGCCGCTGCTGCGGCCAAATGATGACGCTGTGCCGCCGACGGTGGACTGCTCTGGGCGGCAGCGGCGAAACTGTGATGACGCATATAGGGATTGATCAGATCCATGTCCGTGGCCGGATCGTTGCTGTGCTGCGAATGTACGTAGTCGAGGGAGGCTGACGCCGGTGCGTTAACCGGACTGGGACCGGCGGCGTCTGTGGGTGGCAGGTGGCGATGATAGAAGCTGGGCGGCAGGGCGAGATTGAAGGCCGAATTGGCCGACAGCTGGAATGTCTGGGCGAGCTGTTTGGCCGCGGATGGTGTGGGGGATGGGTTGTTGCTGCTGCAGCTGCCACCCGGGGGCGTAGTGTGCAGAAATGGACTACCCAGCTTGGGATAAATCTTAAGAACGCGCTGCACTCAGTAAAATGGTCAATGGTTAACAGATCCTTATAGATTGCAGCACACCAAACTCTGTTCTGCACTTTGAGTTTTAATCAGAAATTCTTTCACTTGGTAACTTTTCAACACTTGAGAGTTTCGACAAACACGGGAATTCGGCACTTGTCATTTATTTACGTGGTAGTATGTATCTCAATTCTTCCGCGCGCGTGTCCGCTTCTTTAGGCCTAAGACTAACGAATGATTTCGAAATTGACTCGAGCGACTTCACTTCACATGGGAAGCAACGCAACGCAACGCAACGCAAAGCAATCTCAGTCACAACTGCCGAAGCAACCCTGGTTGCTCTTTTTCACTCATTCAAGCGCAATATGCCAAGCAGTGCGAAAGGGCTGGCAAGCGAGCAATTGTTTCATTCCCACTCAAGTAAATCAGTGTGCAGGCTAAATCTGTGACTGCGTCTGAGTGTATGGCTGTGTGTGTGTCTGTTCCACAATCAGTGTAAACATGCAATGTAGCTGGAACGCATTGGCATTGGCACAAAACGAATGGGAATTTTATTATGTACATCATTAAAATCAACTATTTCGGATTGGATTGGAGCTGGAACTGGACTGGTTGTGTGTTATACATGTGAGAGAGCTCTATATATATGTGTGTGTGTGTCTGGTTGAGTGCATTTTCACAGATTCTCTTCACATTGTTGTTGTTGTTGTCGGTGGGTGGCCGATGTTTGAGGCGCGGTTCGACTGTGAATGCTGTTTATTTGTTTAAAAAGCTATAAATATTAAGTGAAGCTGTCGCAGGCAGGGATTGAGTAACAGTTTCTTTTTTTCTTCTTCATTTTGTGGATTTATTCATTTAAATAATTAAATTTGTTCATTGGCATAAATAAGAGTAATAAATGTAAATTGAATTTGGAAATGCTTAAAATTCAATTTACTGAAAACATGTATAATAAAAATAAAACCAAAATACTGTAGTAATTATATTTTAGTAAATTAAGTAAATAATATCTGAAATATGAAATATATTAAAAGTTTAAAATATTATTGCAAACAGCAGAAATTCATTTAATTTATTAAACAATTGTATTTTAAAATATGTATTTTATTTCCCCTCCAGTAAATTAGTTTTTCTTAAATTAATTACCCGCCCGTCCATTTATTCACACTCAAATGCAAACAAATAAAATAAAAACTTAATTAATACGCTAATTAACATTTCAATATTATTATGTGACTGCCAGCCAAAGATTTACATATTTCTGTATATACATACATACATATGTATGTATATAGAAATGCACATACAGCCTCTGCTGCACACATACATACATACATACATACATTCATATAGATAAAGCAAAGAGACGCATACAAATACAACAAAAATGCGCTTCATTTAATAATAAACTACACAATTTTAATTTACTCAGGCAAAAAGCAGGGGGGGCAACAACAAAGCAAAGCAATGCGGAACGTAATGAAAGTGAAACAACGAAACAGAGGCCACACCCACCACAAGCACTAAGCACACATTGAACACACGAGTGAGCGGGAGAGCAAGAGAGAGAGAGCTGCAGTCGCCATTGTTTGCCTCAGCTAAACGTGTATGAGTGAGCAGACTGAGAGTAATTTGAATGTGACTCAAACTCAATTTGTGGATTCACTCAAGTGTGGAACCCTTTTTCACCACAGCTGTTGCTGTTGCCGTTGCCGTTGATTTCGACACTGTTTAATAGACTTTATCAACTCTATGTAGGAATTTGTATGTACCAAACCCCAAACTTTATCTGCCCAGCATCTTTAACTTTCAGATCAGATTAACAACAAATATAAAAAAATGTCATACTATGGCCTATCGCATTTAACAGATCTCGAAAACAATAGGGAAAAAACAGAACTATTCTTTAAAATATGACGTTTGACTCGTAAATACCGAAAACTAACAGAGCAGGCATAGGAATACTATAAAAAAAACTAACAAACTACTAAAAAGTCGAAAAAGATAACGAAACACAACAGCAACAAGAAGGTCCATGAATAAACCCAAAAACAGTGATTGATTTATTGTTTTATTATGCCAAAAATTGAAGAAAAAAACAATAAAGGAAAATACAAGAGAATCACAAGAAATGACAACAGCGATAAGCAGGGAATATTGTTTAGAATATTTGCCTTACGGTTTATAACAGTGCGGGAGCATTTCATATGTTATAAATTGGCCCAAACTCTTGCAATGAGGCCCAGACACGAAAAGCGGGTAATTAATAAATAATTTGTGAGCCACAACTTTTTTTTCACATGTTGGCACTAAAATCCAAACCAAAAGGTAAATAGCCATGGCTAATGTGGATGCCCAGACTCTGTATCTGTATCTGTATCTGTTTGGTGTTTTTGACTTTGCCATACAGTTCATTAAACTGTTAACTGACAGTGGGGCAAAGTAAGGGAAAAATCCGAGTTCAATTCGTGTATTTATGACTCTCTTTCTTCAGGTGGGAATTGTAAAAACCTGTTACAGTACAATGCACAGAAGTCTTTCTATGTAAAGGTCTTACAGATTTTAATCTGTTGGAAAATCAAAGAAAATGGAGATACCTGAAGATAGCTATGTTAAAATGAAGTTCCAAATAAAGAAAACAATTTTTTGTATACATATAAAATTCATATTAATAGTAGAAATAACAATAAGTATAAATATATAAAATATGAATACTGAAGAGCCAGTCAAAATAAAAATGCTTAATATAAATTATAAATTATTATGGAAAAACGTATAACAGTATGAAATAAAGAAAACCTATTTTGTTATATAAGTAAGACAGGTAATAGCAAAAAAAAAAACATATAAATATATAAAATATAAAGACTGAAGAGGCAGTCAATGTTGAATGATTAATATAAATTATTAATATTGGAAAAATTCGTATAGTTTGAGAATTAATTGGAATAAACTTAATAAATAGTTATAGTTTTCATTTTTTGATTCAAATAAATAATAGTTTTATATTAATAAAATTTTATATTAATAATAAGTTATAATATTTGTAAAATGATTTAACAATTGAAATTTATGAATCAGTTATTATCTAGTTCAATATTTATGTATTAACAATGTTAAATATATATATTACGTTATTATATTTATTAAAAATAATACTATTAACTGATATTCTACATTTCTATGTCTTTCACTAAAATAAATGCTTTTATATTCCAAACTATTAATCTGTAAATAGTACAGATACTAAATAAATGTTTGAAGTTTAAGAATTAAGTACATATATCAGATTCCTTTTTGTAAAAGATAGAAAATACTTTAAAGCTAAACCACAACACATCTTTCTATTAAACCACAACGAAATTGCCAACACACACTTCAATCTGGCTATAATCAATTCAACCCTTACCCCCCCAATTCAGATTTGAATGATATCAATGCTCAACCAATAATCCTTTTTCAAAATTTGAATTTCCTGTTGCCAGCGGGCAGCTGTGACCATTGATGCAACATTCCCTGCTTTGACCAAACCGCACAAATTGAGTTTCACACCTATTTGAGATTTGCTGCTATTATTATTATTATGATGTTGTATTATTATAATGCGATTTCAAAATAAAATTGGAGCAGCCACAAGACCAATAATAATAATAATAATAAGAAGAAGAAGATGGGACACATGTGTGCAACATTCTGAAACTGACATTCAACAATATTTGAATGGTCAGCAAAAAAGAAAAGATGAAAAAAATCTCAACATTTGGCATGAAATTTTGCATTTTTGTGTTGTTGTTGTTGTTAAGGTTATTACTCAAAGTTAAGTCGGTCTGGGGTTACCGGGATTTGATGTATGTCAAAGTTACGTGCGCGTTAAAATCTTGTCTAATTTAATATCTATAAATCCCCGGCTATGACAGGGCTGCCTCTCTCGCCCCGCCCCGCCCCTTTTTTTTCTGAGTATAACCCGAAAAGGGTTGTTGGCCTAACCTTATCAACGTGGCAAATTGATTTCGGCTCGTTATGCGGTCATTGGGGTATATTTTGTTGGTTTAGCATGGTCAAAAGAAAGCAAATTGTAAAACCGAAATTGGCCAAACGTGCGTTACAAATTAATGTTTGTTCGGGATTTGTTTTCTCCCCACTTACTAAAAAAAAACAATATACAATATAGAAAAATTGCTCGTTTTTTTTATTTTTGTTTTCATGGTTTTCAAACAGGTCATAAAACCCTTTTATACTTCAACAGACCCAACAAAACTGATGCCGAGTTATGTGGTGTAAATGCTTTGGGGTCGCTTAGAAGGTGGCATAGAGAGGGCGAGAGGGTTATGTTATTGATAAGCAATCAATAAGGTATTAGTTGGGCTTGTCATTGTGTGACATCGATATGGGCTATTGATATTGATATGCTTAGCCGCTGTAGAGTATACAGTTGTTATAGAGAAGCTGTCGGAGATAGAGAGGGATAGAAATGGAATTCAGTAGGAGTATAAAGGCAAATATCAGTGCTAACAACAGTTTTACAAAGATATATAGCTTAAAGATATTAGATTATATATTATGAATAAAAAGTATATACAAATAAATACAATTTAAAGATTACTAATGTTTTATATAACTTTAATTATAGATGTACGTATTAACTTTAGCCTTAGCATTATCATAAACATTTATTCAATTATTAATAAAAATAACTATTAAACCTATACCTAGTTCTATCTTCTGTGGTATCCTAGATATCATTCATATTCTTGGCATCAACACAATTAAAATGACTGTCAAGTGTAGACTTTTATAACCGAAATTTGCTGGCCATAAATTGCTATACGAATTTATTATATAGAATCCATTCAGCTTTTTATCATTCACGCATACAATTTTATGTCTGAACAATAGCAACACTTCTTAAAGAACAATTTTATGTGTTTTGTTGCCAGCACATACACATACACATACTACTACAGCACACATCTACCATATGTATGTAATTCTCAAAACAAGTGCGCCGCCCCTCTTTGCACTTCTCATCATATATTTTATAGCATACTTTTGTGCGCGCACACGTTAGATCGAAAAATGTCGCCAGTGATTGCTTTCTTATTTGTTTACATTTCCCGGCTATTGACAGCAAGTAAAGTGGGAATAACAATGCGATGAAGAAGAAGAAGAAGAAGAATAGATAGAACAGAATACTGGCATAGAACAGAGGCACAAACGTGTATGGCATATCAAGCGATGAATATACGACACATGTTTCAATCATTTTCCATTCATTTTTCTTTTTATTTATTGTCAGCGTTTATTCTGCTGACACTTTTCGATTTTGTGTCCGTTGTGCGCTTAGAAAACAATTTGCAAATTGCTTAAAGCCCCGTCGATGCCAATTGAAATGAATCACAAATTGAATAGCACAGAGTGTGAAAAGTTTTAATTTTTGACGCAGTAATTAAAATTATAAATATTATTCTTTCTTTGCCAGCTAATCGGGTTAAGTTCAGGCAAATTTTCATTTTCCTAACATGCCTCATAAATTTCCCTATGAAGTGTGGGTGTGTCAACAGAACTCATAAAGAAAAAAATTGCCAAGACTTTTCCATCGGTAAACTTGCAAAGTATACAAACTTTGTCAATCAAGTTGTTACACAGCTAATTAAGATAAAACGATATAAATATATATATATATAATTTTAAATTGGTATTTAAACTTTAAATGTATCAATTTTGATAATAGCAATTAAACACTTCTATTTTAAATAAAGATATTTTGTCTTGATACTCATTTTTCCTAACCAAAGAGTATTTTAATACCTTATTTGACTCTTTGTCACTGCATTCTGTCGCAGTATCGTTCGGTTGCCAATTTATGTGGAAAGTGCCCAACAGAAAGGGGGGATGGGGTGGGAAAAGGGGGCTGTTCACTCGTTGCTGCCAGCAATTGCCTCTGACTTCCTTCCCCCTTAACCCACACAACCTATGGTCATACACATTGTTGCTCATGCAATTTCAATTACTTTTGCTGTCGATTTTCGAATACGTTTTGGTGTTTCAATTCGATTTGCAAGCCAGACCCCGCCCACTACCCACCGCCCACTACCCATCGCCCATCGCCTTCAACTTGATTTCAATTAAACTGAGTTGGCATTGGCGCGGACGCTTTTCGACGTGTCGCAAAAATGCAACTCGCAAGTTTATTTGCTTGTTTTCTTTATCCCAACGACTGCTGCCGTTTGCCACTGCTGCTTGGCATTTAATTGTTTTTCTTCGTTTTTCATTTTCTGATATTCGTTGCCTCCTCCTTTTCTGACCACTTGCATTTTATGGCGACGCGAAAAAGCTGTTTTCCTCGAGTGCCCATTCTAGGAGGAGCAGCCATGTTGTTGATGATGTTTAAGTTACTGGAGTGAGTTAGTCCTTGGAATGGGGATAATGTGAGTTAAACTGTGGAACAATTATGTGGAAAATAGGAAGCATTACAAAATAAGTACAATAAAGTCAAGGAAAAGGTATGTTACTAAGGAAATTAAGGTATATATAAGTGGAAATTAAAATAGTTGATAGATATATATGTTTGCTTGATAAAAATAAAGTATAATTTAAAACCGTGCAATCATTCAGAGACTAAATATATAAATACTAAAAGAAAGAATGAAATACAAGCTTAACATTTTTCAGAGTTGAATTTCATTCCTCAGAATTAAAAAAATATTTAATTATAATTAAGAATCATTGTATTTATATATTTCTTTTTCCATTATTTTTCTAAATGAATGATAATACTTATAATTTAAGGCACAAGTCTCAATGTATCATTAAAACAAACGAACAATCTCAAGTATGTAGTTATGTTAACAAGTGAGATACAGATATTAGAGTAGAACAATTAGATATATATGTCGTTTTAAGTTATTATTTGATTTGTTTGTTATTTTTCTAATTTTATTTATTTTGTATATATATATATATATAGTATAATATAGTGAGTAAGTTGCCGTCATGGCCTAAGATATAAATTTAGATCTTTACCAAACTGTTTAAAGAAAGTTTGCTGAATTGTTCGAAAACGATTGAATTAAACGTATGATACTTAAAAAGAGAATTTCAAATGGATTTTCACCAAGTGTTTTTCTGATTGTTGCTCAATGCACCTTTTTATACCCTGTGCCCATTAAAAATGGGCAAAAAAGGGTATAATGAATTTGTGTGAATTTATGTAACAGGCAGAAGAAGGCATCTCCGACCATACAAAGTATATATATTCTTGATCAGTATCAATAGCCGAGTCGATTGACACCTGTCCGTCTGTCTGTTCGTCTGTCCGTCCGTTCGTCTGTATGTACGCATGGATCTCAGCAACTATAAAAGCTAGAGACTTGAAATTTGGAATGTAGGTTCCTGAATAAATAATAAGCAATGTTAAAGCTAAAGATTTGGCACACATGGTAAATATCCTACTCCCAATGTTTGCTACAAATTTCAGTACGATCGGATATTGAACTCATAATTTTTTCAAGCAACAAATTTATGCGGATTGAGCGATTTTAAGAGAGAAGACCCTATATTATATATATTTAAATCTCATTATAATGAAAATACTTTTGGTTTAAGACCTGCACAGGGTATCCTACTGTCGCGGCTGCTCGACTGATCGGCTTGTTTATTCTATATTCTATTATTTCAAATAATTAAATACTTACTGTGTCAATAGTTTCTTTCTCTTTAATCTATGCTCATTTGATAACTGTTTCTAAATGTTGCTGATTGTTCTAAGCTTTCAATTTAATTTTCATTAGGGTTTCAATAGCATTCATACCACTGTACTCGCACCAAGTCAATCCAAATCGCAGCCAATCGGACGCGTTCCAATCGCGCCAATCGAGCTACACATATAAAAAGCAATGCGCTGCTTGTTTAAAACAAAGAAATTGCCATTGTAAATAAAATAAAAATCGAACAAAGTTAACAGTGGAAAGCAGAGAACAGAGAACAGAAAGCAGAAAGCAAAGTGTGTGTGTAGGTTGGTGGGGGGGACGAGGGAGGGTGGTGCACGAAAGCGCCAAGAATAAAGTTTTTCAAAAGCGATAAAAACGAAATGTCGCATATTTTTATGACATTTGCCGACACTACAAGCGGTGAGGTGTGTACCGACCTCCTCCTTAACCCACCCTCTTCCTCATCCCTCCCACCAACGACTTCTGTAGCAATTCGCTGATATCCCTTTACACCCCCCGCCCGCCACCAACCCACGCATATTGACGCAAATTGAATTCGTAAAACGAGGAACACAAGAGAAAAAAAAAATAAAAAAAAATGAAAACGTTAAAAAATTCGTTGCGTATTTTGAGTTTTACCTTTGCCATTGCCAAAAGCTGGAAATGATACTAAGAATGAATTTCGAATATTCGTTGTTTGCAGTTCTTATAAAATGTTATAAATTTTCATTGGCGTATTAGATAATATGTGTTATAAGGTAATATAGTGTTATATTAAGCATTTATATTAGGGATTAATAAACTGATTAAATAAGAATCAATAATGTTTTAAAGTTTCCTGTAAGCTAAAATGTTTAATTAATTAAAATATAAATGAATATTGTATATTTTTAATTGTATTAAATGCGTATTTACAGTGTTATTTTACTTGTGTAATATAAAATTGCTTAAGATTTATGTGTACAAGCTTTAAAATGATTTTAAAATTTACTGAACTTGAAATATATATGTGTTTCTCTCTTCCTTTCTCATTCTCTTCAAATATTGTATAAATTACTCTTTATTTGCTGTCAAAAATAACAACAGACTAGGTTACATTTTTAGCTAATATAATTAATTATTATAATATATAATTCAATATTTATCTTTTAATATTATTAACCATTATTTTCTAATGGCACTAAATAAAGGGAATATATACATTTTATTTACATTAATCATCATTAATCAGTAGAGACGAACCATAATAATATAATATCCATATTGATATTTTTTAATAAAATTCCATCAATTAATTTTATATAGTACTTTTCTTATTGTCTTTTATTCAAGAGACTTGGCTAAATTTTCAGCAAGTGTCATTGGAAAATAAAGAATACATATTTCCATAGGCTCAACTCATTTAAATTCATTTTAAGTACAATTTTTATAGCCTGTGCACATTAAAAATGGGCAAAAAAGGCTATAATGAATTTGTGTGAATGTCTGTAACAGGCAGAAGGAAGCATCTCCGACCATATAAAGTATATATATTCTTAATCAGTATCAATAGCCGAGTCGATTGACACCTGTCCGTCTCTCTGTCCGTCCGTCTGTATGAACGCGTGGATCTCAGCAACTATAAGAGCTAGAGACTTCAAATTTGGAATGTAGGTTCCTGAATACCATACGCAGATCAAGTTTATTTTCAATTTTCGATATTAAGATTCCCTATGGAATCCGGCGAGGAATGAGTAAGGGAATCCTTAAGGAATTTGAAGAGGAAAGAGTAAAGGAATCCCTAAGGAATTTGAAGAGGATTCCCTATGGAATTTGGCGAGGAAAGAGTAAGGGAATCCCTAAGGAATTTGAAGAGTATTCCCTATGGAATTTGGCGAGGAAAGAGTAAGGGAATCCCTAAGGAATTTGAAGATCCAACATTTGTTGCAAGGATTGGGGAAAATTATTGGATTGGGAAGTATAGGAATTAGTGTTAGTTCAATGTGAGTATAACTAAATTGTTAGCAAGCTAATAGTATTAGTGACTACACAAGTTAGTAGTTTAGGAATAGCTGATAGCTTTGCAATGCCTCTGTAATTAGAAATATCAGACTTACCACCTTTTTTGTGGAGAGGAATGATATAGGATTCTTTCCAAAGATGTGGAAAGACTGAAGATTCCAGGGATAGATTGAAAAGCTTTAGCAACGGTGCGGTTAGAGAAGTACAGCACTCCTTAAGGACACAACTAGGAATGTTGTCAGGCCCAGAAGAGAAAGTAAATTTTAAAGACATAATAGAAGAGAAGAGGGTGTTGTAAGAAATATGGGGAGCAAATATACTATTAGAGGATGTTAAGTTATGAGGATAAGAAGAAAAGTTAGGGAGGGAAATAGGAGAATAGGTTGATTGGAAAAATTTAGCAAAAAGTTCAGCAGCTGCAGAATCGTCGCTGGCTTTATCAGTCCCAGGAAAAAAAGAGGAAGGTAAATTCGGAGATTTACGCTTCAAGTTAACAAATTTATAAAATTGTTTAGGGTCACGGGTAAACTGTCTCTTGCAACGAGCAAGATAGTTCTCGTAGCAACTAGAGTTCAGTAGAGCGAAGTTCGACTTGGTCACAGAATAATTAGCCCAGTCAAAACTTGATCCCGACTTCTTAAACTTTTTAAAATATTTGGATTTCAAATGTCTTAAATAAGATAGTCTTGGTGTAAGCCAAGGAGGCTTTGATGAACACAACAACGGTATAAAGTTAGGGATACACACATCAAGGAGTGTGTTCAAGGTCATATAGAATGTGTTAAGGACAGTATTAATGTCCACCGCTTTTTCTAAAAAGGACCAGTCGGTTGCAAGAATAAGTTCATTAAGCAATGAATAGTTACCTTTGCGAAAACAGCGACGCGGTACTTGTTTGCATAAAAAAGGCGGATTAAGGGGTTTAGAAATTGAAATAGAAATTTCTAGAGCAGGATGATGTAAGTCTTCAGGGACTGACAATGGGAATGAACTAGAGACGGCAGTATTTGCAAAATCATTGATAAATACCAGATCAAGGATTCTATTCAAGTGATTCTTGACAGAGTTCATTTGAAATAATGAAAAATCAAACACACAATCTATTAAATCATGCTGATTTGAATGAACAAGATAGTTTGCGCTATTAAAGAAAGACCATGAAATATTAGGCAAATTAAAATCGCCAGCACAACAAACAGGTCCTTGTCACTCACTTGAAGGAAGACTTCTTTTAAACAAGCAATATGTTGCATATAAACTTGAATATCAGAAGATGGTGGAATATAGGCGCAAGTAACATAAATTGATTGATATGGAAACGTTACTTTAACGGCAACAATTTCAACATCAATAGGAATAGTCAAGGAAATACGTTCAGATTGAAAAATTGCTTTAATGGCAATCAATACGCCACGACCTCGACGAATCAATCGATCATATCTATAGATGGAATAGTTGTTTGACAAAATTTCGCTATCAGATACTGTTGGCGTTAGCCAAGTGTCAGATAGACCGATAATGTCAGACTCAAAGGAAAAGCTGCTCAAAAATAGGGGTTTAAGTTTAGATAAAAGGCCTCTGACATTCTGGTATTTAATCAGGATTAGATCTTCAGAAGGGTCTAGTTTTTTGGGACATTGCTGGGGAATGAGGCAGAATTAGTAGTTGGAAGGGAAATATGCAATGGTTCAGACCTAAGGAATTTGAAGAGGATTCCCTATGGAATTTGGCGAGGAAAGAGTAAGGGAATCCCTAAGGAATTCCTAAGGGAATTGAAGAGGATTCCCTATGGAATTCGGCGAGGAATGAGTAAGGGAATCCCTAGGGAATTCCTAAGGGAATCCCTAGGGAATTCCTAAGGGAATCCCTAGAGAATTCCTAAGGGAATCCCTAGGGAAATCCTAAGGGAATCCCTAGGGAAATCCTTAGGGAATCCCTAGGGAAATCCTAAGGGAATCCCTAGGGAAATCCTAAGGGAATCCCTAAGGAATTCCTGAGGGAATCCCTAGGGAATTCGTAATTCCTAATTCTGAGGCAGAATTAGTAGTTGGAAGGGAAATATGCAAAGGTTCAGACCTAAGGAATTTGAAGAGGATTCCCTATGGAATTCGGCGAGGAAAGAGTAAGGGAATCCCTAGGGAAATCCTAAGGGAATCCCTAGGGAAATTCTAAGGGAATCCCTAGGGAATTCCTAAGGGAATCCCTAGGGAATTCCTAATTCCTAACTCTGAGGCAGAATTAGTAGTTGGAAGGGAAATATGCAAAGTTTCAGACCTAAGGAATTTGAAGAGGATTCCCTATGGAATTTGGCGAGGAAAGAGTAAGGGAATCCCTAAGGATTTTGATGAGGATTCCCTATGGTATTTGGCGAGGAAAGAGTAAGGGAATCCTTAAGGAATTTGATGAGGATTCCCTATGGAATTTGGCGAGGAAGGAGTAAGGGAATCCCTAAGGAATTTGATAAGGATTCCCTATGGAATTTGGCGAGGAAAGAGTAAAGGAATCCCTAAGGAATTTTAAGAGGATTCCCTATGGAATTTGGCGAGGAAAGAGTAAGGGAATCCCTAAGGAATTTGAAGATGATTCCCTATGGAATTTGGCGAGGAAAGAGTAAGGGAATCCCTATTACTAAATTACTTTTCCCAAAATACTTTTTATTCAAGACCTGCACAGGGTATCCTACTGTCGCGCCCGCTCGACTGATGGGCTTGTTTTTTATATATCTTTTTAACTCATACATATTATTCATATAAATAATATTCAGTTCATTAAGAAGATGCGATTGTTTGAGCTTAACCCACTTATTTGGCCAACTCCTGTTAGCTGATACTCCTGCCATTTTTTTTCTGGTAACACATCATTCAACTGGTCCCGTTTGTAACTTACTTTGTTTGCCGAGTTCGCTGCCTTTTCAATGTGCCACTTGGGTGCAATTAAAATTCGGCCTCGAAATTATTATTATTGCTTATGAAAAACACTTCGACTCGGCCCCAAAAACTTTTATCCCCTCCCCTTCCCCCTACGCCCTCCTCTTCCTGCCAGTCTGCTGCCAACAAACAAGACATCAACTCGTTGGCTGGCTTTAAAAGCACTTTATACGCCAGTCCACACGCAACTCAGTGCGTAAATCCTCCTATATCTTTATATATATATATAAGCAAGTATATATATATATATATATCGTTGGCTGCGTCTCTTTGCGCCTTTATGATTATTTTTCATAAACTTGGCAAATGTTTTGGGAAATCCATTTAGCAGCAAGCGCCGCATTACTTTATCTATGGCCATCAGGATTATGATTTGTGTTTGTGTGTGGCGTTCGTTTTTGGGGCGATGAGTTAGCAGCAGATACGGCTAAATGTGTGTAGACCAAGGCGTCTTTTATGGCACACATACTTGTCCACCAAGTCAAGTCAAGTAACACTTGAGAAGTTGCCAATTTGCTTTACAATGCAAAAGTTTACCAAAGCATTGCTAATAAATAATTATTACTTTATTACATTTGCTGTGGTTATAAGGTTTCTCTAACGCCCTAAGAATGTTTTATTATATGCCCAAGAATAAAAGAAAGCCATCAATTGGTTAAGAGATTGTAACATATATAGGAAGAAAGCTTAATCTTTGTATTTATTTATTTAGACAATGATTAAAGAAGTGCGTCAGTAGACTAAAAACAGAACGTTAATATAGTACATCGTGCATTAACCGCTTAAAAAAAACTAAGTTATAATTTTAAATAATTATTCCTTGGTTGAAATTTCTTTGCAACTTCAATTGCAGTCAACTTATTTATTAAATAATTTTAATATTTAAGATATAGATGATGAGTCTGGCACTTAAACAGATATTTGGTTACTAACTTTACGTTATTTTTGTGATTACGCTTATTAGTTGAGTTAATTAGTTGAGTAGCTTACTTTACAATGAAATTCAGAAGTTCTACGATCTTTTCTTAAGGCAACTATACTTTGAATATATTATACATGTTTATATATACATGTTTTCCATTTGATTGCAACATTATCATCAATCAAGACTGACAAACATGTCGAGACACACGGATTTCAACTTGTTATGAGTATAATAATCCATTAAAATACACAAAATTAATTATTTTATATATAAATATGTGAAGGCAGCTGTGCGGCAAGGGAGAAGGGGGAGTTAAGGGTTAACAGAAGGGGGTTAACTGTCAGGTGGGTGGTTTGCTGGTGGGGTTGGGATATTGTGGCGTCGTCGGTCTACGTCTATTGCCCTGTGTCGCGGCATATTCGGCGCCAAGTTTCATGCTCAATTAAAACGTTTGTTTAATGAAAACAAATGCGCTTAATTAATAAACACGCATTTTGTGGCTTTTACCAAAGCGTCAAAGGGGTTTGGTTTGGGTTAAGAGTACAGCACTCTGTTCCATTTCCATACTCTTCCCTTCCTTCTTCGCCGACAGTTGAATGGCAAATGTTTCGTTGTACAAACTGAAAAACTGTCGCAGCTGTTGATGTTGTGGGTTATGCGTAATAATCGTTGCTGCTGTTGTTGTTCCACTTGTTGTTGTAGCATACAATTGTTGTTGTTGCTTTTGTTGGTTTTGGTGTGTTTAATTACGCGCTGGCATTGGCTGCGATTGCGATTTATAAAAATTAAGTGGCGGCAACAAAAATAAATGTGCCATTAATTAAATTTGATCATTTGTTTACATTTCTACTTTAAATGTTTATTTATATGTATGTTTATAGGTGATATTTCTGTGTGCGTGTGTGTGTGTCACGCTCTTCTCTTTATGCGGCATTAGCTAAATATCAAATACAATTATTGCTGCATACTTTTAGGAGCTGCTTTTAAAGATACTTTAGTTTGAGAAATGCTCGTCTAGCGACATGTCGGCGCTAATTTTCTACAACTTCTTTACGAATAACATTAACTTGTTTAATAATAATTATTGATAACTTAAGATATTGTTGTTTATTGCTTAAGTTATTTAGTAGTGCAACAACGATTTAAATTAAATATATTTTAAATGTAGTATGCAGAGACTAAAGAATGAATTATCAAAAATTATAATGATATAATAATTATGATAATTCATTAGGATTATGTTTCACTTATGATACCCGCTTTGTTTTATTTTTAGATGATTTTTTATAAATATTTACATACATATATATACTGAAATATATTAATTAAAGATTCAATAAATTAAAAATATAATATTTAGAGATTAAACTAACTTTTAAAGTTAATTATAAAGGTCAGATAAGCGCGTTATTCCATTGTTGATTCTGTATAGTATTGTGCAATTATTTATAAGTATGTTTGCAAAATATACATTTGTTAGGCCCAAGAAAACATTATATTTTCATGGAATTGTCTAATTTTTATATAATGGCACATTTAAAACGGTACTTTATCAAGTAAGATATCTATAATTAACTTTAAAGACTATACTGCAGATCTTGACAGTAGATATCTAACAAGTAGCTCATATAGTCCGTAGACACGTAGACTTGAAAGTTATCTCCACAAATCAGGGGCTTCTTATCCAAAGAAGCTTCCGTTTACTGGTTAAAAACACCCATCATTCTCAATTGAAAATCCGCAAAAATAAAGCTGCATTTCTGTATTGAAAACACACTAAACAACTGTGATGAACTTCCGCTTTCAAGTTTCCATTGTTAACAAGTTCATTTTCTTATTATATCACATAATTAATCGACATCTAATTAAGCATACGCAATGTTGGTTATCACGTCAAAAACTCGTGCGAGTCTGGGCCTATTACGAAATTTGCATGAGACTCACATAAGCTGAGTTTAATGCGGTAATTGCAAAAATCGCATGGCCCAAAATAACCTAGAAAAACGCTATAAACTGAAATTGTAGACAAACAGACCGAGTCTGGCCAGCAGAGAGAGAGAGATGCGAGGGGAAGAAAGGGGTTTGGTTGGTGTCGGGTGATACGAGTAGCGCCATAGCAGAATAGTAATACCCCCGGTCAAAACAGAGCTATGACAACAAATCGTACGACGACAAAATATTGAAATATTCGACCTATGCAAAAAATTAAACCAAAAAACCCATTGCAAATTCTGCCGACCACTGCAGACCGATGGAACTTACTACTACTACTACTATGAGAAAGTCTGGGAAAGTGAGCAAGCGGAAAATGATGTCAATGCAGATAACAGATCAACAACATGCCACAGAATGGACTGGCATAATCAAAGCCAAAGTCAAAGCCTAGCCAGAGAGGGGACTACTGAATAAACTAGATCTACGAGAGACCTTTGGCACGTCTATTAATACTACTACTACTACTACTACTATGTATTTTCTATTTCATTCTCATTATTCTCGACTATTCGGTGCGTGCCTGTTGTTGTTGTTGTTGTTGTTGCACACTTTGAGCGGAAATGCATTTTGCATAGATTAAATATAATTTAATTTTTGTTTTGCAGTTTGTTAAATGTAGGCAGAAAGTTCGAAGTTAAGTTTGTTCTTAAGAATATGGTATGGTATTTATAGATATATTTATTTATTTTAAATATATCAGTAAGACTCAAATATATATTTTTCAAGAAACATGGTTAAGTTTTTAACAAGTTATGAAAGCTGAGGCTCTAAGGAAAAGATTAACTTTGAATCTGGGATTGATAAAGAATCATTTAATCAATCTAGGGTAGTTTCTTTTTTTTAATTTTTTTTTATATAAATTTAATAAAATATATGATCAATTATAGCATAAAACTATACAACAAAGCATTATATAATAGCTTTTAAAGTTAATTATAAATTATTTAATTATTGATATATATTAAAGTTTGCAAGAATGCGTTAAAATTAGCATTAACTGTTACTGAAAACGCAATAGACCGATCGTCAGCAAACTCAGTGACGGGAGCTACAACAACATACAAAAAGGCATGCTCAACTTTCGTGCGTTACTTCTATGTTGCTTCCTTAGAATCCCCAACTGGTTCTAGCAGCAGAACATAGAGAACAGGGTTGTATCGTTGGTTAAACTAGCAAAAAATGATACTGATGAGGGAGATTGGCAACTCCTGAAACAGCTGTATACCAAGCATAGCTCACTGGACTAAAATTTTTAAAATGAAGTAACTTAATATTAAATATAACAGTCTCTTATTTAGTGTAAAATCCCAGTACTTTCCCAAATAAGAGCTGTTTGTGCAATTGAAACGATCAAATTATTCCAATAACAAATAAACATTATATGTCTTTCTCAACCTCTGTTGACCGATTATATCTGCCCGTTTTAACCTTTGAATTATAGTATTAAGAGCTGTCTGAATCACATTTCCAATTCAAATTAATTGACAAGTCCAAAAACAAAAGCATTATTATGCTAAAATTGACAAATGTTATCAAAGTGAAGTGCAACAGATCAACACGCTGAGTGTCAATAAATTTGTTTAAAACGCAGAAGAAAGAGACTAATCAAAAAAGTAAAAGAACAAAAAAAAAGAATAAAGATTAAAGAACACATTACAATCTGTAGCAAGAAAGAGGGGAATGACAAACAACGCACACAAGCAATCAAAACCAGAAGGAAAGAGACAGCGACAGAGAAAGACAGAGAGAGAGAGAGACAGAACGAAAGAGATCCACACACAGACTACAATTCATTAATTATACTATGGAGTGTACACTTGTATAATAATAATAAAAAAAGGGCCACTCGTCAGCGCTGCTGGGTCAAGTTCAAGGACAAGCAAAGCGACAACGACAACGACAACGACAACGACGACGACAACAACGACGACAACGACGACGACAACGACGACGACGACAACAAACAACGTATGGAAATGAATGGGAATTCGAATCAAGGGGAGGGGAGAATGTGAGTGCTCCAATGAATGGACATATGTATGTATGTATCTGTGTGTGTGTGTGTGTGTGTGTGTGTCGATGAGTGTGTAAAAAGTAGGGCCGCTGCTCATTTAATAGTAGATTACGTACCGATTCGTGCTGAAGTAATCGCCCTGATTGATTTCGCTTTCTTATCAACTCATTTAGGCCCGCTGCCAGCTGCCCGCGCCCTTTTGTAGATCATTGGGTCACATACATACACGCATGTGTGGGGCGATGTGCGATGGCCATCAGCATCGATTTACCGCTTACAACTGGAACACATAAAACTGATCTCCATCCAGCTCTTGAGGATGCCAAAGAGACAGAGAGACAGAGAAGATGCATCTGCCCACTTACTACATACAATGTATGGAGGAAGACAACAAGGCAAAATGAATTTGCAGCTCGTGTTAATCAAGCGAAACACTCACATAAACACGATTACATGCACGCAAAAGAGTGCGAGTATTAGTACGAGTACTCGTATTTATTCTCGGTGCACTCAGACTGCGTGGAGCTGATTGTGAGTAGTTGTTGCAATGTACCCTGCACTGTCATCATTTGGGTAAGTTCACATAGCGTATAGAACTCGAAAATGATTGATTGAAAGACATGCCATCAATCGATCAATCAAAAACAATTAAACAATAATCGGCTATCGATTTATCGAATATGAAATAGTAGTAATCGGAATAGGAGTTTTGTTGAAAAGTGGAAAATAAGCTACATCTGCAGATACAAATAGAATTCCATATATATCGAGTATTATTAATCGTTAACGATAACGATTTAACGAGTGTATATATCGAATAACAAGTCAATTTGGCAAAATTATGAGTTATAGTATTTTAGGGTAAAGTCATCGATACAATATAGGCAAATAAAGATATATGTTATGTATAACAGATCGAATTATCGGATAAATTTATATTGCTATCCCAAAGGATTAAGGGATTAATGTGATCGAATATAATATAATAAATCGATCTTCATTTTTATTTTATTTATTGGTAACTATTCTATAGTACAGTCTTAGGGGACACAATCAAGTTAGCTTACGTTTTAATACGTTTAAGTCGATCTCCAATTCCAACTTTCACACACTTGCTAATTATGAGAAGCGCAGAGAAGGGCACCTGGCGATCGTCAAAACCCTTAATCTCGCTTCATTCTCTTCTCTCCGAATGGAGCATTCTTGCTTGTTATCAATTGTTGTTGTTATTGCATTTAAGTGCAGCTTGTTAATGCTCATTAAATGTTAAGGGAATGCTGTAGTTGTAGCACTGGCTGAGCCTGAGACTGAAGCCGAGACCGGGACGGAGACAGGGACAGGGACGGAGGCTAGGACTGGGGCCGGGAACTTGGACCGGGGACCGGGAGTGAGCTAAGGCTCCATCCAGAGGCAGCTCCCCCAATTGCCATTTTGCTGTGCCAAGAGATGCGGCAACTCGGCGCAAAAACCCGATCCAAGTTTTACGCTTTAGTCCATAAAATGAAGTGAGCCGAAAGTGTTGAGGCGGGCGCGTTAAGAAAGAACTTTGCCTAGCGAGCCGGATAGCCTTCATTTACATATATAAACACACACACACACACACACAACACACAGAGAGGCTGTGAGAGTCTGAGAGTCTCTTTGGAGAGACATACGATTCCAGAGATTATAAAAGTGAAGAAAAGAGAAAAGTTTGGAGCCCCAAAGGAGGAAACTTGTCGTAAAATGAAAATTCAAATGAAAATCTTGAAAATACTACTACAAACCACAAGGCATAGAACGTTGGCGTCCTCCACAGCGCGTGAAAAACCTGTTCGTTGGAAAAAGAGTCTTGTTGTTTGTTTGTTTATTGTTGTTCTTATTGCGGTGTGTCGGCATGTGTGTATGTGTGTTTGTGTGTGTGTGTGTGTGTTGGTGTGTGTGTTGGTGTGTGTGTGTATCGTCCACAGCTAATTGAAAAGAAGTATTAACAGTGTTCCTTTTGTTTTTGCCTTTGATTGACTGACCAACCAAGCCGAGATTGAGACCGAAAACGAAACAAGACGCGGGATGCTTTTGAGCTAAGATGAGATGGGATGGTCGAGGAAACCTTCGGCAACAGCAGCAGCAACAGCAGGCAGGCAGTCTGGTATGGCATAATTGTGGGATTTACAAGAACAACAACAGAGTCGAGTAAATTAATAATGCAAAGCCCATGCGCTTGTATTCACACACTCATATTCATTCATTCTCTCACTCACTCACTCATTCACTCATTCAGTTAGTTAGTTAGTTAGCCCAGTCAGCCGTTGGGACATAATCAAAGAGGAATCTTAACATTGTTGTCGTCGTTGTTGTTGTCATTGTTGTTGTTGTTAATCGACAGGATACATTTCCAGATGTGGTTGTAGTACAAGCGGGTGAGCTACTTAGAAATCAATGAAGCTGAAAAGGGATTTAATCAATATTGAATAAATTATTAAGTTTAACTAATTGACAAAATTATAAACTTTAAAAATTATAGGTTATTCTTTTTGTTCGATTTCCGCTTTTAATTTATTTGTAATTTCTTACGAACTCAGCACTCTTTTCTAAACGCATTACGATCTATGGTAGCTCAACTCTGAAACATCGTAAAGGCTCAATATAAATTCTATGTTAATTCCTTGATCCTAAGAGAGACTATTCAGATTTGAGTATTATTAGTATCTCGTATTATAGAATGTAGTATTATAATCTTAAATTTCCGAATGGAGCGCTCTCACTTAAACTAACATTTGGCTATTCTATCTCTCTATACCTAGTATTGAAACAGTTATTATATTTGAAGGAAGTCTGCCAGAGCCCATAAAGTATATACCTATGTTATTGATCAGCCAAGTCGATATAGCAATGTCCGTCCTTCTGTCGGTTCGTCCGTCCGTCCCTCTGTCTTTCCGTCCGTCTGTCTGTCTTTCCATCCGTCTGTCTTTCCGTCCGTCTGTCTGTCCGTCTGATTGTCCGTCCGTCCGACAACCCGTCTGTCCATCTGTCTGTTCGTCCGTCTGTCCGTCCGTCTGTATGTCCGTGCGTCTTTCCATCCGTCTGTCCGTCCGTCTGTCAGTCCGTCCGTCCGTCTGTCTTTCCGTCCATCCGTCCGTCTGTCAGTCTGTCTGACTGTCCGTATGTCCGTCCGACCTCCGTCTGTCTGAATGATTTCAACTTGCACTATGTAACTTGTTCGTAACCCAAATGATAAATTGTACAGTTCCACATCTCACGCTCTGAATTCAATTTGATGCTGTTCTAGTTTATTTGCATAGCACTCCAGATACGGAAAAAGTGCAACCCCTAAACTCTAGTTTTCTGATATGATCTGCTCTATTAAACTATTACTATTACACTGCCAGGCACTTGATTCGTGTGTGTACATCGCGTATATTGTATGACTTAAAACAACAACAATAACAACAACAACAACAACAACCACAACTTCCAACTCAAATTCGCATTAATTTAAAACCCAATCAAGGCAATTAGCGCACACACTCGTTGCCATTTCCGTTCCCTCTACCCGCTTGCCCCCTCATATGGTTTCTGTATCTCTATCTACGGCTCCCTTTACATTTTTATACTCTATCCCTTCACCTCATCCTGCTGCTGCTGCTCCTCCTACTGCTTGTCTATTGCCTACAAAACACGCACAACAAATCACGCGGCAACATTGTTGTGGCAGGTCGGTCAGACGGAGCACAGCTGATTCAATGCGCCTAGACGAACCAGTTATGCAGTAGTCGTAGTCATAGTCATAGTCATAGTTGTAGTTGCAGTTGTAGTTGTAGTTGTAGTAGTCTAACCTACCTCACGCCAAGCTGCAAACTGTGAGAGGCCCCTCAGACAGCTCACGCGGCCACGCATTGAGGTAGTTGCTGCCGAATGCCGCCGATTGCTGCCGATTGCCGCCGACTGTTGCTGTTGTTGTTGTTGTTGTTGTTGCTGTCGTCAAGTTGCATAAATGCGCACTCGATGTAAACATTTCAATAAGCCACCAACAGCAACAACAATAAGCAGCAACAAATTGCCTTGGGGCCCATTGTTTCTTGGCAAACTTTCATTGAGATTTTATATGCAAAAAAAAAAGTAGCAGTGGAGCAAGCAGAAGGAGGAAAAACAACAACAACAACAACAACAAATCCAACGCACACACACACACACAGCAAACGAGCAGCAGGCAGACGGCGGTGCACTTGTTGTTGCTGTCCTCTTATCAGCGGGAGAGCAAGCACAGAGAGTCAGAGCGTCAACGAGCGTGTGAGCGAGAGAGTGGCAGTCATAAGAGATCAGACTCGGACACACGATGATGCTATCATATCATGCGGCATCGCCTGCCGGGAGACCAGACCCCACACACACAACGACACATTTACACGCATAGAACCTAACCTTACTCACACAAAACGGATTCGAACAGCTGGTCGGTCGGCCGGTCGGTCGGTCGGTCGGTCGAACGATCGATCGTTTGCTTCGTTGATTGCACGATCGACACGATCGATTCGATTCGTAGCCACTTGTTGCATCTGTTATGGTTGTTGTTGTTGTTGTAGGTTGCCTATTAAATTAGTTGAAGAGTTGCTCGCGTTCGCATTGCCGACGCGCTCAAACGATCGTTCATAGTCGTCGTCGTCGTCTTCGTCGTCGTCGTCGTCGTCGTTGTCGGCATCGTGAACGGTGGGCTCAACATTTTATTCCCATTCATATTCAGTCAGTCTTTGACTAAGCGTCACAGTTGTCATCGCAGCGGGCACTGTGATAGTTACTGCTACTGATATTCTGTCGCCAGTCGTCAGTTGTGTTAGTTCCTCCGGTCTTGGTTTCGATTTGGACAAAACGCTGGAAGCTACACACATACACACACTCACACACTAACAATAATTCTATTAAACGGATACGGATGCGGTTTTGATTATACCCAACAATATATGCAGGCAGTCGGCAATTACGAATCTCCTCCGCCAGACGACGAGTGCAAAAGTGCAATGTCTCGACGTGATTATAAATGTTTAGCATAGTATTCTATTGTTTTCGGTACCATGACGAGTAACAACAACAACAACAATAACAGCAACAACAACAACAAGAAGAGCAGCTGATTCTGATTGTAACCGCTGAAGATGCAATATAAATAAAGCTTTAACAACAAACATAATCAATGTGCAATATAGCTAAAATATTTATAAAATATTCTAGAAAAAAGAAATTATCAATTAGAAATAATCATAATATTAATCGAAATTCAAAATCAATTTCAATGCCGGTTAGTGATAATCATAGTAGATTTTATATCCGTATTCAAGCAGTGCAATAATGTTCGCTATAAATAAATAAATAAAAAAAAATAAGTGTATAAGTTTAACTTAGTGAAACTATAATGCCTGAAAGTCCATTAACTTAAAATCATTAAAAAATATAAAATAAAAATAAAAAAAAACAACGACAACAAAAAGGAGTTTTCGAACAAACAAATACACAACAAAGACGGTGAGAGCTCAATGAATTCTGGAAGAAAACCCCAAAAGCTTTTCAAAGTAAATAGGTTAAAACTAATGAGAGATCTGCTTAGAGAATTTAAAAAAATAAATGTAGTTAATTCATTACAAGTGAATTTAAATAAAGAATTATTTAAATGTGTCAAGGTCGTAGCCATTGTTGGATTGAAGTATTTTAAAGTTCCATATCGATCTATAGTAACTACAAAGTAATTATCTACACATACATATTTTGCTTGGCTTGATTCCAATGTTAAATTTGTATTTGTCAGTTAATTTTATTTAATCGTTTCAAGATCTTTAAAGACTTGCCCTGTATTGCCACCCCCACAGATTTGCGCCATGTTGGGCAGTTAATAAAAAGATAAAATGCAGTACAATTATAATTAAATGTTCGCAACTTTAAAATGAAATCAGCAAATAATTATATATATAAGAAAATGTACATATATGTATATATATATATATATTGTACTTTGGCAAACAAACGCATTAAATTGCAATTAGCTTCTTAGCTCATTTTCACGGCTGCTGCTCTTGTTTATTGACTCTGTGTGTGTGTAAGCTCATTTTGTATTTATTTATTTATTAATATTTTACTCATTATTATTTATCAGGCAGCAGCACGCGGGTTTCAAGAGTTTCAACTCTTGCAATGTGAGAAATACATAATAAATAAGAAGGTCTATATAAATCTGCTATACTAGCAGCTACCCTGCAAGTGTTAGCCTAAGTGTTTCCGTAAAAAAAATGTTCCAATCTAATAAATAGACTCAAGAATCTTTCTAATCTTGTGGTGGCAAACTTTCCATAATTCTAGTCTGCCCATTTTTATTATCATTGAGGTATTAAAATTCGCTTGCTTACCATTAATTTTATATTTTGAATATAATGATTCTCAATTATAGTATTCGCCTCAAGTTCATTATCATCATTAAAAACAATACAACTCCCTTCCATCAGCTGTGTGTTTTCACACACACTCGCACATTGCGTAATTGACACCCGCCTTTTATTATTGTTATTTTGATTTGTAATGAACACAAATAAATGAGTGTAAATTTTAAACATTTTCAAAGTGAATGTCAGACGCGATTTTCGCATCATTTTTTTTACATTTTTTACATATTTTTTTTTGGTCTTTTTGATCGTACATTGACCGCCCGTTTTTTTTTTTTTGGAGGCGATGATACATTTTCGTTTATGGCACGATTATCGTGGACTGAACTGGGCTTCGAGATTGAAATATGAGGTGTACATATGTATATACTCTCATTCATTTATCGTGTTTATTTACAGTTGACATGATCGTTTTAAATGTCAATAATAAATTGGTTTTAACTTGTATTTGAAATATGCAAAATTTCTGTTGAATTTCAGTAGCTTTGATAGCATTCACATATATCAAAGATAAGCTTACTGCACTTAATGTGAAAGCACGACATCTTAGTGTGACGTAGAGATTTACTTTAAGCTTCGAATTCAACTGAACAGAGAAGAATATTCAAATCTTAAAGGTTTTTTCTTATACAATTGATCAATATATCATTAGAAAAGCTGTTGTAGAAGCTCACAAATACTTAAGGTTTTAAATCGAATTTTCTGAAACCCTTCAAGCAATAATATCAATTGATATTTAGGAATACATAAGATGCTCAATATCAAAAGATATGTACAAGAATATATCAAAAGAAAAAGGTGTCGTTAGATATATAGAAATTAATCTTAAATTACAAAATATCTATCAGTTTAAATTAAAATGAAATATTAAAAGAAAGAACTTTGTTACTTCATTTATGAACTTCAATAATCGCTGTCTGCATAATAATTTAAAAATTAAAAATTTATTTATTCTATGACAACATATGCTCTTTAAATCAATGGAATTCTTTCACATCTTGATTTTGATGACATGCAAGTTTTTTTTTTTTGCCATGTTTTACGATACGATCATTAGTTAAATACATAAATACATATCAATGTACTAAATTAATTTTCATTCTCTTTTCGTCTACTTTCATTTATAGAACTGTGAATTTGTGACCATAGTTTTTTCGGCCTTGTTATTTGATCATCTTTGTGAGAAGAATTTGAAAATGAATTGTTATTCTTCGAAGCTCATTAGTATTCAATGAATGGTATTATTATGGATCTCTCAAAGTTCTTTCACTTTTCTTCTCTATTGCCTTTCTAACGTCGCTTCAGTGAGTTTTATGCCGGCTATTATTGAATAACTTAGACAACTCAAACAAAGGCCAAAAAACTATACAAAAAAAAAAAAAAAAAAAGATAAAAAGACAAAAAAAAGACAAAAACAAACGAAGAGCTTGTTTGGTCAGGCTCAGAGCCGGCTATGGGGCTTTGACTCTTCTGCAAAAATCTATTGCGAAATTTCTCTATTACCATTCGAAAGCAGTGAGTGAGTAGGAGTTATGGATTAGGGGAATGAAGAGAAGGCGGTAGGGTGGTAGTTGGTAGTTGGTAGGTGGTTGTTTGTGGCTGACTCTATAGAGTTGTGGTTATCTCACGCGCGTCGTTGGCCGTACATTGAACTTGGCCAAACGTTGGTTGGAGCTTAACTAATGGGCTGAGATCTGACTCTATCTCTTTCTATCTTTCACCATCTATCTTGCTCTATCTTTCTCTCAATCCATCTATCTTTTCATGGAACAGCTGACAAATGCTATGCGCGAAATAAATATTGTTAGCCCCGCTGACTGTTGCCTCTGTTGGCTGTTGGCTGTTAGCTCTTAGAGCTGTTGTCTCTTGGCTCTTGGCTGTTGGCTGTTGGCTGTTGGCTCTTAGCTTGTTGGCTGTTGGCTTGTTGGCTGTTGGCCGTTTGTCGCTTGAGGCTTGGCCGTGACCATGAAGCCATCGGTTCGGTTGGGTTCCGTTGCGTGTGCAATGTTATATGGTCGGTAGTGACATAATCTGCTGATGTTGAGCGTTCTACGCTTTGAGCTGAGGTTTCTTCTTCTGTAACTGCGCAACGGATCGCGTGGCTTTTATTTATATTATTTTTATTATTATTATTTCATACTTATTTAGGATTTGGTTTGATAAATTTGCATAAATGTGAAAAATGTGCCAATAAAAGTATCCGAGAATATAGTATGTTCGAAAAAACTTTATGTAAATTCTGATTAAAGCACAAACTTGTTTATTTCGCAAAATAAACAACAACAAAAAATCGGCTAATTGGTAGAACATTTTTTTTTTGTCTGTATTAATTTTTTTATATTTTTTTGTGTCACATTTTGTTGGCTGCTGTCTTTTTGGCAACGTTGTATAAGTACGGGGTTTTTTCAAGTTGTTTCAAGTTAAGTAAATGCTGAATAATTTTATGTAGGAGTCAACATTATTTTGACATTTGCGGTTGCACTTGGACTTGGACTGCCTGACGCCACAGGAATTAGTTCAATGCTAATTTGCTGAATTTATTAAAAATTTTTCACGTGTTTTTGTTGTTTTATTTTTGGGAAAGCGTTTATCAAAATCTGTAAGCTTAAACCAAATAATACAAAAAAAAAACGAAAAAAACGAAAAAACACTTGAAGAAAGTTGTAAAATGATAAACGAATAATTCGCAGGAATGTAACAAATGTTTTTACAGGGCGTGCGACCCGAACAGTGGGCTGAGAGCTATAGATAAGTGCTGGAAATATTATGGCAATTAAAAGAAGACGTTTAGTTTTATAAATATTGTAAAAGTTGTTGCTAAGCATGGGAAAATCTGCTAGAAGGAAAGATTTCGAGGGATAAGCTAAAGATCTTAACACATTAGACGGCAGTCCACGCTAGTGACGAAAGAAGACGCCAAAAACTCAGACATAGTGAAGTTTGCTGTGTATATATAAACTGCTCTCTATTTACACCTACTTCTTAGTATGAGAATGGAAAGATTTCAAGGGATGAGCTAAAGATCTTATCACTCTGGACGGCAGTCCACGCTAGTGACGAAAGCAGACGCCAAAAACTCACGCATAGTGAAGTTTGCTGTGTATATATAAACTGCTCTCTATTGACACGTGCTTCTTAGTATGAGCAAGTCTACATAATACTCTAACTCTATTTAAACTATTCACTTCCCAAGTACCTAGAAGGAATGATTTCAAGGGATCAGCTAAATCTCTTATCACTCTGGACGGCAGTACACGCTAGTGACGAAAGCAGAACCCAAAAAAAGCATACATAGTGAAGTTTGCTGTGTATATATAAACTGCTCTGTATCTACACCTATTTCTAAGTATGAGAAAGTCTACATAATACTCGAACTCTACTTAAACTATTCTCTTTCCAAGTATCTTCATTAAACTCATTCCATAAGTAGTATCTATCTATAACTTTGCTTATATTAAACTATAGCTATTAGTAACAAAGTTACGTTCATAACATAAAATATGTTAAATTCTATTTTTAGCATAGCTCGAAATGAATTAGAATTATATCCAGTTTTATTTATAGTCTCTTTTTAGAAATACTGATATCCGCTAATCAAGTTTCACGTTTCCTTATACAAATTGAATTTTTAATTCAAACAGTTGTCATTCAGTATGTGATCATTATCATAATGATTATAAAACCAATGTGTCTGCGACTTTTAGGCATATTTTGAAAATGATTAATGTTCTTAGACAATTATATGTCCACGCACATGACATAACATATCGTAAATAAAGCAAAACGATCATGATGAGCAGCCGAATTTTATTCGCAATGAAATTAAGTTAAGACACTTTGTGTGATATTCTGATCATGTTTTTTTGGATATCTATGTTAATGTCGATTCTTCTATATAGTAGTATAGGGGGCCTCTGTTCGTTATACAATAGGCTTGTTTGCAAAAAAAAAAAAAAAAGTGGAAACACAAGAAATTGAAATCATAGCCAGTTCAGCACTTCCTTCTTTGCTGTTAATCACTTCCTCAAACTCTGGGGCGACGCGTGCGCCGTTCTAAGCGCTTCTCACTTTTCCAAGCAGTCAACTAACTGACTGAACATGAACATGAAGAATATAAAAAAAAAACTCGCTTTTTAATAAGAATTCTTGCGAATTCTTCTCAGTTGCTCTCGCAACTCTGCGCGCGGTTGCCGGCACCGTGATTAATATGCAGATACAACACATAGATCGGAGGGGCAGAGGGGCAGAGAGGCAGGTTGTGTTTTGTATCTTTCAGTTCAGTTTGTCGTTAGAGCCGTGTTAGAAGCCCATGTCCAAGTCCATAGTTAGAAAACCGGCTCTGAAACTACTAAGCCGAAGAAGACCAAAAGAAGAAAGCAACGGCAGCAACTAGAATGCGACATTAGAAAGCATATTATGTAATTTATTATTATATAAAAAAAAAAAACGAGACGATGGGAAAGTTTTTTCCACATACTCTCAGTCTTCTTTCTCGTCTCGTCTTGTCTCTTCTTCTTGTCTTGCTTTTTGTTTTGGTTTAGAATTTCACAATTTCTAGAAATTTATTTAGGCTAATGCGCAAATAAATATTCCACTTTTTTTCGTCTTCTTTTCTTTTAATTATTATGTATATAGATTTTGTTTATCAAAACAAAGTTAACGACTGTTTCGGGAAATGACGCTTCAAAAAATTGTTGATTTTTTGCCTATTAATTAACAGTCCAAGTTCGGGTTTTTGGCAGTCATTAAATGTATATACAAAAAAAAAGACATTTATATAATAAAAAGAACGTGATATTAGAATATATTACTTAGCAATATGTTTATGATTGTTATGCAGAGAAAGTAATGCCGTAATTAAATTACTTTTTTATATAAGGAAGAAGTAACTAAGTATAAAAGTTCACTATATAAACTTAGAAATATACAAATATTAAATATATATATTGTATTTAAGCAGATTTCTAAGTTCTAACAGGAAGTAGTTAATCATTCATTGAAGTCTCTTCTTTCTGGCAATAGCATTATATATCTTATTATATATGACTTCCAAATTGATATAGAACAATTTAAAGATCTAAAATGACTGCTTTATGAAGATGTTCTTTGCATTTGCTAAATAATCTATATGACCTTCAACTTGGCCGATATTAAACAATTACCAACGCAATTTAAAACACATTTTGCTTTATCAACCCATTTTTTTATTCTCTTTCTATTTTTTGTTTTTTTTATTTTAATTTTTTTTGGCAAGTCACAGTGGAGTAGTCTAAATTTTTTTATTTCGTACAACCTTGAACTGTATCGTTGTTGTGTTTATCTTATCTGAACCAAATACGCATTTCACATAAAGCTCGCTAATTTCTTCATAATGCGCCAACTGAAGACATTTGCCATTGTTTTTGTCACAAGAAAAGAATCTACCAAAAAAAAAGTATAAATTGTTATCTTACTGGCAATTACTGTGCAAAATCGATGATTAGCAAATCTAACTGGCAATTTTTTTTTAAATAAAGTAACATTTAATAAACGCTACTGGGAGAGGTTAGATCAGAGACCGGTTTGGGTTTGGTTTTTGGTTTTGGGGTCTGTTCATGACTTCAATTAAAGGCCTAAAATTGTTCAAGTGCTAAAAAGATTTGCATAAAAACTTTGAAAAGCTTTTAAAACGCGATAAATCAGTAAGGCGGCAAGCGACTAAATGTACCCCACTTCCCCCCGTCAACTAACCCTCTCACCTTTGCTCCCCCCCCCTAGCGTCCAATGGTAATGGCCGTGATACTGTTGCTCGCCCTGGCACTTCTACTCGGTTGCTATTGTGCGATTCATAGGAAAAAGATCTGTGCGATTTATCTGAAGCCGCTGCTAAAGAATACACCGCTGGAGGATTGTTATCACGCCACGCCCATTGAGGAGCGAAAGCGTCGCAGCATCTGGGATATACCTGGTCCACAGCGAATTCCCTTTTTGGGCACCAAATGGATATTTCTCATCTTCTTTCGACGCTACAAAATGACAAAGCTGCATGAAGTCTACGCAGGTGAAAGACTCTCAGAATATCATAGAGCATATGCCAATATCTTTTCTCGGTGTCTTTCTGTCCTTTTTCGATCCACAGATCTAAATCAACAATATGGTGATATTGTCTTGGAGGTAATGCCCTCGAATGTGCCAATTGTGCATCTGTATAAGCGTGAGGATCTGGAGAAGGTTCTTAAGTTTCCCAGCAAATATCCATTTCGACCGCCCACGGAAATCATTGTGATGTATCGTCAATCTCGACCGGATCGTTATGCCAGCGTTGGGATTGTCAATGAACAGGGACCGATGTGGCAACGTCTACGTTCCTCCCTTACGTCCAGCATCACATCGCCACGAATCTTGCAGAATTTCCTGCCAGCCCTCAATGCTGTTTGCGATGATTTCGTTGAGATACTGAGGGCCAGACGGGATCCTCTTACTAACGTGGTGCCAAATTTCGAGGAGCTGGCCAATCTGATGGGTCTGGAGGCTGTTTGCACATTGATGTTGGGTCGGCGCATGGGATTCCTTGTTGCCAATGCCAAGCAGCCAGAGAAGATCAGTCAATTGGCGGCGGCTGTCAAACAATTGTTCATCTCTCAGCGGGACTCGTATTATGGCCTGGGATTGTGGAAATACTTTCCCACCAAGACGTATCGGGACTTTGCACGCGCCGAGGACTTGATCTATGAGTAGGTATAAGAAGTTTTGCGACTTACCATCCTACTAGCCTTGGCTAATGCGTCTTTACAGTGTCATCTCTGAGATCATTGACAATGAGCTGGAGGAGCATCGAAAGTCGGCGGCCTGCGAGGATGAGGATGCCGGGGGACTACGCAGCGTATTCCTGAATATTCTTGAGCTCAAGGACTTGGATATACGCGACAAGAAGTCCGCCATTATAGACTTTATAGCTGCGGGCATTGAGACGGTGAGTGGATAATTTACGCTCGCAAGAGCGTTAAGTTTTCGTATTCCTCTTTGTGTTGTATTCGTAAACGTTTCACAGTGAGTGCAGAGTTGAATATTAAAGATATGCTGTCTCTATCACTGATTTGTATTGCTCTGTCTCACTTTGACACTCGCATTGAGGGGGTGATTCAAAACATGTTCACATCTTTCAATTCCTCTTTATGTACTATTCGTAAACGGTTGATTGTAAGTTCGCTGTTATATATGAAGAGCTTACAGTCTTTCTTCATCCTTTTCTTGCAATTAAATAATATTTTTCCTGTCAAGAGAGCGTTAAGTTTTCGTATTCCTCTTGGTGCCGTATTCGTAAGCGTTACAAGGTGGAATACTTAAACTTGGCTCTCTTTATCTCTGTTGTTTTCTCACTGTCTCCCTCTGACACTCACAGACACACTGAGATCTTACTCTCATAAGAGCAATATGTTTTTACTTCCTCTTTGGGTAATATTCGTTAACGTTTCATTGTGATTTCGAAGTTATATGCTGCCTCTATTTCTCGCATTTAGACGGTGAATAAGTGAAGATTCTTATGTTAAATTATATCATTCCTCTTTGTGCCGTATTCGTAAATGTTTCATTGTGAGTTGGCAGTCAAATACTAAATGCTTTCTCTCTTTATTCCATCCACTCTAGCTAGCCAATACGCTGCTCTTTGTGCTCAGCTCTGTGACGGGAGATCCTTCGTGTATGCCACGCATTCTCGGCGAATTCCTTGAGTATCGCGACACAAACATCCTGCAGGATGCGCTGACCAATGCCACCTACACGAAGGCCTGCATTCAGGAATCGTATAGACTGAGGCCCACAGCTTTCTGCCTGGCGCGCATACTGGAAGAGGACATGGAACTCTCCGGTTATTCATTGAATGCGGGCGTAAGTAGAGAATTAAGTTAAGACATTCATTTGAATAGTCCTCTATAGCATGTCAACTTATATACACAGACGGTGGTGCTGTGCCAAAACATGATAGCCTGTCACAAGGACAGCAACTTTCAAGAGGCCAAACAGTTTTGTCCCGAACGCTGGATTGATCCTGGCACGGGCAACTTTACAGTCAACGTGGACAGCGCCAACATTGTGGTGCCCTTCGGTGTCGGACGACGCACCTGTCCCGGCAAGCGTTTTGTCGAAATGGAGGTGGTGCTGCTTCTAGCCAAGGTTAGCTTTATAATTTTAATATATATTATTAAATTATTAAACTAATGTATTATTTACAGCTTGTCTTGGCATTCGAAGTCAGCTTCGTGGAGCCGCTGCAAACGGAATTTGAATTTCTGTTGGCGCCCAAAACGCCTTTGAGTTTGGTTCTGAGAGATCGCGTACTCTAGAACATTTGTATCTAATACAAGGTACGAGAAGGTAAACAAAACTAAACTGTATATACAAGAAGGTGGTCTAGATAGTTGAACTTATGTACTACTTCGATATAGACGCTCGCAAATCTAAACTGCCAATTTTTAATAACTATTGTACTAATAATAAATTCACAATAGAAGCTCAACATATTTATTAGTCTATCACAGAGCAATAACAAGATTATAAACCCTTGCAGATTGTATTTATAGCTGCTATTCATTCTTGATATTTGAATTGTTTTTAGAGTATTACAACTATGGTAAAATTTGATGAGAAGAGATGTGGGACATTTGATAACTAACATTAACGCAAAGAAAACTAATGAAAAATTGAACAAGTATTGTATAAAACAACGGATCATTTCTTTTGTCAGCTATATTTAATAGTCATCCGATTTAATTATCAATCTATAACTCGTTTCAGCATAGTATCTTCAAGATAGAGTTTTTTTCTGGAATTGAAACACACACAGTTTGAGGGACAGAGAAACACAATGACTCAGCTAGTCAAACTGATCAGGAATATTTAATAATTCTTTAGGGGGCTCTGACACGCCTCCTTTAATGATGTATATTAAAAGAGTCAAAATTACTTAACAGTACTCTCTGCAAGGGTATAGAAGTTGTTTACTCTCCACACATTTGTCAGTTCAGCCGAAAAGTATGCTTTAAAACAAAATGTTAAAGTCGTTTCAGATTTATGGAGTTTGACAATTAATTTTAGCATTTATTTATTATTTTTAATTTTTGTAATTTGTGAGCGTTTATTTTCTTAAGTAAATAGAACCCAGAAATTAAATTAATTATAAAAAAAACCCAAACTGTATATATGAAAGATATTTAGTAGTATGTAGAATCCACAAAAGAAAAGATGATGCATTTATTTGTTTAATTTGCAGTTTCTTTATGTTGTTGTATTTAATTATTGTTAATCTTAAGTAGCGGCAATTAATTGTGTGCGTGTAAACGGAAAGACTGTGTTTAAGTTTTGTTGTTTAAACGATGTAAATCTAATCGATAATTTGTATAATACAAACTAACACTTAATGCTCTGTACAGTTAACAACTATTTAATTTATTCAAGTTTTTTATTATTTCCTAGTTTATTATCATTATCTGTGTATATTTTTTGTTAAATGAAAAAGAAAAAAAAAAACAAGAGTTAAAAACAATAACAAAAATGATTTAAAAAAAGAAGAAAGAAAATAAAGCAATGCTTTTGAACTGTGTTCGCAATTGTTGTATTATTTATTATAATATTTTTGTTAGTTATGTGTGAAAATTTAGAAAATACTTGTAAAATATTAATTGGATGATTTAAATAAACAGAATGAAGAAGTTTGCAGTGAAAACTAGACAAATTTCTATAGATATATGATACAAATTGAATTTTAGTAGTCATTTCGCTTAAAATTGAGGTTTATGAATTTTTCCAGAATTAAAAGCTTTCGTTTTTCTAATTATATTTATATTTTAGTCAATTTTAAAGCGTTATCTATATATTTAGAATTGTATCGAAAGTTGAAGGTGAGAAAGGAAAGAAGAAAAGTGTTTTTCAGGGATTTATTTTAAATAAATAGAACCTTTTACCGAATTACTCGATTCAGTACGTACCGAAACCGAAACTGATATTTGTTTCGGTATTAATTCCATCCCTGGTTCTAATTTACAAACTGTTCTTATTTCCCCTCAGCTAAGTCACAAAATTGCCTCGGCTTCCTTGGGATATTTTTGCTGTAAGTATTTGCCATTTAGTTTGGTCTGCAACCACAATGTCTAGCTAGTATATATACAGTGTCGTTTCATATATTGATAACAGCGTCACACTGTTAGGTTTGCGACTTCACTAAGCTGTTTAGCTAAACTGGTGTCCATTTCAGCATGCGTTCAAATGAAAATAAAGTTAATAATAGAAGATTTATAATAATTTCTTATGCTACACTCATAGGCATTTGCTATTTATAAACGTGTTGAAGAAATACTGACAGTTTCTGTTTCATATTTCAGTTATTTATTTAGCAGTTATTAGTTGTGCAAACAGCTTAAAAAACACTTGGTTCACTTTGGGTTTTTAAACATGTTTCAAGCGCTCGCTCTCGCTCTCTCTCAGTCTCTCCCTCTCTCTCTCTCTCCATCTTAGTGTGTCTCTGTGTTCTCTCTCTCTCTCTGTATTAGTTTCTCTCTTAGTTTGTGGGCTTTGGGCCTCAACGATTTCAGTTTTGAGTACGTTACAACAGTTGACGTTGGCGTCTCGTCGGTTTCAGTTTCAAAGTTTTCCGTTTAAAAAACCATCAAATACAAAAAAAAAAACATATTTGCGCGCTTGAAAATCTGACTGTATTTGTATCTGTATCTGTGTCTCGCTGTATCTGTGTGTGTGTGTGTGGAATACTAAAAGCTAACACAAATTGGCTGCACTTTTCTGCACCTCTAATAAGTACGTGTATTAGCCAAGTACGCAAATAAGTACAAACGATGTTGTAATAAACACAAAACTAAAACCTGTTTTTTTTTAACCAGCAGTCAGCAAAATGCAATCAAATTATTTGTTATTAAATATACTGTATCTAATCTGTAGTAATAATGCACAAATGCATCTCTACTTATACTACAATGAATTTCCGACTTTGAATGTCAGACTCATCGACAGATCTTCGTTTGCTCTCTAAGATCATTTCTCTCTCAGAGCCCCACCCGAAATATAATTGTTATTATTGTAGTACAGTAAACAACAACAACAACAACAAGCAAATACAATAACAACAACAACAACAACAAGAGCGTAACATATTGTTGCTAATTATGCACAATTTACACCGACTAACATATTGTTTTGTTTATTTGATTTTATGATTCACAAACAGTTTCACTGGAAAGCGTCTTAGATAGAAAAATACTTAAAGTAGCTAAGAAATATCTGAAAATACACCGCAACTTAAGCAGAATAATTTTAAAAAATTATTTAAATTGCCTTGCAATTTAATAATTTTCTCATCTGCTGAAAATTGTACTTTAAATGGCAGTTAGCGCTATTAAATGTTGAAATTATTTAGCATTATTGTGGCATTTATTTGTATAGGTGTGATATATGCAAATATATTCAAGAAAATTAAAAAAATAAAGAATAAATGTTATATATAGTAAATTAGCAAGAAATCACATTTTAAACAACAGTAAAAAATCATTAAAATACCTAAAAGCTTTTCAGTATTTTGCAGTTACATTTAAATAAATTATTTGGAAATATTTGAAATTATTTAGCTAATTTAAAAGTTGACCCAAATAGCAGTTAAAATGTAAATAAATAAACTGCAAACATTTTCATTAATTTATCTAATGAACATTTTGACAAAAAATAACACATAAATTGAAATAAATAATTTTGACATATTATAAATGATTTATCCAATGAATATTTGAACCAAATGTCAGTTAAATTGAAATAAATAAATTACAAATATTATAATTGATTTAACTAATGACACAATGAACCAAATATTATTATTATTATTATTAGAGTATTATAATTTATTCACTTAATCAACATTATAAGCCAAAAATAACTTATAAAATACCAAAACTCAAAAATCTTAGTACTTGTAAATTTTATTATATATTTATCTGTTGGAATTGATTTACTTAACAATAGTTTAAGCTAAAAACTTTTGATTTTTGAGTTACTTTTGTAGCATTTATCATTCGTTGGCCTCTTAAAACGCTTTAGAACACTTGAAACTTAGAGCACATGTTTCACATTACTCGTCAATCGCATTTAACACCCCCTTACTGACACTGACCTTCAACACTGGCTTTGTCACTGAATTGGCCAACCCGCCCATGTGCGGCATACGTATGTATGTCCATGCCAAGGGGGTTGGCTAGGCAACGACCCCACCTGTTATATCAAATTGCATGACCGGACCGAAAGCCATCTGTGTGTATGTGTGTGTGTGTGTGTGTGTGTGTGAGCTACCTGGCCAATCTGGGGGTGTGGGTCCAAATGAGGTCAATAAACAACAAAACAACTCGGCAAAATCGCAAAACGTTGTGCTTACACAGAGCGAAAAAATCAAGTATCATTTACAATATGTACATAATTCAGCGGCTGTACTTAAAATGTCACATTTTAAACTTGATTTCTCACTAAGCATGAAATTATTTCAGTCAAGAGTTCGATCTTAATTCAAGTACGATTTCTTAAGTCAGAAAATGCAAGTTTTGTTGTACTTTCTTTGCCTTAAAAGTAAGTTTTAAGCATATCTGAAGTAAATACATTCAAACTTGATGAAAGTTCAATTCATATTTGTATTAAATACCTTAAGCTCTTTAATTGTGTATATAAATATCTCAAAATGAGAATATGCTACTTGTTCTATAGAAAATGCAGTCTTAACTCAAAATTGAGTAAACTTAGTTTATAATGTTATTGAAATAACATAAAATAAAAATAATAGTAATAAAAATATAGCGCAGAAAAGATTTAAGATTTAAAAGTCTTAATTTAAGTTTATCTTTAATTAAAATATAAGTTAATTGAAGTTTTGACGAACTTGTTCTATGAGTATTCGCTGTGAAAACACGTTTTAAGACTAAGTTCCGCACTTATAAGCAGAATTTTCGTACTCATTTCTAGTAAATCTAGAGGTATACTTAATTAAAGATTCCTTTTACAGATATTGAGTTTGTGTGCACTTGTTTTAAGTATTTTTACACTAATTTTCAGTAATTTCTACTTGTATTAAGCATGGACTTTAGGAATGGCAAATATTTCATTAGATTTAGACTTAATTCTATCGATAAATACTTGAATCTATATATTTCTATTTATTTATTTACTTATTTACAACCTAGCGCTATAAGGTTAATTTATATTTAAGGCACTAGTCACACTCAGTTTAGTACGACCTTTTTTCGCTCTGTGTATAGTTTTGACACCACAGTTAAGCGGGCCGAAAGCAAAGTACAGTAGGCGCCCCTTAACAGAAAGTGTGTCTACCCAAAGCCAGTTTACCAGTTGTGCATATGAATGCAATCGAGAGGGGGAGTGGAAAGACGGGCTGGCGGGTGGGCCAGCGGGTCGGCGGGCGGTCGGTCGGTAAGGGGGGACAGAGCAAATATTGCGTTGTAAAACGAGTTTTGTTATGTTTTTCAATGGGCTGAGATGCCGGAGATGATGTGTTCCCTTTAAGTTAAATCGTAGTTGTAGCTGTTTTGCCACAGGAAATGTTGAAATTAATTGAAATTAATATAAGCTAATTAAACGACAGATTAAGCCTGGAAATGCACATGTGTCTGCAAATAATCACAGCACAACGAGTTAACTCTTAACTTGTCTAGAAGAATGGCAGAGCAAAACAAAACGTGAAGAACAACAAGCAACATAACTGGCAAGTCGATGACCCATTGCGACCAGTTAGTAACCAGACCAGTTGTAGGGCTGCCCCTCGACAAGCCCTTTTAAGAAACTCCTGGCCCAAAAGACAGAAAGCGAAACGAGGTTAAAGCACAGTGTCGGTCAAAATATTGTGCAGACTACTTAAAAGCCACAGAGAGAGAGAGAGTGCGAGAGAGAGAGCGCGTAAGTTTTGTGGCTGCGCGAGCGCAAAACAGGTGTGGCTCACTCTCTCTCTGTCTACTGCTATCTCTCTCGCTCATTCGCTCTCACTCTCTCACACAAATCGCTTTTCTCACAGTTCTCAAAACCCGTTCAACTGGTCAAGTTGTTTGTTTACATTTTTTTGTGGTTGTTGTTTGAGCCGTTGTTTTTTTTGGCTTTCTTCTAAATTGTTTTGGTTTGGCTAAATAAAGACTTGAAGCATTTGTTAGCAACAACGTGAAAACTGTTGTCGTGCCCCATTCGAATCTTTGAGTATAATGAGTGCTGTGAGTAAATGACTCTAGATTTTATCGCATTGTCGTGAAGTCGAAATATTTGAGATATTACGTTAGCTACTATTTGGCAGTTTAAGGGCTTAAACACATTTAACAACAAATACGCAGCATAATCATACGCAGTGAAATTAGAGTTTATATCTTTAAAGTTTCCATTTCATTTAAGTTATTTCGAATGATAATTTGATTGACTAACGAGTTTATGAAGTCTAAGTGGAGTTTAGCTTTATTTAATGTATTAAATTGATAAACTCTTTTATTTTGTACACAATTCAAATTTTCTATATTGCTTTTTGATCTTTGTAATGTAGTTTTGATATATTCAGATCAAGTTTTAAAGCCTAAATCAATTTTAATTTATTTTTTTTAGCTATTTGGCAAATTAAGGGCTTTGAAGTTGCGTATTGAACATATTTAAATCAAAATACTGTAGATATACAGAGTAAAACTTCTCTGCAATGGAATATAGGTTTATATCTTTAAAGTTTTAACTTAATTTTAGTTATTTCGAATGATAATTTGATTGCCAAACGAGTTCATGAAGTCCAAGTAGACTCAGTTTTATTTTATTTACTCAATAATTAAATTGTTTTATTTTAAATAGTGTTCAATATCTTTATATCAATTTCAGATATATAAAAGGTATTTATTAAATATTTAAATCAATTAAAAATGCCAAATCAAATTCAGATCTTAGTACTTTAATCTATAGAACAATTCTGGTTTAATTAAAACTATACATTGTCTATTACTCTTATAAGTGAAATCTTTATTAAACTAAAATTATATATTGAATGAAGAAATCATGAATTTCACAAGGATTAGTAATTTAACTATGTGCAAACATTTCCCTATCAAATTCCATTAGAGAAATAGCTCAAATTTATAGTATTATATAAATAAATGGTACTTTTCTTTAAAATTTACAATGTAGGGTATTCACTGTTATCTTAAATAAACAACCCTTTGAATTCGATATAAGTTTCTTTAATATAAAAACATTTTCCCACCAAATGCCTTTGCAAATCATGACATAAATTTATATAATTATCTAAATCAAATTCAATTTTATTTAAAGTCAACTTGTGTGTTCACAGTGTAGGGTATTCAGCGTTTCGCTACAGCATTGTTTCCCTTACTAATTACGTTTTATTTTCTTTAGCATGATTTCAGCAAACACGCACCTTGTAGAATTTCAGACCCCAGACACTAAACTCTGTATTATGTAGTACTACCTCAAACTAAAGCTAACAACAAAAGGGCGTCACATGCTATCTCACTCACTTTCCCCAACGCTCGGTCTGTTTCTCTCTCACTCGCTCGCTATCAAATGTCTTCCTCCAACGCAGAGGGAAAGTTTTTTTTTATTGGGGATTTGAGTTCTGTTGTTTGCAGTCTGCATTTTAATTGCCTGGGAGAAGACACAGGAGGGGTTACGAGGGTCAACTATGTAAGCTTTTTATGGTATATTTTTTTTATTATTATTATTATTATACGCCTTGTGGCTGCTTCGTTGTTGTAATGCAATTAGCCTTAATCAATGGCAGACGACTCCAATGGCGCGTAAATTAATGAATGAATGAATGAGTGAATGTTCGAATAAATGAACCATGGAGTGAAAAGTCCCGAGTATTATGAATATTATGAAAGAATAAGTTAAACACAATGATAGTGTTGGGTTTTGGTCTAGGTGTTGGTATTGTTTGGAACTATTGGATGGATTATATGAGCCATAATTACCGACACGTCACTTGGAATGCGTTGAGTTATTGAACTGTTGATAAAACTGCGATGCGACAGATTTGATCAACTCATTTGTATGCAGCTGGGGTAGTTTAGCACCCACACCCACACCCACACCCACATTTTGTGACATCATCAGACCCTTAGCTATTTGTCCCAACAATCAATTAGATGCCCATTTGAAAGTTAGGTGGGAGGCCAGCCAGCGACAACAATTGACACAAATTCCCGAGCACATTGCGTGGCATTCAACACGCTCCACTGCGCACTAATGAGCTTAACAAATAACAACACAGAGAGACAAATATGGCAAAAAAAAAGAAACCCCAGACAGATATATCTGAAGAACAAACTCGTAAATGTTTCATTGACAGGCTGCCCAAAAACGTTAAGAAAAACCAAAGAGAATCAGTTATAAGAAATATATCAAACAATACTATGAGCTACTTGCGTTCAATAGGTATTACTTACGATTACTCTATATAAATGGAGCATTTGGCTGACTGAACGAAATATATTTAATTGTTTAATTTGTACGTACATTGATTGATTAATTATTTCTTGTTAAAAACACAGAAATCTCACGCGTCGAAATGTCGCCAGCGGATGACAATTCCTTTGCCACGACGAGTGGCAACAAGAAGGCAACCTACACACTGATCTGCATCAAAATTGTCGAACTGGTGAGTTAAATAAGAACGAAATATGTATACTAGAGAAAAATTAAACAAACTTAAGATAAGTAAATGGAGGCACATATTTAATTAATTGGTGGTTTAGTGGGTGTTTTTATTGAACAAGTCAGTATTTAAAGCTGATATCGTAACAAATAAATATATAATAGTTTGATGACATCTGAGAGCTTAACAAAATGTAAGCAAATAGTGCAAGGTTGTAAATGTATTAGAAAATATACAGAAATATGCAAACAGCAAAATTAATAAGTTTGCAAAGAACCTGAAGATCTACTAAAAGCTGGAATTGCAAATACCGAAAGAGTTGACCCTTACACCAGATGTAGGGATGTACAAAATCATCGATATATCGGACATCGATAAATTTTTGAAGGCGATATCTCGATGTTTCCCTGTTATTACCGATACCTCGATGTTATGCTACAACATCGGCCTGTTCAATACCTTGTCCAACATCGAGATTGAATTGGAAATCGCCGATGAAAATCGACATCAAGGTTTCCATTCAAATTTACATCCCTAACCAGATGTATTCAGTGATTTACGCTTAATTTAGTCATTAAACATATAGTACGTTCCGAAAAGAGTATTTCGATAAAAGGCTCTATTTGTTTTGCTATTAATTCCTGCTTAAAAATATTATATTAGCAGATACACATATTAAATGTCCTAAACAAATTAGTGTATTGAAGAAAGTCTAACTGATGATGTCGACATTAATATTGTGAATTAAATATAGTAGGGCCATTATTACATTATTCTAAAGTAAAAATGATCTCTGTATTTATTGCACTGTAATAATTTCTCTCCTGCACAGTGCCTGCTAATATGTTGCCTGGGCCTAATCGATGAACCAGCTACCAATTCGCAACTGCGTGTCTTCATCACGCCCCGTGTGATGGCTCTGTGCTATGTGACCTTTGGAGCATTGGCCATTTACACGGCGATCTACCTGATTATGGCGCTGTTTGGAGATATGTGAGTAACAATAACTACTAAGTAAAGGACTAACTTATAATTAATAATCTGTAATGCCTTAGGACACCCTGGCGCACTGCAACACTGTGGGCTCTGGTGGGATTCGTGCTCTACATTGCGGTGACTGCATTATTGTTCCGGGATTGGAGCACCACCAAGGATCGCAATTACTGGCACCCGAATATGCATCGTCTGGATTTGGTGATGGCATCCGCTTCCATTTCGCTAGTTACCGCTTTGGTCTATTTACTGGATGTGCTATTCACCATTCGCTTTGGAGTTCACGGAGATCTGGAATGACATGATCGAGGGTTGTTCCAGGCATTGACCTAGGAGTGACTGTAATATTTACAGAGCATAGTCTTAAGATATTTCCCCTGTCTCCCTGCTAATTGTAACAACTTGCTCAGCAGCACACATATATATGAAAATCTGTATCATAAAACAAACAAACATCTTAATTGCCATCATTGAAATGAGAATGTACAAAACGAATTGTAGGAAATTTTGAAAAGACAAAGAAAGTGTAGAAGAGTCGCTTACAGTCCCTGTTTTTGTTTAAGAATACGAATCACTGTAACGTTTTTTTCTAATTCACTAAACATAAGTTTTACACCGAATATTTTTGTAACGAAATAAATAAATTTTCACTAAAATAACTATGAAATTCAGGAGTTCATTTCATTATTTCATATATTTCCGTGCAGTTAAGAACTTTATTATTTAGCCAATGTTTTTTTTTTTTCAATATAATTTCTTTTCATTGTTTAGTCACTTTATAAAGCAGGTACAATTGTTGGGGGTATTCAGTTATTTTCTATGCCTCAAAAATCAGAAACAGAATCAGTAACTGTAGCCCAAAATGGACATTTTAATTCTTCAACATAATCCTATAACGATTATTGTATTGTTCAATCAAAATATTTAAGGAAAAAAATAAAACATTCATAACTCACAAACTCAAACGATATTTACACAAGTTGACAGAAAAAAAATGAAACCTTATAAATTAATAACAATATGAATGAATTGTTATCCAACTTCTATAAATTTTGAGAGTTCCCACTCATTTGATGGTATTTGTAAAATATTTCTCAATATCCTGATCATTCTCAATCATTTTCAGGCTGTGAAAAGTGTCCTTAATGTAACATTTGCAGACATCGCCGTTTCCTAATGGAAATGAAAATTAATTAGACTTTTGAATCAATTGTTGACCAAGTTATTTACTTACCCAAACTGCCATCGCAGATGCGTTGTGTGATGAGTTTGGCCAATGCCTTGAAAAGCTCCTTGGTGGCAATTTTGCGTTTGTAGTACGGATTAAGCCACTGTACCACAGATTTACTCACATCATTCTTTTGCTGATTGACATTCGGTTTATCCTTGTTGTGATCCCTTGAAGATTTCTCTTTGCTGCGATCTGTTGAAGACTTTTCTTTATTGTGATCCGTCAGAGACTTTTCCTTGCTGCGTTCAGATGAAGACTTTTCTTTGCTGCGATCTGATGAAGACTTTTCTTTATTGTGCTCAGATAGGGACTTTTCCTTGCTGCGTTCAGATGAAGACTTTTCTTTATTGTGCTCCGATAGAGACTTTTCTTTGCTGCGTTCAGATGAAGACTTTTCTTTGCTGCGCTCTGTTGATGAATTATCTTTGGTCTGCTGCGCCAGAGACTTCTCATTGTCCTTGTTACTTTCTGATGCAGACTTTTCTTTGCTGTGCTCAGCTGGAGACTTTTCCGTTGCCGACTTTCCTTTCGACTGCTCCTCCTTTGTCTTCTTTTGCTCTAGCATTTGGCGTGCAGTCATGAAACCAGCAGAAACTGTTCCCAACTCCTGTTTTCTTTTATCGCCAAGCTTCTTTTCTTTCTCCTGCTCTGCATCATTTAAATTCTTTTCTTTCTGATCCAACATTTGACGTGCAGTTGTGAAACCAATTGAATCCGTTTTGGTTCCTGTTTCTGTTTCTACTTCCTCCTCTTCCGTTTCAGTTTTGAACATCGAAAAGCTAAATTTGCTGGCTGTGGACTTTGTTGGCTTCTTTTGCGCCTCCTGCTCCAAGTGGGAGACGCGTAGCTTGCGATGTGTATCGTAGCTGCCATCGCCATTGGACATTAGTCTGTATTTTCTGTCTCCAAAGTCTAGCTCCAGTTGCGCCTCTTTTGCTAGCTGCTCCTCCTCAGTTAGTTCTGATTCCTCTTTCTCCTCTTTTGCCTTTTCCAAGGGACTTTCTTTTAAGTCTTTGATTGTCATTGGCTCATCCTCAGCTTCTACTTCATCTTCTGTTGATTCTGTTTTAACCTCCATTAAGTGTTCTTTTGGTTCCTCTTCAGCCTCTTCCGTTTCCCCCTTTACTTCCTGCTTGACTTTAGTGAAGAAACTGGCAATGGAAGTTTGCTTGGTCTGTTCCTCTTTGAACCCTTTGCGTTCCCGCAATGCCTTTGGCGGTTCCTTCAATGACTGCGGCTTCTGCTCCTCCAGCTCCTTCAGCTTGCGCTCAAAGTAAGCAACACTTCCGCCCGTCCACACCCCCTTGGCGCTCGTCTCCGGACGTGGCACATAGTCGGCTAGAATCGGCATTAGCGCCGGCTTGGCAGTCTGTTGTTTAATGATGGCCAGCTGTGAGCAGAAGTTGATCCAAATAAATAAAATTAGTTGTGGTTCTTCAGGAAAATAAAAATGAGGAATCATCACTGAGGTGTCCGCTGGCTACCCACCTGTTTGGCCATCGCATGGCGATACATGTTGACCACTCGCTGCTTCTGAAACACCTCGTACTCCAGATCGACGGCCACTGCCTCGTAGTCGTTGTGCCTGAGAACGCTGCGTGGTTGCTGCTCCTTGTCCTTCTCACACTGCTGAACATTCGCCTTCAACGCATCTATAATGGCATCCAGATACTTCTCGCGCTGCGGCAAATGCAGTCCGGCTATTTTAGTTTCCGTGGACTGAGCCTGACGCACACGTGTGATCTGCGAGCTCGTCTCCTGCTCCAGCTGCCGTGCAGCGCTTATTTGCTTGCGTAGCTTGAATTGTTGTCTTATGAAATCCTCCGTTTCCTTCTTGGCACGCTTGGACTGCGACGCATGACTCCCTCCAGAGTCATCTGAATCCCCACTGCCATAATCTTGCGCAGCGCGTTTGCTGCCCGCTCGACCACCTGAAAGGCAAGAGCAAAGGATTTAAGAAGGGAGTACGTAAGAAAGGCGATTAGCAAACTCACCCTCATACAAATCGGAACAATCCTGCAGCGATATATGCGACTTAAACGTGGCATCCATGCACAGACGCTGAAACGTCTCTAGCGCCTTCTCCGCTTGCTTGGGACGCTTGCAGGCATCACACTGGGCAGTGCAGGCGGGCGCAGGATCACCGAAATAGTCCGCAAAGAGTTTGTGGCGACAGCGTGTCAATTCACAGAACTCCACGATCCGCTCGAACTGACGGAGAGCACGGTCCGTCAACATTTCACGATCCCCACGACCACGTGCACGCTGAGCATCGTTCTGGAGCAGAAACCGTATGGAACGCACATCCTCCCGGCCATAATAGAGACGACAAAACGACTGCAGACCATCGCGACCAGCGCGTCCCGATTCCTGATAGTAGGCGGCCACATTCTGCGGCACATCCCAGTGGATGACAAAGCGTACGCTGGGCTTGTCCACGCCCATGCCGAAGCTGTTGGTGGCACAGATAATGGGCTTATCGCCTCGCATCCAAGCCTCCTGCACCTCGGTGCGCTCCGTGGTCTTCAGGCCGGCGTGGTAGGCAACTGCGGCAACTCCCTGCTTGGACACGCCCACCGCGACACGCTCCACTTGCTCCCGAGTGCGACAGTAGATGATGCCGCAACCGCGTTGTGACTTTGGCAACGCCTTAAACTGTTCCTTATCGCCCAGACAATGCTGGGCAAAGTCTGCCAGATGATGGAAGTCATCCTCAATGGAGTTCTTGTAGACAATGTCGTAGTAGAGATTCGATCGAAAGCTGGGCGTGCAGAACTGAGCTACAGGCTGTCGCAGACGCAGTTGCTTGTAAATATCCTCGCGCACCTCCCGTGACGCTGTAGCCGTCAATGCTAGCCAGACTACGTCCGGATACTTGGACCGCAGCTCGCCAAGCTTCAGATAGTCCGGCCGAAAGTCATGGCCCCACTGAGAGACACAATGTGCCTCGTCCACCGCAAAGTAGGCCAACTTCTTGTGTTTGTACAGCGAGTGCAACAGCTCCTGAAAGAACTTTGTGGCCGCCTGCTCAGGTGTGATATATAGAAACTTGATGTTTGTTTTAATAGCACGCAGATCCATAATGACGCGTTCGCGTTCCTTGCTGCTCATCTTGGAGTTCAGTGAATCCGCCTGCACCTTCAGTTTGGCCAAATGATCGATCTGATCTTTGATCAGCGCCAAAAGCGGCGAGAACACAATTGTCAACTGATTCTCGCACATTAATCCGGGCAGCTGGAAACACAGCGATTTGCCGGAGCCTGTGGGCATTGAGACATACACATCCTGTTTCTCTGCAAGTCAAAAAAACAGACAATTAAACAGCTTAATAGTTGCTTTTCTTCCGCTCACTTTTCACGGCACATTTTACAGCCTGCTCCTGCAGCTCTGATTTGAAACCCTTGTGGCCGAAGTACTTTTCCAATGCCTCATTTATGGCACTCTTTGCCGCCATTATCTTTCCGACAGTTGACACCACGGAAACTTAGCAATAAGACATAATATAAACTAATAGTAAAAAATATTGCGTATTTTTTCGTGGAGAATGCCGCCAAAAACAGCTGTGGTAGCGATGGGAGAAGCGATTGACTGGCGATGACCGACTTACCATATCGATATATTGTTTGTCAACATCAGCTGATTCATATTGTTGCGATGATGAAAACAAAGCATATCGATAGCTAAAAGGCGCTCTGCTGTCTGACTCACGAATTTTTTAAAATTAACATTCCGCCAACAGCAGATATTTGGTACATTTTTGAAGACATCGAATTTGTGTTCCTTTAAATTTGTTTATTGTTATAACTACAAACTGCACAGCATTTTACCACCTTTTTTTATGTACTACATATACATATTTTATTTGTCAAAAACAAAAACTAAACTCCGTTAATACCAAATAAATTTATCTTAACGTTATTAACCTATAAAACTGCTTGTATTCACTAACCTCTATCAAAAATTCATTCATTTACTTATGGATTCTTCACATTTAACCGCTTAATAGTTTATATTTAATAGTTTATAGTTATAATTACAGAAAAAGTCATAAAAAACGAATGTACTAACGAAAAAAAATGTACCAATTTTTGTACAAGCCATAGTTAACATGCTCTTCGCAGATATATGTCGTTTACATTCTGTTAATAAGAATGTATGTTAGCATTCGGTTAACCAAATGTTATCTTAACAGTTTGTTAGATCCGGCACTCTCTTCTGTTTTCAGTCAAATTTCCGCGCTCGATTCGCACGCACGTATTTTTCGCGTTGCGTTTCGCTTCGGTTTCGTCGTGTGTGTGTTGCGCGTCTGCGATTGCGAGTGTGTGTGCGTGTATTTATGCGTAACGTTACGTTAATTATTGTTGATTTTAAATACTTTTTGTAAACGAAACCAAAGAGCATATTGCCTGCACCTTGCAACTAATAAAATGCACATTGAAAACAACAGCAGCAGCAACAACAACAACAACAGCACGCAAGTGCAATGCCGGCAAAAACAAAGTAATGCATAAAGTTGTCTGTGTGACTTTTGTGCGTATGTCTCTTCCTCTCTTTGGCCAAAAATATTTACCGTAACACTCAAAGCAAGGTGCAAGAAAATCACCAACAGCAACCGCAATAATAACAACAACAACAGCAGCAGTGAGCAAAAGCCGGCAAAGGCAATAAAAAGTCTTATTCTTTGTCGACTTCTTTGTCTTTGCGTGTGTGCGTTTTATTCGAGTGTTTCGATTGTGACAAGCGTTTGCAACAACAATAATATTCATAATATCAACAGCAACAGCAACAAAAACAACAACAACATGTTTGTGTCAAAGTTCGCCAAGCAAAGTTCACAACAACAACAGCAACGTCTGCCCTGGAGAAGAAGAATAACAACAAAAACAGCAACAACAAATGCCGCCCATATTGTGATATTTAACAGTCTGTTGTTCTCGTTGTTGTTGTTATTAACGACAACACAGGCACACCCCCAACCCCAAGATGGTGGTTCACTAGCTGCCGCCCATCAAACTGCCGCCCTGGCCGCCCCTGGTCCAGTTGCCGGCCCTGGTTCCCCCTCAACTGCAGCTGGCGGTTCCTCGATCCTCGACCAATTCAGTCCCAATTGCACTGCCGTAACGCACATTTTCCAGGCGCGTGGCATCGATGCCAACGAGATACCACAAAAGCCCAGTAATGGTAAGTACAATAAGAATCTACAGTTTGTGCGCAGAGTGTACTCGGCAGATGGCACCCTGTGCAGAAACGAAACAAGATCTATTTCCGTGAGGATATTTGGGTACATTTCTTTATACCTTTTTGTACATTCTAAAAAAAACTGATCATTAGTTGAATGTACAAAAAAGCGCAAAAGGGCAAAAGTTAAGTTTTTTTGCCATTGAATATATTACAGTGTATTAAATTTGTGCAATGTAAATTTATAATACAATTTTTCATCTAAACGTGGAAGGGCAAATAAATTAAAATGTGAAAAAATGAGAATGGGGATATTTATAATACATTTAAAAGTATATTTTAAATAAATTCCCTTCTAAACCAAATATATAATGAAGAACGACTTGAATTTACATTTTAATTAATATAAATAATAATATTTACTTAAATTTCGATGATGTATAGTTAATAGATCTTTTCTACATCTACATATATTTAAAAAAAAAATACCTTACAGTCAGGTAGAAAAGAAACTGAATACGTTAACCGATATTAACCTTTACAAATCTAGTACCGAAACAAAACCCTTAACCGAAACCGAAATTACACAACAGAAATAGAAGCTTTTACCGAAATACACGTTTCGGAATTGCGATTTGTTTATTTATTAATCCCTAACAGTTTACGTTGATAAAAAAATTGCATTCTTTAAATTAAATAAATTATCTATGGTCTCTTTGAGTTCTTTCGAACCGAACCGAATCGCAACATATGGGCACCATTCGGTCTAGAACTTTGCCGGCTTTACGTCAATTTGCTTATCAATGGAGCTTATCAAATAGTACAACGTAGTATACGCCACACACAGCCTCACAAGTAACCTAGTTCCATGGCTTGGTAAATAGAATTTGGTTGGGCAACAGTTGTCGATATTAAAAGACTCTACACGAGGTAAGAAATTCTCAGCATTATCTAAACGCTGGCGCTTATCAGCAGAAGGCAGAAGAAGAAAAGAAGAACCAATAAAATTTATGACTCACGCAGCACTCGGCCAACAAAAAGAGGCTGCAACAACTATTTATTTGGCTAACTTATCTAACCAAGAAACAAAGAAACGAAACAGACAGACAGTCAGAAAGAGAGAGAGAGAGAGAGGTTGGAATAGGTTCACAAATGCCGACAACAACAAAAAAGGCAAATCCTGAGCTGGACTGAAGTGGACTGCATTGGATTGGAGTGCATAATTTAAACGATTTCAATGACACCTTGATTAATATCAAGCCCGAAACAACTGCTCTGGCATATACCTGTTGTGATCAGTGTTGACAACTTTTTAGGGTCTAAGAAAGCAGATTTGGAGACAGCACTCACCCTTTGTCTTTTTTTGCATTTCTACTGTCATAACTTCTGTAAACTAAATTGATTGATGACATTTGATCATCATTTGACCTATAAAAACATTAATTTTCACTAAATTAACCTTTTAATTATATGTAAATATATTTTTTATTAATTTTAAAACTTAACATCTAAAAATATAGCTAAAATATAAGAAAAAAATTCCATTTTTAAATGGAAAATATTTTTATTCTTTTGAAAAAATACATAGTTTTCAATTGTCATAATTTAATTTTGAATCAAGCTATAATTCTCGCATTTAGCAATCGTAATAATCGAGAACTGGCGGGAAAATAGCTGAATTGACAACACTGGTTGTGATTCGACTCTCCCTCTCGCTCACTCAGCTATTCTCTTTGTGTCTCCCTCGTGCGCTGCATTTCCATGAAATTATGAACGAAACGCAGCGCAACGCGTTGCATTTGACCAAAAGATAAAGAAACATTGGAACATTGAGGAGAAGAGCGAAAAAAAAACCAATCAAGCAACGTTGAAAACCAAAAATAAACAACGGCAGGTAAAGAGCAAAGAGAGAAAAAGAGAGAGGGGTTGGGGTAGTGGTAGGGGTACGGGTAGGGGTAGGGGAAAGGGAAGACAAGCAAAAGGCAGAGGCTGCAACAGTTTACCTGAAAACAAATCAAATAAACGTGAAAACCAAAGCGAGTTACAGAACTGAGAGAGCGAGACAAAGAGAGAGAGAGAGAGAGAGACAGAGAGAGAGAGGCTGGCCAACTTATTGCAATTAAGCGTGATTAATTCAGGCTTTATACAAATTAACTAAAATCTACAAAAGGAGCTCACGTCCCAAGTAACCAACATACAACTTGGCCTAGGCCCAAGCAGCAACAACAACAATAAGAACAACAACTGCTGTTGGTCAGTGTGTAAAAGCGGTGTGACAACATTTTTTGCCTTCTGCGCTCCGAAACAGATTTCTTTGATTTTTGTTGTTGTTGTCTTTTTATTTTATTTTGTGTTTTTGTTGTTATTGTTGTTGTTGTTGTTGTTGTTGTTGTGCCAAAGGAATTTCTTGAGAGACTTTTCGTTTGTGGCTTCTGCTGAGACTGGTCTTGAAACTGGTACCCTTTTTTTGTGTGTGTCTGTGTGTGTACCATGGGAGACAGCTAAGGAGAGGGCGAGAGAGTGAGCGCAAAAGAATGAGTGAAGTGGGAGGAGAAGGAATGGAGGGGAGCAAGCGATGAGCAGTCGACGCATGCGCCAAACTCGCTGACTGGACAGTGGAGAACCATCAAAAGGAACGTGAGGAAGAAGAAGAAGTAGAAGGCGAAGGGGCAAGTGGAGTAAGCGAAGAGCGTCTGTCTCTGTTCCTGCTGTAAAGTTATTTAGAGTTGGCATTTTTATGCCCTTACCTAGAGTATTTTCAAATAGACAGCGATAACATAATGTAAATTTACAGATGTAATAAGATTACTATAATTAGGAAAGATAATTAAATTGTCTGTAGTAACTATTGTTTTTTTTAGGTTATGTATCTGAACAACCCTCAATCCGAATATACATAATTAACGATTTCATATACCGATCGTTTCTATTGCTGCTAAATTATATACATACGTAGTTATCCGATTTTGGCAAAAGTTCATCAGAATATAAAAGATAATACCATCTACTCAACCTGAAAGTTTGGTTGAGATATCTCTTAAGTCCAATAAGTTTTTCATACTAAACAAATCCTTGGTAGTGCAGTTGGAATTTTTAATATAACCGTCTTATTGCACTTCTATAAGATCTACAGCGTCAAATAAAGTTTTGCTAAGATAATGAAATAATTGTCTAAATATCAAGACCAGATTAAATTAAACTTGTATCAATCGAAAAATGAGTTATAGCATTAAAAACTGTTATGATTTTCTAAAGCTAAACTAATAGTTAATACATATTATAACTCTGGTGCATTAATTGAATTTTATTAATTTCATTGGTGCCATAGAAACTGCAGTTTAAAAAATTATTATTATATCGAAAATCGTATTATTTCCTTGATCATAGTTATGCATATCATAGCTTTAAACTTGTAGTTCTCATTGAAATTAGCATTCTGTCAAGGGTATTCAGTATTCGCCAACTCAACGATCGCTTCTTCTTTCTCCTTTGTTTTTTTTTATATCGCTCCGTTCGTTTTCAAGTTGATTTGCGTGGAATTTTATTTCCTTCTTTGCAGTGTTTTTGTTGTTGTTTTGCGTTGGAGTTGCAGGCATGAATCATGTTCAAAGAGAAGATCTGGAGTGGGCTAAGAAGGGTGTAGGAGGGGGATGGGGTGTTTTCTTTGTCTGTTCGTGAGATTCTTGCCAAGTTATTAAATTACACATTTGCTAAGGGCACACAATGAAGCTGAAAGCGTATTTGTTTAGTTCGAATAATTTAATATATTTAAGGAATGAGACAAGTCAATAAAACAGACGGACAATGAGAAGAAGCGGGTGCAAGTCTGAGTTTAGTACTGTTTGCAACATTTTAAGCAGCTCATTTTGGCCAACACCATGGCTCGATTCCCAGGGCATACCTGACATTCCCATAGCTGCCTCATTGAACAGCAACTGCAGCAGCAGCAACAACAACGACAACAACAGCAACAAACAGCTGCATGACACCTTCCCTTCCGTGTGCCCAAATCGCTGGCATCATCAGCGGCAGCAGCAGCAGCGGCAGCAACAACAACTGCCACTTAAACGCTTCATTAAAGTTGCACTTCCTGTGCGCCGAGGTCCAAGGTACGAGACGGTGCCCCAAACAACATCAAAAAGCTTTGTGCAACCTCCTCTCCTGCTGCTCCTGCTGCTGCTGTTGCCTCAGCTCATTGTGGCACTTAGTTCAAATTGTTTGCACAATTTAAGCAGTTCACAAAACATTAAATCGTTAAAACAAAAGACAGAGATAGATGTAGATGTAGAGCGGGAAAGAGACAGAATGAGCAATTGAGGGGGCAAGTGTGGCAGACAACGGCAGCAGGCAACATCAAATCTTTACTCACACGTTCAACATTCTCACAGTCAGAGATACAAAATCAAACACAGACTGAGGCCAGCAACATCTCTTGTCTGCCCCATGGACACTCTATCTCACTCTCTCTCTCTGCCCCACTCTCTGATACTACCTTTGCCAAAGGAAATTTACAGCGCCGCTGAGTTTTCGTTGCTGCTCCACTTAGACGGCAACTGCGGCGTTGCATCCGTCCTCTGTTGCCAGGGCCAAGCGAGCAACCGCACGACTATTAATCATTTTCCAGCGACCAAAACTAAATGGCCCTCTCATTCACTTCATGCCACTTCCTCTCTCCTCTCTATCGCCTCCAATACAGTTTCAGCCTCTCTCTCTCTCTCTCTATCTGTTTGGCTTTTTGGGCCCTTTTTGCATTGTCGTTGCGGCCGCATTCTTCAGTTGTGTTGCACGGGGCACTATATCATCATTATGCGGAATAATTCCTAAAGTTGTTGCATTGTTGACCATTGTGAGATTTGGTGGTGGTGTTGCCTTTCAGCCTTTTCCTGTGTTTCCCCTTTCGACATGAGAATGCTTGCGAATTGAGCTTAAATATTTTTATGGCCTGCTACAAAAATCTTTAATAGACTTGAATCATTTTGCTATACAATTAGTTAACAGCTGCAATTTATTGTATACAGCTGTGTGTATTACAGATAGTTTCTTAGCCGAGATAATCTTGCTAAGTATTGATTATAACTTTCCATATGTATTTTTTATTACTGCACTAAAACAGATACTAAAGATAGTTATTCCATCAGAAGTTTATCAGAATAACTTTGCTTCAGAGTTATCTGTTGTAATCTATTCGTTCTCTTCAAAAAACTGTTTTAAAACTGTAACTAAATAAAGTTTGACAGATTGTCTTACTTTTCCAACTATACTCATTTTATAACTTTATGCAACTTAATTTTCTGCATGTTTTCAAGTCACATTTTGCGGCATAACTTCTTTTCTTGGCTTTCCCCCTGTATTTCTCCCCCTTTTACATTGTTGCATTTGTTGATAGCCAGACCGCGTTCTTTGTTTGGATGTCATAACAATAGGCGGCCTAGACCAACCACATTCCCTTGGCCCAACTCTTATTCACTCTTTCTACCTCCCGCTCTCTCTCTCTCTTCGTCTATCGCCGCATGTTGCAAGTTTTGCTTTCTTGGCATTTGCCAAGTCTCAAGACTTAACCCCCGACATGCTCATTATGTAAATGCTATGGCGCTCGTTTTCACTCCGATCTCCCCAGTTTCCCAGCTTCTCCATCTATGTATTTTGCGTACTCGGACTATTATTATCTAGAGTCGGCATACAACTTTGTTGTACACACATACCTAGTTGTTGTTGTCGCTTGTTTGTTTGCACGATTTAATGCTTCATTTGCCTGAAGTTCCATTTGGAGACTCAAGGGGTGGCAAGAGTAAGGTGGAGCAGTCAGCTGAAGAGTTGAAGTACTGCGGCGCTTAACTGCTTTCAAGTGTAGCTAACAAGGCACTAGATAGAGCTGGGAGAAGAGGGAGAAGTATAGGAAGAGACAGAGGCTGAGGTAGAGGGAGCTCATAGTCTAGTTTTAGCTTTTAACTACTTAATTATCTGTATGTTTCCCTCGCTGAACCGACGCTTCTGGGCAACCCACTCCACCTCTTTCCTCACTATATCGTTTGCTTATTAATAAACATGTAAAATGTAATTGTTATTTGGAGCTGCCGTTTGGGGCGTGGATAATTGCCATGTTGTGAACGCTGGACGTTCGAGCACATTATGAAATTGCCCAAAAACGACGAGACGACCACATAATCTCTTGGCAGAGCGTGAGAAAATGCTGAGATGCTCTCGCTCTTTCTGGCGATCTCAGCTCTTTCAAATGCAACAATTAAAATGCATTTTATGCGCATAAAACATGAAACATGGACATGGAATCCATCTCCACTGTCTTCGTCTCAGTCTCGGTCTCAGTATCAGTCTCAGTCTCTGCCAGCTTCGATCCTTGCATGTTTCGGAGGTGTTAAGGCATCGACCAAATTGGTATGCTGGTAAACGAAACCAACACAAACAGCAAGAGGAAAGGGGAGGAACCTGGGCAGCTGCCCAAAACGGCAAAACGCCGGCATCCCGCAACAGTCCATATATGAAAGTCACTGCAAAATACGCTGCCCGGTTCGGAATGAAGGAATGCGCCAGCTTCAGTTTCAGCTATAGATTCAACTTTGGCTGCAGCTCTAGAAAGAGAACTTGTTTAAGGAGCTGCTGCTTCTGCTGACGCTACAGAAATTTTTACATTTCATGCCCAACGATCAGACGGTGAGACCACACAGGCAACCAACTTGGACATTGGGACAATGGGCAACTCCTGTGTATCTTTTTGGTATCTGGAAAGTGGCCACGTTTGACCTTTTTGCTGCTGCTCTCACACTGGGAATCATTGGGCACATCAACGCGGCGTGGACAGGCCCTTGAAAAATATGCCGACCGTGTAGGTTCTTTATGATCATCGTCTGGTTCTGTCTTCTATCTCTATCTGCATCTCAACTTGCTGTCTCTGTCTCTGTCTCAGTCTGTCTGCCTTGACTTGATTTCGTTTGGTTCGTAACTATTTTTGGGCTCCGACACTTGTGCCCTGGGTCGAGTCTGTGGCAATTAAGTCGTTGCTCAACCAGCTTGAGAAGAGATCACTTCTCTCTCTCTCTCTCTCAGGGCTCGTTTTCAGTTTTTGCATGGCGTCTACTCAGCATGATTCATTCTAAGAACTTGGCTGACGACGCTGACAAGGCTGCTTTGTTGTCATCTTTTGTTTTGATAGCGCGCGCGGTTTTCTTTCTTATTATGTTTGTCTTCTTTAGCAAAAAAAAAGGTTAAGAAAGAGAAAGATCTGTCAGCGTCATCTACTAATTGTATAATATTGCGAAATTTAACAGTTGAGGGTGTGAACCGAGACAAGTTCAGACATTGTAGACGAACAAAAAATTGTTGAGCAATTTATTGCAATCTGGCAACAGATCTACATGATTATGCATGAATCACAGCTACTGAAAAACTTTGTGGATAAGTATAAACGGAGGGAGTGTCCCTAGAAGTTCTGGGAAACTAGCAGAGATGATATCTTCAGTGAACAAGGATCACAAATGATCACTTTTTAACTGCCTAAAAATGATCTTAAGGAATATATTTAAGAAGCTAAAAAGAAATTCACCTAAAGATCAGCAAGGTGTACAGTGTAAGCTGATATTTTACCAAAGTCAGGGTGTTTCCTCGAAAGATCTACTACAAGATCGTCTGCATAACGTTAATCTATTGCTTCAAATTGCATCTGAAACTGTCTTTAATTCAGCAAACTTAATACCTGCTAAAAAGATCACTTGAGGATCGTTGATCTACCATTAAAACTAACCCCTTAAACTCAATACCTGCTTTAAGTGATCCCTTAAAGATAGTTGATCTTCTTCTCATAAAAGTTTCTTGAAGATCAATGATCTTCTTATTCAAATGCCATCAAACACTTTACTATTAAGTCGACCTTAGAAGAGGCTCTAAAGACAAATGATCTAGTCCTTGAAATATCTTTAGAAACTTTCTTCAATTGTGCAAACTCAAGAAAAAGTGAAGACGTAGGTTTCCTTTATTGCTCGAGGATCATCATCATCATTCCATGAAGATCAGCATTAAACGAGTTGCTCTCAAAAGCTTACAAAGAATCACTTGTCTCGCTCTTTAATGCAATTCAAAATGATCACTTTTGCTTATTGCCAAGAACTACTCATCATTGCTGATGGCACTCCTGACTTTATAGACATGCCTCCTTAGGAGTTGCCTCTTCGGTTTCGTTGTCTCGTTGCCCCACTTGGTCACAGCAACTTCAGCTTTAGACACAGTCTTTCCTGCCAGTTGTTGCCCCCCAGAGCAAACAAATTTGATGCTGCTGCTGCTGCTGCTGCTCAGCAGATTTCCCAAGATGCCGCTGACCAATCGGCCACTTAAATGAGTTAAAGCTGAAGCTGCGATGAGTGTAGACTGGAGCTAAGTTTTGTGTCTGCCTTTTGGTTATTTTGCTTGGCCGTGAGCATGACGAATGTTAAATTGCTGGAGCGTTGGGGCAACAAATCAGTAACTGCAGCAACGCCTCACAGATAGAGACTGGGGGAACATTGAAACGACCTCGCGTTGATTTAATTAGGTCACATGAAAGATTTGTTAATTTACGCCACCTACTTTGATTGCGCGTTTGTTGATAAGCACGCCAGGGAATGTCTTGATGATGATTCCTCCTCCATTCTTGCCCCGAGAGTGTAATTAATGTACAGCATATCTGTGCGCTACGTGCGTATCTAAAAGTTCATTAAAGGCCGCTGCAAACTCTTATCCCAACTCTCCCATCAAAGGTCGTTTGACAGACAGTCAAGTGTCTGACTTGGATAAGGGCAAGGCAAATGGATACGGATACGGGCTTTGGGAATGGCCCTTGAGCCTAAAACTCCTCTACTCGCACAGTTGAAATGAAATGCAATTGCTTTGCTCGGGTTTCAATTTTCTACAGCTCGTTAAGGAGACACTGAGCCCTAAGCCTTAAGCCGAGCATCATGCAAATCTCGCGATTAACCTTGGCCATTTGTTTTGGCCTAATCTGGCAAATAATGGTTTTCAATTAGTTGGCTACGGTCCAGTTTCACTTTCTCTCACACTTAGGGGCAGCTGCTGTTTGTTATTGTAAGCATTAGTTCAAGTGGAAAAGCCGCTCAGCTTGAAGGCTAAAAATTGAGCTCAATTTATTTGGCATGTAGTTAAAAGTATATGCTATTAGATATCGTTTGGAAGAGCAGAAGATCCAAGTTGCAAAACTCGAGCTATTAAACCACTTTCGAGTGTGTTAAATATGAATCTAGCCACAGGCAATTAAATTTTAGTGACAATTTCGTTAATGATCGAAAAAACTCGCCTCGCAGCACATTAAAAATACATAAAATAAAGCAACATGAAAATTAATTTTTATAAAATATGTGAATGGCAATAAAAAAAAAAAAACGGAAAAAACAGGAAAAATTGAAAAGCCCACACAGAGGCAGACAAAGGAAAATACAAATAACACAAGTGCCAAAGCGTCAGTTGGCCATAAATTTGTGGGTTTTATGGGCCAGAGGCTACCGGAAAGCCGAGACCCAAAACCCAACAAAAGATTCCAATAACCAACGACCGGAGACCCAAAGGCCGAAAGAGCTCAAAATGTCGCTAGTCGACAAATCCAAACGATGATGTGCGGATAATAAAATGAAAACTAATTTTGACAAGCGACTGGCAAGGTAAATTTCAAATAAAATAACCAAAAAAAAAACAGAAAAGAATAACAAAAAAAAAGATGAAATCAAATGCGTAGAAGTCAAGAGCGATAAATTGAACTGACAACAACCCACACGATGCAGGCGCTTAGACCATAACCATGTGGATATCTATGATGTGGATGATGATGTGGATATTATGTGGATGTGGATGTTGATGTTGATGTGGATGCTGATGTGTCGTCGTCGTCGTTGTCTTTGACTTTGTCTTCATCTGTGTCGCTGTCGGTAGCTCAAACGATGCCACAACAAGTTTTTTTTTTGGACTTGCTGCCCACGCAGTTGGAACTGGAAATGGCATAGATAGCGAGGCGGCAGAGATCTCTGTTAAGCTTTTATGGCGGCGTCAGGGAAGCGCCAATCATAATCAAGCCATAAATTTAAATCTTATAATCATATGATGATTTTAAAGGCTTCCTGACAACAGACAAGCTCGCTGGCTTGCGTGTGTCGTCGTTTATGAGCTCATAGATTAAAAAGTCCTTAAATTTAGATTGTCTAATGGCTATTTCTATTTCTATTAGCTAATAAACTATTTGTCATTGAATTGAGAGTTATTTTTTTTATTGCGAAGAAGTTTTAAATTCATTCAATAAAAACTTTTACGGGTAAATTAAGAGCATAGATTAGAGAGATATAATTATTGTGAATCTTTGGATTATTTATGTCTGCTTATAAGATCTATTTGAACTCTTTTTAAGGTCGAAGTGTTTAGTAGATATTGCTTAAATGTTAAAGATGCTTGTTCTCAAATAAAGCTTATAGATATTAAAGTTTTCAACTTATTTTTCATATAAATTATTAATCTGTAAACTCTTAAGAACTAATTAGCGTTTAATTTACTTCTCTACATTATTCACATATTAATCACATATTTAACAGATCCAGTATATATCATATCCCCTGGAGCGTTAAGCTCCTTATATTCCACAATTCCTTAAGCAGAAAGCTCAAATAGGTTCTTTACGGGATTAAAGAGTAGTTAGTTTCAGCTAACCTTTCTCCAATTTTGCATTCTAAACTTAAAGCAACTTGTGCTGTGCCAACAACAGAGCCATTTATCTGTCTGTGCGCCTTTCACCCCCGCTTACCATACGTTTTAATAAACTTTCAATTGAGTCCATGCCAAATCCAATAAGCAATCGCACACATAAATAACCATTGAGACGACAGAACTCCAGACGCAGCTGGCAAATAAAGACATTTCCGGCATTTTTGGATGTTGTAGTCTCTGACTTCACAGACACACAGAGAGCGATAGTCTTAGCCAAGCAGGGAAATTAGCCATACAAATAGAAAAGTTGCTGACAAATGGTTAACAATTACAATGCAAAGGGATATGTAATCGAAAAAGGAAAATTGAAAGCAACGTCAGGGAAATTGTCCTTGCGCAGATCCACACGTAATCTGAAACCGAAAAGTAAATGTAATGATAGTTTGTCTGTATGTTTGTCTATCTTTTTGTGTGTGTGTGTGTGTGTTGAGTATCTGATGTCTGTCTATCTGAAGCAAATCCCCGATGAATGCGCATGTATGTATCTCATGGATACATGTTGTCTTCTATCGCATTTTTATCAGCTGTTTGTATTTGTTTTGTCTTTGCACTTGCAACATTTGCCGAGTTCATTGAAATCGAGTGAAAAGGAACCAAAAGGAACGTCAGGAACCGGGAGAAATCTCTTTTCACCCCAACACCGCTTTGTACTTTTGCCGACTATTTGCCCTGTCTTTTACCTCTCTGTCTCTGTCTCTGCCTGTCTATGCTTGTCCATATCCTGTCTCGTTCTCTGTACCTGTTTCACAGTTGAGTGGACTCAACTGGCCTCAACTCGACTCAACTCGAGACGCGTCGGGGTCGGATCGGGTCGGGTCGGTTATGTTGGATTCTTTATGGCCCGGCATACATATCTTTTGTCGGCATCAACGTAGTAACTCATTTCATTCATGGCCGTAAATTGTGCAAGGATGCGTTGAGCGAAACGCAAATTCTATGCAAAAGTTGATGAGGAAGGAGTAAAACATAAAGAAAACACTATTTGGAATATTACAACTTTGGCAGGGCAACGGCAACGGCAACGCTTTAAGATATTACTTAATTTTCTTAATGAAAAAACAATTTCAATTCCCCAAAAAATATAATATACAATATTTTGAAGTAAACTGCACACGCTCACGATCGATTGAACGACAGAGATTGTTTCGATCGTCCAATTGCACATTAAAACTGCACTTGAGGCTGTTGATGGCTCACCCAAGTGGAATCTCATCTCATCGACTGGACTGTGGACTGTAATCGAGTTGAGGCGACGAGGAATCGAGGCGAATTTATGTGTTTCATTAAAACCGTTATGCGACGCGTGTTTCATAGCCATTAAGCCAAGCACAGACCACTGAGAATTGCAGAGAAGAGCAGAAGTGCGGAAGAGTGCGGTACGAGGAATACATTACAATGCCCAAAATTTAATAATGAGCATCGTTCGAAGCAAAAGGCTTCAACTTTGTTGAGTGGAATGGCATGTTGTTCCAGATTTCAGTCCAGGCATTTTTTCTTTCAGTTTTTTCCTTATTTCTTCTGTGGCCTGTTGAAAGGCGTCTCGGACAATGCTAAATGCTGGCGATTTGTGCTCCACTTTTTGAAGTAAATTGCCAGAGATTTGTAAGATTTTTCGATGCAACAGAGAAATCAGAGAGTGGAATTTTGGGAAGGACGTTAAAAAAAGGGGTAGAAGTGAAAAATTAAAAAAAGAGAAGAAGGATAATAAATTGGGTTATATAATATAATAAATAATTAAGTATGAATGGAGTAAAATGGGAAAACAAGTGGAAAAAATAATAGGGGATGAGAATGGGTTTCAAATCATAACATAAACTCTTATACGATGTTAAAATTACAATTATTATATAGAAATAGTTGGAAATTTTATATGTACATTAACAACAAATAAGAATAGAAAGAATCAAATGCAGAATGTCATAGCAAACAGATGCTGAAATTAACTGATGATAAAATATTAACTATATTAATCCCATAAACAAACTAGAAAAGAAATACCTGCCATTCAATTGTTTAAAAGTTCTGTTTAGACAAATCTTTAGCCATGCTTAACAAGTTCTATCATTGTTTCCGTCCGGGAATCCTTAGACATAACTTCTCATGTGAACAAAAGTGTGGAGTGTGTTAAGCGAGGTTGCTACCCAACTTCAAAGTGCATCGCCGGAGACCCAACCGGTAATATGTCTGTCTGTCTGCTTGGTAGCTCTGTTGTAGCTTTACCCTATGCTGAACCTCTCGCACCTCAAGAGTCAAAAAGCAACTTCAACGAAATTCACAGACAAACCAAAGAAGAGACGGAGGAGCACTTGGTAAGGTGTTGCGGTAGGGAAATGTAAATCCCATGTGTATGCTTGGTATATCTTTGGGTGTGTGTGTGTGAGTGTGTGTGTGTGTGAGTGTACAACACCTTTTACCAAGAAACAACAACAATTACAGCAGTCATCACCTTTGGTGGTTTCAGTTCTTGTTGTCGTTGTTGTCGGCGCCTTCTGAACCTGCAACAAGACTCGTCGTCGTCGTGGTCGTCCAAAGGTCTACAAACTACCTAAGCAGCCCAAAACTGCAACGAGAAAGAAGCCTTTTACTTCATAAGTGAAAGATAGAGAGAGACAGGCAGACAGAGAAATAAAGAAAGATATAGCGATCGAAACTGTTGTTTATTATCTTATGGCTTGGAAGTTATAAAACAAAGCGTCAATTGACTGCCAGGCTCTGTGCCCTGATGCAATCATCTTGGTAAAGTACGACTTGAGTCGGACTCTGTGAAATTTACATTACTGTTTACACACACACACACGCACACAAAGTGCAGCTCCTGTCTGTAGAAGCCGCTAAAGAGAAAGAGGCAGATGGAGTCGTAGGAGAAGGCTAAGAAACTCCAGCTCGCTAATAGAGGAAGTTCAAAGGGGGCAAAAGAACAGTGAACTGCGCGTATTGTATAAATTATTTTGTGAGTTCCATGAAAACTACACGTGAGTTAAATATGAGATAAGTTGAGTGAGAAATCAGCAAAAGTCATAAGTTACCAACATTCCAACCAAACAAAAAGAAACATTAAAATAAAAAATAAAAACACCACAACAAAAAAAGCTGTTCAAACCACATCAGATTATCGAAGATCTTTAGTTAAAGACCAAAACATACCAAAGCCAACAATAGAAAGTAAGAGAAGAATAAAAAAGAAGAAGCAGCACAAGAATACAAACTGAAAAAAGAAGAATGAATCTGCTCCCCAACTTATATCTTATACTATATATATGATAGCTTTTATAACCCCAATTTAAAACAATTTTCTTTTGCTCTCTTTACAGGTAAGTCTCCAGATTATTGTGCCCATTTAACGTATGTAAGTTACTTTGAATGTTTTCCATTTCCTGCAGCTTCTCTGCTCTTGCTCCCTCTACGTTTCCATTAGCAAATCAAATAAATATTTTGGCCTGCGGTTGAAAGAAACCTCCTCATAACAATTACCCGCACCGTCCGCGGCGTCTGCAAATTAATAATAATCAAGCCAAATTACACAATGACACGCACTTGAGGTCTGTGTCGAGACGAGACGAGTCGAGTCGAGTCTCGAGTTGTCCCGGCTTGTCTTTGGGGTCTTGAAGACTCGTGCGAGTGCTCGACTATCAATTAGGCACATCTTTCAATCAAAAGTAAAAAAAAAAAAATAAACACTAAAACTGGAAACAAAAACGACTCTCAAAAGATTTGTCTGTCCCGCTCACAAAGAATTAGCGCTAATAATTAGAGAAGCGACTTGAAGACTTCAAGTCTTTGGTCTATAGATAAATATCAACAATTATTATCATCGTACGCCAACGCTTCACACGATCTTTGAGTGGCAACTCTCTTGTGCCCTGTTTTGTCTCCTGCCTGTCTGTCTGTCAAGTGCATAATAATCACAATAATTTATAATTTTTTTTTATAACTCGTAGAATTTCGGACAGGTGTTGGGCACATCAACGACTTTGTTGCGCCCCATAAAACTTGGCCTTTCCCCTCGTTCCCTCCCCTGAGCCATCATCTAATGACGTCTTAAAATTTATGTTAATCTGCCTCTTGTTGCATGTCATGCCGCAAATGTCGCTTAATTATGAGGATCGAGGCAGCTTGTGCTGCTGCCCCATCTTCTTCTCATAACATCTCCTCCTGCTTCTACGAGTACTAATCATAATCAGTTTTCAGTTTTTTTCGTTCTTTTATTATTTATAGCACTCTTGATAGTTTCTTTTCTGGGCTCCTTTTTTCGCGTGGCATGTGGAAAATGTTAATTAAATTGTAATTTATGAGACTGCAGATAAGTTAGTTCAGTAAATGAGTCAGGGGTGGTTTGCGCTGAGGGGAATTCTGTGTCCACAATGAGGGCAACTAAAGACAAAGAGGTATAGAAAACTTGAGTTAGGTTCTGTTTAATGATTTCTGAGTCAGATCATACGACGAAATATTGATGCACTTGTTGTGATACAATTAAAGATTACGAATAGGAAGTGTATTTTTCTCTATCGATAAGTTAGTTCAGAAAATGAGTCAGTCAAGGTTTGAGAAGAAGGAAAAATATTGGTAGAAAACGAGGAAAATATAATTCAAAATTGAGTTAAGTTCCTGATGAAACAGTTTCCTTTACTATTAATATATAATTGTAGATTACAAATAAAATCAAATTAAGATATTGAGCTTAACTATTGATTCACTTGTTTATATACAATTATAGATTACAAATCATACTCAAGTACACTCATAACTACTTGTCTTTGTGAATCAATCTTCTAAATTAAATAACACCTTGATTAGATTGAATGTTTAGCCATTTACTTCGTTATCTTCTTAGCGATTTCTTTAGCTATAAATTTCACAAAAAAGGCGAGCAACATTCCTTTCCCACGTACCACAACTTCTGAGGTATTTGAGCTTGAAACCCAAGCAATTATGTTGCTAATTTGTCATTTTTTGCCCTGAAGCGTGTCATGACTTTCCATTCATTAACAAATTATACAATAAATGCAATCAAACAGCGGCTCGGGCTAACGATCTGCCAATAAAACTCGTTCCCCCCAACTTCAACCTCAACCCAAAACCAAAACTCATCCCATTTTAATTCCAAGGCAATCCTTATTTCGTATTTCTTTTTTTTTTTATTGTAAGTCTCCTCTGCTCCAACAGCTGCCACTCGCACTTAATTAAGAACTTCATTTAGCACCTCTTTTTATACTCTTGATCGGAAGCCGGTTTTTCGGTGCCTGGAATTCTGGAATTTAATCGCGCTTTGCATATCGCCAGCGTCGTCTCTGAATCAATATTTTGCTTTCTCACGCTATGCCGGCGAGTAGGAGGCGGAGGGAGAGTCGTTTTTGGAATGTGCAACAGAGCACAGTCGGTGCCACAGTTGGCAACAATTTTGCCTGATTGCACCAGCTTTTTTTTTTTTTTTTTTGGTCCAAAAGAAGGCCTGTTCCTGTTTCAGTCGCAGTCCTCGCAGTCGCAGTTCAGGCTAAATGGTATCACATGTCGACGATGGAGTCGTTGTGTTCTTATTCGAGTGCATTTGCATGGCAACTTCATTTCTAGATGTTTCTCTTGCTACTCTGACTGAAGATATACCCTGTAGTTGTTCAAAAGTTGTATTGATCATAAATTACTTTTAGACTTCTTTAAAATTAAAAAGCTTTAAAGACCAAGTTGATATTTCCAAGTTAATTTGCCTGATCATCCATCTATAGATATCACAGACTATACGACAGCATATAGACCTCAAGTTTAAAAAATATATCAATTGAAAATAACAATAAGAAATTGTATAAAAACATTCAATTTTTAAATGGCAAATAAATATTTGTGAGAAAGCAATGTTATTAATTGCTTAAGTCAAAATACTATCAGTTTTATCAAAGTCATTGCTCAACCGAAATGTGCTGCAGTATTTAAGTTCAACTAGATGATACATAAATATCTATAGGATGAAAGATAATTTGGAGTTTATCTTAAGATATATCTTTCATTGTTCAACCTCAATATGATAGGGTATTTGAACTGCATCTCAATTTAATAAACTATAAAAACTATAGACTACATTTTTGATTATTTTGAAATTAGCCTATATTAATTGCAGTACCAACTGCTTAATTCTCTTACTCGAATTTCTTAGGGTGTTTAAACTTCGTCGTGGCATGCCCAAACATTCTTTTCTTTAGCTTCCTTTCAGCAGCTGCCTTTCAGCCTGCCACTCCGTGCTGCATTTGATGATAAATAGGCGCAAAGGTAAAAAGCCAAAACGTGAATGCGAATTTCGTATGGCTCGAGTTGGCTTTGGCCATGTCTACTACATACAATTCTCAATGGTTGCCTTGGTGGAGGGGGGGGGGAGGTTAAAGGGGGTTAGGGTTGCTGTTTAGGCAGGTGAGGCAGCGGAACTTGTGCTGCTTTCAAGTGCAACCCAAGGAGGCAGCATTCAAGTGCCGCCTCGCTTGACTTTGCAACGGCTTGCTTGGCTCTTGTTCTTGTTTTATGCGCTGGCATGTTTGTTTGTCAACCTACACCAACAACAGCAGCGACAGCGACAACAGCAGTCCCGACAGCAGCTGTTGCCGGCAAACATTTGCCCAAAGCGTCGAGGGGAAGAAGGGCAGGCGACAGTCCCCAGGAGTCAGTCAACAGGCGCAGGCGCTGGCACATGGCAATATTTCATTACCCACGGCTTATTCGACTGACACTGAGACTGCGAATGCGACTGCAACTGCGACTACGACTTGCACTTGGACTGGGGGCACTCTTTACTTTTTTATTCGCCTTTGTGCTGGCATTTGAGGCATGCCATGAGCACCCGTTCTAGACGCGACTCTGACTGTTTGACTGTCTGCCTGGGCCACATTATCTACCTTGGCCATAAAGATAGAAAGGTTTTGTGCAACGCTTACGCACAGCTCACGTCGAATGCGCTACTTGGTGGGCAGTTGGATTGGAACCGTGTAGGATATGGCACTGATAGCGAGTTACATGGCTTGTAAATACCCACAAGATCTATTGTTTGCTCTTGAGATTACTAAGCTACCCTATAAATAAGTGAAACTATATTTAATCAGTCTGTGAACTTAAAAATTACAAACATTTCTATCTAGATTATACAATGCAATTGTTATCAATTTAACTGCTTATGCTTTCTTTAGAAACATCGAGTTAGCTTTTAAAAATAGCTTGGACAAATAAACTTTTATAAAATAGCTTTATTACACAGAGAGATCTAATTTTCTTAACTAATAAAGCTTTAACTATATAACACTTTATACGAAATAGCACTGCCAGCTTTCCTATAATCTATCTTTACTAATAAACAAGCTTTCTTCATAAAAGTACCTCAACAGTTTATAATGAAAAGAAGAAACTGCATTCAACTTTTATCATTTTTGAAATATTCACAATCTTTACTTTATTTCTTAGGAAGTACTTATACTAACTAACTAAACAGTTGTTAAAGTCGCTAGCTTGTAATTCTAATTTAAAAAAGACCATCTCAATAATTTCGTAATCGAAATAGATTTACTGAGCCAAATTAATCTTGTATAATCAATAACACTTATCTCTAGTGCTGTAAACATCACCAATCTGTAATGCTATACATTTCTATATTTATCTAATAACATAAATCAATTGGTTCAATGTCTACACGCTTAATTATAATTAAATGAAATAACTTGCCTTTCTCTTAAACTCTCAAAGTGTAGACAACCTTTCTCTGCAATTATTTTAAAGCAATTTAATTAGTTCAATATCACCACATTTTATCTTAAGATTCTCAACACAGCAAAAACAACACTCCTTTCTCTGACATTCTCAGTGCATGCAGCCTCTCTCTGCGATTCTCATGCAGTGTATATAGGCATCGACTATGCGGAAGGAACCTAGCTACATTTGTCGTATCTGCAGCTGTCTATCTATGAGTATGTTGTATGTGTTGAAGTCAGACTGAGGCAGGTGGTCGCGGTGCGGTGTTTTCCCCCTTTTCCCCTGTCCTGGCATACCTTTTGCCACTTGGCAAATAATTTCCATACCATCGCGGCGACAATAAAAACGAGAAACATGCCAAGTTTTTTTTTCATTTTTATATGTTCGTTTTTTTTTCATCTTGTTTTTTGCTTTACGCGCATCTGCAAATTAAAAACGCATTTTATTTTATACTACGATGCCGGCAATGGGAGCCTTTGGCTTTGACAATGGCACCACACACAAAGTGTAGTACACTGCAGAACAAAGTTGGGATATGCATATATGCAACATATGCTACCATGTTCGCATTTTTCTTTCTATGCGTAATTATTGTGAAATTTGTTACAAAGTTTTCTTGTCGTCTGCTTGCTACGTGTGTGTAGCTACACTTTAGACTTAATTGTTAGCTGTAGGATACATAACAACAACAACAGCAACAACAATAACCACAACACACTCGACACAAGAACAACAAGAGGGGAGCCCTGTTGAAATCAAAGCTTTGATGCCGACACGACAACTTTGAGTATGGCCATGATGATGATGTTGATGATGATTATGATTATGGGGAGATGATGATGCTGCGAATGATGATGACAGGTAGCCGAGTGTTTAATTTATGTCTTTTTAAGCACTTGCCTGTACTGCACAGACAAAGAAAGCCTCTGGAATTTCTATCTTATAGATACCCATGCAGTTCTCTATTTTTGCAGCAAGATATGCAATATTATTAACAGAAGTTTGGCTGTGACTGAACATAAAGTATATATTAAGCAAGTTAGAGCTGTAATTTGATATTCATTAACTAAATGTCTTGGTTTTAGCATATATACATTCAAGTAGCTCAGGTGATTTGCCTTAAACACGTACTGTTTTATATTTCAGCATAAATACATTTGTATCTTAGTATCTTTTCGTTGAACAGGCGCCTTAAAGTCAAAGTTATTCAAGTGTTTTTCATTTAACTCGCAATGATGTCTTTATTTCAGATATTTCGTCTTGTATCTTTGTATCTATGGGTGCAACAGGCGCCTTTAAGCCAAATTATCTCAAGTGCTTCCCTTTAACTCGCTTTGACAACTCGTTTATCAGCACGAACTCGAACCTGGTTATCGATGACAACAGATCTTTAACCCAAATCAGGGCAAGTTGTTGAGACTTCCGTAGAATAACTTACAAACTATTCGATGATTTATGTGTACAGCTAATTGGGGATATTTCAAGTTAATCCCCCACCCTCGCCCTATGTCTCTGTGCCACTTTCCCTTTTATTTCGAAGTAACATACGACAATTTTGTGATCGATTTGAACAAACAAAACGTCATAGAAGCAGGAGAGATAACAATATAATATATATAATTGATTAAATACTCGTAGTAATTCATTGGAATTTCCTCGTTTCGAGTCTTGCTTTTTTCTCCATTCAAGAATTATATATGTGTCCAGGCGCGTTTCGAACAGAGACCGCACACAGATTAGATTACTGCAAATTGACACATTTTCTGTTGTCTTTCTGGCCCCGACTGTCAATCAGACCTCTGGAAAATTGTCGCATGGGGCGCAGCTCTTGACTCGATTCGTTGCGCTGCATTTTTCGGGGCACATTAGTTGCGGCATCGCAACCGAAAATTCCCAAATAAGTATGTATCTCCAGCCACACGCTTTACATCTTTGTTTGGTATTTTTATTTTTTCTGAACTCTCAATACTCTCATTATGCGTTACGCATTATCCTTTGAGGCCATTGTTATGGTTTTAGCAACGCCCCTTCCTGGTAACCCGACTACCTTTTCTCTACCACATTTTATTTTTTTTTTTTGTTACAGATTTTTGTGATTAGCACACACCTTTTTCCCAGCTGCCCGTGTGCCACCTTTTCATCAGCATATTGCATGATTAGGACTAATAATAATCCGAAGAGACCATTGAGTGTGCGCCTGTTAATGGTTTAGGATTAGTTTATACTGCCTCTTTCCCTTTTTGTCCCCCAGTGCGTATGGAGGCGTTTGCCTTGCTTTTCGGGTCGCAACGGAAACGAAATAAATATGAAAAATGCTTTTAATGGTATAGCGATATGATAGACATTTGATTAATGCATTTGAGATGGGACAGGATAGCGTAATGGTTATAGGAACTGCAGAAATGTAGTGGCTTTAAATGTAACCCAAATATGGTGGAAGGTGGATAGACATTATGAGAAGATCAGGTAACTTTCTTTAAATGGCAACTTTTATTATTATTTATTATTGTTGTTTTCTAGCATTTCTAATAGAAACTACAGACATATAGATGCTAATAAATACAATTGTTATCTGGTTGTGAATATCACAAATCGCTAATTGATAAAAATCAGCTGTGTAATGTGAAAAAAAAAACACAGCAAGCTTGTGAAGATCATCAATAAGTACTCATATGATTGTACAGAGTTTGATTTTGTATATTTTTAGAACACAAATGAACGCTAAAATGCAAAAATCACCAAAGTGTGATGACAGCTTCGATGAGATGAGATCGCGCATAACAAGTGAAGGTTGCTTAAAAATTAACATTTGTGTGAACTGATCGTTGAATATTGTTGTTTTCGTTAACTATAACTTGTTTTTGGGTGGGACTTTACTTTAATTCAAAGCACTTTCTGATATATTTATTTTAAAATTTAAGCAAAAACACTTGAGTCATAGCATAATTCGGAATTGCTTTGCTCGTAGATCAACACCCACAGCACAGCTGTGGCCAGAAGAGAGAAAGAAATAGATTTCCCTGTTTATTGTACTCGAATTGGGCAATAGCCTAAAGTTGTGAATAAGTGTTAATGAATTAATTACCTGTCTATAAGCAATAAATTGTTAAGAAATACGCACAACAATTTGTGTCGATTTGTTGGTGAGTCCAGGGCAAAGAAACAAATTGGAAAAAATCTGTTTACATTTCACTGCCGGGCCACATCTTCAATAGCAACAGCAACCAAAAACAAACAACAAAAAGTTTTTATTTGATTTTATAATTGTCGACAATATTTATTTCTATCAAGCGGCTACAAAAAGTGTTAATGGTTTTAATCGGATCTTAAAGATCTCTGGGGTTCGGCAATGTTCTGTTAATAACACACAAATTTGCTAAGTCATATCCTACAGCAGCGTCGTCGTTGCTGGCCTCACATCATTGGCTGTTATTAGTGCGGCTGCGATGATCTTATCAGTAGACCTGGCCCCGGAGTATAGACTGCTCTGAACTGGGCCTGGACCAGCCGGTTAGGCTGCTCTTCGTTTCAGCTACAACTTAATTTTTGGTCCACGGCCCATGACTCTCTCTCTCGCTGTGTGAATTCCACTCTGAATAGCCCATTGATTGTGCTACAAAATAGTTGTCTATCATCCAATCACGTCCGGTATTTGTTTCCAGTTCTACCTTTGTCTGTCGCTTGGTAGCCTGCAAATTAGACTCGTTTTTAATGGCTTTTCAATTGAGGCATAAACTTGTTTATTTATTGCCTGCGTTTTCTGTGTTTGTTTTTTGGGAATAGATTTCAGTGACATTTTTATCGTGAGAGAATTGAAATATATATATTTTTTATTGATCGATGATCAGCTCGATGAGCTTGCAAAATGAATGTAAACTGAGGATTACATGGGTAAATACTTGTGAGATGCTGCAATGAAATAGACGGAAATAAATGAATATAAGTATTTGCTGAATATTATTTTAGAATTTTAAAAGAGATTGGATATTAGACAAAGCATTACATAGAATTCTTTGTAAAAGAAAAATAACTAGGAAAATGTAAGAAATATTATTAAAATTTACATAGGAATAAATGGGAACAATTTATAATGTTGTATTATATTTGCAAGTTCCTCAGACAGAGCTGTTAGAAGAGCAATCGATTTCAAGGGGAATACCATGATATTACTTTCTGAATATGAGCCCATATTAGTAAGTAAATCTCAAATATCCTATTGTTAAATTAATAAATAAATAAAACATGTTCTCGAATATTTTTCAATAGTTTTCTGAAAGAATGACAAATATTTTTTATTTGTCATTTTCCCAGAGTTTCGTAGTAAATGTTCTTCTTGCCAGACATGGAACCTCCACATAGTCCTGAAATAGGTATGGCCCTGGCACATCTTTCGCATACTTCTGCCTATTAAAACGCACTGCAGGCTTAATAAACTAACACCCAGGCAATCCATTGGCTACGCCTAGTACCAGGGCCTAATTAGACTGCGAGCACGTACGGCAATCCAAACAGAAAACACGTCAATGGACGATGTCGATCTATTGCCCCCACATGCATGTCCAGCAACGCCCAGATGCAGTCATAATTGCCCCCAGCCTGGACCTGCTATGATGTGGATGTGGATGTGGTTGTGGGCTTTCGATCTGTGGCTATTTTATAATACCAACACGTTCAAACGTCAATTAAATAAATACAAGATACCAAAGCGTTGTAAACGCCCCAAAAGCCAAGCACAGATCGTCGCCTGGCAACACACAAGACACAATTTAGAGCCAACAACGACGTAGACGAAGAAAGAACTACAGTCCAAGTCTGAGACTGAGACAGCGACTGCGACTGCGACTGAGTCTGAGTTGGAGGCCGAAGTAGACACCCAAGCAAAAGATTCATTCAGGCTGAACGATTCATAAATTCACGTTGCACGTTGTACGTTGTTGGGCCAAGGAATGCGCTGTTGGCTCTGCATTTTCATCCCAAGTTATTTTTGGCCTAGAACGAGCTTGCCGTCTCCAAGTCCCGCACCGTCGTCGTTGCCTTCATCGTTATTGCAAATATTTTAATGGCTGCTTCCTGTGGTCAAGTTCTTGCCACAACACTCCAAACAAATGAGACACTCTCTTGCTCTCCTGTACAAATTCTCTATATTTGAACTGAAGATCGTCTCTAGTCTCAATATGCCGTTAATTGGTTGAATACCATCATCAGAATGAGGAGGATGTCATCCAGAACAGCCCCAGGGACAGGAATGGGGGGGGAATGCTGAGGAGGAGAAATTAATCAAAGTGCTAGAACCACAAGTGCCCACTCCCAGAGTAATCTTTTTTATTTGCACACTCAATTAGTGGCAAGGGGCTGGTGGTGGTGGTGGTGGTTCTTCAAGTCTTCAAGTCTTTGTTCTTCCTCTTCGCCGTCTACTTGTTTATTTAGTTTGGCCAGAAACGAATGGCAGATAAGTAGAGGAATCTACAGTGAAGCATTTCCAATGTGCCCATCAAGTGGGCCGTCTGTTTTGGCTCTGTGTCTCGCATTTTGCGCATTTCTTGATTTTCCTTCCGTAAGATGATAAATTAATGTGGGCTGACACGCCCTACGCCCACTTTTAACCTAATGTCCGGAACGCGTTCATTGATTTTATTTACATCGCGATCTTCTACGTTTCATCTCAAATCTCAAGCTTATTAATTGTTTATACGCTCCCTAATGAATTTATAATAATTATTGTTGTATTCCGTTTCATCTTTGTTCAGTTTATGTAAATTAATTTGACAGAATTTGTTTAACATTGATTTCTTTGTTTTTGTTGACGTCATTTTCTCAATAAAGATGAATTTTATTAGAAAAAGGTATTTTTAATGGATATAATAAAATATTTTTCATTATATGACATGATTTTATATTGAAAGAATTAATACTCTACAACTCTGATCTCTAGATACTCAGTTTCCACAAGCTTTATCTTTGTAAACTCTAATTTATAATAACTATTAATGCTTCACTTGAATTAACTCTACTTAATTAATATATAAAAGCTCTTGTAACTCATTTGCTGTCGGCCAGTTTAGATTGCCACTTCTTTGCTCCATTTCTAAGATGTCTATAATTGTAGTATGTTATGAAATGAGAGCTAAAAATCTAAATTTCGGTTAATGGTAGCCGCGTACAATCTCTTCATTTTCCATTCTCTACGCTGGTGTGCACGATTCAATTGAAATCAATTGATTTTGATTGAAATCGACAACACGATGCAGCTGGCCCGACTGACTCAATGACTCCATGACTCCGTGGCTCCATGGCTCTCTAGCTGCTAATTAAAGCAAGTGCAATTTGCGCCTAAACACTGGCAATTCCATAATAATGCGCTATAAGAAAGGCCAGCCCCCTTGGCCCCTCAACTGAACAAGCTAACAATTTATCAGCAATAAATTTGCGTGTACACAGATGCAACGCTTTATGCATGTAACGCACGAACGGGGACAACAACAAAGAGCTGGCTTGTAAAGTGGCAAATGGCAAGTGGCAAGTGGCAAGAGGCAAGTGGCGAGTGGGCAGCAGAAAAAAAAATTGCAATTGGTATTGTAGATGTCTGTCTGCCACAAGTATCTTAGACTCGCGAACTGCATTTTAATTTAAATAAATAACTTGGGCACATGCTCACAAGGGAAGCTTCAGTTCAGTTCAGGCTTTATGAAGAGGCGTCCCCAGACAATTGTTAAAACATTTCTCTTCATTTGCAAGTTGTCAACACGTTTAAGCACAGAATGTGAAAGAAAAAGATTCAAATTTGCTTGTGTAACAACAACTACAATGAAACTAATGAGAAATAATGCAATTTTTGTAGATTACATTTGTAATTTATTACTATTATTATAAGGAGTTATAAAGTACTTAAGGCACGAAATGACAGTCATCTTTTAAAATTATTCCGTATAGTTGCCACATAAATTATCTTTGAATCTTGGAACTAATTTAACTTCATGTATTTATTAGCCTATTATTTATATTAAAAATCGTATCAAAGTCTTTTAAGAAATTCTGTAAATATATGTATTTCAATTGAATACGTTACTATTTAATAATATACTTTATAATTAATAATGTAATAATTTATTGGCATAATTTAACAAACTTATATATGTATCAACTAATATATACATGGAAGATATTTAAAATTATAAATTTTTTAATATTTTATACATACGATTACTCTTCAATCTATTCACCTAGAATTCGACTCACAATCTTATGAGAATTTCCGAACGTTTAGATTTAATAGATAAGTTATTAGAGCAGCTGTTGTTACCACAGTCGAAAGAATCTTTTTTGTATTTTCCTTGGGGTTAACACAGTTGGAGTTCGATACCAAATGCAATGAAGCCATTCGCAGAGACACATTTGTATTGGATACATTGAATTTATTAATATTTTTACTACGAAATACATGCATAATAAAACACACACAGTGCGTTGATAATTAATTAAATCAATAATCGATCGTAGCCGAGCACAACAAAGGAGAGCAGCGGGTTGAGCAGAGACACAACAACAACAACAATAACAACAACGTATTTTAAATCCATGTGGACATAATCAAGCGAAAATTCCAACAAAATTAACACACGCTGTGAAAAACGTTGCTCGGAAACAGGTAGAAATTGTAGCTAGAGGAGAGGAAGAGCAAGGGGGAGACGACAAATTAGACAACGCTTGAGAAAAGAGCAAAGGGAAAAGGGACACTGGGCAGGCAGGCAGGTAGCCAGGTAGACAGGATTTCGGTTAGTGGAATCGTCGCTAATGTTGCGTGCGACATAATCCTGTTAGAGACGCGTGAATGAGGAGAAGCCCAAAAATTAAGACAAATGTAAAAAAAATAAAAATAAAATCTCATAATATTAAGAACTGCGAATGGAGAGAGCAAACGCGGCGTATGCGCAACTTTTGCATGTGACAACATAATTTGTGGGATTGGCTCGCCAATGATGATGATTATTAATCATATTTTTGTGTTGTTGCCGTTGAAAAGGTTTACGTTTTTGACCATCGGCCACCATTGGTCGTCATTTGCCGGTCAGCATATTTAATGAGGTTTATTTAGGCAAATTAACAGCAAAAGGCAGCATTGGAGGCGGCATTGGAGCTGCGTCTCTCTTAATGGCATTTATTTGACATTTTATGGTCATTGAATGGCATATTAAACGTTGGACTTGATATTCTTTTTCTAGCGTGTCAAAAGTCAGACGAAGTTCGACACAATTTTTGTGTTTTCTTTTTTTATAGCACTTAAAAAGCCATCTTGTTGTAATCTTTATTGAGTTGCAACAGCTCCCCCAGCAACATGATGACATTCACGAGCTGTCCAATTATATTTACACAGATCTAAGACTGAGACCTTTTGAACGTCGCCCACGCGCCAATGTTTCAACTCGAGACATAAATATGATTATATAGATGGTGTCATAGTCTCCCCTCATAATTTATAAATTATATTTAATGACAAGTGCACTAAACTAAATAAATTGTTGCCGACTTAATAACATAATATGTAGTATCTTGCATTCAACAAGTGGGCGTCAACGCTGAAAGTTTAAACGATTTATGGCACACAGGGAATGCCAAGGAAGAGGTGCAAGGGAGTGGATTGGGTGGGGGGCATTGTAAGTTGACAGATGAAATTTGTAAGGCAACCACAAGTGGGGCAGACTGGGTCTGGAACTGGGTCTGTCAGCTGCATTAATCTATTGTGGTTTATGGCCTCTGCAGATGTGCCGATGATCCCTCGAATTCGGGTTGAATGAATCATTAGCCAAAGTTAAACGCTTCAAAATGTCAAATTCTCAGCTGTTCTGCTAATTTTGGGGAAACTCAAATGTTCCCTGACTGATTTTGATATTTCATCTAACCAAGAGGGCGAATTTAGATATATTATATAAATTAATGACTGCGTTTATCAGAATCATGATGTCACTATGATCTTCGTCATAGAATAGTTTATGGAAAATCAAAGACATGCACTGTGAATTCATAAGGTAAACATAAAAATGAAATTTTATACGTTATAATGTTCAATGTAGCGTGACAAAGCAAACACAACTTGTCTTTATAAAATGTTTACAGAGTATTGCAATATTTCTAAATATTTATATTGATTCTGATTACATTTACAAGAGTGAAAAGTAAAAATCGAGGATGAATTACAATATACTTTAGCAATTTTATAAAGGTTTGTAATTTGATGATAATTTTATAGCATTAATAAACAAATATTTTAAAATATTTATATACTTATAATGCTTAATTTGTTGGTCATTAGTTACTTAATTATTTCCATCAGTTTTCTGTATATTTCTCTAATAAATAATAATATTTACGATAGATTTTCGATGCTTTATATAATGATAAGTTTCTAAGAGAAAGTTTATATATATATGGGATAAAGTTGACTTGACAATAGATCCTGATTTACCTAAAAGCTTAAAAACTGTTTTAAAGATAAACCTATAAGGTTGTTTTTTAGATTAATAGAGCGTTTTTATATCATAAATGGGAATAATTTTCCTCAAAACACATCAAATGTGAATATGGAAAGATATTAAACACTTACTCACCTGAATCTTAGCTATATTCAGGAAAATTATGTATTTTCTTGTAATATTATTACATTATAGTGTATTTCAGCATGTCTCATAGTAAATTCATATACACGAGTATACGCTCAACGATGAGAATTTTGTGAATAGCTACTTTCCATTTATAGAGTCATTTAGACAGGGTTAACAAGCCACTGAAAAGTCAGTCAAGCGTTGCCTCTCAGATACAAAAGATACACTGAACTATGAGTTGTAAAAGATACAGTATCTTTACACATAATGTCAATTGCAGCTGTGCGGGCTAAGAGAATGGGTAAGAGAGATAGACAGAGGGGAGAGGGACAACAGTCTGGAAACCGCAACCAGACGCAGCTTTTGTTAGGCCACATTATTTAAACCTTTTTTTCTCTCCTTGTTTTTAGCCATATTGATTGCAATTTTCGCCGTTTACTTGTCATTTGGCTTCGATTTTCTCATTTTTTGTTCGTTGTGTTTTCTTCATTTTACAGACGATTAATTTCAGAGCCAGCGAAAAGCTCTGCAAAAAATGCTCGTAAATTTATGAAATTAATTCATTTGAAGCAGACAATTTTCCTGTGTTGCCTGTGATGAGTTTTTCCCCATTCATAATTTGTATTTTCTCTTTTGTTATAAAATTGTTTTGCGGTTGGCAGCAATTTTTGGGAAGCTTACAGAAAACCCCCATAGGAGAAGAGGTTCCCCTCCCTCTACCGGCTTGGCAAATTGAGAAAATCTCTGTTTTTATGGCTTTTGCGGTTTTCAATGCGGTTGCAAAGGGTTTCGTTTACTTCTCTGCGGCGGCTGAGATTGGGTGAGAGCTGCCGAGATATACTTATGTATACGTACACATCAGGGCCTGAGGCCACTCTAAATGGCCTAAATGCTTTTTATGGCCAAGTACAAGCACATTTTTCAATTGTCATCGACGTCGTCGTCATCAACTTAATTGGGCCACAAAATTAAATAAAAAATGCTGCTCGTGTTGCATGCTGACTGACCAGAGAGTTGACAGCAACACGTCGTCCTCCCCGTCAACAGACAGTCTCCACCTGTCTCTCTCTCTCTCTCTCTCTCTCTGCCTTCCTTCCATAGTTTTAGCAAAAAATAAATAAAAAAGAAGTCCATAACACAGGAACGTGCTTTGAATAACTCGACTGCGATTTTTTTTTCGCCATTCACCGCTGTAAATCTCTGTCGCGCGTTTTATCTCGCGTCCAAAATCGAATTTAAATCCAAGCCGCCAACAGACACAACTTGTTTCGATGGCTTTCGATCTGGCTAAGCGGCGCTTTTGATTGCCCACCTCTTCTCCTTTTTGTCCGCTCTTCTCTTCGTCGTCTTTTTTGGCCCCCTGTCTTTCAATTTGATTTGTTTCGATGGCGTGAAAATTTTTGTTCAACTACTACAAGTTTTATGAGCTGCAAAAATGCTCATTTGATTTCTCATTGCAGTTGTTCGGGTTTTTTTTACAACAAAAAAAGAGTTTGCTGGTATTTGAAACATTAATAGAATATTAAAGTAGAAATGCCAGAGAACACAATCAACTTTCTTGAGCAGATGGTAAAAGGGTGCTCTTTGCATAATAAAGTTGTTTAGCTCAAGGATATTTTACTTAAAGTATGCGTCCAAGTATTAGCTAAAGAATTTTTGTACTTTTTATTACAAAATGCAATGAAGTAAAAAACAATAAAGTTCTCAATAAGATAAGCTGAAAATATCCAAATTAAATTTATATAAAATATCTTTATAATTATTAGAATTTAGTCACTTATCTTATGAATTTTAAAACTGATTAGATTAAGATAGAGTCACTGGGAGTATAATTTAAATTGATAACACTATATGTCGTAACATTTCCATTCCGGTTAAATAAAATGCAAAGATATTAACAATTTACCTACGTATTTAATAAAGTAACAAGCTAACATATTTAACTATCAGATTCATTCAATTAGTTACGAGTTCAATAAGATTTGACCTATTTGTAGACAAGATTTCACCAAACGGTAACTGCTTCAATTAACAACAATAATAATGGCAGTTCTGGCCGAGACATTGAGACTTTTTGTACACATTACATGGCTTACATTGCGCATACGAAATGTTGGCCAATTGCTGTGTATTTGTGTGTCTGTGTGTGTGTGTCTGGCATAAACAAAACAAAGTCGCGAATGTAAACAGCAAACAGGTTAACCAAACTGACGACCAGGCATTTGGACACGTTCTGTTTGCCCCCCTGACCCCCCCTGACTCCCCCTGTCCTTTCACACACACACACCCGCCAAATGCCATTAATCAAATTTTATTGTTTAATTAATTTTGCTTGAATGAATGGCGAGCGCAGAGCTTTAGCTGGAGCGGATCAGAAGGGGGCACTGAGGGGGCAGCAAACAAGCAAAACAAACAAATCGCCAAAAATAGCTTCAAAATGGCATTAGATTCGATACGATATCAAAGGAATCGAACCGCATTATGTGCTCATTTCTTCACTTGACAATTATTTTATTTTTCTTCTCTTTATTTGTTTCGGGGGAGGGGGGTTATTTATGTGCAATTTATTCATAATTCATGAGTTCAGATGATTTGTCATGGTCATGAATTGTTCCAGATGTGTATAGGTTTTAATTAACTGACAGCTCGAATAGAGACTTAAGTGTCATTGTAAGAAAGTAAATAGATTGCGTAAAATAAATCGTATTAAGCAGCGAATTAATTAATTATAGTAATACAATTTTTAAATACATTTGTCAGCTGTTTTGTAGCTCAAATTCATTCCATACACTATGGTTTTTGTAATGCAAAATGTTGTCTCATATAGATACAGATATGCATACAGTGATAGATTGTAGATTGGGTTAGTTATAAAGATAGCAGATGTTTCTGACAGTTTTTGTGGATTTGTTGCTGCGGCCACATGTCGACTTACCTCATCAATTGGAACATTTCAGTGCCAAAAGGGGCAACACAAAACTGAAGGAAGTACAAAAAAAAACTCAGCTGCAGTTTCCCAGCGACTAATTACGCCTCATAAATATAGTAACAACTACAACGACAACAAAAACACATGGCAACAAGAATATTTGCCGCCTGCTGTGCTATTTTTGTAATCTCTTTCTCTCTCTCTCTCTCTCTCTGTCTGGATGAATTTTCGCACATTTGCGCATTGAAATTGTCATTTTTGAAAGCTGACGGCAAGTAAAATGTGCTGATTGCCAGATTTATGCATGTAGAAGCATCTCAGAGGGGGGGGAGGATAAGAAACGGTGGAGGGGGGGGGCTAGCCACAGACAGCTTGGCAACTGCAACAACAAATGAAACAAATGTGAATGAAGCAGCGCCAAAGTTCGCAACATTCGTCACTTCATCATGCAAAAAGCCTCGACCCCGAATACAACCAGGAAGGAGACGACCAACTCTACACCAACCAACTCGAACATCAACTCCTAACTCCGGACTGTGTTTACATGAAACGTGTTGGCAGCATAAACATTTGTTTCTCTTTACCCCCGGCCCGTTCCCCCATCAGCCTCTTTGCAGTCGAGTAATTTTAATTACGCCTAAAAGAGCCGCCTGTACGTGTAGAAAGCAAAAGAAAAAATAAAAAAAAAGAAAAGAAAGAAAGAAAGAAAAGCAAACTCAACAGTGCCTCCCTCTGCATTTGGCATTTATGCAACGACCTGGCACGACACGTAATTACACACACACACAGCGCGGGCAATGGTGTTGACGGGGGGGGGAGGCAATGATGCAGGCTGGACAGAAGGTGGAGCATGCTAAATGTTGCATGCACCCGGAGCACATTAACAGCGTACGCCTCTTCCCTCCCTCACTCAGCTCAGTTTGTTCAGCTGCCAGCCTCCTACAGGAATGCATGTCGAAATGGCATAGAACATTACCTGAATGAATGATTTACCTCAAATCAAGAACAAGGAATCTATGCTTAATTCCAAAAATACTAATAATAACAATAACAGAATAACAGTATCAGCTCATATCTAGGTTATTTGTTTATTCAGCTGCGTATTCGACATGCAAAAATCGCGAATAGATATTTTTATTATTAAATGATTACAGTAATACTTGAACTGAAACTTGCAGGTAAACAACATTAGTTTATTTGATTAGGCAAATTCTTCTTGTCATTCGAAATGGTGCATCTTCCATAGACATTCCATTGGTTACATTCCTTTAATATTTGAGATTTCTCAAATAATATTCACAGACACAACATGATATTCATTGCATTGGATTTATTATATTTGAAAGATTTTATTTGTGATTCCATTAGCCATCTAGCTTATCATTTAGTGTTAGAATGATTCTCATAATCATTATGAATTTTCTGCTGGTATTTATTAATTTTTAAATAATTATTCTTTTAGTTATTACATCATATACATATTCTAATTGATTTCTGGTAAATGAATCTGTGGATATCTATCTATCGACAAATATAATTCCTAAATTCAAATATTATACGTTTAATTGATGTCTAGCAAAAGCATCTTTCGTACTATATATATATAGATTTTATTACAAAAATGTTTTTCCTAATGTATTTTCCACTTCTTCGGCTTGGCGAGTGCCCATCTTCCAGACATTTTTTGTTGCTGTTGCTTTGGTTGCTTTTTGCGCGTATTTCCGGGCACTGTGTTATTTTAAGTATCAATTAGTTTGAATATAATCCAAATAGTGTTTAGTACTTAGAGTATATTGGGCAAGGTTTCTGCTTCTGACTCTGCTTTGGCAGGCGGGAGGTCTACACCTATAAAATTAATTAAGTGCGATTCAATTGCCGCCAAATAGTTGTAGTTTTATCTTGGGCCAACTTCGATTGTTGCTGCTGTTGCACACACGTTGACGACGGGTGGCAATTGAGTTATGTGTTGAAATGGGAATATCCACATGCAGTCTCAAAATGTTCGATTAATGTAAATACCATTGCCGTCAGATCTGCATTTGATTAGTTGCCCCAAAAGGAGCAACAACAACAAAATTAACCAAAACAATTGATATTTGATTATCAGAATAATTTCAGTTGATGAAATTCTCTACCCTACTATAATTAAGGGGCAAAAGATTTGACCCAATTCAAGAGAACTCAACTGTTGCCACAGCTGTTGCCGTACATTAAAAATTTTCAATTTACAGATTTACGGGCGAATTAAAAGCACTTTTTTACACTTTATAAAAGCCTATGGGCAATGTGCGAACCCAAAAAAAGCCCAAACCACCCCCCGGGAACTATTCGAGTCCGGGTGGTTGCTTGGGCGGAGGGTGGTCCTTCGGTTCAACTCGGACTGGGCGACGGGTTTTCGCTCGGTTTTGCTGTGCGCCTAATTAAAACTCATTACCATAAGCATAAAGTTGAGCAAGGAACTTTTTAGCAGGCAGCAAAAAAAAGAAAGGAAAATGGAAAATAAAAAACGACAAGCAAAGCAGAGCGGAAATTGAAGTCAAATGAAACGAGATGGCCGCAAGGAAAATTGAGGTATGAGGGAAAATTCATAGACAAACTCACAGGTTGTTTAACCTTTTCGGGAGACTTCTTGGCTAAGTAAAAAGTTGACTAATGCAATTTCCTTGCCAGACGGCAACAGGGTGTTTTTTGGGGGGTCGTAAAGGATTCTTGTTGTTGTTATGGTTGTTGTTGTTGTTGTTGTGTCAACCATTTTGTTTGCAATGCCGCACTAACCCCACCCCGCTCCCCCCCCCCCCCTTATGTCGCATAGTGCAACCCCCATGGAAAGTGAAAGCTTTAACTTGGTGCGTGCAACGACCCCTTTCATTTACTCTCTCGCATAACATGCGCTCACTCTCTTTCTCTGACTCTCTGACTTGCCGGCTGTCTCGCTATTCATTTCCCTTTTGCACTGAGCAAGTTTTTGGCCACGTGTGCAACATGTTGTCGTTTGCTGCTCTTTGCTGAGCGCCTGTTAAAGCTGCCGCGTCGCATTTTTGTACCAAACCAAAAAGGACGAAGCGATGAGTGAGATTTTGCTACACTCTCTTCTGCTCGCTCCATCCGTGCAGTTGTCTCGCTCTGCTTTGTAGTGGCTATTGAAACTCGACTCAAAAGTAAAGTTTGCCGCACTTTGAGCAAGGAAGAGCAGAGTAGAGGGGGGGATACTTTTGTTGTGCTGTCCTTTTTGGGCGGTGGCGCTTTTAGTTCTGGCGTCTGCTTTTGTCTCGTTGCAATGTTGTTGTTGTTGTTGTTGTTGCTACTGCTTTGTTTTACTCTCAATATTGTTGTTGTTTGCTTTGCCTTTTCACTCGCAAACTGTTTCAAAATTTTGCCCGTTTGCTCTTTTATCTCCAAGGGGAGTGCATAGAAAGATAGAGACAGAAAGAGGGGAAATTGTAGTTGTAGTGGGAGAAGCAAGAGTGAGTTACGAAATTTGAAGAGTTTCAATGGGAAAACTTTGATGTGCAGGAAATGGGACAGTTGGGTAAATTAAGTTGTGGAAACTTTTATTCAACAGAGAAGCTTTAATAATAATCGATAACATAGAGAAAACTTATCGAAATACATACATTATTTAACTAATTTAATTTGTTAGTGAAAAACTAGCAGCAACAAATTGTTATGTGCTAATTGATTGAATTGGTTTACACACAGAAAGGATATTCATTGAATTAAGTCCTAATTGATGTGATAGTTGTCATTCGATAAAATAAATCGTTGCATTCGATTTATACTTATAAACATTTCGTATTCAATACTCTAGACATGAATCGCTTTATGTATATCTTATTAAATAAATACATTTATTATTATTACAATAATATTTGACATTTTAATATTAATATATTTTTTTGCTATATTTTCCCAATTACAACCGCAATCTTGCCACTTATCCCCATTGTATCTGGCTTGCTCTTTTATTTTCCATGCCAACGGAGCACATTTTTTGTTGGTTGCATTTTAGTGTCAAGCACCCTGTTGAGCGTCAAACTAAGGGCTGCTTCAGATTTTCAAGGGTTTGTGCATCAGCGTAAATCTACTTATCATTTCTCAGGGACAACATTCAAAACTTAAGGCCCAACTTATAGCAACTAACAGCAGACACCTGCTAGACACTCTGGCTGCCCAGCATACACTCTCCCCCTGCAGGACTTCTGTACTGTTATCTATTTTAAGAAGCGTTGCTAAACTTTCGCACCCTTTTAAGCATTTCTGTGTTGTTGTTGCTGTTGTTGTGGTGTCGTCTGTTGCCTTTGGGGTTGTTGCACGTTACCGTGCTCTATGGTCGCCGCAGGAGTCGTTTGTTGTGATCGTTACAGTAAATCATTTGAAATGAATTTCAGTCGACTGCTTTCACCCCTCCTGGCTTAAATGGGCAAACGGCAACTAAGTAAATAGCGTGTGTTGAGACAGGGAAGAACATGTGAGCCCAGGGGTGGGTGGCACTTTAGTTGTTTGGGTGGTGTTAGAGAAATTGCCTTTACTTTTATCAAAAAATCCAGGGACAAGCTGGAGTTTTCTATTAGACAACAGGGTGCTTTTTCCGTAGAGCCAGCTAAAAAAAGAAGTATGTAACGAAAAAGTGGCATATCGGTAAGTTAAGGTCATTTATTATGTTCATGACACCTTCCTTCCATCGCCGCCTGACAACATTTGCTATGCGTATCCCCTGCTCCCTCCCCCTTCTATTGTTGTCTGTGGAGAAATTATGCAGCAATTCATAAAAATGGCAGGCGGCCTGTGCTAAATTTTAAGACCCCTAATGTTATTTTAACATTGCTTTTAGCTACACTTTATCGATTCTTTGCGGTTGATTTTATGGCTGCCATAACTCCTATTAAATGTCCTTAGTTACAGTCACTATGCCGGAGCATCCTTTAGTTGTATCAAGTCTTAAGCACTTCATCAACTCTCAACTCGATTTCAATTAACTTGGCTATCAAATCTGTTTGCCAAAACCACATTATCCATGCCAGTCACACACACAGAGAGACAGAGAGAGAGTCAGGCAATTAATGTAAGCAGAGTTGCCTCAATTGTTTCCGTTGGTAACGAGGCAATTTAGATAAGCAAAAGGCTTCGAGTTGCCACCATTGTTGTACGTACTACACTTAGTTCATATCTTGTGCAACATTACAATTAGTACACACCATAAAACCAACAACCAACAACAGCACCCCCAAATGAACGAACATCATCGGTTGTTGTCAGGGAACTTTCTGTTTACAAAATGTGCACTAAAGTAGCTAAATTTATATTAGAAATAAACAAAACGCATACAATTACACACAGACAGACTGAAAATACAGTCGTCTATGCACTGTAGATGATGCATTTAACTGGGCAGCGAAAATTTATGAGCCCAGACAAGTCAAGTATGCAGCTACAGCTAGAAATACAGAATACAAAATCGAATAACTCGAAAATAAAAAACAAGAATAAAATATATTCAACTACAACTTCATATACACTTTCAGTCTTTAGGTCTGCTAATACTCTTGTGTAATATATATAACTTGGTCAATAAGAAATGCATAAGGCTCAAGGATAAGTTTCTTATCTCTTTGCGCTTTTCAATTAATTATAATATTATGTATACATAATATATTGTGTTATTATATGATGAAAATAGAAACATCTTTAATAAACTATCAGAAAATTTTATATTAATTTTAGCTAAGATTATTGAACCTTTACTGAGTGATCTTTTAATTAAAGCGCAGTTATTTTGTTAGAGATTTCTTAAACAAACGAATTTACTTCAATATATTATCCTTGATTTCATTCCATACACTTTCTTTAAAATATATCAAAATGACAATTCTTTTCAGTGCTACATCTAATACTATAGATTGTTATTAGCAAGTATCTTTACCGAGTTCAGTAATGACACGTTAAAGAAATACCATTTATCTATAAGAGTATTTTAAACTTCGGCTTTGTCGAACTCTACACAAATCTTCAATATTGTTTGCTTTCAATTAGTGTTGGAACCTTTCAATTGTATGCAGCGCTCGTCTGCCCATTCATGAGAATTGTCTAAATAAACAAAAATTCTAGCCATAAAACACCCAAAAGAAATGCCAGACACAGTCTAGAGTGGGAGTTTTGGGGCGGGACGGAGAGTGGAGAGAAAAGCAGAATGGGGGATAATACACCATGATTATATCGTTGCATGGAACTAATGCATAATTTTTCTCGCTCTTTAAATAGTTTTCCCGTTTTCTCAACTCAACTACCTGAGCGTTGTGATCGCCTATAAAAAAAAAAAAAGTAAACGTGTTAAATGTTTGCGTAAATATGCCCGGAAAACATTTGAGAATCTCAAGTAAAGTTTTCCTAAGGTCTCAATGGAGAGATATTGATAGAATGCCGCGCCCGTATCCGTGGGTCCGGGTTCGGGTTACGGTTACTCGTTATGCCATTACCTATGTCGGTAGCAAACGCTTCGTTTGTTTTCTTGTGAAAAAAAAAAGAAAATAAAATAAAAATAAGAGGAGAAAAAAGTGTCAGACTCAGAATGTTACGCAGTTAGCTGGTTTTAACTTGGCCAGCCTTTGGTTTCGGGTTTTTGGTTACCATGTCAAGTGGCAGTGGCAGTGGCAAGTTCCAATTCTTGGAATGTTCATCAACTGCTATTTGTAGTACCTTCTGGTTAGTTTACTGACCAGCAAACAAATGAAACGCATCCAAACAACAGTGGCTGCTCTCTAATGTTAAAGCAAACAAAACGCTGCAATTGACTAGTTCGGAATTTGTGACTATCGATGCGGGCACTAAACGACAAACAGACAGTAGAGACACTCTATGGTGGTCCTAATGTGCTGCAAGTTATTATTTACATATCTCTGAATTTGATTCTATAATTACAATATTTTAAATAGATTGAATCTCTAATATGTGAATTAGTTTTGATCTACTTATCAATAAATAATCATAAACAAAATTTAAATGAATGTAAATATATTCAATATATACAAGATAATAACATATATATGTATTTAGATCTAAATATTAATTATTTAATTTATTATTATTAACTAGATGTACCACATTGATATCTATACGCTAATTAATTAAACATTTATCTCTGTTTTTTTGTCATTACAGAGCGCGTGCTACGCTATTGTGAATCTCCCTCGGTGGGCACCTGCTGCACCTACAACATGGAGACACGGATGGCGGGACAATCGCGCCAACAGCTCGAGTGGCACACAAAGGAGCAGATAACCAAAATGTCTGGCCTGCTGGCCGGCAAGGCAACCAAATTTAATGGTAAGTTTTCAAGTAATCCAACCAAAAATATCCCTCAACAGCCACTTGAAACTGTCAGCAGGCGCTACCAAAAAACCAGCAAGGCAGAAAGATGAATCCAATACTAATTATATGTAGACAGCTCACAGATTACAGATTACAACAGTTTTGTTAACTATTTGCGGGTGTCAAGTGGTTCTCGTTCCCGCTTTTTGTTTCTCGAGATGATCATGCGGGCTTCGGGTTACATAGAAACAGTCGCAATGTCAAGTGGCAGGCGACAATGCGGATGTTGAGATTTATATTTTGTGCAGCGGATGCAACAGCGACAGTTGCCACAAATATTCTATCTAAACATTTAGCCGCCGGATGTTCGCTATTTCAATTAAAAATGTTCATCAATTTGTTCCCTCTCAACTCACATTTTCTTTACTATTCTGTCGTTTTTGCAGATATTTTCCGCAAGTTGCTGCAGGAATCGAAGGGACAATTTCATACGATGTTTATGCGGACATATGGCGTCATCTATCAACAGAATTCATATGTATTTTCGGATCTGTTCAACGAACTGGAGAACTACTATGCCCGCGGACGTGTCGATCTCCTGGAGGTGATGGACAAGTTCTTTAGCACGCTCTATCAAAAGATGTTCACGGTTCTGAATGCGCAGTACGACTTTGACGAAAAGTGAGTACTCACAACTCAACTAGCATTTGCACATATGTATAATGGGTAATCGAAACCCTTTCCATACCATATTCATGGCTCGCTTGACAGATTTGATTTGGAGCTACAGACGTGTGAAACCGCAAAGTGTCGAGCGTCAACGGTTGACTGACTAACTGACTCTTTGACGAACTCGACTAAAAAGGGGCAAAGCTTTGATGAAACTTTGACGTTGACTGGTTGACTCTCTGTTTCCCTCTCTCTCTCTCTCTGTCTCTCTTTGGCTCTGTCTCGCTCCCTCTCTGGTTTGCAATTTCAGTTGGCAGTAGAGTCTGAAATGCCCTATTGTTTATTGTTTTTTTTTTGTTTCTTGCCTGCGGTTGAAACGCTTAACAGCAAAAGTGGAGAAATTAGCTAAATAAAACGACGAAGTCTAGATGCTCTAAAAAGGTCTGAAGGAACAGGAAAAATAGAGGCAGCTTTTGTTGGACTTTCTAACTACTGAATTTAAATATAACTAAGTTTAGCAGCAGCTTTGTTAAATTGAAACTAATGGGTAGCCTTCAAAGGCTAGGTGAAATATATAGATCTCTATGAAAACTCTTCATCATTTCCATCTCAATCATTTGATCAATTAAACACAAAGCTCATGATGTTACCTAAGTATTCAAAATATGCATATACCCTGACTAAACATCATATATTGTGAAACTCACTTTGCGCCAGTTCCTGTGGCAGCTGCTCACATTTCCTGCAATACCAAAATTGCGCCCACTTGGCTCATTGCCCTGGACCCATTCCTGGCCTCAACTTGCTTGAATTGTTACGCGCGTCTGGCCAAATGGCACTTTGGCTTCAACATCAGTTTCAGGTTCAACTTTTGCTGTTGCTGTTGATGTTGCTTTGGCGGCATTGGCAGTGCCCCAATCCAAGTTGAAGTCCGAGTCGGAGTCCCATTCCCATCGCTGGCGAGGCTCGTGTTACCCACGCGCTTTCCAATTGCTGCCTGCAATTGGTTTTTATTGTCATCGTTTCAGTTTTGTCGTACGTGCTTTGGCACGTTGTCCGTTTATTGCCTCAACGTTGACGATGGCGTCGCGTAATTGCTGCCACTTGCTGCTTGTTATTTGTTGTTTGCTGTATGCGGTTGGTCGACAGATCGATGGGTCGAGGGGTTGCCAGCAGCGGAGTGTGCTGCACTTAATGAAGGGGTTGCTTCAGCAGTTCGCATGTGAACTCAACGAGTGTTTGAGCCAAATAATTTGCGCAAATGTTTACACAGACAACAGTTTAATGAACCCGCTGTTAACGAAAGAAACAAACAAACAAACAATAATTTGGCATCACGAGTTGGACTTTTCTGTCTACTCACGCTGTTCAGAGTTGTCGCAAATTATCTAATCCAGTGTAGAACTCTTCAGGTGTCCCTCTTGTCAGACAATCAACCCCCCCCTTCCCCTTTTGGTGCTTCAACGGACCAAAGCAATTTCTAAATAGTTTCAACTAAATTGCCACAAAATAGGCGACTCGACTCGTATCTCTTAACTCTCTGGCCTGCTGACCAACTGGTTGAGGAGCAGACTTACAAGTGCAGCAGCAGCTGTCATCTCTCATGGCCAGTAGGTGCAACATACAGAGTGCAACGTGCAGCGTGCAGCGTGCAACATGCGGTATATGGCATGCGAGCAGTCAGCCAACTATTTTTATTATTTTTCCACATAAGAATCTGTGAACCGCAAGTCGTTCAGCTTTTTGCCTTTAACAAGCAACGATTTCCGGCCCACGCCAATGGAAAATGCATACATACATACGTACATACATAAACATTTTACTAACAACTTGCACAACTCTACGCATCTTTCAGATACATGCTGTGCGTCAGCCAACATATGAAGGAACTGAAACCATTCGGCGATGTGCCCGACAAACTTTCCGTGCAAATTAAACGCTCCTTTGTTGCCACACGCACTTATGGCCAAGCTCTTGCCACCGCCGCCGAAGTCTCCAAGCGTATTCTGGCCGTAAGTGATGCCAACTGATTGTGGCCAGTGTACATTAGTCTAATTTCAACATCAACATACTTTACAGATTCGTCTTAATCCGGATTGCACGGGTGCATTGACCAAGATGCAACATTGTGGCGCCTGCAAAGGCTACACGGAGAAACCATGCACCAATTACTGTGTAAACGTGATCAAGGGTTGTCTGCACTATCTGCATGAGTTCGACACCGAGTGGGAGAACTTTTCCATGGCCATGGATAAGGTGGCGGAACGTATGCTCGGATCTTTCAACATTGTGATGGTTGTAGAGCCCATCAACATCAAAATCTCTGAGGCCATTATGAACTTCCAGGTGAGTGAAATCGATGGCTTAACTCGTTTGACAAACAGCTGCTGTTAATACTCTGTAAGCAGAAGATCTGTGAAATTGGTAGGCAAATTCTAAATTTGGATTTGTATTATTTCGACAGCTAATTCGTTGTCAGCAAAAATTACTTTATAGATATAACCTTTATAATAGGGTATACTAAAATCAAACTCATTTGCCTAGATAACTCTTGCTCGTTTTGGACTTTGTTTTGTTTTTTCCTCGTAACTATTGATTTTAGTTTATGCCTTTGGGTTATAAATTATCTCATAAAGCTGTCAACGGGACGGGACTTATGCGTACACTCATTTGAATAGCTGACTAACCCGATTGCAAAAAACTAAGGGAAAACCGTTTAAGAGTGGCACTTGTGGACAAGTTTTTTTTGTATTCGTTTCGTTTAGACATTTAAGAATATATACTAATTTTGTCTTTATTCAGCAATGATTTCAGCTCTCTAGTTTCATCTGCCCAAACAGAAAACAATAAATTTGATTAATAATCTTGTATTTCGTTTTGTAATTTGCCATAAAATGCTACAATTTACGCAAATATTATTCACAATTTCTACGAGTATATGCCGAAAACATTTACACATGAATAATTCTCATAACTTATTGAATTTTGATTACAACAATATTTTAAAGAATCCCCCCCCCCCGCATTTCCACTCTTGGTCCCATGTTCAACTTGTTTATTGTTTACCTAAACGTTTCATAGTTTCTTTTTATAATTTTTGTGTTTTGTTTGCCATTTTAACGATTTATTTGCACAACATTTGGTTCCCATATGAATTTAATTTATATTTCCATTTAAAATTTATACATTTTTACTTTGTTGTGTGTGTGTGTGTGTAGTAATGTTGTTGTTGTTGCTGTTATTATTATTGTTGTTGTTATAGTGCGGCATTCGGCTTTTAATGTGTTTATTTGCGCGTTTATTTTGTGCTTTTGCATTTGGCCCGCTGACTTGGCAAGTCGGCGTCATAAAAGGGTAAAGACCGAAAGCAAAATAGTTTTTAATTTAATTCTTATTAGTTTCTTGACTTTTGGCAGTTTAGTTTTTTTTTATCATAGCAGAGATTGCACAGAGAAAGACCTCCAAGTTTAGCCATTACAGTTAGCTGGGCTAAACACATTGGGATAGGCCCAAATAAGCGTGTCAAGCGGTCGCTTTGAAGAGTCAGCCCTAAACGCAAAACCGAACCGAACCCTAACACGACCCTCAACTGTAAAAGGTAGTCGGAACAGTTCGTGTCAACAGCTAAGCTTCTGCAGATAAAGAGTTACTGATAAAGCCTAACCAGACCAGACAGACAAACAATTTATCGAGAGGTCTCAGGTCGCGCGTTTAAGTTTGCTTATAGTGTTTGCTCTATGGTTGGATTTCTATCTTTCTTTTTTGTTTTGTTCACAAGCTGCGACTTATCTTATTATTATTTATTATATACTATATTGCTATAAATAGCTGCTGTAAAGCTTTTACAATGCAATCGGACAGTGCACTTAGTGTATAAATACTTTTATGAGTACTATAAATTTCAGATTTTTGATGTTAACAAATTTGTTAAATGAGAGTAAGCCACTGCTTGGGCTTAGGAGAAGTGCACTGCAGTCAACTGCTTGCATGGAAGTACATCCGCAAGGCAAGCAGTGCATTTAAGCAACAGTTTTCTGCTGCTTTTTCTTATAAATTCAAATAGTCGTTGACCAACTTGACTAAATTAACTAGACTGTTTATGTTGACCAAGAATATGGATAATTTTATTGACGACAAAAGCTGTCGCCATTTATTTACAATGCTTAAATTACAAAAACATTCCTTACGCATAGGTAATTTATTAAAGATTGTGGCGAGGTATTTAAAGTATTTTCATAGCAGTCATAGTTGAAATATAAATCTTATAATTAATATATAATTAGAATATATATAATTATTAATAAAAGACAAATAAAACGTAAATATTTATAGTTAAAAATAATTGAGGATTAAATAAAAAAGAGAAATAGGGTTAAGGTTATTTGCTATATTTTTTAATCGTTACTCTATTCACTTTTCCTATATGTGTTGCTTGTACTTTATTTTGTAACGTATTTACTTTTGTATTTTAGGATTCTGGCCAAGACATTACCAATCGCGTGTTCCAGGGCTGCGGACGACCCACTTTAAGGCGTGCCAAGCGCTCTTCAAATTCCAAACTGATGCTGTCGCCATCGGCTGCCGCTGTGCAGGAATTGCGCGCAGACAGCACTCCGGAGGCAGACACATTGGACATTGATGCCACCTTGGATGAGGCAATTGTGCTGCGCGAGCGACGTGCGGCGGAACCTGGCTCCCAAGAGTCAACCTCGCCGCAGTCCCAGGAGCAGGGAGTAACAATGTCTGGCAATGGCAACGGCAATGGTGGTGGTGGTGGAAATGGCAATGGAAATGGCAACAGACGTCAACAGCAGCGTCGCAAGCAGCAGCAACAGAAACGGAAGCAACAGCAGCAGAACAATCGCAATGACAACGACGATGACGATGGTGATAATATGGGTGGCAGCAGAGAGCCAATTCTGGACAAGATTGTGCGAGATATACGTCAGCGTATTAAGGAATACAAGAAATTCTGGTCGAATCTGCCGCACGCAATATGCAGTAATGAGGATATTGCTGCATCTTCCGATGAAAATGGACTGTGCTGGAATGGCCACACCATAGATAGGTAAGTCTAGCTCGCATTGCACCACAGGAACGCACATGCTAAGAACTTTGCCTATTTTAGATATATGCACTCTGTGACCACAGAGCATGGCTCGAATCCAGAGTTCAATGGCAATCCAGCGAGCACTCGTCAAACGGCGCAGATGTCCACGCAACTGTTCCATCTGAAGAATGCGATCAATCATTTGCGCAATGCCTACAACGGTCAGGATGTGGACTGGAGCGAACAAGGTAAGTGTAGAGTGTGAATTAAAGATCTTATATGAAATAGTTCACTAATGAATCTCTCTCTTTGTTTGCTTGCAGAGGAACCGTATATGGGCAGCGGCGCAGGTTCCGGTTCGGGCTCTGAGGATGATGAGGACGATGAGGAGGGCTCTGGTTTGGGTGCGTTTGAGCCCAGCCATAAGCCGGACGTGGAGCATCCGTCGGTGCGTGTTGATGCCGAGAATGATGATGACGAGGACACGCATCATCCAGCAATTACAACACATACGTCGCGTCCCAATGTGGATGACAAGAATCCATTGGTGCATACCACGCATGTTACCCACGATCATAATGATCTGGATGAGCCGCATAATGCTGACGATAATGATGACGAGGACGATGACAGTGCACATAATTCGTCGACAGACGGCTCCACAAGGACGTCCAGTGCACCGGAAAAGATGACACTCCGCCGTGCTCTGTTCGTCTATTTGCTGCCACTTTATGTGGCGTGGTTTGGTGGCGTCTGCGCCGATTTGCTGTGATTATACAAACGCTGCCCACAACGAGAAACGAAGCGAGCTAGCGAACAAGTGCAGCACAGTGCGAGGTGGAATATATCACGCGCCCGCCCCGTCCGCTGCACGCCCACACCTCTCAGTCATTCATCCATGAAACAAAAATGTTATTAGAACTCCTATATACGAAATGCAAGTCCAAAATTTTATAAAAACTTTTGTCAAAGCAATGAAAAAAGCAATCAGATAATGACAGTTATGGCCAACACAAATTCAAAGCGCATCAATTATTTATTATACGGATAACCAGATAATCGTATCGTCTTGACCTTATAATTGATTCCTTTTGAATCCGTTGAGCAAGAACTGTCGAATGTAAGGAATACGTAACGAGTCCCCATTTAGCTATTAAGTTCAGCGCCCTAACTCTAAGTGCGAAATTTGTAAGATATAAGTGTATGAATGCGAGTGTACGAGTGTTTTTTGAGTGGCTATGTGAGTGCCTGAGTGAGTGCCTGTTCATTGTGATCGTTTAGCAAAAATTAACTATAAACATTTTAGCCCGTAAACTAAGCAAACTTATATTTGTATTATATATATAAACTTATATATATATATTATATATAAACTTTATATACATACATATACGTAAAAGTTGTCAACATATTTAAAGCATTAACAATTAATAACAACACCAGCAAAAACAAGAAACATAAGCAGCAATAACTAATTTCTAACTGTACTGGACTGTAATTTAGTAACTTAGTTGAAGTATCTTCTTAATCGATCGTAATTATATAATCGATAAACCAACAAATATATATATTTATATATTGAAGGTACATATTTATTGGTAAGCCTTTAAACACGCATCTACGATCTATCGGTTTTCAAGAAAGAGCATTTTTTAACTATACCGATAAAGAGTAATTACTATATATGTATATTTATTTTTGATTTTTTATAATTTTTGATTTATGTATTATTTTTATGTGTATGTATTAAAAAACAAATACAACAAGTAACATTGGAAAAAACAAAATATGAAACTTAATTCTTTTATTGGGGCACTCGATTAATAAATTTCAAAACGCACTGCATTGCAAGCAGTACACACACGGTAAGTGGTGTACTGCTTGCTTTTTTCCCCTATTAATCAATATAGTTGAATAAGGTCACCATTTATAGCTTTAAATTTAAAAATTAAAAATTTTACTATATGATGAGTGTTATACTTTTTAGAGGATTTGGTTGGTAAATAAATAATTATAGTTTCTGACAGGATTCAAGATTAATAACAACGTCTTTAGAGTATAAAAAATATTATATATATTTAGATCTCCAATCAATTTTCTAAATTACACCGGTAAAATGTAAATTATTATTTTGTTCAAATATAAAATCATGGTTATTAATAATTCCAACTTATAGGTCCCCAACACTAATGAGTAAATTCAATGTCATTGTTAGCAAAAGGAATAGATTTGAGTTTTAGTTTATAAAAGTTGAAAATATATCAGAGATTCTTTTCTAGCAGAAATATCACGTCGTTATCATACCTCGATTAGTCTAAGTAACATTTGAGAATAGGTTGTGTTAAAAAACTGTTTGATTTCCAAGAATATAATAGTCGTACGTATTTAATGGCGACTCGTCTCAGTAATCTTGCCATCAATACATTGTAATTAAACCTTTGTTATGTGTATCCAGTTGATATTCAGTTCTTCACATTCTGGAATTTATGTCCAGCTGTCTGTATTTAGTATTTTTTTTTAAATCGGACTAAATTCCGTTTCTATAAATGCTCTATCCGGATTGGCCAATGTGCCTGTGTGCACTGGCTCAAATGAGATTCTCAAACACGGATGATTGAGTGCTTTGATTGTCTGAAATGACACTTCGATCATTATTCGGCTGTTCAATTTAATTTATATTGGATTTTCGTACCTCTTGAGGATCGTTTGCCAAGCTGGTTTTGTGAACGTGGAAAGTGACAGGAGAGTCGGCACTACGTCTCTTAAGTACTCTATTGAGACATGTGATGCTATCTGCCAAGAAGTATTTATCCAGCTCGTTGTTAGATATGTTGAGCACCTTCAAAGTTCTACATGCGCCGACCATGTTCCACATATCCGTGGCAAATTGAAAATCGCGCAAATCTATTAAATGCAGTTCTTCCAAATGTTTGAGACTGGAGCAAATGATATACAGCTGTTTCTTATCTATATCGTCATTCTGTACGACCAGACGCCGTAGATTTGAAAAGCGCGCAATACACGAGCCCACATCATAGAAATACCAGGAACAGGAGTTGAATAACAGCGATCGGACTCTGTACTCCTGATTCAAATGCTCCATGTCAGACATATAATTGTAATAGTAGTCACGTGTGTAGAACGACAAACGTTGAAACCTTGGCAATTTCAGCAGATTACTCAACATATCGACACTCAAATTATAATCTTCAATAAGCAACTCTTCTAGAGTGCTGCACTTGTAGACTAAAGAAACGTCTCCAACTTTAGAAGTGCAGAATGGGAAAAGCGACAGTTTGCGCAATGACATTGAACCGAAGATCTTGTCGAGTGTTGGTGTATCTAACGAGCCTGATTTCAATGACAGCTCCTGCAATTGTCTGAAGTTCCATATGTAATAACCACGGTTAAGGCTGCTAAGTTTTAGTGTTGTGAGATGTGGAAATAGCTCTGTGAGGAGCAGATTCACCTTGTCGTCAAAGGATGCATTACAATCGAGGCTGCGAAGCATGGGGAACTCGTATGCTTTCCATGTTGGCAACAGTACGTCAATGTATGGCCCACATAACGATAACCTCTGCAGAGATCCACAGGCGCGCTTCAGAAAAGCGTGCATTTCACTTGGCTCCTCCTTGAAATCTCTAAGTATTTTCGCGTCCATGTGAGCCTCCTTAATGTATCTCCAGTTGTTTTGAACAATGGTGTTCATATCGTCAGAAACTTGAATCAATGACAATTGATCCTTCAGTGTCAAATACTGTAAAATGACTGCCCAGCAGTCTTCATTGAGTTCTTCACACATTTCGCGATTTTATTGAAAATTCATTTTAAGACACTGAGCTAAATATGAGATTGCAGTCAGCTGGTTAAACTGCTTGCTGCAAGCTTTTTGTTTACTCCACAGGTTGATTCACTTTCAAATAAGCTGTTATACTCTATTGGCACTGTTATATTTTTGACGACAATTCAAAACAAAAATGGATAGTACTTACTGTGAAGTGTTCAAACAAACAGCGAGCGCAGTATAAATAAAGAAAGATACCATCAGAAATTTAAATTATTGAGAAATTCAGTAATATAATTCACATATAGGGAAATTCTCGGCGTTGAAAAGCTGTTCGATTTTCAGAATCATAATAGTAATATATAAAACCTTCATTATGTGACTCCAGTTGAACAATGCGAAATTTGCGTCCATCACAACGGCTCTTTCAGTCCAGCGCATTGTGGGATTTCCGTCCAGCAGTCTTTGCTGAGTTTTTTCAAACCAGACTAAATTCCGTTTCTATAAACGCTCTATCCGGATTGGCCAATGTGCCTATGTGCACTGGCTCAAATGAGATTCTCAAACACGGATGATTGAGTGATTTGATTGTCTGAAATGACACTTCGATCATTATTCGGCTGTTCAATTTAATTTATATTGGATTATCTAACCTCTTGAGGATCGTTTGCCAAGCTGGTTTTGTGAACGTGGAAAGTGACAGGAGAGTCGGCACTACGTCTCTTAAGTACTCTATTGAGACATGTTATGCTATCTGCCAAGAAGTATTTATCCAGCTCGTTGTTAGATATGTTGAGCATCTTCAAAGTTCTACATGCGCCGACCATGTTCCACATATCCGTGGCAAATTGAAAATCGCGCAAATCTATTAAATGCAGTTCTTCCAAATGTTTGAGACTGGAGCAAATGATATACAGCTGTTTCTTATCTATATCATCGTTCTGTACGACCAGACGCCGTAGATTTGAAAAGCGCGCAATACACGAGCCCACATCATAGAAATACCAGGAACAGGAGTTGAATAACAGCGATCGGACTCTGTACTCCAGATTCAAATGCTCCAAATTACGCATATAATTGTAATAGTAGTCACGTGTGTAGAACGACAAACGTTGAAACCTTGGCAATTTCAGAAGATTACTCAACATATCGAACCTCAAGTTATAGTCTTCAATTAGCAACTCTTCTAGAGTGCTGCATTTGTAGACTAAAGAAACGTCTCCAACTTTAGAAGTGCAGAATGGGAAAAGCGACAGTTTGCGCAATGCCACCGAACCGAAGATCTTGTCGAGTGTTGGCGTATCTAACGAGCCTGAGTCCAATGACAGCTCCTGCAATTGTCTGAAGTTCCATATGTAATTACCACAGTTACAGCTTTTAAGTGTTAGTTTTGTGAGATGTGGAAATAGCTCTGAAAGGAGCAGCGTCAGATTGTCGTCATAAAATGAATTACAGTCGAGGCTGCGAAGCTTGGGGAACTCGTATGCTTTCCATGTTGGTAACAGCACGTCAATGTATAGTCCTCTTAACAATAACCTCTGCAGAGATCCACAGGCGAGCTGCAGGAAAGTGTGCATTTTATTTGGCTCCCTCTTGAACTCTCTAAGTATGTCCTCGTCCATGTAAACAACTTTTATATATCTCCAGTTGTTTTGAACAATGGTGTTCATATCGTCAGATACTTGCATCAATGACAATTGATTCTTCAGTCCCACATACTGTAAAATTACTGCCCAACAGTCGTCATTGAGTTTTACGGACATTATTGCGTTTTGATTACAAATAAATTAAAAACAAACTGAGCTAAATATGAGAATGCAGTCAGCTGTTTGAATTTCTTGCCAGCTTTCACTGCTTAGTTGTCTCACAGGGTGATTCTTTTTACATTTGCCAACATTTAACTTAAATTGAACTAAAATTACGGTGTGAATTCAGATGAAAATAAATAAATTAAATATAAAATATTAGAGTATCAACGATGTCAGAGATATGTGATCTTATGTTAACGACATGATGTTCTTGAAATAAATAATAAATATCACAACATATAAATGTCTAAACAATACCAAATGATTTTTACGCATTGAGCAGTAAAATTTGCGACTAGAATCATAGTTCAGTTATCCAGTTCAAATGGATTAAATTCAGCTTCTATAAAATCTCTATCCGGATTGGCCAATGTGTCTATATGCACTGGATCAAATGAGATTCTCAAATACGGATGATTGAGTGCTTTGATTGTCTGAAATGACACTTCAATAATAAATTCGAATGTTTAATTTAATTTATATTGGATTATCTTACCTCTTGGGGATCGTTTGCCAGGCTGGTTTTGTGGACGTGTAAGGTGACAGGGAAGTCACCATTACGTCTCTTGATTAGTCTATTTAGACATGTGCTGCTATCTTCTAAGAAGTTTTTGTCTAACTTGTTGTTAGATATGTTGAGCACCTTCAAAGTTATACATGCGTCGACCATGTTCCAGATGTCAAGGGCATACAGAATATCGCTAATATTTATTATATGCAGTTCCTCCAAATTCTTCAGATTGGAACAAATCTTAATCAGCTCACTCTTGTGTATATCATCATTCTGTATCACCAGACGTCGCAGGTTTGAACAGCTCGTAATATACGAGGCCGCATTAAGGAATGTGTAGATACAGTTGTTATATACCAGAGATCGCACTCTGACCTTCGGCTTTAAATAGACACTGTCATCGTCGCGCATGTAGATCGACAAGCGTTGAAACCTTGGCAATTTTAACAGGTTCTCCCACATTGATGTATCCATCGAACTGGAATTTAATGACAACTCCTGCAGCTTTCTAAAGTTCAATATATAGTGTCCATGGTTGCCATTATCAAGATGAAGCCTAGTAAGCTCTGGAAATACCTCTGAGAGGAGCAGGGTAATGTTGTCGTCATTCTCATACCCGGACGATAAGAATCGAAAGTCGAGACTGCAAAGCTTTGGGAACTCGTATGCTCTCCATGTTGGTAACAGCACGTCAATATATGGCCCTCTTAACAGTAACATCTGCAGAGATCCACAGGCGTGCTGCAGGAAATTGTGCATCTTACTTGGCTCGTTCTTGAAATCTCTAAGTATATTCGCGTCCATGTGAGCCTCCTTAATGTATCTCCAGTTGTTTTCAACAATGGATTTCATACCCTCAGAAGCTTCCATGAATGAAAATTGATCCTTTAGTGGCACATATTGAAAAATTGCTGCCCAGCAGTATTCATTGAGTATTTCATATAAATACATTTAATGACGACGAAAAAATGATTAGAGCTGGAAAATATCTCGATGGCCTTATCGAAGTATTGATTATTGGATTATGTTTTTCACGATCGATAGTGTTTTCCGCATTCGTGAGTATTTTTCATTACTGTTAGAGCTTTTACTATCGATATTGTCCCGCAATTTTTCGAATATTTATTTTTGCATAGCTATAGCTTTAAGTTGATCTACGTAGATATTGAAAAACAAGAGCTATACCGAACAGAAGGTGCAAGTAAAACTTTGGTAAGAAATTTATAACACTAAATATAAAGATATCTAAACTAATAACTAACGTTTAAGGTGAGCAGTAATTGGTGTTGGCGGCTCTAATATGGATAAATTCCTATGTTTCTGTATAAATGGTAAATAAATAAATAATCTGCTCAGCTTAGATGCAGATAAAAACATACATAAATGCTAAAGATCTCGTATTGGCAAATCAGAGGTGTGGGAGATTTTTACAAAATCCACCGGCAATGCATCCTGCCAAGAATTTATAGTACCATATATAAATTTAAACTACGAAGAATGATCACCTCGAAAAAGCTTTGATAAGGAGTGTTGCTTTAGGCGTTCGGACGTTTGCAATAGTCGAAGACCGATAAAAATAAACATCACGCGCCCTTATTAACCCCACAGGGTGATTCTGTTTACATTTGCAATCGATATGTTATACTCGTTTGGTACTGTTGAATTTTGGTTGAATTAACTGAAATTTAATTCAAAATACAGCATAGTTTCAGATTCAAATCTCAAAAATCAAATTCAAATCTCTAAAATAATTAGTAATTATATATCATAATTCACAAAACCAAACTATAATTGAATTTATACTTACACTGATATATATATATATAAATATATTTGTTTCTGCTTTTACAAGTTTTCACAAATCTATGATACAGTCAGCGATTAATTTCTTAATGAGTGCTGTCAGTTAATATATCTTTTAAAAATACTATTACACAGTCATTTGAATATGTTTTTACTTTAAGCATTAAGTTCTACCTCAAGTTTGAACCAAATTTATGGTAAAAGTGTTGATTAGTTAAGCGCCCCATCATAGTCAATAAAGTTACCATTGTTAATTAAGTTGATATAGTATATTTATTATTATATTTACAAGCAATTTATATTATTCATTCAATGAAGTGAAGAGCGAAAGAAATGTACATTTAATATGTAACTAAAAATAAATGCTAAATAGAATTAAAACTTCGGTAAGATGCATTAAAATTAAAAGGTAGTATCCTATAAATTCTACTCTCTCTGTCTTTATCCGAATAATATTATATTATTATTTCTTTGTCTACATTAATGACAAACAAATTATTCAATATTCAGCGGTATGCTTATAATGTTTCATCATTTGGGACTTGTCGATTTAAAGAAAATATTACAAATTAACTGATTTCAATTTGAATTATGAATTTTCATTAACATAATATAAACTTATGAGACTACAATAAATTGATGCAGAAGAACCACAACATAAGAATATATGTCAATGTGCGTAACTTATGGCTCGATAATTGGATTGCAGACAGAAAAATGCAATATGCAATATGAGAAATTTCCTTAACTTAACATAACAACTTAAGAATATCGCTATCGATAAAATTAACAACTCATTGAGTTTATTGCAGCATTGTTGTATACAATAATACATTTTCAAGCAGTTCCAGCTCCAGTTCATAGTGTGTTATTATTATTGTTAATGTTAACTACTGCATTACTTCGCGAAAGCGTTTCTGTCGCTCCAAACTCTCAACCTCGGCCCAACAATTGCGCATATTTCGAAACAGCTAAAATTTTAAATTGAGATAATTTAATAAAATTAAATAGGAAGAAAAGCCAAGAGAACACTTGCCTCATCTATCCAGTTATGTTCGGCCAACAGATCGTTCAGTATTTCGGTTGAGGTCTTATCCTGAAACTGTTGCTGTTGCTCTGTTACACGCTGTGAGCAATTGATAAACAGATTGAACTTCTCATGTGCAATCTTATGGAAGAGATCCGCTCGTGCAGCACAGATACGACACAACACGATATCCTGAACGAAAAAATACAAGTTTAAGCAAAAGATAAAAGATCTATTACAAATCATTATTACTTTCTCGTATACAATCCGCGCATCTGGAGTTATGGTCTGCATGGTGTTTGGATTATACGGTTCTCCAAATAGCAGAAATCGAACGGCGATTCCCGGTTGATGGCAGCCAGCACAATTTTTCTGCGTTAGATTGTTCTGTACCCACTCAGAGAAGACGTGACATTTCGGCCAAGTCTCAATAGACGAGATAATGCTTCGTGTCCACGGTGTGATTGCCAATAACTTCCGTTTACAATTGTCCATGATGTTGTCTATTACACGCACGCTACCCAAAAAGTAATCATCTTGGATATGGAAAGAAAAGTACATTAGTTTTAGCGAAGTTAACGACAGTTGATGCAATGAAATGAAATTTTCGTAACTTACCCTTCTCGCGGGTTATCTCGGAGAAAAAGCTTGGATCAAGCGCCTGCGATATCATTGTTTGTATATAAATTTCAAAATTATCCCGATAGTTCAGATAGTCCTCCATTATCTTCTCTATAAACTGTTCGGTATCATCAGCTAACAGCTCAGATCGCATGAACTCAACAATTGTCTCAGTGTGAGATTGAAGCTGAATGCGCACGGGAGCTTTGAGGTAGAGTTTTTTCGTTTCTAGATTCCATGAAGCATACTACAAAACCAGAATATAAAAATAAGACCAACGATTATATCTAATATCTAAAAGAGAGCAAAATATATACAATTGCATTTACCTTGGACATGTTACGATAGAATGTCTTGCCGTTTTGTCGAAATGGCTCGTACTTTTGCAATATACATTTGGAGTCCACTTGCCAAATTGTGGGCCAATCGTTGACCAAATCAGCGCGTAAAACTATAAAGTCTCCCGTCTGTACAGGAGTCAAAGAGAGTAAGTTATATCGTTGGCAATTGATATTCAGTAGATCGTACACCTACTTTAAAGTTCTCAGCCGTTGCTGTTGCTCCCGTTGTTGCATTGCCGTAGCTCACATTAGGGTCACCTTGCAGATCCTGCTGCGTATTGTAGGCATCGCTAGTGGCGTGCAATTGTTGCTGCTGCTGCTGATGTATATGCTGTTGTTGTTGCTGCTGCTGTGGACTCTGCAATTGATGCTGCAATTGCATAGTTTGCGGGCAATAGTTGTTCTTGCGTGGAGTGCCCTTAGTTCGCCTTGCTGCTTTTCGCTTGCCGTAGCCCTTACCGTCATCGCTCTGTTCGATAGTGTGATAGTGGAAGTGGAATGTATTACAAACAAGAGGAACGATCGGGGGGCGAGCATCGCAAGAATAACAACTTACGTCTTCCTCCTGCGGCGTCCAAACGGGATCCGTGTCCGAGTCGGTGAACTCCTCAGCATCACCCACCGCACCACCCTCCCCAATAGCAGACGTATTCAATAGCAGTGCGTGCATGCTGCTCTCCTTGGCCTTGCGGGAGCATTGCTCCCGACGTGGCGGCATATTCAATGGGTCTGTGGAGAGCACAAAAGTGGTTAGCAACAAGCATCAATGTGGATCAAGTTGGAGGTGGTGCGAAACCGTCCGCACAGCAGAAACGTAGCACAGAACAACAACAACAACCACAATCAATATCAACATCCAAATCATCATCAACATCCAAATCATCATCACCATCAATATCAACCCATTGCCATTGCCATTTGAATTGCCGAGCAACCGAGGATCAGCCATCGATCAGGCTCACACAATTAAGTAAATAATAAAAATACACGTTTTGATTTTTATTTTTTGCTGATTTTTTTTTTCATTTTTAAATTAATAATATTTGTTCTCGTTATTCCATCTCAAAAATACTTATACTTTTTTTTTTACTTTTGTTTTTTGCTCATGCGATTCGTCTTTATAACAATTTTTTAAAAGTTAAGTTTATGTATTCGGTTTTTACATATGCACAGTTTCCATGTCCTTGTCCATGTGTCTGGTGGTTATTCTAGTCCCAGTCCCAGTCCTTGTCCTTGTCCTTGTCCTTGTCCTTGTCCAAGTCCTCGTCCTCGTCCTAGTCTTGATCTGTTTCGTCTTGAGTTGATTGAGTCACTATGTGTATTATGTGTGTATTGGCGCTTTATTCATTTATGCTAATGCTGCCATGGCCAAAGCAGATTAATAAAGTGATGAGGATTGGCGGCTGCGGCTTGTGATGCCACGCTAACCGCTGCCGTGTTGATGGTAGATGGCGATGCCGTTGCGGTTGGCGCCTCGGCTGTTGTGTGATGATGGTTGTTGTTGTTGTTGTAATTGTTGTTGCATGCCGCAGCAGTGGCGATAGTTGCGATAGTAGAGTGCTTATTGGAATTATGCTGTTGGTCAAGTAACATACCTTGACTGCCGCTCACGCCCACGCTCCCTGTCCCGCTTCCGCCCAACTGCGCACAATGTTGTTGCACAAAATGATCCTGTTGCTGCTGCTGTTGCTGGGCGTATGGCCGAAACGAGGATGTCGTCTGATCAGCCGCCGGATGCTGGATGACAGAGGTAGTTGTTGATTCAGCGGCAGCTTCTGCAGCAGCCGCCGCTGCCACCATTTGTGCATGCGGCCTCTTCTTGGGCAGTATTTGAGTTTGTGAGAGTATTTTAATTCGATGGCCATCGTCTCCCACGAGACCGGCCAGATTGTGCACTATCTGGTTGTCTGTCGCGGCGACGCCTGCCGTTGTTGCCTGCGACGTGGACGCATCATCACCGGATCCGCTTTTCCCTTTGCGTTTGTACGGCGCACGCGGATAGTTTAGTTTGCGCGAGGGCTTCACAACTGGCGGCGGATCATCATCGCGTTCGCCTTGCAGAAACTTAAGATAACTGTCCATAAATTGCGTCTTCTTTTCGCCAATCGATGTGCCCACACTGACGGGCTTCGGGGCGGCCGGACTGTACGCACTCGATGTGCCACTTGATGCACCGAGCGCAGCTGTCGACACCGGCGTCAAGCCATTATTGCTGCACTCGTGCGCTATGGAAGAAGGCGGCTCCGGTGAAGGCGTTTTGTTGGGATTACGTATGCCGAAGTTTGTGTTGTTTGTCGAGGAGTTTGTGCCGCGTCCATTGGTGGCCAGAGAGTTGGCATATCCCTGCTTAGGCGCACTGCTTGCATCCGCCAGAAAGTCGAGCTCCTCCTCAATGTTTGGCACAATCACTTTATTGATCGCATCGGCGGCCGCATCTGTACCCGATCCTTCCTCATCTGGCTGCTGTACAGGCTCAATTTTCTCCTGTTGATGTTGCTGCTGTTGTTGCTGTTGCTGCTGGTGTTGTTGATGCTGCAATTGCTGGCTGTACACCTGTTGTTGCTGCTGCTGTTGTTGCGTATAGACCTGCTGCTGCTGTTGTTGCTGCTGCTGCTGCTGTTGTTGCTGCTGCATGCACGCCGTATACTGCGATGCAATGGGCTGCGGAAATGCTGGATAATATTGTGCCAGCTGCGTGAGATGCGACTGCGCCTGCGACGATTGCAGATGTGCGGGCTGCGGCAGATGCTGCTGCTGCTGGGAGGACTGTTGCTGCGGCTGACTGTGCTGCGGATATGTGGGTATGTTGATGGTTGTCGCTGGCGACACAGATGCGGCATTGTTCTCCGTTTTCAGCGGCGTATTCCACTTGCTGTTGAAATCGTAATACGTATTTTGCTGCTGCTGTTGCTGCGGATTGTGCTGCTGTTGCTGTTGCAGCTGATGGTGCTGTGAATCCTGTGGACTTCGAACTGTGCTGTATTCACTACTGGCAATCAACGTTTTCTTCGGCTGACGTTTCCTCGGCGTCTTCGCCGGCTTGGGCGGTGGCTTCACATCCTCCTGCAATGGAGCAATAAATAAAGAAATACATCGATTAACAAAGAAGTCAATATATGTTTTCTAAATCTGGAAATTTGCAGTGTTTTTTTTTTTGGGACATTCTACTTGGAAATACCATTTATTAAAGTTCAACCTCACACTTCACACTTTCAACGTCACGTCACAGTTTCAAATTGACCACAAGATTTTGTCAAACAATATTACAAACATTATATGAAATAAAAACAAAAGCCGCCTCCAAATAATACAATAAATGAAACAGATAAAAAGAAAATACAGAAGTTAGCACCGTCACAGGCGAAAAAAGTTTACGTTTACTTACTTTTGCAACATAGTATAAAACTATAGAAATTGTATAATTGCATATGTACATAAATTAAATTATTAGGTTTTGCTTGCAAGTGGCTAATTTTTTATATTTTCAGTTTTAATATTCATATTGTTATAATATTAATTTGTTAACTTTCCAGTTATCAATTTAAAGTATTTATTCCATAACTTTGTCAACTTTTCAATTGTAAATTTAAAATAGCATATTATCTAATTTTTATTTGTTATCTATTTGTTTATTTAAATGATCTTCTTAAATTTTACTTGCAATGTTATGACTGATATTAATTGATCTAAATATTTGAATTAATCAGCTCTAATCGATCTATCTGTTGCCATTTAATTGCTTGTGATTATGAAAAACAAACACAGATCAACTAAAGAAACAAAGCAAAAAGCAAAACAAATTTCAAATTTAAACAGAAGCAGACAAACAAATACGCAAACGCAAATGAAAACGAAATTGAAAACGAAAGAACGCAAAAAAAAAGAACAAAACGTAAACGAAAATGAATACATACAAATAAAATACAAACCTTTGGCACTGTTTGAATCTGTGACGTTAAGCTGCTCGAAGTCCCGGGTGACAATATCATATTGGCCACCACGTGCTGTCGACGGCCTTGGGGCGAGGTGCCACCGTGCTGCTGTTGCAGCAGATGCTCCTGCGCCACAGCCTGTACCTGTGCCTGCTTCAATGACACTGCCGCAGACGTTTCAACGTCAACGACACTCGGCTGATAAAACGTTTGCTTTATCTCAAGACCTGGCGGCAGATTAAACACGAGATTCTCACTGGTATCTGCACTGCCGGCAGCATCGTTGCTGCCATAGTCCAGCTGTCGATGCTCCTGCTTCACATGCAGCTGCAACACACTCTTAATATCCTCCTGCCCCTCCTCTGGCTTTGTCCAGCAATGCTGCTGCACCTGGAGTTGCTGCTGCTGCTGCAGTGTGCTCTGTATCACAGATGAGTAGGCAACCGTTGTGGGAGCTGCAGACGAACCCGCGCCTGCCACATTCATTACAGTACGTCGTCCCACCGGCGATCCCGACGAGGTCGCCGTTGCCGTCGATGGCGCTGCCGTTGTCTTGTACACAATTACGTGTGGTGCTCCAGCCACATCGACAGTGTTTAAATTCGTTATTGGTGATCCGTCCGCTGAGCTTAAAGCGGGACTTGCATACTGTGCCGCATAAGCGGGACTAACATTTTGCTGTTCGATGTGTATCGATTGCGGATCCTTTCTTGACAACTTCAGTTTTTGTCCATCTATCGTGTAATAGGTTTCCGTTTCGTGTTGCAATTGCTGCTGTTGTTGTTGCTGCTGTTGCTGCTGCTGTTGTTGCTGCTGCTGCTGCTGTTGTTGCTGCTGCTGTTGCTGCTGCTGTTGTTGTTGCAATTGGGTCAAGTAAATTAGTTCGTTGTACGCATCGATTTGCGCCTTTGTTTGTTGTGCGTTTTCTTGTTTGATTTGCTACAGATTCGTTGAAGCAGCCAGGTAAATTTTTGTATTGTACATAAATTTGATGGAAACGGAAATTGTTTTGTTGTTCGGATATTGATACATTTATGCATATATACAACATAGACAGTTAGGTATAATAGTAGTTGAGGCATAGAGTATGAGGGTAAGGCAAAGTTAGGAAGCGTAAAAAGGGGCCCAGCAAATACTAATTTATAACTATAATCAAATACGTTTTTCGAGGACACTTTCATTATTTACGGTGACTTCTTCTAAATTAAGCAAGGAATTTATTTTAATTCAATTACTCAATTAATCTTCCATCATTTCAATTACCAGTGTTAGTATTTTCATAAGTTGTTGAGGTCTAAATAAAGTATTATATTTCTAGTTTAGAGTTAAGAGCCAAACCAAAGCACTGAGTACCGGAAATGACACAAAATTAGTGGTGTTGATATTAAAATATCCATAAAAGTCACCAAATAAAAATATCCATGTCGATAATATTTTTAAATGATATTTTGACAAAAATTGATATTGTTGACAAAATAAATATCGATATTATCTATAAAATTAATATCCAGCTGCCACTTTAATTTAGTTGTGTTTCCACTAGGCTTAAATGTAGTAGAATTCATTTTGTCAAAAATATCGATATTAAAAAATATCGACAGTAAGAATATCACATAAAAATATCCTATAAAAATAATATATATATATCAATATATTTACAACAACCCTACACCATATAAGAGTATTATTGACACTTGTCAACACAAACTGAGCCCCTTCAAGTTCCCGGACATGGCCATCTGCAACTCTTGGTTAAATTTGGCTGCGCTAATGACATTTGATACTCACCACTTTGTCAGCCACCAAGTTAAGTTGCTGCTGTTGCGCCTGCTGTTGTTGCTGCTGTTGCTGTTGGGCTTGCTGCTGCTGTTGCATGGCAAGGAACGTATTGGACAGCATATTCGGCGTGTTCCACGTCAGCGACGTTGAGGTCAGCGCCACAGTGGTAGGTGACGGCGAGGCACCGCTGGACGATGAATTCTCGCCGTAATAGTTTGATGCAACATTATTCGCGGCTGCGGCAGCTGCTGCTGCTGACGAAACGGCCGCGACGGCTGCCTGATTCTGAAAGGTGCTCAGCTGCTTGTCCAGAGTGGTGGGCAGCTGCAGTTGTTGCAGTTGCCGGTGCGGCGTGTTGACCGTCGTTGAGGCATAATGGGCCGGCTTAGGCTGTACACTGGCGGCGGCTGCATGATGATATATCTGCTGGAATACTGGATTATAGCTGCCGATTGGCGATGGTGGTACGAAACTGCCGCCACTTGCTGCGGCCGCATTAAAGCTCGCTAGGCTTGCTGCTGTTATGGTGGCTAAGTGCGGATGTTGAAAATCCTCCGCTGTGCCTCCCGTGCTACCGGCTGAACCGGGCACAATGCGGTTGTAAGCGTATGACCAGGGACTGGAGTTGGGATCCATGTGGCGTGTTTAAACTGAAAACAGGTTTGTTTAATTCATTAGTTTTTTTATAGAATGCATGTTCTTGTCAGTACTACGTGAAATAAAACATATTAACATACACACACATATACAATTGTATTTGCTTACGATTTTCTGTGCATTAACTAAAAAGGCGCAACTACAAAAATGTGTCTGCAACCAAGTTAATTCTCAAAAATATTCATTAAATTATGCAGCCCTTGCGTCAAGTGCATGTTTCACCGATATGTACATTGGTATGTATGCACCCTACATATGTATGTATACATACATACAAAAGTGAATTATGCCGCGCACAGTTTGCATAGAAAGACTGTATTATGCTTTAGCTAATTCTGCAAAGTCCATATTTATTTATATTTGCTTTCCATTTCAATTATACGATAGTTATTTTTATGCATTTATATACATTTGTGTACATGTTTGTACATCAGTTGATATTTTCTTTAAAACACTTTTAACATGCATATACATACATATGTATATATGTAAGTATACATGTACATACAATCATACATGTGTGCGTACGTTTTGAGATAGTCACTAACAAGCAACTTGGGCGTTTTACTGCTTCATAAGATTCACACTGCGATGAAACATCTTTATATTTAGCTTCGATTATGCACTTGTCAATTTACCATGCAATTTTAAGTAAACTTATTTTGAAAACTTCTATAATTTGGCTGCATAACTTTTTTGTGGGTGAAACAATCTCCAAAATGGCCGCTCAAGTACATACGAACTATTGACTCATTTGAACAATGCACATGTGAATCGGTTCATTGAAACCCGTGTGCTTATGTTGGTCTGTTTGTTGGTGTTTGAGGTGCCATTCCTTATTATTGTTATTTTATTGTGTTCTTTTCTGTAATTTATTTTTTATTTGGTGAGTTGAGCTATCAGGTTTCAAGAATTATTTAAGGTCTTATTTACGTACATACATTCGTACCCAACAACGTGAATAGCTATATATTTATGTTTATGTGAACATACATATGTATGGACATTATATTTGGCTAAATGCTATATATCCAGTATTGTAAAATGTGAGATAAATACGCAAAGTGGCTACAAAAGTCGTTGCAATATTTACATTCAAAATATTGTCATCTTTAATTAACTGTTGGAGCTAAAAAAGCTTGATTACTCGCATTACCATAACACAAATCTAATTTGTAATTTTAACAAATGTTGCCAATAATTTACATGTTTTGTGAAAAAAGCATGCTATTTTTTATACATATGTATGACATGTAATAATTGATTTTTCTAATTTGGCTATTCAAAAATGTGCGCAGCATTAAATAATCCCCAAATTATCTGACATGGGGCTGCCATACTTTACAAATTCAGTGTTGCACAGTGCGCGCAGTACTATATCAAATATGAACTGAGAATCTCGCAATGACTCATTAAAATATCAACTCTGCTTCAAGTCATTAACGATAGTTTGGGTATGTGAGCGATTGGCCAATGAATAACTGAACCAAATGAATTGTTCAGGATCAACCAAACAGTATTGTTCACAAATGACTGAAAAAGTGTTGTAGTTCATTTAATGAACGGTTCAATTGAACTTGCTCTGAATGAAACGGCACAACTCTACTCTAAAATAAGAAAACGTAGATTAAAACTGAGAAAACAATATTATTTTGTTTGTATATATTTACGAACAGTAAAATCTAAGGAAATTTAAGTTGTGTGACTAAAAAAGCTAGAGGTATGTATGTTTTGTTATTGTGTATGCAATGTGTAGACTTCATTTCCTTCGATTTTACACATTCATACGTGTAAGTACAAATACGCCCACTAATTGTAACTACTATGTATATGTATGTATGTGTGTATGACATTTTTTTAGAGTACAAAATGGATTTTGCTGACGATTTTGCAACAAAAGAGGAAGTCGACCCAGCAGCAGACTTTTTGGCCCGAGAGCAGTCCGTTCTCGGAGATCTTGAGGCAGAAATAACCGGAGGGTCTGCCACAAATGCAGCTGCTGCTGTTCCAACTGACGATGGACTTCTGGGTGGTTTAGTGAGCGGCGGTGCCGAACTGGGTAGTGAATTATCCGCTACCGTTGGAGGGGGTCTTGAATCGTCGACCGGCAGCTTCGAAGTAATTGGTAGCGAGTCTAACGAACCTGTTGGCATCTCCGGACCGCCGCCATCTCGTGAGGAACCCGAGAAAATTAAAAAGTGGCGTGAAGAGCAAAAGCAACGTCTTGAGGAAAAGGATGTTGAAGAGGAACGTAAGAAGGAGGAATTGCGCCAACAGTCCAAGAAGGAACTTGACGACTGGCTTCGACAAATTGAAGAATCGATCTCAAAAACGAAACTATCATCACGAAACGCCGAACTTCAAGCCGCTTCATTGGACAACGGTGCTATTGAGCCTGGAACCGAGTGGGAACACATTGCTAAGCTCTGCGACTTCAATCCCAAGGTCAACAAATCGGGCAAAGACGTCTCACGTATGCGCTCCATATATCTGCACTTAAAGCAGAATCCCATTCAACTGCAAAAGAGCTCCTAAAACATAAAGGCAACCGCTGTCAACTGTGAATTAGGCTCGCACCTAATAAAACATTTTGATTTGGATAATTAAATTCTGATAAATACAATTGCTATAAATTCCAATTATATTACATATGTATTAATTCTAGTATATTGCTGCTGAACAGTTATTTGATAATATTGTTTATGATTATACCATGGATAATAAAGAAACATTCGCATACACAGCACAGACTCTAATTGTTGATTCATTATTGGTCTAAAGAGGTTTTAAACAGCTAATTTGCGTGGGAAATTAAAGAACATGCCTCCCCCTCAGACCCAAAACTTAGCACAACTTAAATATAACATTTTCTCTTAATTTAAGCACTAATTGCTTTAACTATTTCGATAATTACTTTCAGTATGATGTCCGAGGAACTGAAAAAAGATAACAACGACCTTTCATTGGCGACTGAGAGTTTAAAGTCGCTACATATCCAAAAGCGACAGGATTATTTAATGTGGGATGATTACTTTATGGCAACCGCAATACTTTCAGCAAAACGTAGCAAAGATCCCGTAACGCAGGTTGGAGCTTGCATTGTGGATAAACAGAATCGTATCGTAGCTATTGGTTACAATGGATTTCCGCGAAACTGCAGCGATGATGTATTTCCTTGGGTAAAAAATAGTGATGACGATCCCTTGGATTGCAAAAAGTTATATGTTGTGCACGCCGAGGCGAACGCAATCCTCAACAGCAACAGCACCAGTTTAGAAGGTACACGCCTCTATACGACTCTCTTCCCGTGCAATGAATGCACAAAACTAATCATCCAATCAGGAATACAAGAAATATTCTATATATCCGACAAGTATGCTGAGAAAACTATTTATAAAGCATCCAAACGGATGCTCAATGCAGTTGGCATCGTCTATAAGCAACATATCCCAGTTAAAAAACAGATTGTAATCGACTTTGACGCCATTCTCTAGGAGAAGTTATAACATTTGATGGATCTTTTGACTGACAAAGTCCCTTAAACTAAATACCTGTGTTCTTTGTGGTGTTACTTATTTAAATAAATGCATTTTGATATATGTAAATTAATAAAAAATAACGACTCAGATATATGTACAAAAATAGACAATTAAATATAAACTAAGTTTTATTTACCATGGAATATATCTATGTGGCTAAAAGTACATATTAAATACATAAAATGGGATTGAAATAAGAGCACAGTTCTTACTGCAATTCTGTGGAATCGACATTGTTTAGATTCTCCTCCGACTTCTTTGGCAATGGCGAGTCGGAGAGACGAGGTGAAAGATCACGCAACTTGACAACGTTGCCAACAGAAACCGAATTGGCTGCTTCAGTAATGGAGTAACCAATATCACCAGGAGTTCCCTCCGGATAGCCTAAATAATAATCTGCAATACGGCCAGCCTCACGCAGTCCGCTTAAGTATGCGCCGTGAACCGTTGCAGGATAATTACGTATCGTATGCTCTCCGGCAAAGAAAAGACGTGGCAGTTCTTCGGTCTCCTTACTTGTGTGTGGCTCTTGGCTTTTGGGAGGAATAACTGGTGCTGCCAGTAGATCATAGTCACTGCCAGAGGAGCCCACAGAAACATAGCTATATGAACCGCGTGCCCATTGATCGCTGCGCCAGCGGGTGACAACCGTTTCCTTGGGCTGCGGCACCGATGTGTTGCCAAAGATGTTCTTCAGTACGGACATACAACGTCCGATGATTATGTCATCCGTCACGCTCTCGACAATGTTGGCGGCCATGCCAGCGACAAGGGCAAGCAAAACGGGCGTTGAACTAATGCTCCAGAATAGAAACATTTCACCTTTAACAAAAAAAATCAAATTAGAATGGTTGTAACATTCACAGTACTACAAATAAAGAACTTACCACGACTGGCAGTGGTGCTTCCAACGTGTCCAAAGAGATTTGCATTTGGATCCCAGAATATACGATCGAAACACAGCACAACCTTGTTGAGATTACCAAATCCTAAACGTCGTATGGCCTGCTGTTTCCAGTCTGGCAGTGGAGGGTCAAATTGCACGGTGTTTGCATGCTGGGATTCTTCGTTAGCAACGGCCACCTTAAGTACTCCCAATGTGAGTGTGCAGACAGCCAAATCAGCTTTAAACGTCACTTGCGAACTGGATGACTTCAAGTTTTCAGCCACAATCTCGACTCCTTTGTTGGTGTACTTGATTTCCTTGACGGCACTGTTGAGGCGGATATCTATGTTTTCGGTTAATGCCACCGGCACACAAGAATATCCATTGCGCACTGTCGTGTGGTGTCCAATGAACTCAAAGTCATCATCCTGATCCCAGTGTTTTAACGACAGATTGTTTAGGCGAGTGGCATTGGCAAACTCCAGGTTGGCAAAGTGCCAGTCCAATATAAGACGATCTCGAGACGACAGATAAACTTGGCTAGAAGCATTAAATATAAATATAAATATATATATATATATTGAATATTTCAACTTACGTTCAATATTTTTACATTTTTTGCGATGCCTGTTATATATTGTTATTCATATAATAAATTTACTAACCTGGGTGCATTTTGCTCAATTTCTTGTAGTTGAACCTCCAGCTTTTGTCCTTGGCTCCGCAGCTCTTCTTCCGTCTTTATACTGTCCTCCAGCTTGATTTGATTAATGCGAATTGTGTATTCCTGCTGAGCATAACTCGTCTCGTTGTGAGCGCTCTTGGGTAAGCGTTTCTTGACCAGAGCTTGATGGTCAGCCCTGAGCTTTGCAATGTTTTGTATAACGCTCTTGAGTCGCTTGCGATGCTCAATGATTTTAGTCTGGGCAGCGATAATATCATGCATATGTGCAGCACGCTTTTCCTGCACAGCCTTGTCCTGCATATTAATGATCCATTCCAGAGCATCGCCCAGCGATACGGGATTATTGCCAGCATAGTTGAAATCCAAACGATGCGAAATATAGCTGGCCGATTCGAGAAGACGATTGAACTCGCGTTCAATGACATCATCCTTCTCCTTGGGCACCGGCTTGCCATCCGGGCCATATAATGGACATGTCTGTTGAATTGGCACCAGATCCATGCCAATCTGTTTGCTAAGAATCGTCATGGGATTGCCGTACACACCAGTTACCACCATGGCGCCTAGATCGGCTATATAGCTATTCTTGCGAAAGGTTGCAATCCGTCCGCCGACACGATCTCGTGCTTCCAGCACAATGACATCCATGCCAAATTGTTGCAACTGTTGGCCAACAGCTAGACCAGAAATTCCCGCGCCAATAACAATTACCTTGCCAAGCTTCTTGCTGGTTATTGGGATTAGTCGCTTAAATATACCAAAATTAATGAAACCGTGCCGCTCCAGAAAGGAGTGCACACGCCGAACTAAATTTGGTTCACTGTCAAACGGCGGCGGCAGGCATTTGAGTGCATTTTCGAAGGTCAACTGCATCTTGGGATTATCAACCCACATATGTAGCAGACTATTCCGTATGTTGAGGAATACTCGATGTCCCAGTATGCCGGAGCGACTTATATCTGGAAAGCAGGCCTCTTCGTTGGGCGTCATTTTGCTGAAGGGCAATCGCGACTGAAAGACGGCGCCTTCTTGTCCTGAGAGCACAGTGGGAGCGCCGGAATCGCGTGATTCTCCACTGACTCCATTTGCTGCATCCTTCTGTAAGGTGTTGCGAGAGCCACTGCCCGCGGGCTGCTGAACGGCATTCTCCGACTTACGTGAACGATGTTCCGAGGGCAAATGATTGCGTTTATCGGCTAATCCTGCACTGCTTCCTGACGAAACTGAGCTCGTTTTATCGCACGCTGCGTTGTCTGCACTGGCAGCTGCAGTCTTATTTGTATAATCGACCTTGGGCTTGTTACGCCGACTTGTACGTCGTTCGTCATTGGTGGCCGGCGTGTCGTTGGAGTCATCGTCAAACTTTGATTTGTTTTGTGCGCCGACTTGATTGACGCCTCCAGAGACATTGCGTTTGGGCGACGGTTCGCCATCGGAGTCGTCGCTAATTAGGGTCACATACTCGATGGGCTCCCCGACCTTGCTGGCATTACAGCCGGCACTGTTATTGCTGCCACTATTGGGCTGAGTAGTAGGCTTCATTGTCGGAGAGGTTACTGAGTTAATGATATATTAATGTAGACGTAAATCCAACAGTTTGTAATACGAGGTTAGTTTTCAAACTTGATCACTTCATTTTATGGCAATTGTAATGATCTCTGGCCGACTGAGTTTTTTGTTTTTGAACTTGTTTATTTATAAATCATTTCGTTCATTTTAATTTATAGAATAAAGACACCGAGTGGATGCAGCATCGGCTTGCTTATCGTATCGCTCTATTATGAAATATATCGATAATTGTTTGGCGATATAACAATGTGTGCACATCGATATCACATCACGACAGTGTTGTCAAAACAGATTTTTTCCGTTACAACTGTCTATTTAAAAACTTTAACTAAGAAGGAAAGAAATCTAATGTGATATAATCGTATCTATATGTATTTACTTAAAAATACCCGGTACGATTGCGATCTAAGTTTTCTAAGAAAATACATTCCGAATATAAATAAGAATATAATGGCAGCACTGTTTCATGATATTATTTCTGTTAAAGTATCGATTTAATATTTAAAATTGAATGAGAAATTGTACTCATATTGCGCGTTGTTAGTTATAGATGACCACAAAACCTGAATGATCGAATTTCTAAAGAAATAGTTTAAAATTATTTAGTTTTATTTTAAGAACTAATAAATACATGGAATAAAAAGATCGACATCGGATTTACTCAAAAGCTCACTATTTGAAGTAAATCTTAATAAATTTTCTTATAATTTGAATGCATGCATTTTATTACTCAATCGATAATCAAAATATATTCATACAATTATTCATTTGTAGAAACCGTTAATCGCGGCCATCACAGCAGCCATCGTAAATGATCCGGCTACTGCAGCCCTGCGCTGTCTCATCGAAAAAGTGATCCCAGTGACAAGTGATCTCCTCCTTTTCAAATCCGTTTTCACACCTGATGTAGTTATGGCAGTTGTTCTTGCTGCTTGCAACGAGCATCGTGCCGCGTCCTTCGCAACGGTTGTGTGTGCACACCACCGCAGTGGGCACGTCACATTTCTTTGTGGCTTCGTTGAAAAACATTCCCACCGGACACTGATTCCACATGGGATCTATGTCCGACACGCTGCCCTTGTTGGCGCAGTAGAAGTAGCCTCGGCATGTGGCACCGTCGGACACAAAGCCCGTTATTGGGCTGCTAATCAGGCCAGTTGTCTTCGTGCACACATTCTTCTTGGAATGGGCGTCACACTGAACTAAGTTCTTGGCCTTGCAACTGCCGCTCTCGACGTCAAAGTACTGGGAACTGGAGCAGGATTTCAGCGAGTGTTTGCCACTCTTGCACTCATAATACTCGTTGCAGTCCGTCTCCTGTTTGAACTTCGTTTTATCCGGCAATATTTCGCAAATGTTCGCCACGTCCACGCAGAGAGAGTCGACTCCATACTGACACGACTGGGAGGCTTCGTCAAAGTGCTGTGTTCCTTCGCAGTGGCCGGGCAAGGAGTTGCCTTTGTCACAGTAAAAGAAATTCCTGCAATCTGTCGGATCGGCAACCCATTTCTTATCCACGTTCTCGCAGAGATTGCCGCAGTGCACACTATTGGCTGCCGTGGCTTTCACGCACTTCTTCGAGGTGGGATCGAATACCATGTCAGTTCCACATTTGCGCGGACTTCCCTCATTATTGATACACTCAATGTACTCGTCACAAGTTCCGGGCTTACGTATGAGAGTCCCACTCTTGAATAGACGGCAAAGATCCTCATGGCCACGAGCCGCTTCCAGGGGTTGGATAACACATACCGCCAGCAGAAAGACCGCGATTCCAGATCTTAAGAGCGCTGCAATAGATTGTAATTTGATATAAATGCCTGTTGTTGATTTTAATTGGCTAATGCAATTATTTTTAAATCTTTGTGTACTTGTAGCATTAGGATTAAATTGGTATTAAATACATTTAAAAAAGAAATTTTAAACAGACTGTTGCAACTCTATCGAAATATACGTAAAACAGTTATAATAATAGCACCTGTGCTCGTGTACTCACTTTTCATTTTTAATTGAATTGGAAATTCCTTTTTTTCGCTTTTAATAAATTAATAGATTTTGCTGTAGCTGTTCAAGCTGATTGTCTTGAACTAAATGGAGACTGGTGCTTGGGAAGCATTTATATTTAGGGTGGAATGTTGCTGATATTGATTAACTGATTTAGCGACAAATTAAGGAGTATATGTTCTTGGGTGGTTCGAATCTTATCATCGTGTTGCTAAAATAAAAGAAAAAAGCCAAACAGATGTTAAGGCCATAAAGAGAGAAGTTATTAGATTTTTTTTTTTTGGAAGATCTCCCAAATCTAAACTCTCTTCGAAGCGTTCTCCAATTCTAACAGAAACTTTTCTAGATCATTTTATGGCACAAGCTTCAATATGTGTAAATAAAAATCTTATCATTAACTTGTCATACGCACAAAAAATGACAAATCATTCAATTTTTAACGCGTATTACGATTTTGTTATAATATACTTGTAGCATAACTTGTTTATGGTTAATTAAATAAATAAAAAATAATATTTATTACTCTTGCCCGTATCAGTTGCAACCAGCTGATATTTATTCATACTTTGAAATTATTCGACTCATAAATCTTAAAAATTGATAAACTGTGTGTAAACAGCTAATTCTCTTGCTCGAATTTGTTCTATTTAATATTGGCAAATATAGTCGTAGCTAGAAATTAACGTCATATTTATAGAATCTGTCTAATTATTTATGACCGCTTATTGCTTGAAGTACGAGTATTTTGGCGGTGATAAGAAGGCCTTCAATTAGTAAGCGATTAAATATCAGTTTAAATAACATTTTAAGCATATTTTTGTAGTTGTAAGCCAAATTAGCAGTGTTATTAAGTAGTGTACGCTGTCTGGTCTTGGAAAATAAAAACTATTAAAAATACTACAACTTATTTTCTCTATGGTTAAAGCCTTATTATTACTTGGTATTTAAAGAAATCTGATAAGGATGTGAGAATTATTTGTTAAAGGGAAACTATGAATATCTATTAAATACTAATTTTTATCTTGATATTGAATAAGTGATTCTATAATAATGATATCCTAATCTTATGTTGGAGTTTTTATAAACCAAGTGTAATATTTCTAAATGTTTATTCTTAAATGTCAAGGATATATGGAAGGGAAATACTTGTTCTTGTATTAAATTCAACCAAGGCTCGAATCAAAATCTAGGGTTCAGAGACTTTTATCTGGCGAGCTTAAGCAAAATTGAACTTCATCATTCGAACCACCAAACTGAACCTTCTACAATATTTTTGGTGCTTGCAGCCTTCATTTGAATAATATATTTTAATTATACTAACTAAATGCAAACATTTGCTTAGTGTCTTCAAAATGAGATCTCTCAATTCAAACACTTTAATTATTTCCATTTGGCGTTTCATACGCGTTGCGTTTATAAGCTATTTTAGTTAATGGCTGAAGTTAAAGTCAATAGGTTAGGTGAAAATATAGATCGCCCAAAAGTATACAATCATTTCCCTTGATATCTTAGCTGTGTCGGGGACCTTCATCATTGATGCGGGGCAAAACGTGTCGCCGGAAATGGAGGGGTTCAGAAATGTTGTCGCTGACAAGCCCCATACGATTAGTTGAATAATTGCGCAGATAGCGAGAGCGATCAATTCAACTCTATTCATAGAATGCCATTGTATTAAAAGCTAATTACACGAGGTAGAAATTAATAAAAAGAAGGTATATCAGAAAAATAGATTTGGTCATTCCAAGCTATCAGAAGATAATGTCTATATTAATCGGACAATATATAAAAATAGCTTAATATCAGTAGAATTTGCTGTGCTATCATTCTGTCAGACAATGGCCAAAAGGTGTTTAAATAGTAGTTAAGAATGTTCGGAGTCGCAGTTATTTGTTAAACATCGGTAATTGAACTGATCAATGAAATAAGTATAAGGAGGCGGCATCAATTCCGAGAATAATGTTAGGTGAGATCCAAATTTCATTCCGCACTACGCTCCAATATATCAATTTTAATTACGGCACGCTCGATGTGTTTCGGTTTATCTGCAAAGGTTACACACAGTTTTAATTAAACGCCACGATAGGGCTTTAGTTAGTTGCCAGTGGCTTGCCGCCTTTGTATATAAGGTACAGCATAGAATGGGTAAGCTTAGTACTCAAGTCGTATGCTCCAATTGCATACAAAGGTAGCTAATAGAATCAATCAATCAAGCAACCTCGAAGTCTTAATGGCAGGTAGGATCACTGAACTGGATACCACACACACTGCCTACTTACCACTCACACACAATAACCAATCCCGATTTCAATTCCTTTGCAGCTTTCCACTCCAAGGTTGTCGCTTTTGCGGCCGTCTGTCTGGTGTTCGTACTGCAGGCAAATGCTTATACGATGGAGAATATGTGTGCTCAATGGTCGGGCGAAGGATATGTTGGCAATCCGACCGATTGCACCAAATGGGGCTATTGCCAGAAGCAGAAGTTGGTGGCCCAGGGAGCCTGCGGCAAGGGATTGGTTTTCGATTCAGACTCCAGCACTTGCCAATATGCCACAAAGATGGCATGCTCCACGAGTGTGGCACAAACGTGCAGCGCCCTTACAACAGCTGGCTATATGGCTGATCCGTCCGATTGCAACAAGTATGCCTATTGTTATGGCAATGGCAAGTCTCAAATCCAAAAGTGCCCTACTGGCCAAAATTATGCCGCCAACAATAATACCTGCGTTTGGGGTCCCAGCTGCCCACAGGACAGCATTTGCCGTTTCATGCCAAACAACATCTATGTCGGAGATCCAAACAATTGTGGACAATATCTGCAGTGCATTAAGGGTTACGGAGTATCGGGAACATGCGGTACTGGTTTAACCTATGACGCACCCACTGGTAATTGTCAACCAACAAACTCTTGCGGCAATGACAGTGGCAATACCGGGAACTCTGATTCCTTGGCCCTTCCTCCGAGTACAACAGCTTGCGGTACGTCTAATGAGAAATTTATTACGGATGGAAAAACCTGTTATGGATTCTATAGCTGCACTAGCGATCCTAAAGGATCTTGGGGCTCATGTCCATTTGGAACGAACTTTGATTCAAATAAGAATGAGTGTGTCTCGCCCGCCAGCTATGACTGTAGATTTAATCGATGCCTGAATACCAATATGACATATGCGGCGTATCCAAATACCAACTGTCAGCAGTATACATATTGTCCAAATGGTAGCATTGGACAATGCCCAACTGACTATCCATTCTTTGATGAGCAGTTCCAAAAGTGTGTTCCGGATAGGCCCGACTATGTTATTTGTTCCCTTCCCGCAACATAATTTTCATTCGTATTCTGTTGTCCAAAACCTTATGCATAATAAAAGCTTTTAATCTGGCAAGAAATCTATTCTTATTTGACAATACGACTGATGACGACGAATGAGTAGTAGAATTAGTTTTTTTTTAATAGAATGAGAATATTTTAAATATAGAGAAAGTTTTTCATCTGCAGTCAGCAGAAAGTGGGAGATTGCCCTGAGTATATTACGCATACGGCATGAAATTTGATTTACATAATCAAAAATGAAATAAATAAATCAATAAGTTTGCCAGTTCAATTCAGAGAATTCAATGCCGCTCTCATCGACATGGGCAATCGCCCTATCATGCGTAGATGTGAATCTACCCAACCATCGAACCATTGACATGCTATTGTCGTGTAATTTACATGCTGTTCGCTATCTAATGAGAATGCTATCGCTCGCATTGATACGATACCGACAACGTCTTCCTTGACGCTGTGCATTTTCAAAATTGTTTTTTCTTTTTGTCCATGGGGGAATCTTTGCATATTTAAGAAGGCGCCAAACGGTGGCAGCGCATCAGTCAAGCTCGTGGAGCTGTAACAATCGCAACGATTTAAGGATCTATCTACATATATCTATTATCTATCGCATCAACACGTACAGCATGCAAGCAGGTAAATGCTCACTTTGTCTTTAACTAATCAACGTTAGCTTAACGATGTCAATTCCAGTTCGAGGAGTCCTGGCCGTGTTTGTCCTAACACTGGTCGGCATCGTCAGTGGTGGCAGTATGATATCTGACTTTCAGTATCTGTCGGTTGGTGAAATGTGTGAATTGATGCCGTCGGATACGAGTTTCCTGCGTCCGCACACCTGTAACTATTGGGTGCGCTGTCCGGCAAATAATACCAGCTTGGAGGAGGGCACCTGTGCCAACGGCTTGAGCTACAACAAGGATCTGGGACGCTGTACGATGGCTGCAAATGTGATCTGCCCCTATACAGAAGATGCCAGCAGCTCCGGCTTGAAAGCCAACAGATGTGCCAACGAAACGGAGGGAACTTTCCTGGACGATCCCGATAGCAGCAATTGCCGGGGTTACATACTGTGCAAGGGACGACGTGAGAGTAAAGCCAATTGCCCCAACGAATTGATCTTCAATCCCAGATCACGTTCCTGTGTTTACTCCAACCAATACTCTTGTCCTAGCAACGTTGACAAGACAAAGTCCCCCGCGTGTCTTTCCCTGCCGAACAACACGCGACTGGCCAACGATGATCATTGCCATAAGTATTACATTTGCACAAATGACATACTCTATGAGCGTGAGTGTGCCGAGCAAATGGCATATGACGTAACCCTGGGTCGCTGTGTGCCAACCCTGAATGCCACCTGTTATCGCACCGCCAAATTGCCACCGCCAGAGAATAGATTCTGTCTAGTGAACGGAACAGCTCGTGTCGGCTATTTTGCCGATGACGAATCCTGCAGCCATTACTACATTTGTAACAAGGGCGTCAACGGCAAGCACGACACGAATCCGCAGCATCTGGAGTGCGGCCAGGGCCTGTACTTTGACTATGAGAAGCTCTCCTGCCGTGATCGTCTCAATGTTCGTTGCCTCCTCGATCGCTGTGCCGCCACCAGTCTAACGTATGTGAATGTCGTTGGCGATTGCCAGGCCTATGCTCGCTGCTCTGGTGGCGCCACAGTTGGCTCGGGACGCTGCCCCAGCGACTATTACTTTGATGAGCGCAGCCAGGGCTGCACACCCGTCAATCACAACTACATTGCATGCTCTGCCTGACCACTTTAAAAAGGAAAAGAAGTAAAATGTTAAAGTAAATGTAAAGAGACGTAAACACTTTTAGTTTCATTGTAATATTGAAATTTAACTAATTAAATCTGCATTAAATATGGTGGAAGTCATTTATCTGTTTTTTTGAATTTATTTACAATATAATTTACAACAATTGCAGGTCATCTATAAAATTATAGAGCTTTTGGAGTTCTTAATAGATTTCTTAAACTACTCAGCTATTTGACGAATAGAGCGGAAACACTTTAATTTAGTATAGTTTTAAAAAAGTAATAACAAAACTTTTAAAATATATATTCAAAAACAATCACATAAGTTGCATATTTTATTAAAATGTGATACCTTGGCATAAATTCAAAGGAGAAATAACATCTGAGTTATTATTTGATACTACTTTTCAATGCTGCAACCCTCAAAAATAGTTGATGGTTCGACAAATACTTAAAAGGCCATTATTTTTATTCATTGGAAACTGACTAATGGTTTTCCTTTTTGCTTGATTTTCTTATTTTATGATATTGTAATCAATGTATAAAGCCCACCAATTATTCAATTATTTAAATAAAGCGATTCGCTTTGGCTTCGTGTACGAGGGATGCATAAATTTAAAGGTTCGGTTTATGATCTGATTCCTTTTTAAATTTCACATTTAATTTACACATTTTCCACTCATATTTGTGAGTAGATTAAATCTCTGCATTTAAGTTCCCAAGAAACTCTATATATATTTCCCAGGAAGGCATGGAATTTATCTTCATATTATCTATTTCACATACTATTTTTGTTATCTATTAACATGATGAGTTGCATAACTTCTAACGGCATTTGGAACTTTAGCAGAAAAGTATTTTTAGCTGTTTTCTTTACATACTTATTTAGTTCAACGTAATGTACTTTTAATACCCTACATTCTGGTTAAATGTGTATAAAAAATAGAGGGAAACTATGTCGATGCTATTCAGTATAATTTATCGAGTGGCAATAGAAAATCTTAGATAAATGAAAGCGCTTTGAGTGCAAATTTCTAAGAGAAAGTTGAATATGAATATATACTAATATTTATAATATATTGAAATATCTAATATAATCTATTCATGATCAGAAACGAGTAAAGGAAATAAGCAATGCAAATATATGTTAATGTAAGTACTTATCGGGTATTTGCTAGTCTCTCTCTCTGTCTGAAAAACACCACTCGAACATTCTTGATTGTGGAAATTGCAATTGTTTTGTTTTTAAAATTTAATGGAAATGTTCATCAGATAAGCGGTTGCGATAACATTCTAACATAGGCATTTACACCCTGATATTTTGACAGTTGTTTGTTGATGACAGCACATCGTACCTTGACTTGTCGTACCATTGCCTTGGCTTGACATCTACTATAGCGATAGAAAATCGTACTTGACACTTAATAATAGTGAGTTATCAGTGTTCGTAGCTACAACTGACAGTACGAGTAAAGCCGGCGTTAATAATTACTAAATTTATCTAAATAATATTTTGATTATATTTATTATAAATAATTTAGAGATTTTTCTCATCACGAGGGTAGTATGGTAGTTTCCTTGGATTCAGCACAGGCTGCATAAGTTATGATCTGGTTGGTGCAGCGTTGCCAGACTTCATCAAAATATTCCCCATCACGACAAGTGCCTGTGTCAATTGTTTTACCATCTTGACAAATGGCATAGCCTCGACATCCATCATTCGACAAGTTGGCCAATTCGATGTGTTCAAATCCCAAATTAACGCAGCGATCATAGGAACAATGCATCTTTTCTTGAGGTACACACGAACCGTGGTTTTCAGCACTGAAGAATCGACCTGCGGAACAAGTGCCGGGCAGTAGCAACATTTCACCAACTTGCTTCTCCTGACAATAATAATAGCCATTGCAGGTCTTCTTATCGGACACAAAGATACCCGCCTGGGGGCAGATATCAGAGTCTGCTATCAGGGGTGGAGGTTCAGTGTGCACGCACTCAACATTTTGGGGATAATCGCATTTGCCGTGAACGGCATCGAAGTAGAAAGTGTCGGAGCAGGTGTCAGTGATAACTTTGCCTTTCCAGCACATTTGCCAGCCATTACAATTGTTCTGATCTTTGATAAAGTCGCCGTCGGGTAAGATATTGCATATGCTATCGGGATCCATTGCTATCGTACAGGGAATATCCCGTATGCATGAAAAAGTCCCAGGGTTAAAGTTGAGTCCCTCGTTACACTCTCCGCGAGTTCCAACGAATTTCTTGCAATAGTAATAGCCATTGCAGGAATATGGATCGGCAGCAAAGCCTGTCTCTGTCCCTGCACACGGATTGCTGGACAGGCACTTGACCTTATCAGATGGCAGACAGCTTTTACTCTGCCTGTCATAGTAGAGACCCGTGTCACAGCTGCCGCCAATGGGTTTTCCATCGATACACTCTATCCAGGCATTACATGCTCGAGGATCGTTCATTTTTGTGCCATTCACAACCAGTTTGCAGATGAGTTCCGGATTGAAATCAGATCTTACGTTTGGCACAACACTTAGGATAACAGCCAGCACTAAGTGCAATATCATGAGGTTTGATGTAGTCGAGTCTGCGAAAGACATTCAATTAGATATCTTCTTAACAAATAAGGAATTGTTTAAATATTGCAGATAAATAATTGCAATATTAAATTTAATTTAAAATGTTATAGTCTTTCTTATTATTATAAATTGAACCAAATTAATTTTTAAGTATAGAAAACTCAAAAAGCGACATATATAAGATTTATAACACCAAAATATTATTATATTAAATAGAAAGTATTATTAAAATAACGATATTGTTATTTTTTATATTTAAAAATTATTTTTACGCACTCATAATGATTTTATTTTATTTTAAAATGTTCAGAGGTTCGTGAAGGAACGGTTAATGACAAAGACTAACTAAATTAAACGACGTACTACTCGTATTAAATAGAACTTAACAAATATATTTCTATCCATACTTGAACAGTCAGCATATAAATTTTGTAGCATTAGAAGACACTGAAAATGCCGCAAGTTGTTAAAATTAGACATATATTCACACGGGTATCTTAACTTAATTACGAATTGACCATAAATTAACTGGCAAATATCGCAAATCTTTCTAGATAACCACGATTTTCAAATTGTTTATAAATATGTATTACAAAGTCACAGCAAGTGAGCAATAATAAAGACAGCATATTGCAGACGATAATTATTGACATTGATAATTGTTTGAACTATAATAAATTAGTAAAAGGGGGAGAGCGTTTTATTATATATTATATGTATACTACATACCTTATAAATAGTATATTATATATCGGTAGATATTAGCCCTAGTATAGGATGAAGTTTTTTATTTTCTTAAATTATATTATTTATATTTTTACTATGACTCAAATCACTGTCAGTGTGGAGGAAACAAGGAAACGTCATCAAATGTGTAATTATTTCAAAGCTATATTAATAAAATTATATATCCTGATGTTCATTAATGATGTTCAGGTTGGGAAATAGTAGAAAATTATACATTGTGGGCTTTAAACTGTACGTAAACATTTAATGTGTAAATTTGAATCTGAGACAAATAAGTTGAAATAGTTTGTAGATCATTGCGTCTTTATGTCTGGCAAGGAAAGGCTTCCCAAATCTTTATGCATTTTTCTTTTATTCGCACTGACAACATTATTAAAAATGTGATACATATGTGACCAGTTTGGTTATAACTCCAATTCATAACTTTAATATTACCATTAAAACAGAATTAATTTTAAATTTGTTTCCTAAGAAATGTCGAGGAATTGATAATATTAAACATTATTAAACAAAACAAAATGAATATTTTATTTGAGAAATATACAAACAATATATGTTTCTGTTTTCTTGATTCTATTTATTTTATTTAAATTATCTATATTATCTAAATTATCTCCGTTTCAACGTTTGCAGTAGCTCCTGACGCCCAAAAGTATGCAATGCGTTTATAAGCGTTCGGATGATTCATAACTGAAAATTGTTGTACTACATCTTGTGGCCTTTTTATCGCAGATACAAGTATAAAAACTGTGCGAATTGATAAGTGCTCACAAATATGTTTTCATGTTTCATTAATTGTAGGCATCAATAGCGAAAAATGGCTGCACCCAATGGTCGAATGGTTTTTGGGTGTGGGGATCGGCCATATAGTACATATATAAAGGTCGTACTACTCCAGTGTCGAAATAGTGAAGATTCTAACACAGCGTAAGAAAATCGAATTAAAAACGCAGAAGTTTAAGGATCACATGGAAATACGAATCCATTTCACATTGCTTGTGAGCATCTGTTTGGGAGTGGCCCAACCAGTAGAGGATACTGTTAATATTGAAATATCTGATTTGAGTCATGTGAGTAGAAGTGAGTAAAACTCATTATGGTAGCTGAGAACTTAGTGGGTTAATTGCAGATCTGCAATGGTCGTGCAGAGGATGACTTGGTACCGCATCCCTTTGACTGCAATGCTTACTTTGTCTGCTCTGTGGTTCCCACCCTCTATTACTGCGATCATGGATTGATATTTGATGCGGATAGGTTGGAGTGCGATGTGCCCGAGAAGGCACATTGCCGTTTCACGTACGGCCAAGTCACCAGCACGAGTAGTGCACCCTATGGATACTTAAATAGTCAATCATATGTGGATATCGATTTGTGGGACCACAAGCCACAGCCAACCTTTATTGCCGTCGATGTGTCCACTGGTCATGCTGTCAGTCCCATGGAGAAGTACGATCCGCTGCACATTGAGTGTCGTCACTTTGGCGCTTACTTCTTGCCACATCCCAACAATTGTCAGCTGTATTTCATCTGTGCCTACGGACATTTGCATCGTCATCAATGTGGCAGTGGCACGCTTTGGAACTATAAGAGCTCCGAGTGTCAGTTAAGTGGGAATGCGGAATGTTATGGCAAGGACAACGGCGACAGCGGCAACGACAACGACAGCGGCAACGACAACAGCAACTTGCAACCGGGCAAACAACCCATGTTGCAACCCAGTACAACACCTGGTCAGGTGACCGTTTGCTACATTGTGAGCACCAGCAGCAGCCTGACCAATGAGCGCGAGACGACGACAAGTGTGACTGCCCCATCGCCACCACGTGCATCGCAGAGTACACTCGTCTGTCCATCTGAACGGCAGAGCTATCTACCACATTCTGGGGATTGTAGCAAATACTACATTTGTATTGCCGGCATGCCGGTGCTGACCTCTTGCCCCAAGGGTCTGTTTTGGGATCAGAAGTCGGGATACTGTGACCAAGCCAAGAATGTCAAGTGCTTTCAAAACGAGTAAATAAATTGAATATGTAATTAATTTATTTTAACTTTTAAAACGAGTAAATAAATTGATCTGCCGTTAATTTATTTTTACATTTACAATAATATATTTTTAAGAAAATGTTTCTTTTCTTTACAAAACGGTTGACATTGTTAGTCGCTGCCACATTTGGCGCCGTGATTTAATAGTTTCGGGACTTTCCACATCTGGTTTCTTTTGCTGCCACTGAAAGTCCGTGATGCTGGCTTTCAGGCGCTGCCAATATGTCAAGGAACTGGATTCCGCTGAATTATCAGTCTCTGCGCCCTTGGAAAACCCAATTTCACAAAGTATAATTAACACAATACACAAACTAAATAACTTAGTTGAACTCATGATTACTGAGATAGAGACCGAAGGCTAGACAATATCTTGTCTACGTTGTGTCGCTATTTAATCTGAACAGACATTATTCTTAAAGACTCGTTGTTCGTGGAGTCAGCTGCCTTATCAATGGATAAATTTTTTTGTAGAACTTGCAATTGCTTTACAACGGATGATTAGATATCATACTTGAATTTATACAAGCTCCACAAAAACGAATGTCTGTTATGTGACTGTTAACATGGCTGTACAAAAGCTGATTGATATAATCTTGCACTGTCTGTTAACAGACAATTTGCATCAAACAGAGGTCAGACTTTCGTTGGGTAGACAACATTCTGCTAAACTGTTAAGTTTATTGATGTTTAATGTTAAACATGCGAAGCAGTTCAAACAACATGGCTGCCATGTTAAGTACGAGTTGCTTTGATACTTAAACCAGTTCGGCCATTTTAAAATACTTACACATGCACTGCAAGCAGTTCAGTTGTTTCAGTTATTTTCTATTCTGCTTTAACCTATGGCTCCGGTGTCAAATTTACGAAATTTTCGAAAATACTTTAATCAGTGCCATAAAAATAAAACAAACTTTGTTTTCCATCTTTTAATCAATAAATTCTTTAACACTTTATTTTGTACTTATATTAAGTATTTACTGGTGTAAATAAAGCTATTTTTCTTTATTACGTTTATTACTAAATATTAATTATTGTACTTCATTACAGTAGATACACATGCATGCAAGTAAGAAGATTGCGTTTAGACTTGGTATGGGAAAGTTGTGTATTTTCCGTGACACGAACACGCACGACCTAATTAACACTCTCGGCTTGCGCTGATACACCCCAAATTTTAGATTAACTTTGCCCCTTACTCCTTATATCACATTATAAGTGCCTTCAGCCTTATCCTGTGATTCTTACTTTCTTTAATGTCAAAGATATAATGTTTACAATTGTGATTATTTTTTGGTTCTTTTTGTGGTCTCTCAGTGAATCTTGATTCATTTTCAAGAAGTTGAGATATAGAGATTATATAAACACTTTATTATAAAGCCCCTACTACTTTTTCCAAATTGGATTCTGGCTTTTCAAACGATCGGACCGATAGAACTATACAATTATATTTAAATCCTTGAAATCAGTAAGAGAAAATTATCGATGAAGACTTTCAGTGAATTGTCGTGCGTGTCGTGTGCTAAAAGCATTTATCGTGCATTTTTAAAGCTTGTGATTCGTGTCGAGCAGTGTTGAAAAATGCCAAGTGTGAAATGCGACCATCTCTTCCGTTTGAAATCTCCATTGAATGTTATTTGCTTTGTGGTGTAAACAGAACGCTACAATTAATCTTGGAAATATATGTATATATATATGTATGTCTGTATATTTAAAATACATTCTCAATTGCACGCTTAATAATACTGTGGGATTAGCTATATTTATCCAGAATATGTGTAAATATTTAAAATATGCTTTCATTGTAAATACAATTAAACTGTTCATGACTTCAACATAATATACTTATGTACTTCTGTACTTATTAATCATTTCATTTGTACACTAACAATAAAAACAATTATATTTGTATCTTATGTGTAATTAAGAGCATATGTCATGCAATTCTTTTTTTGTTTTATATGTTTAAAACTAATTATACGAGTAACAACTAATACAATTTCACTTTACAATGTCTCATTTCGTTCATTTGATAGACCAATCAATTTTACTAGAGTCTACACTAGACAGCAATCTTATTGTTGCGCTATTGGATCTTGGATATTATTTATAATATTTTATATGACAGTTAAGTATAATTAAATTTGCCTGAAAATAACCATGTTTTTTTTTGTGATAATATTAATGGCAGGAAGAGCGGTAATCATTCCTTAGGCACTATATATGTATGTAAGTATGTTCTATTGCAATCATCTATTCATAGTGAAACAGATACAACAAATTATTTCTTTAATTACCAATACAATTTTTAATTAATATACGCTCTTGTACCTTTTCTTTTGTTTTTTTTTTTTAATTTCTTAGACTTGCTTAAAGCCAACTTATGTAAGCTATCACATATTTGAAATAATTTTAATGTCCCAAAAAAAAGTTATATTTTTTTTAGTTAGTTATTAATGCGGAAGCATGAACTGCATGTCAGGCAAATTATTTAGGGTTAGCCAAGAAGTACTTAAGTATTTTTAAATCTATTAACTTCTTTATATGCCTGCAAAACTATTAACACGTTTGATAGGCGATTATTGCCATACTCAGAAAAGTTCATAAATAACTTTACAAATTATACAATCGAAATCCTGAACCTATCAAACGATTAAAACAAAGAACTCCCTATCGCTGCAGTCGATCGTATACAAAGAAAGGGATTTGAATAGTTTATTATTTAAGCATACTTAAGTACATATTTGTTTATGGGAGTTTGTATGTCTTTATTTATTTAAAAACCGCGTTTCCTTAAATGGAAGATCCCCTCTGTCTAGGTCTACTCTAAATCCCTACTTTAACTACATCCTAAGGCCCGCCCACTAAATGTTTTATTGCTAAACAAGAATATATATATATATATTCAGTTGATTACCTTATTAAAAATACTTTCCCCCAAATAAAAGCTGTCTCCATTTTGTGCATTTCAAATAATAGAAAACTATTCTATGGCAGCTTCAATTTCGATTAAGTAAGCTGTCTTAGAGATAATTTGTAGTAGAATAAAAAAAAAGCCTATAGCTGTCCAACAGCAAACTAAATTTCAGTTTCCAACTTTTCCAATGGCAACTATAAGTAACTATATAGTAGTCTGATATGGCTGCATGCTAAATAAGTTTTCAGACGGACTTGATGATCGATCGATCGATGTGACCAACATAATAATAATCAAGATATAAATAGCGTTTATCTTAATAAATATATAATATATGTACTATATATAGTCATGTTATTAATGCATGTATGGCATATTTGTTCATTGATTTATAAAATGTTGTTGTTAATTGTCTTTTTCTTTCTATTTTATTTATGATTATTGGAAGAGTACCTTTCGTAGAACCTTTAATTTAAGTTATGTGTATATATATATGTAGTTGTTATGTATGTAGACTTCTAGATATGTATGTAGACTTTTGTAGACTTGGATAGACAATGGGAATGGGGAGCACATAGTTGGAATGTAAGTTATATATTTGTATCTTATTTGGACCCAAAAGTGTACTATTCTCTTCTGTATTTGTTTTGTTTTTTTTTTTATGTGTTAGCTAAAGCTATTTTCTTTGATTTCATTTGCGATGATATCTCCAATTTAATATATTTATATATATATTTTTTAAAAATAATCTTTAAACGTCTGTTTCATTGCTTGGATGTCGCTGGAGACCCTGTTGGGACGTTTGCAAGGGCGTCTGATGGGATATCTGCTTCTGGAGCAGCGGCGGGCCACCCAAAACCAATTGACTCTCATTGGCCATTAGAGCCGGCATTGAGCCTTGCATGTTAACCGTCCCAATTGTGCTGGGCGAATTGTGGTGCGATCGCGGACTAGGCGGTGTGGGCGTGGCGGGTATCTGATGCCAATTAATACTGTTCTGAGAAGTTATATTGCGCGTCTTCAGCAGGGGTGGGTTCTTCGTGGACGTGGAAAAGGCCATGCCACGTCGCAGGGGCACTCTACAGATACATCGACAGTTCGCATTTAGTTTGGATGAATATGTTGGGACATTGTCAATAGTAGTTGATGATGGTTAATGGTCGACCACATTTATTACTTAACATATGTTTGATGGCAGTCAATATTCATGATGACATTCGAAAATGCAAATTTGTTGAGGTAAGCGGGAATAGTTAAGTCGAGTCAGCTCGACTAGCAGATACCCTGTACCCAGCTGATGATTATATAGCCTACTCACACACACACATAATATTGTAGCTTTAACTGCTCGACTGATAGATACACCTGACATTCACTTCAAAATCATAGATGCTGTTATGAAGGGAATGAAGGGTACAAAGAAAAGATGTTAAATTATGAGAATACTATCAAACACAAACATTTATCCAAATGAAATTCGTCCTTATATAAGGAATCTTCAACTCTTGTAAGCTCCCATATTGATCTCTTATATTGTTAGAACAAACAGACCGACAAACAGACACGGCTCATACGACTACTGCACCCTTCAGGTACAGGGTATACAAACGCGAGTATGTTGTACTAGTTGTTAAAGAGCAGACTCTTCCGACTCACCTAGTTGGGCTCGGCGGTGGATACGAAATACCGCGATGACTGGGCGACAACAATAAGTTGCCCGAGTGACTTGTGCCCGGCACAAGCAACGTGTTGTTACTATAAATATGGTAAAGTTAGGAGCGAACAGACGAGATTGACAAGACGACTACAACAGCGCTACAAAGAAGCAATAAACGAACTGAGGAAACTAAATAGAAAAAAAATCAGTGAGATCCGCTAACATTTGAAGAACTAATAAAACGATAAAGTCAAAAGAAAAGGCGTTCAGCATGTACAAAATGGCTTAGGCGAATGTTGTGGTTAAAGCAGATGAATATATATATATATATATATAGTATATCTGATTGCTATATTGATGTTTCGCTTATATATGTATGAAAGACAGAGCTACATTTAAATTAATTTAAAAAAAGTGTGTATTATAAAATGTTGTTTGCTTTTTTTACAAATACCAAAACTATATTAAAATTATGCTAACACTATATGTATAAATATGCAGATCTTATATAAATACATTGCTAATGATATATGTATGGTTTTTTTTTATACTCGTATATATATATAGATATTTATATATGTATATGGACGGTCTTGGAGACGTATACAACGAAATAATGACTTGAAGGATTCCCAATCGAATGATGATGATGAACTGAAGTGAATATGTGAGTGTGTTTTTTGCTAGCTGGTTGGCTTGTCATGCTCTCTATTCGGGATACGTTCGTTATGGCGATACTTACGTCTGACTGTGTGGCATACTCAGATTGGGTAAACTTTGACCCAGATGGCTGACAGGTTGCACGGACAATGTATTCCCTGACGTTGAGGAAATCGTGCCAATCTTTGGCTTCGGCAAGCCGGCAAGCAAATGTTGTTTGCCCTTCGATGGCAGACCATGATTAGCTACAAATGAATGTGATCGATTATGTAGATGATTTATAATTGAATGTGTCTAGGGACACTTACCCATTAGGCTGAACCCCTCATCGCTAGACAATGAGTTGGTCTTCTCAAAATCAACGGAAATATTACGTGAATCATTCCACTCGACGCTGCCGCTGTGGCTGTTGTTTGCACTGGACACGTGACTGCACATGGAGGAGTTAATCGGTGACTTGCGGACTCCCAGGGAATCGCCAGTGGCTCCACTAGCGCCGCTGCCTCCAAAACGAAAGCTATCTGCTCCGTTGCCGCTAATGCCACGCTTCAGTCTTTGATAGATGGTCTTGGCACGCCATAGAGCATCGTACCAGTTCTTGGCCTCGGTGCACTGCAGCGTAAATGCCGTTGTCGCCACATGGAACTCATTTAGATAGACACAATTGAGTGTGTTGTTCGGCGCCAGATGCACAATCAAATGATCCGTCAGATATGGCTGTCGTATCACCTTCAATGCTCCCAATCCCTTTCTGGCAATCGTTTTGCATACCAACAGTATATCGGTTAACAGAAAACAGTGTACATCATTTTTGCTGATGTTGTCTTTGAATTTGTGATCTCCCTCCATGAACAAGTGACGCACTTGATATGCTGGACATCCCTTCATTGGCGCACACAGATCAAACATTTGACTGTGCTGCTTGATAAGTTTGTCCAGCACTTCGTTGTTGGTATCCTGCGAAAATACAAAGACGTTACTTTAACGGAAAGACAAATGAAACAAGAACTCACCACCACTTCGTAGGATTCGATGCGTGCCATGACACCCTTAAGGCGTTCACTCTCCTGTCGCATTGTCAAATGATTGTTGACGCTGCCAACAAAGTTCTCTACACTGTGTATCATTATGTCCATCACTTCGATCTCCTCCACATCATCCATTTGCTTTCTAATTGCCGCAAGCAGAAGACTATACTTGGTCAGACGTTGCATGGGGCGCACAACGATGTCGGCGAGACGCAAGCGATTGCACATTTTTTGGGACTCACACCAGGCCAGGTAGGCGGTGAATAAAGCGTTATTTTGATTGAGTTCCTTGCAGTAAAACTGGCAGGTACTCTGCTCCGCACAGTAGACCTATAAGAGAAGAATAGAATCATTAGCATGTCAAAAAGAAAGAAAGCAGCAATTGGAAACAGTTATAAACATACCTTATAGGGCGCAAAAGTCGAGGCAAATGTAATAAAACCATCCTGAAAGAAGGCACATCTCAGTGGCTCACGGGTCTTCACGCTGTGGGCAACCATCGGATAGAGCCAGAGTGTCCAAAATTTAATATTTGCCTCGCAAACGGAACGTATATTGGAGAACAACCTGTGCTGATCGACCTCAATCAGCAGGCGTTCCTCTTGCACAGCCTCCAAGCAGGCAAGGAACAGCTATACAAAAGGATAGAACAAGTATATACTATGCCATTGGGGAGATTACAGGGTATCTGCTTACGTCTGTGACCGTTCGCAGTGCATGAATGTAATAAATTTCAGTTGTGACTAGCTCCCAGATGGCTGTTTGTATCTTAATCTCGCTATCACTCATCGAATTGCTGTCAACAAAATCCCGCCATGTCTTGTCCATATTTTGCAAATAGTCCAGCGAGTCGGAAAGCGTTGGATGATCAAAACCCAAAGCATCTGGACGCTGGGGCACACCATTCTTGGCAAAGTTGTTGAGCAGCTCATACAGTTGACTCTGTTGTGGATTTTTGATGCCAAATATGGAAGACCAACGCTGCTTAATCTGTTTGCCAGCCGCAATGGTCGATTCACTTGTCTCCTCTGTCGAGGCGGAGGAGAGTAGACGTGGTGGTCGTTGTCGAGAACCCTGCGGATGGGATGATGGGTGGAATTAGTTTGCTATAGAGAAACGCATGACAAAAACTAAAAACTTACAAATGAAGCTGCTTTCTGTAGGGTTTTCCGACTATTCTCTCTTTCGGTGACAACCAGATGATGTCCAGCCAAGTTCTCCACATCCGTGTACTCATCTAGTAATCTTGTCGCTGCACCTGTCGATAAAAACATATTTAAAAAATATTTTAAAATTACGGGAGTAGTTAAAGATTACAAATAATTCAGGATTCGATGCAAGGATTGAGAAATAATCCAGTATAAAACGTAATCTGAGCATAAAACCAACAAGACTAGTGTTAGAAATTCCCAAGCACAATAAGTATAATTATTTATCTAGCGTCGATTAAAAGCAGTTGACAAAATTTGATATCAAATGTTTAATAATGTAATACAGTTGCATATAATATTTTAAATCAACTATTATATAAATTTAAATTAAAAACAGAGAGGATTATGTGTTTACTTAACATATTCTCTAACTTCAATCATGTATCTACATAGTTGTTTTTCCGTATAATAGGTTTTGTGATGGTATAATATGTTTATAGTCTTCTAGTTAGTTAGTTTATCTGCTTAGCAGAGTGTTATCAAACAGACTCTTTAACCCTACAAGAACTTGTCATTTCCATGTCTAGAATATTATTATAATATTAATATAAAGTCATATTAATAAAGGTCAACAAATAATTAAAGAAAACTCTGTTTAAAAAACTGAAAAATTCTAATATTATCAAATTTATCAGTATTATTTTCTACAGTTCATAACTTTCTATAGATTTATATACTTTCTTTAAATAAATGATCTCTGCGCTGAATAAATAACAAGCTAAAGAGTTTCCAATTAGGTACTTAATAATATAAAAAGAGGATATTGATAAAAAAAATATTAATTAAAATATATCTACTAGTTGCTTTAAACTGTACCCAATTGACGTATGTTATGTTTATATATTTTAGTATATTTATTTATTTATTATTGCTTTTTACCTGTATCCAAATGACTGAGACTGGGATTACTGTCGGTGATTGTGATCTGAGAGAAGCTGAGGTTCCGCCTATGCAATGTCTGCTTAAGTGCATGTCTGTAAATTGAAAATCTCAATCAATCTGATATAACATTTCTAATTAACATTTCAATTACTTACAGCAGAGTTCTGCCCTTGATGGCGGGTATAAATTCCTCAACGGGACACTGTGGCGATTCCAAGCAGAAGGATACCGAAAAATATTCCGAACTCGAAGCCTAAACGATAAATGTTAAACATAATAATTGATATTTTTGCAAATGCTAAAAAAGACAATAAATAATAGCAAAGAAAAAGCAAAAGAAAATGGCACACACCGTTTTCTCTCCAACCGGGACATGGGATTCAATGGGCGCTGACGTTCCCGGCGGTACCAGAGTCCCGGGGACCGTCGCAGTGGGTGCGGCTGCCTCGTGATGGCAAGGCACCACCGTGTCGAGGCCATCCAAGTGGGTGAGACTTTTTGATTTCAGCTGAAATGAAATAAATTACAAACTACAGTGAGTCATACACACTCGTTTTGAGGTTCATTTTGCGACGGCACTCCAATATTGATTCGCAGGCGCATTCAATCGTTATAGAAATATAATATTCTATAAAACATTAGCATTAATAAATAAATTATAATAAATAACAAAAATATGTTTAATTTAAAAATCAAATACTAGCAATAAAATGCATAAAATATTATGCAAAAATTAACTTAATCAGGAATCCTTTATGAGATGTGTCCTTGGAATATTGCTGCCTTACTCTTCAGTCAATTTTAAAGTTGCATATGTTAGACGGCCTTTCTTTATATTTAAGCCTTAACAAATAGCTGCAAAAATGTTCTAAAATAAATAAATAAAATATAAATAAAGCGGTTGAGTGCTTTTAACGTCAGCTCGACGATAATTCTGTCTTTGACTGAATAATTATATAATATATTCAGTGCCTTATCATCATACGTGGCTAATAAATAATTCGTAGTTATCTTTGATGTGTCGTAGCTTAAATAATACTCTGGCTGATTGTTTCTATCGGGGATATATATAATATTATAAAGACAGTTTCTTACAAGAACAACGCCATTTTATAGTAATAATACCATTAGTTGCAATATATCACGAAATGGTCTTTAAATTTTGCTAAGATATGTGCAAAAATAGCGACGTTTTATTGAAATATCTTTATAACACAATGAACTTTGTATACAACTCCATATTTCGTACCTATTATATTTATGAACGACTCCAAGGCTGATCAATCATAAACGTATTTTACTCTGAGCAGCTTTGACAATGATATTATTTACAACAAGTTGGATTCATATAACTCATAAACTGAAAAATACGCTTGCATATGAAACGACAGACTTAGAGACATGTATATTTCTTGAAAAATAAAAAGCATATGGTAATATACTTTATGGGGTGGTCGACGCCTTTAAAGAATTACATATTTCTTACTGAATCAAAAGGAACAAAAATAATTTCCATTAAAAAATGGAATATATCTGTTATAATTAGCGACTTTGTCAAATTAAGTGTTAGCCGACTCGAGGACAATTTACTGTCTATATGACAGATATATCAGCGTAGAACAAAATACAAAAATACTCGCCAAAAGGCAAGAAGCTAGGCTTGGTATACAACTATTTCAGGAGATGCCAATCTCTCTTATCAATGCCATATGAGTTAGCTTACCCAACAATCCAATTGTGCCGCTAGAACCAGTTAATAATTCTAAGGGCGCAACATGGAAAAAACGCATGAAAGTTGAGTAATTATTGTACTTATTTAAATGAAAATACTATCTGTAAAACATTTACATTTAAATGCTATCAAAAGTTCCTCTTCTGCAATTCAAACTCAAAACCCTCTACTTAATTTAAATACAAGCCAATCAATGGTATCTTCTCTTGACATTAACAATATTCAATAACAAACAAAAATAGACATTTAAAACCCCATTAGCATTGCTCTCTCTCTCTATCTCCCTGTGACTGCAACTATCTCAACTAGAATAGTTTGATATATACCAAATTTGTATACCACACAAAGCTGTTAAAAATATCGATTTGCAATTGCAAGCTACAAATACATTTTCAATAGACGACAATAACAGTTTTGCCATCCTGAAAATTTTATAACGATGCAATAATGAACACAAAAGTTATACAAATAGTGCACTTCAAATGGATTGAAGTGGGGAGAAGTACTACACTTGAATAGCAATCGGATTGAATTGCATACAACTAACTAACTAGTGAGAATGTTGAGGATGGCAGGAAAAGTAATTAAAAATAAATCGAGCACAAGGCAAAGGCAAAGCAAAAATATATATATACAACATATATTAATGATGAAACTAAAGAGGTAATTACATATATAATAGGCGACTAATTGCGCGCACTTCGTCTAAAGAAACTTTATAAATAAATAAAACAAAAAGAATAAATTGAAAAGGTCTTTATTTTCATATTACACACACACACACAAGTTGATATCCGGGGCACAGACAGTTGAGGATGCGAAAGGGAAACTCACCTGTAGTTTGCTTGTGGGCGGTGAGACAACTAGACAGATTTTCATTGTGGCACGTAGAAACTCGTCACGTTTTGTCCTCAAATCTGTCGGCACCGCGACGGGTGAAGTGGCAGAGGGTAGGAAGGGATTGAGAGTGTGCACCAAGACCGTTGAATTGAGACTGTCAGCAGTTGGTGAGCTGGACATTTCAACTTTCTGATGATGATGCTGATGAGAAGGATGTTGACTTTGATGTTGATGTTGATGCAAATGCTGATGTTGTGGCTGATTAACCTCCTTGTGTTGCAGCAGACGCGTCGGCGAATTCAAGCTGAAAAGCTTCCGTCTATGGCGTCCCGGCGTGGAGGATGAACTCGACGCAGGACTCGGTGTCGGTGCTTGGGGGCAACTGGCGCCGACTTCGCTGTAAGTGGACTCCTGGGACCCAGCTCGACTGTAGGCCGGAGTTGGCACTTGAGCGGATCGAGAGCCGGACTGCAATTCCTCCGTTTGTATGCCAGCCTCCGGTAGTTCATCATTATTCTCATAGGTGCTGTGATAGGTGCGTGCCGTAATCTCTGGCAGAAAGGGATTGTTTGGCGATGTCAGCGTATACTGATAATAGGCGCCAGCCTCGCCACTTTCCACCGGCAACGTTGTGGCATCCACATCCGTATCGTAGGCAGTACCCTCCTCGGGAAATGAGCTAGTATTCAGTTCGTGTCCACCACCCACATGTGTGCCCAATTGTTCCCACTCCCCCGACGACGAGTTGTACGAGGAGGCAGTGAATCCATCATTCGAGTGTCCCTGAAAACTGCGTGTACTCTCGTTGCTGCTCTTGAAGAGAAAGTTCTGCAGGCGTGTTATCCGCACCGAGCTACTTTCACTTGTCAGCGAACAACTGCGACTGGCAGCTGGAGCATTTGCCGGAGGATTGCCAGCTTGACTCTGTGGTGGATTCGTTGGATTCTCGTTGCGTCGCTTCAGTAACTGCTCCGGCAACTCTGAGCTCATGGCGCTTATTTCGCTGCCCATTTCAACGTTCTGTTGACACGACCAATAGAAGATGTTCGACTGCGATCCAAGATCGTAGGAACTCTCAAGGGAACTACTCGAATTGGTATTGGCGACGCTGCTTAGATGTTCGTAAGCGAACTCGGGAGGCGTACACTCGTCGGGACTGTCCAGCAGCAGGGCCGTATTAATATGTCCACCAAGTCCTAGTCCAGGTAGTTGCCGACTCAATAGAATGTTATTGTCTGTTGTCTTGGGCAGAGATCCCTCGGCGGTTGGTGCTTCCTTTCGCTTAATCTCCAGCGGACTGCGATCTCGCTGGCGAAAGGAACGTCGCAATCTTTCGGCAAGTTTTGACTGTTTTAACGGTTTGTCTTTTGGCTTCTCCTTAGCGTGACTAAGAAGTTGCACTTTCTCAGTCTTATCCTTTCGTGTCTCCTCCAGAAGTTTCTCGTGCATTGTCCACTCCAACTCGAGCACTTCCAACTGCGTTTTGGCAACAATTCTGGCTATTTGGGGTCCCTGTTGTTTATTGGTTATTACGATTTGCAGTTCCGTCAGACCACCACCCATTACGGTTGCACTCCGCCTTCCTTTTTGGAGCAAGCTTGCGGTTTAATATCCGAAGCCACTAGAATTTTAATCAGTTCACTGATAGAACAAATAATCCGCGTTTAAAACATTCTTTTGAAACAAATCTCTTGTTGTTTCCTTAACTCACTTTAATTTATATTAATAATATCATACACAAGAAACGTTAATTTCCCCTTAAAAGTATCTTTCAATTAATATTATTTCCTGTTCCCTTTCCACTTCATAATTACTTTTCGTTGTATAATCATTTCTTGGTCAATTTATGTATTTTATATACGTTGATTAGCTAAAGAAAAGGAGAAAATATGTTCAGAAATATGATTAAGATTTCTGATGGATTAAGAAGTAGGTAAAAGAAAGGAAGAAACATTTCCGACCCTTTTAGCATAAATAGAAATGTATGTACTTTATTTTCTCACCCGTAAGGATGATTTTCACTTAGAACTGATTGCATATAAGTTATACTTGCAACAAAGAAACGCACATTTTCCAACCAAGGTATTACAAATTGTGAATAATGTGTGCTAAATTCGCATTAACCTTTGTGGTATAAAGATACAAAAGAACACTAGTTTTATACCTTTTCAAACACTCATGGGGGATGAAAGGTTTTAAATCCTTTCTCTGTAATCTACTATAACTATTATAAGTCCTACAAAATTATAGAATCGAAGCTTCTGCTTCTTGTTTTCCACATTTTCCATTTGTGAAAACAGAAGAAACCTTACAGATTTATATTTATTTTATAAATTATATATAACAGTTTCCTCGTACACAATTCACAATACTCTACTCACCTTATTGAATGTTTGAATAAAGCGTATTTGCTTTGTTTTTCCTTTAAAAGCGATTTCGTTCTCTCCGCTTACCGTATACTCGTATTTACATTTAAAAAATGGCTTTCCCGTTTGAATTCGTTGTTCGTTGTATTTTTCTTAATTCACACATTGCGACGAGGCTTTACATAACGACAACAACCGGCGACGGAAATACATGGTGTTACAGGTGTTAATCTTTGCACTTGGGCGCAAAAGGGGAAAATACTCGTAAATCACATAAATTTCAATTACCTACGGAAAAGGAAAGAACGGAAAAGAAAAAAGTATATTAGTAAATAATAAACAGAATTAAATTATATACATGGGATTAAATTATGGTTGATTACTAAAGAAGTAGAGCCTTTGTTTTTGTAATTTCAATTAGGAATATAATGCTTAACAATTTAATTCAATTAGAGCATAGGTAAGAGTAAAGAATGCGCTACAGTAACTAGAGACAGTGGCGTCTATGCTGCATTGACAGTGGTGTCATGCAGTAGCATGTGCGACAGTTTAAAGCGTGCACTTTACAGGCTACAGTGGCGTCCATAATTGTCATACATTGAGCGTAAGGAGTGAGTGGAGTTCGCGTTTTTACAGTGGTGTCTTTATATAAGTCACTACATGATTAATTACAAAGATAGGACGATGAAATTAATGAACTGTTATTAATATTCTTCAGTACGTAAATACCAAAATTCGTCATTTAATTTCAATTAATCTCTAGAGGTCAATGAAACTTCCATGCAAAGTATTAAAGAATTTAACACTCTGATGTCGCACGGGGTAAGGAATAAGGAATTCTGCATGACATTCTTTAGGAATTCCTTGAGGAATCTTTAGAATAGTTCGCTAATGTACGGCGGGAAGTGAATTCTGTTGCTAAAGCATAACTACAGTAGTGTCTAAGGTTCTATTGCAGTGATGTTATTCTAAATGCAATTTACTACGTCAAGTTACCAACAACTTGCACTTTAAGAACTTGGATTAAACTTGCCTTAATTTATTCATTTAATGGCCATAAGGCTTATATTAAAAGCAAAACAAACTACGAATATAGTTTATACAGATAGATCCATACTGACTGCAATACTTCAGCAGCTTGCTGGATTCGAATTCAAATTCAATCAGCTGGAAAAAGTTTTCATAAAATAAAAAAAACAATTATTCAAACTGGATTGCAAACAGAACCATCTGGCGGACGGACGGATGACCAACGACAACACGACAAATCCTAACAGATTATAACCATTGGGTTTGTTTTGCTGCTGCTGCTGCTGCTGCTGATGTCATTTCTGCTACAACATTTCGCACATTTTTCAAACTATTGATTTGTAGTGTTCGAAAGCCCATTGGCTGCCAGAATGGAATAATATTCCGAGGGTGTGGCAGACCCAACCAGCACTACCCTGTAAATTATCAAAAAAGGAATCTAAAACAGACACCATATAAATGCAATTAGCAGCAGTTCCTACTTCCGTTCCGACTTTGATTTATAGTTTAAGAAGTAAACGACGAGTATTCAACTAACTTTTGACCATACCGTTTGGCACCCTCTTAACACCTCTTGATTTAACTAGCATATACTTTGACCTCAATGCACTATCGTTTATTACCACGTAAGACACAAAAAACTAACCCATTTCTGTTCGTTTTCTCAAGACTTTTTCCTATCTCAAAACAACAACAACAAAAAGTTGTTCGTTTTCCCCACGTTTCCTCCTTGCAATGAAACTGGAACTGAAAATTCTAAGGTAACTTCGAAATCGATTTAAATGTTTTGTTTGCGTGTTTCGCGAATTACCGTTACTGTTAGCATTACCTTGAAGGCCTATAGATGTGTGTGTGTATGTGTGTATGTATGTATGTATGTGTATGCAGTTCGGTCTTTATGTGATGTGTCCTAGATATAACAACTAAGAATATTGCTCTAGTCAATATTCCACGGTTGGGAAACACCCTCAACCCATATATCGTATAGTACATACTACAGTACTCGTACAAGCATATTCATTTCACTTGTACTCCACACACACATCAATATGCTGTACATTTAGCTAGTTGTATCCGGCATTGCCCGTGTTTTTATAATCCTATAAAATGAGGCTGCAGTAAAAGATTAGAGTTGAGATTATAGATTATAGTATTAAGCGTTGTTCAGAGAATATTTAGAAAATGATAAGTTACAGTTTTACAGTAGTTTTATTAAAACTTCTAAACTATTTATGCATCGATTAATTATTCCTGGCGTGCATTGCAAATGAGTTTGAGTAAACATTTTGAGTAAAACATTTAAATTCTTTTCTACAACCTACGACATAATTTTTTAAATCATTGAGATTCGTATATTCTCTTCTTTTGGTCATGATTTAGAAGAGATTAAAACTGATTGATAGACAATTAATTAAGAAACGATGAATACAACAATGAATTGGCTAAAACACTAGCTATATAAAATAGTTGCCATCGTTTTATAAATTTAGATGTATAGGTTTTTAAGCCCTCCTCAATTACTATACAATAATATATTAAATAAAATGCATAGTGCCTTCCAGCTTATTTTATAAAAAACAGTTTAGATTAGTATAACTTTTAAACATCAGAAGATATGTACAAAATGTACTTATATATCAAAACTTTATTAAGCGGTAAAAGCCAAGAATTAATACCGAAACAAATATCGTTTTCGGTGTCAATGCATACCAATTAGAGTATTTTTGCAAAAAGAATTTATATCGTCTTTAAAGCTATAAAATGTTAAACAACGAAACTTTATTAAACACTGTGGACGGCAGTCCACGCTAGTGACGAAAGCAGATCCAAAAAACACACAGATAGTGAATAGTTATATACAGATAGATATATTCGTATTTTAGCGTAATAAACCGTACCTAAATCTTAAGTATATTTTTAATATAATACCAAATTATATGCATAGAGAAAACATTACAAATCATTATATAAACTTTGCAAAAGGTACAGGAACTATTCGATATTCGGTTCTTAAGGTTCCTTAGGTTTTGAAACTAGATTTAACTAGAGTCAAGGCCGACTATGAGAGACCCTTTTACTTATTCTGTAAAACTCTCGAGTATTCCTTAATTGCCAGCCCCATTTTCTATTGATAATATAAGCGCAATGCTAAAAAACTTGATCCAAATATCTTGTTTAATTCCTGAAGTTTAAATTAATTGCCTAAAACGGACAAATACTCTTGCATTCCAACATCAATGTGCTCTTCTTGGCAAAGTTTTAACACAAATCGGTTCTGCTTAGTCCATAGACGAACCAGCCTAACAAATTTGGTATCTCTAGCGCTTATAGTCTCTGAGATCTAGGCGCTCATACAGACAGACGGACTTGGCTATATCGACTTGGTTGTTGATACTGATCAAGATTATATATACTTTATGGGATATGCTAGACTTCCTTAGACCTGACAAACTTAAGAGACCCTTATACTTATTTAAAGTAAAGGGTCTAAAAAGGTTAACGCTTTCGATTTTATTGCCTGATAAAAACAAAACATAATCAGATATGTGCTAGATCAAACAAGCTGTTAGCAACTGTATATATGTGAGAGAATTAGCCAATTATTTGTTGTATTTATTCTATTAATTGTCCAGCAATTTAAATACATTTTATGTACTCCTGTTATAGTTTGGAAAATCCTATATACAATTTATTTTGCATTAATAGTCCAACTCAACCAAATATCCAAGTTAACTTTATATTTTCCTAAAACTTAAACAAAACACAACATTATACGTTATATTTAACACAAAAGTAAACGTTGAATCAATCGCAACAAATCAGTCAAATATTGTTACAATAAATTGTACTACAATAAATCAAACTAATCAAATTATTGTTTACAGATTTGACTTGAGATTTGTTTACTATATTATGCTATGCATAATTGAGGAGCTGTCATCTAAGTAATTCAATTTTCTACGGCACAAGAATCTCTGGCACAAGCTCAAAGATGTTATTGATGATTTATTGTCATGTCATTGGGGTTAGGAGTTTAGCTGGAGTAACAGCTTTAGTTAGTTTCAGCTTCAGCTTCAGCTACGTCTTTGGCTTCGATGTGTTGTGCATCTTGTGCTTTTCTTTTTTTTTTTGTGTCTTACGTCATTTGAGGTAACTCACGGTGACTTTGCCGCAACGTCAGCAAGGTTAGGGTCCCCCTTTATGTGTCATCATTATCGCCCTCGCCTCACGTGGCAACACACGCCGAGCCCCCCGTCTTTCCTTTTGGCCAACATTTGATGATGGCGCTTCCAAGCCTTGCCAATACCAAATACGTAAACCAAAATCGATCGTTGTGGTTACTTTTCGTGAAATGCTATATATTTATATATATATATATATGTATATATGTTTTCGCATTCATTTTTACTACTATGTATTTCTGTTGTTGTTCCTTTTGCCCCGTCTGATATTGCGTTATTGTTGTAATACAAATTTACGTAAGTCTAAGGTGGCCAAAACCACCTCTCATTCCCTCAAGACTTCCTCCCACCTACGCCTAGAAATATTATACACGCAAATTCGACTCCAGCTCGAAAGGCCGTTGTCCAATATTGCCTTTGTTTGCCAATTTTTATGAGCTTTTCTTTTCTGCTTCCCTCTAAAAAAAAACATTTCTATACATTCTCGGCGAATAAATACATTTAAACTTTAAGAAGAATAACAGAAACAACAGCAACTTGTAGCATTATAATTAATGACAAATTGCAGGTGCGTTAACATAATGAATACACACTCGCTTTTCTTTCCCTTTCCCTGCAAGTTGTTAGCGTTGATTCAAAATGATTAATGAGTTCTTTACCTACTATTTTGGGCCACAATCATGAATGAAATGTTGCTAAATTTGAACTTAATTGGAGTCTAGATTTAACTATTTATATGGGACAACTGTCAACTAATATTTATTTCAAGTACCCTTAAGTGATATCAAAATTTAATTAAAATTTCAAATATTCATGTCATTTTAATAAATTCTATTCTGACTACTACTCTCATAAATAATAACATTACAAACACTTATGCTTTTGTTTGCTTTATAGAATGAAAAGAAAATGAGAAAAAAATACTATACCTCCAAATTTAATTTGATTTATGACTTTTGCCCCAAAACATAAAACCCAAGGACAAAACGAAATATTTGCCAGTCGCTCTCGGCTATACACATGGGGTACCGTCTACCGTCTACCGTCTAACGTCCAAGCTGAGCCGAGAACCGAGAGCCGGATATGTCTTCGTGATACTTATTTTTATTTGCTTCATTCTTATCAGGAGGCCATATGACTGCCACATGCTGACGTCATCCAACGTCGCAACGTCTCCAAAGATGTTTCTTGCCTATTCAGAAATTACAGGTAACGGCAAGCTGAAGGTACATTTTACAGACTCTACCTGCTGGGGTCGTACTGGACTCTTACAGGCTACCAAAATTTATTAGCATCTTAAAAGTTCTGACAGCACAGCGAGCAAGAGAGACAGAGACAGAGCGAGAGATACAGAGAGTGCAAGAGAGAGATGGGAAGAGTGCAAAGTCGTGGGTAGCATCAAAGGTTATGTGATATGTTTGTTTGTGAGTGAGGCATGCATACATACTATAGGCAAGTTTCTCTATATAGAACCAGACAATACTCTGCATCTTCATTTAAGCTTATTATTCTGGTAAATATTCGACTTAAGGAAATAAGCACATACCGGCATAAAAGTTACAGAACGACCACTATTGAAATCATGAGTGCATTCATCTGTGATAATACTCGTATAAGTCGATGACAATTCCGTTAGTCATTTCCATTTTTGTGGCAACTCACACAAGCACACAAAAAGACAGAGACAGGGCGAGAGCGGGAGAAAGCGAGAGAGAGAGAGTGAAAGAGATGGACTAAGATAATGTCAGAATTCAATTAAATTCACTTGCACATGCACACATGAGACGTAATCAGGTGTTTCCACTATTTTACACATTATTCGCGTTAATGTGATGAGAGAACATTCGATCAATTTTTGTTGTTTTGTTTTTTTTTTAAATTTATATTTATGCACTCTTGGTTAATTGTTATTTATTTGTTTGTTGTTTTGTTTATTTATGTACTTTGCACAAACACAAAAACCACAAGCAATCGAGTAGAGTTTTATATACGTAGTATGTACATGTATGTATGCGTGTCTGTGCTTAAAAATGCGTTGCGATTCGTAATTGTGCACTTTTCCAGGGTCGCGTTTCGTCCTCTTCTCGTTGTCCGGACAGCGAGACGGTTCACAACGAACTGAATACGTCTGAGGACACTTTGGTTCGTTTAAAGGACGAGGGCATCACGAATGGCAATGAAAGCGCAAAATCTGAGAAAACACACGCTTCAGCGGGATAACAGTAGTTGAAAAGAGAGCGCTTTTCGCTCTCTTAAATTGGTCTGTAGCCGCTGCATTTGTCAGGGATGAATTAGTGTCAAAGATAACAGAAGTTCACCTGCTTGCCAAATTAAATTATAAATTTTTAAGAAATTTAAATTTATATTAGATGTGTTTATACCTGCTGATTGTATATTAAGCTTGTTAAAGCTAGAAGGAGGAGGCGTGGCTGACACCATAAAGTATATATATCAGCATTAATAGCCGAGTATATCCATATCTATCTGTCTGTCCGCCTGTTCGTCCGTATGCACGAAAGTATCACAGAGATGGTAAAAGCTAGATGCTTGAACTTAATCTCCCAGCACTCCTTATATTAGTAGTTAGCTCAAGCTTATCTTAATTTTTGGATGCTAAGCCCCCTCCTCCTTTACTTTATTTCATTTCTGCTAATGAATATATATAAAAACTTGTATGACAGAATTTAAATATAATAATATTTTTTTAATATGAATAATATTTATCTAAATTTATATACATCTTCCATTAAAAATCGACTAACTCATTAAACACACCTCGCGTATATATCAGCTTTTAAACAAACACACGTGCGTACATTTGTAATTACTTAAGAGAACTTTTTGTCACTGCTTTACCCTCTCTTCCATTCGTTACGCACACCACACGTTTCTGTTGTTGTTTTTGTTGTGCTAGTCTCATAGTCAAACGTAAATAAGTCTGTTTACTCTCAGGGGACTCTCTCTCTCTCACAAATATGTGCGGAGCTTTTGCGAGCGTTCTGCGATAAGCCCATATGTAAACAAACCTTACTTTCATTCACAGAAACAACAACGAATATTGTCACACACACATTAAATTATGCAAAATTATGTGTGAGTGTGTATATGTAACGTTTTGTGTACATGTACATATGTATGTCAGTTTGTAATGAACGAGTATAGTACATATATAGTATATATAAAAGCTCAAGCGCCACATGCATGTGCTATCAAACACGGTTGTGCTGACTCATTCTGTCGCCAACGTAAATCACGGTTTACACTTATGAATGTACTATGTATAGAGACATGTAAATGAAAAGGTAAACAAAAGGTTGCAGGAATGGGAAGTAGGCATCTTTGAGCTTATTTTGAATATATAAAGATATACATACTTATATATTTTTGTATATATTTAATTTAGTATATATTTAAGACCCTTACCTACATCAAGTTTGTTTACAAATATTGACACTTAAGCTCAAAACAAATATTAATTCAAATTTCAGTCTTAAATTGCAGTATTCTTATGACTTTATTAAATATTTTGAAACAAAGCTAAAGGGTATCTTCTAAGAGAGATCTCCATGTTTAACTATTAGTATATGTGTTTAGTATATGTATGTACATACTATGTATAGATATACTATATAAACATAATGTACATACGTAATGTCTACATAGTTTTAAGTTTCTGATGCATGACAAATGCTTGTTGTTATATAGTCATTCATAAGCTCGTTGTTCTGAAATGCCTTGAAAGCTCCAAAAGCCGTTCACATCGTCAGTTTTTACTGTTGCTGTTGGTGCGAGGGTGGGTTAATATATACATATAGTTTAGGGGCTGTATTAGTAATTTAGCATTTGCATTTTACCTATTAGACATTGAACACTTTGAGTAAATTATTACTGCTTACTATGCATTTGCATTTGCATTTAGATTGTCATGTGTTAAATTTTTGCCAATAATTATTCAGAAATCTTTTGAAGCACTCTCGTATATACTCGTATATATTACGTATATACTACAACTCTCAGCTAGCGCTGCAGTATTGACATCGACTTGCTGTGATTCATCGCACAAAGTCAGCAACCGCACACACATGCTACATACATATGTACATACATACATATGTACATATATTGGGATACATAATAAAGTATGTATGTATGTATGTATTGTGAGATTCCAAAATTAAAGTCTCTGCTTGACTTGCATGCATTTGATTGAGCGACACTGGAGTTGCCACAGCTTTTATAATTATTTGCTTCACTTATTGAAAATTGGGTTAAATAAATGTGTGCAACATGCAGAAGGAATTTCGGTATTAACAAAAGATATATTCAAGAAGTTCGTCTGTTTAAGAGTCTGACTGTTAGTTGGTTTTCTGCATATGAAAACTGCTTGCACTGCTTGCAAAGTATGTGTATTTGCAACTGAATTTCAATACATAATTTAAATAAGTCTAAACGATAATAATCACTGTGAATTATAATATATTTTAAACACAATTCAGTACAGCTTATAAAACAAATTAAGTATTTAAATTCACATACATAAATATGCTTACACACTTTAAAAGCTTTGTTGGCACTGCTTATAGTTTATTTCAACAATTAATGTGTGTGCATAATATGCACAAAATATTTGTATTGGCATTAATAAATGCACTTTCCGAGCCCACTGCTTATAATATATTTAAATATATTTACATAAATGTTAATGCACATTTTAAGCGGCTTGATTGCACTGCTCATATAGAAACATATTAAATAAAGAAATGCAGTACAACTGCGTTACAGTCAACACATACTACTACACTGCTTGCACTGCTTTTAGAATATCTAAATTAATATGCATACATATGCCTGCAGACTAAAGGCTCTGCTGACACTGCTTATAGTTAATGTACCTGTACTCTATACATAGACCACTGCTTTAACATAGAATATTTAAATTAATATGCTTATAGTTTCACGCAAATAAATAATATGTATTGCCCACATATTTGTGTATGCCTTAATAAGTGCACCATCTATGTTAACTGCTTATAAAATATTTCAATAAATTTACATAAATATGCATGCACACTTTAAGCGCTCTGAATTCACTGCTTTTATTTAAATATCAAATGTATAAATATAAGTAAATGCACTACATTAACAACAGTACAGTCTATACATAGCACACTGCTTGCACTGCTTTTAGAATATTTAAATTAATATGCATGCACACTTTAAACGCGCTGCTTGCACTGTATATATAAATACATACATATCATATGTAAATATAAGTATGCATAATTATATCTATGTACACAATTAAGTGCACACTCTAAGCAGTTCAAATCTCAACACATTATTTCAAGAATTAAGCTACGCCGCTGGCGATGACGTAATGAACACCGTTTCCTGCACATTCAGTCTCGATTCGACATCGAGTTTTGCTTTCAGCTGTATTATTGCCATGATTCATGCCCCGCATATACTGTATGTAAACTTGTTTGCATGTATAGAGGAGCCACAGAAGAGACAAACCTAACCACATACATACATACATACATGCATACGATACATATTATGACCAGCAAGAGTTGACGCAGAACAACGGCTGATAATTGGTTAAGCTCAAAGCGATAACAGTTCATTTTCTTTTAAAATTGATAAGATGAACTTGTGCGGCGCATGCGCAACGACAATACAACAACATACATAAGTATTTGTGTCTGTGTATGCATTGTAACCCATTTCGAAACGCACCTGTTATCGCGCATACCTGCTCGTTATCATAACGCTTATCTTATCTTGTGTATTGTATGATTGCAAAAGTTACTAATTCTATTTTACTTATTTCCAAGTTGCCTTCAGTTTTAGGCGTTCACTTGAGGCGGCGACAACGTTAACGAATACGAATACAAAACGAATAATCTATATTTTCAGAGAGTGTGTGCTTGTGTGAATATTAATAAATAAATAAAAATGGTATCTGTGGAAACAATTGGTTCGATCTTCATCAAAGCTCTCAAGCTGGTATGTCCTGGCACTGCAATTGCATTAAAAATATGATTTAAAAGTGATTTTTAGCCAATTTTCCATTGAAAATGTTGAGCAATACGGCTAAATGAGATAAGGCTGTCGCCTGTCCTTATCTAAATGAGTATAGTATTAGTAATATTACTCATACGCACAAAATAATGTGAGGGTCGGTCGTGAAGTGCGCAACTAAAAGCTAGAAATGCCTTTTAGGGCGGGGCTACATCGAAATGATCATTACAACGGATCGAATAAATGGATGATTCATGCCGAAATTCTAATTCATTTTCCTCTGCTTACAGATCATTAACTTGGTCGTCATCTTTCTGTATCGCTGGGGAGATGGTGGCGAATTCCTTGGCATTGGCGGCACTTGGAATTTGAATGAGGAGAAAAGCGCAGATGCGGAAATTGTTGCCTCCGGTGTAATGGTGGGATTCTTTATATACACGGGTTGCCATACAATTGCCTATGCCTTCGGCACCACCAAACACAAGGGGTAAGTCATCTAGTATTGCAATTCCTGGTATATTATTCCCAAATCTAACTCTTACAATCGTAATTCCCCCAGAGAACTGTGTGACACTATCATGAACGTGGTGGGCACTTTCATGTGGATTGCCGTTGGAGGCGTGGCATTGCATTACTGGAAGGGTTACATGTCCGACGAGGGATTCCTCTATGTCAACTCGGAGCGACAGGTGGGCATTGCCATGGGATCGTTGTGCGTTATCGAGGGAGCACTGTATCTGCTCGACACTGTGCTGGCATGCATACATTACTCCAAGGGCGACACTGACTACACACAGTAAATACCCGGGATGATGAAGGATGGACATAAATTGAAGCGCCGCTGGGGCAGCTAACGAATAACTGACAATTTTTCTATACATTTCAGTTAATTCTAAGTGCAAATTAGTTTTTAACATATTAAGCCAATTGTGTATCAATTTTCTTACAAAACATTAACCATTTACCATTATTAACAACGATAGCGACAGCTCACTGTACCCATACCTAAACTAACAATTCAAATTCGTATCACTTTTCATATTTTATACTACTTTTGGCAAATATAAATTGTTAAGATCCAAAACACAATCAAAAGTGTGTTATCAATATTTCATGGGACAAAGAATTACGACAGTCGCTCCAGCTACAGTGAAAACCATGTAAATGAGTCACAATTTTACATTTCTTAGGAACATTCTGATAGTTCTGAATCAACATTTAGTCATTCTCGGTACTTAACAGTTGATATAAAATTATTACAAATTATATCTTCTTAATTGAGTCGTTATAGTCATGTTCCTCCAATTAACTAATTATTACTTCATTTTGAAACTATGTAAATGAAAAGTGGACTACATAATCCCATGTATTTATCAAATTTTGAATTAAATTATTTTGTTTTATGATTACCAAATGATCTACGAGTCAGACAATTAATTTTTGCATTGGTTTTTCGTTGATCACAATCAAATGAAATAAATCAAAGTTTTAATCATCTTCTTATCCTGTTTTAACAAAAAATCGATTAAGCAATCGGCCAATCAATGAATCATTATTGGGAAACCTGTTTGATTTTTACAGATATTTTAATTAAATGCAACAAACAATAAGTCAATCGGACATTTGGCAGTTGAACGTCATCTGATACTAAATTGCAAAATTAAAATTGCCCCTGTTTATTCAACACACATTCTAACTTAATTTTATATAATAATTTCAATTAAAATAAAGCTGGTACCAAAAATATAAAATATGGAATAAACAAAATCCAATATCCAAACAAACTTTAAGCAAATCAATATGCAGAAAATATGCTACTACAAGCTTATAATTGTCCTTCTATTATCGAAATCCGTGTAAATCGACTGTAACACACCTATTTAAACAGTTTGTCATTGCTAACAGAGGAACAATCAGTAGAAAAATAAAGTATTTCATTTAAACAAATGCAAGTTTCAGTGAAGCAAAAGAAAAACCATCACAAATAGCGCTAATTATAATGAAACTTATAGGTATAAGCTGATAACTCCCTGCTGATTTCTATATCATTTTCAAGTCTAATTCTTATGAATTAACATTGTAGTCTCATAACTCACCTGTTTTTGGGGTTTCCCGCAACTGTCCACGGTGTCCTGCGGGCTGCGTTTCAGACTGTTGACACGTACAACACGTTGGGCACACAGAGCACAGCGTCGACTCGCCGAACCGTCCTCCAGGTTGAGGGCATCGAAGAGCATGGGTTGATCTTGAATGTAGGAGTTGCGGGAACATTGATTCAGTAGTTCAAGGGTGCGTGAGTCGAGACTTTCACGATAGACATTCTGCACCTTATCGAGATTGTGCTCGTAATCCGTGTCCAAGTTGTAGATGCTCAGGCTGCTGTTGCGGGACGAGGTGGAGATCTGGCGACGTACCAAGGAGTTGGTGCTACGTTTGCGACGCATCACAACTGTCTTTGGTGTGCTCTCCTGTGTGGAACAAATGGAGGTGGGAGTATGCGGAGATTGTGCATGCGGTAGCGGTGAGGCTGTCGATGGCAATGGCAATTTGGGCATGGGTGGCGTCTGCTGTTCGGCGAGACTCATGAGGGAGTGTTGACGTTCCAGCTGCTTCTCATAGCCATTGAATTTGTCGTAGTCAATGAACGACATGTTGGCATAACTAACCATATTGTCGATGGCCTGCAACGACTGCAATGATGCACTCCACTTGGGATTCATTTTGTCCTTCTTCTTGGTTTCGCTGCTCGCATTGCTTGTGGCATTAACCGCTCCACTGCCGGTCAGGCCACTAAATGTGCTCTTAAACGAGGCAATCAATGTGCTGGAGCGTCGTTTCTGAAAGTTCAACTGCGGATTGTAGCTCTGTTCGCTTGGTGTTAAGGAAACCACCGAAGGTTTTCGCATTATCGGTGACTCTGTTTCCTCCAGCGGTGTAGAGGTCGAAGGCTGCGCTGATTGACGACGCACTGGCGTCTTTATTGAGCTGGCAGTATCCGCCCTACGTCGCAGTATCGGAGAACATCCATCTGCCGATCCATTGTCGGCCAGGGAATTCTTACGTGGCGATGTCGGCGACAAAGGATCGCCGGATTTCTCCGCTTCCTCCGACAACTGCTCCAACTGCGGTTCAATGAAACTTCTGCGATTGGGACGACGCAACAATATCATGGATCGACTTCGTGTAAACGTAAAGGGAATCTTTCCATTGCCTGCCTCATCTTTCGACTCATCGCTTCTGGCCAGATTTTCCTTGCTGCCCGTTATGTGATTAATGAAACGGGACAGCTTGCCACGTATGCTATTTGAACGCTCCATTTTGGGCAGGTGTTCATTGGCAGGTGATGTTGCCTGTTGTTGTTGTAGTTGTTGTTGTGCCCGCCTTTCTGCCTCGTAGTGCTCCCGGAATTTCTGTGTGATGTTCGTTGTGGTTGTTGTTGTCGGTAGCGTTGTTGTTGTTGTTGTAGTTGCAGAGTTGCTGTTGTTGTTGTTGTTGTTCGGTACCATACTGCTATTATTATTAATGCTATTATTATTATTATTAATATTGTTGATATTATTATTGTTGTTATTGCGATTATTGGACTTCGCTTCGTCTGTTTTTGTTTTTGCATGCATTGATGTTTTAGCTATCCCATTAATTGTTTGTTGTTGCTGCTGCTGCTGTTGTTGTTGTTGTTGTTGCTGCTTTTGCTTTTTATTGTTTATCTTTTGTAGCTTTTTCTGTCCCTTTGCGGCACTCTTTGCCTCTTTGCTGGAATTCATTTTGTTGCCAATTATCTGCAAGAGATAAAAGAAAGAGAGTGAGAATAAGAGAGAGACAGAGAGAGAGAGAATAAGTTAGTGATCGCCTATATATTATAGGCTGTGTTGTCATTTTAGCTTGTTTACAGCTAGAACTAGCCTATTTTAAAATAATAAAAGCAGTTTAATATAAGAATATCCTTCAATATTTAATTTAAACTTTGTTTTCTTAATGTAATTAGTTTAATTATTTATATCGACTTCTTTTAATCTTTGTTATTTTAATAATTTTACCTAATTTAGCTATTTTTTATATTTATTTACATATTTAAAGTAATAGCAACACTGATAGTAGACAGTGCTGCCATTTTAGCTTATTTACTGCTAGATAGCGGCCATTTTTAAATATTTAAAAGCTTTTTAATTTAAGGAAACCCATGAATATATAACATTAATTAGCATTGTCTTTTATTAAACATTTTTTTAATTTATTTTTATTTATATTTATATTATTTTTTGTTAATCTTACTTCCTTTTTTCGTGTTATCTTAATATATGTTCAAAATTAGTTATTTCTAACTTTAAAATTATGGCAACACTGGCTGTTAGCAGTGTTGCTCTTCTAGCTCATTTATGGCTAGATCTAACCATTTTTATAATACTTAAAAATGGTTTAGTTTAAGAAAACCCATTAATATGTAATTTTAACTTTAACATTTTTAAGCCCATTTTTTTTGAATTTCTACTTCTTTTATATTGCTTATTTAGTTTAAATCTAGCTATTTTTATCGTTAAATTTCTGGCAACACCGCGTATGTATATTATACTGCTACTAAACGTAGCTCTCTTTCACTCTCTCTCTCTCTCTCTCTTCGCACGCGATATCTCTTATCTACAGTTGGCTATAAATTGACATTCCAATGTCCATAGCTTTGCCTTATAGCATATGTGGATAATGATATCTCATTTGGCGACTTGTCTAAAATCACACACACACATTTCAATATTATGTACCTGGTAATACCCTTTGTCCAGAAATAGCCCACATTTAGCCATTACTAGAACTCAAATACTCTACTCACGACTACGAGATACCCTGTGGTCGGCACAGAAATATCCTAACTCATATATCTAATCATATATCATAGATATGCTAATGTTTACACATAAAAAAAAAACAATGTAACTATTACAATTTACACTTTGATTCAAAAATTTGTACCTACAGTTTTCCACCAGTTTTAATATTGACTTATTTATATTAGCGTCAAATCATGTTTCATTAAACATATTACGTTTTATTTGTTTTGTCATTAAATCAAGTACAAATTGTAATTTATTTAAGTATGTTTTATATTAAATACCACTTAGTTATATTATATTCAAACATTTAACGATACAAATCAACTTTCAGTTAATGTTAAGACTGACTAATGAACCTGTAAAGTAGTCTTAATTTTTTTAATGACCATCGAACTGCTAATGATTGATTGATCACAAGCTAAAACCGATTGAGAATTATAAATTAAATATATTAAATACTTGAAATACATATTTAAATTGAACTAGAAGAATCTATGACTTTAAATTGAATTAAAAATAATAGAAAACATATTTAAAAAAATATTTAATATAAATATGAGATGATTAATTTTAAGTCTTGTTTTTTTGACATTTAAGTATGATTTTAGTTTAGAATCCAAGTGCTGCATTTCTTTGGTAAATAGAGATAGACGTACCGATAGATTATACGTATTTTGATCATAAATTCCACAATTAGAAAAGTCATTAAACACCACAAATTACATAAACAAATGTTGTCAGTTTCATTATTATAGAAATTCTAAGTTTTTCTTAGCTATATGTTTATCAAAGCTTAATACTATATTTTAAAATGGTTCTATTTTTGTTGGAGAGGCATTAAAAATATCAAATCAACCTGGTATACTGAAATAATCACATCAAATTTTATAACAAATTTACTATAGACTGTTTTTGTTTATTTTCCAGCGGCAAAACAATAAACACTCAGTGTGATTTGAGCACTGCTTTTATAATATAATATTATATTGTTATATATAGGAATTTCGACATTACAAGGGTATACTAATTGTGATTAAAGTAATAATCAAGAAAAGAACTTAATTTTGTAAGGGAAACTAGAACTTTATCTACTGTCAATTTCACATTAATTGTTTCCTTTTCGATTGTAGATATTGGTTTAGATTAGTTAGAATACTATATAGACTTTAAGTCGACTTTATGGATAGACCTTTGAGTTGGAATAAATTCACATAAAACACAAACAGTTGTGGAGATAAATTTAAGATGCAGTTGAAGTTGAAGTTTTTAGCTTGTTGAATTTGCGTTAATTCAAAAAGATCGCGAGGCATTTGGAAATATTTGAGACCCTCGGGAATATCAATTAATGCTCGTGGCGCAGTTGCAAAACTGGCGATAACGTTGGTTTTGGGCAAACGGGTCGGTCGACGGCATTGACAAAAAGGCAAGAAAAGAGTGATGGAGTGTGGTGTGACAGCCACAGCGACAGCAATAAGAGCACAAAGAGTCATACTCTTATCTTAAACAATTGTTTCCAACTAAGTTTAAAAACAACAGTTAACTGTGTGATAAGATTTGAACCAAAGAAAGAAGAAAAGAAAAAAAACGAACCATAGACAAATGCACTTGTCTGCCTGCTAGGCAATATGCTATTTTAGTCAACTGCTTGAAATTTTACTATAAAATCATAGTTAGTCAAACGATGATACCCTGTAATCAAGACTAGAGTAGGGGGGAAGAAGCATCTGTAACAGGTTTTTCTTTTTTTTTATCATTTTGACTGATAAAATGAGACCTTAGTTTTGCATAGAAACAGATAGCTAATAACAATGTTTATTCGTTTATGTGACAAAAATTATTATACTCTTTGCAGAGGGTATAAAACATTACAGTCAGCCTTAGTAAATTTCCAACACTTAACTGACAAGTCAAAGGCAAAAACATTTATTTTCAATTTTAAGTTTTCGACGAGTTGAAAGTGCAGTTTGTTTGACAAGTTACTTTTGTGAGTAAGTGTCTTCGACTGAAAAGCTACTTTTCTGCGTAACTGTGTGTGTTTGCTCATGTTCATTTGTTATATATACATACATACATACATACATACATATGTTATAATGTGTGTTATGATATTAGTTTGTTTTGCATTCTTTTCATGTTTTGTTTGTGTTTTGAATTAACATTTTTATTGCGACACTGAAGCAACAACAGAAACAACTACAACAGTCATGGTCAATTTCAAGACTGATCAATGAGCACTAAACTTTGTAACACGCACAAAAAGCCCAGCAGGAATTGCTCTTTGAATTCAATGTATGTATGTATGTACACACACACACACGCACACACATTTGATTAGCATTGGAGCTTTGTTGACCGCACGGCGTAGATGTAAAATAAAGTCGCAAATAACACTTTACTTATAATACTCAATAAATACATACATATACTATATATGCATATCTACGTTTCACATACTATACTGCAAATATATGTACATAAGGTATTTTTCAAAATTTTGCGTTCTATGTACTGACACACACACACATGGACAATTTTGCATGTCTACTTGCGCAACTTGACAACCAGCTGACAATCGAACGCGCGTTCTCTCTCTTCTTCAACACAAACTTATACTCCAACTGCTCTCCCGCCTGCGCTCTTTTTAGTGACAACGCAACAGAAGCGCGCTCATCATTTCCACTCTTCTTTTTTTTTGTCCGTTTATATTATAAACTTTATATTGTGTATATAATACATGCGTGTGTGCATGTATTATTTATCTATAGCCATCATTTCGCATTTGCGGCAAATTAAAGAATTTAAGTTTTAATTCAATTTATTAGTTTTTTTGAAACTTACATATTTATCTAAATGTATACACACATATGTACGTTTGTATTAACATATGTTTGTATTTATATATATACACATATAAGTATATATTTACATGTGCACGTATTTATATATGCACGATTGTATGTAGATGGAGCTGTGTTCAAATTTGTCATCACTTGTTTGCCGGTTCCCTTGGCTCGCATACATACAAATGTACATATGTATGTATGTGCATACACTGCTTAAGCAGCAATATCTGTCCCACTTAACAACCGGCTTATTGTGACTATCACTCTGTTGTTTTAGATTCATTTATCACACATGGCACCTTCACTTACACTACGCCAATTGCGAAAATAAAGAAAACTTTGCTCGATACGCCTTTTCAGTTAAAAAAAGCGAGCAACAACGCCGCAACAACGCAACCAAAGAACTCCGCGCGCGCGGGTGACTAGCGGTTAACTGATCGACAGGCGCCTCTACAGCTGGCAGCATGGTAAAAGAAATCAACAAGGTGACGCATTGCGCATGACTGCTGTTCGCCATTAAATGAATGCGTACAAAAACTAGAGCCTGTGAAGTCACACATTTGTTTATAATTTGACAAGCTGCTTAAATAAATTATTAATAATATTAGTTTTATAGAATATTAATTAATTTACTTAAATATCGTTAAATTGGATGTCTTAAAATAATATATGGGCTTAGTAATTTACTTAGTGTGTATTAAATTCTAATAGCTATTCTAATCATTTCTAATTCTAATCAGTTTTAGCGCAGCCCTGGCAAATGCGAATCTGTAACGACCACCTAGAGCTGCAAGGTAATCCGTGTTATCGATTCTTAAACTTTAGCGATAAGTATTTAATTTTTCTTTATTAGACAACACTTGAATGAGTTGAAACCCGATCGAGTTAATGATATTATATTGAACCATAGCAATTCTATTTATTTGTATTATTTATATTTTAATTTGGATTCCGGTTTCGTCACTAGCTCCTATGAGTTTACGATAGTAGATGGCACCATCGAAATCATCGAATATGTCAGTATCGATATCATCGAATATTTCCATCAATAATTCCCATCGGTATGAGCATCTGCACTAATTAATGCAATACGCCGGCGCAACCTTATTGTTTTGTTTTGTTGAATAGTTATTATTTAAATATGTTAAAGTATATATGAGTATAAATGTTCATGCAAATGCATGTCCAATCATTATGCTTTAATGTCAAATTGTGCGAATGTATGAATTCAATTAAGTCAAGGTTTGCGATAGTAAACAACAACAATGAATCGGCATACATGCATATTCCGTATACATACATGCTTGCGTGTGTATGTGTGTGATCTTGATTAGATTGTGCATACAATTGAATTCAATTTAAATTGAATTCAATAAGCTATAACATTTCGATTCCGTTTAATCAGGAGAAGCAAAGTGATTAGCAATGGCCTCTATGAAGCCGATTCTCTGTGTGGGTTGTACTGTTATTGACTTTGTGACAATCAGTACCAGTTTTCCGAAGGAAGACACAGATGAACGATGTCTTGATGGCAATTGGCAGCGTGGTGGGAATGCCTCCAACGTCAGCACTGTGCTACGATTGCTGGGTGCCCAGGTGGAATTCTTCGGCATGCTGAGTAAATCGGATGGATTCCGTGTGCTGTTGGATGATCTGCAACGGCGTGAAATTGGTATTAAGCACTGTCCACTGACGGATAAGGATCCACCGTTCTCGTCGGTCATCATTGCCCAGGACACGGGAACACGTACAATTGTGCATTGTAATAAAAACTATCCGTACGTGACGTGGGAGGACTTCAGCAAAATCGATCTTAATCTCTATGGTTGGGTGCACTTTGAGGCACGTCAATCCAAGGAAACCATCAAAATGATAAGAACAGTACAGGAACACAATTTAAAAAATGACAGTCGTAACATTATTTCCCTAGACTTTGAAACATTGTTTGAGAAGAACCTAGAACTGTGTCATTTGTGCGATTATGTGGTCTTCTCCAAGGATCTGGCAACCCGCCAAGGCTGGACGACGGCTCAGGAAACGTGTAAAGAGTTGAAACAAATTCTGCTGCCCAGTCACCCCAACATCATTTGTCCCTGGGGAAACAATGGCGCCAGCTGCTTGGATTCCTCCAGCGAGTATAACAAAGTGCCCGCCTACGAACCCGCTTCAGTTGTGGATACTCTGGGTGCTGGGGATAGTTTCATGGCTGGCTTCATTTACGCAACGTACGTGATGCAGTGCAGCTTACCAGAAGCTGTTGACTTTGCTAATCGTGTGGCAGGACACAAAATCAGCAATTATGGATACGATCACATAGACCAATTCAAAAAAATATAAAACAAACAATCTGTAATATTATAATCAAATTATATATCTTAAAGCTTTACGAAAGATGACAGAAATATATTTATAATATAATTATCTACATATTGTAGTTACAAATAGTGTTATATTTTTTTTTTGATGCGGTGTCCTTTCCTATGGGCATCTCGTAGCTTATAAATTTTCATAAAATATACAAGTCTGTGTCGGGGCCAATATCTAAATGTAGTGTAGTCTATGTAAACTTGGAAAAGTCAGCTCGGGGATAATCTTTGTCCGAGCTCTCGCCGGATGGAGGAGCGTTGCCAATGCCGCTGGATGTGCTGTTGCTTTGTTGTTGATTGTTTTGTTGCTGGTTGTTTTGCTGTTGAGCGTTTTGCTGTTCAATGAGCTGAGAAGAGAATTATCCATTAATCTTAAGAAAGAAATATTATCATTGGCACGCAAAAAGACGGACGCAATTTCATCAAGATAGCTTCAAATCTGAGAGAAACAGACAGACTCGGCTGTTGATGCTGAACAAGAATATAAATTCTTATTTCATGGGTTTTGCCACGTCTTCTTTAATGCTTTACACATTTCGTAACTAAAGTATACTCGACTTTACCTGAGATCGAAGACGTTTCAATTTGCGCAACCTTTCCAGCCAATTGGATGCATATGGATTCATCTTCTGAACACTTTGATAGACCAGTGAGGCCAACTGCAAGGCAACAGAAGATTCCAATGAATTAGTATAGTTAAGATTACATTTAAAAGTTAGTTTCAAGTCCTACATTTGCGTGGAGGGCCATTTGCCGTGCTAACAGTGGAGCACTGCGATCGGAGACTATTCTCGGCTCTGGATGGCAGACATACTTTGAGATTTCCGATCTCGCCTTAACATAAACCCGATTCGAGTTGAGCTCCAGCGGTTCCACAATCACGCAGGCATAGTTAAAGTGTCCCTAAAAGTAAATAAGATCTTTAGTTATTAAAATATATTAGCACATTTAATAGTTTCATACCGATATTGTTGTTAGATTATATTCCTCGCCGCTTTCGTTGTAAATTATCTTGACAAAATCGTTGCCAATGTGTTTCTTCTTCTCATTGCAGTTGGGATCGTCTTGCAAATTGGTTGGCATCAAAGTGGCCACATGGAAGGTGACCTGACATATAATATGCATTAATATTCATTCAGTTAAAGTATGGCTTAAAACTCTAACCTGCAATATATCATCCTTCCATATATAAGCAAACTTGCCATCGGCGCCGCTTTTGTCCAGTCCAATAAATAAATTATTCTGTTCGGCATCCACAAGACTAACCAATGTTCCAATGCTGCGTAGAAATTCCACGTAGCGTGTGCTGCCGTGAGAATTACGCAAAATCTCCACCTCGTTATTGCACTGATTGGGACCGACATAGAGAACACCGATCTTGTGCGTCTCAAACGGAGGCACAAGATCGAACAGCGTCAAGGCATTGGACTGTTCGGGTCCCACCTTCAGCGGCGTCTCCGTCACCTCCAGTTGTCCCGTGCTGTAGAGCTGTAGGAACACAAAGCTGGGCATCATGCACAACTTGGCGCTGGTCGGCTGCTTGGGGGCACCGAAACTTCTAAAGCTGCTGGCCGGTGGCGGACGCGCCTTGCCATTGTTCACCTCACGCACCACGGATATGGTCTTGGAGCGTCCACGCATCATGTCGCCGCCGCCACCATTATTGTAATCAGCGGCATTGTTGCCACTGCCGCCACTGCTGGACTTGGTAAGGCCCAAGGAGGCATTGACGTAGCTTGTCAGTTTGGCGGCCACTGGCGCCAGCGTCTGTTTGGCTGCAGTTGTGGTCATGGGTTGTGTCTGGCCAGGTGACAAAGGTGGCTTGCCGACGGCCGTCAGCTTTAGTGAGGACACCGAGGCGGAGGTCTGCACTAGTTGAGCTGGCTGAGCTGATGCGCCCGCAACTTGGCTGCTGACATCGTCCGCCGAGTGTTGTTTGGGCGGCAAGTTGCCCATAGCTGGCTGCTGTGGAAACTTCAATCCCTGCGCCGCCTGCGGTGGCGTTGAGCCCGCAATTTCCTCGGGAATTGCCTCGCAACTGACGCGCATATCTTTGGTGCTATACTGCACATTCTTTTTCTTTGACGGAAGCTGTGGTTCCTCCAGCGATGCCATAACAATTTCTGGCTCCTGGGACAGAGGCGCCGGCTTGGCAGCTAGGAAAGCCTGCCGCCAGCTGGAGCTCATCTCTGGACTCGAGTTGACACGTCGCACAGGATTACGTGCTCGAGTCTGGGCATCGCCAAAGGCCAGAACATCATCATCTGCCTCGCCGTCGCTGACGCTGCCACTCAACGCTGCCTCCTTGCCACGTTTGCCGGCCATTCGTGCTATGGGAATGTCAATGGCTGCAGTGCCTCCGCTGGCAATGCTAACAGAATGATTAATCTCCTCCTGTCGCTGCAGGGCGCGTGCCTTGGCCATCATTCGTTTGCGCATTTCCGTAGCAGCCGGCATTGCCGACTCCGTTTCTATTTGTTGCACGGACTGTGCCTCCGGTTGCGACTCCGCTGGCTGCGACTCCGGTGGCTGCGATTCCTGCAGTTGCTGCTGCTGTTGCGGTGGCATCATGTTATCCGGTCCGAACACACCGCCATAGGAAGTGGGCAGAAATAGTGAGACCATGCTATTGAATGGCAGATCCTGGCCAAAGCAATCATTGGCAATGGGATTTTGAATACGTGTAATCCACGAGATATTTCCAGTCGGACGTCTAATGTAGATCTCTGCCCAGCCCGTGCAGGCGCGTACACAAACCGGTTGCTGGACAGCGGATCCCATGCTGGTCGTGGACAACGACATGGAGTTACCCAACAGGGAAGTATTGCTGCCCGTGTGTGAACCCTCGACAAGATTGCTGGCCTCGGGATTCGAGCCGCGTCTTGAATACGTGTCCAGCGAGGCCGTTGAACTGTTGGAGATCTGACGATGTGGATGTGCTGTGGCACCCGAATTCGATGCAATGGAAGCTGTTTGCTCTGTGCTTCCGGCACTCTCGTTTCCGCTGCTGTGCTGCAAACTCAACTTGGTATAACGACGTTCCTGCTCCGGCGACAAAGTCGGTTGCGCTGAATCATTAAGGTTCTTTGAATTCAAACTGATGCTCGGCGTCTTGCCCAGCTGTGTGCAGCGTTCGCAGAGTCCATTCCGTGTTGGGCCCGATGGACAGCCCGAGGTGGTTATCGTGACTAGATTGTGACCAACAAGCCAAGTCTGCGAGACGCCGTCCTTCAGCAGATACTCGATGGCCGGAAAGCTGTAATAAAACAATGATAAATAAAAATCAGAGACCGTAAACAACACTCACCGCTTGGGCAATGAGGGGCAAGGCGAGTAAGTGTGCCGTGCCAGAAAATCGGAGCAGGTCTCCGCCAACTCGGCGTGGAAGTTATGCAAACTGTTGTTCATCAGCGGACGCATCTCGGAATCCGTGCGTGTTGTCGTGCTATTCCGGCTGCCACGTTCCGTTAAGCTCGTGCTCCGCTTGCGATTGGAGGAATCTTCGTTCACATTGAGCGAATTGATACTGACAATGTCTTTACGCAGCATATTGGCATTCGTTTGCATTGACTACAAGGCAAAACCAATGTGCATGAGAATGAGATAAGAAGATTGATAAATATATATATATATATAGCTGACCTACCTTTATGATATACGATACATTATTCTTACGCAGCTCAAGCTTACACTTTAAAAACCATCCGGTAATTACGTGATGAGCCAAAGATACCGTATAATGATCATATCGATGTGGCTTCGTATATGGCATACATATGCCGAACACATACAAATTCTGCTTTGGCGTAAAGTTCGTGAACAGATGATTCGACAAATGGATCAGAACTGTGGATGAAATAGATGAAAAGCGATTATAGTTATGGAAACTAGAATCACTATATCTTTATACTTACGCGACAAGAACTCCAAGACTGGTATAGCCACAGTATTGGTATCAGACATCTTGCTAATATGAAGCAGCACATCAGGCAGTTGTCTCATCAATGCCTCGGGCATTTCTAGTATTATAATGGTCATCGTGTTGATGCAGACGTTTGCAATACCAGTGGATATACGTGACTTGAGGGCCGTAATGATTTTGTTATGTTGTTGCGGTTGCATACTCTCATAGTAGATGACCAGAGATGCAATTGCCGGCAGCACAAGAGCGTGGAATTCATCGGTGGGTCGCTCGAATTTATTACGATTGACCGAGTTGATTTTAAACAAGGTGTTGGCCAACTCCTCAATGTCGTTACCCTGAATTAGCGCCTTGTTCTGCAGCACCTTGGGCAGTTCTTTGATTACCAGCTGGAAGACCTGATAGTCTGTGTCCTGTTCAAGACAACGCACAATCAATTTGCAGGCGCGTCGTATTGAAATTGTTGTGGTCTGTGTTTGCGGTGGCAGTGATGAATCGATGCCCAGATAATGGCTAAATTTCACAATCTCATTGCTGCCATCGGGATAACCAATGTGATAAGAGGCATTGGCACGTGCCTTCAGCATCCAGTTGAAGATCTGACAAGTTGTAAATACATTTCATTAAATACGCATAAAATATAAAACATATTCAGTTTATTCCATTTACCTTCAAGCGCACAATGCTCGCCTGTTCAAAGTCCTTGGGTCGATCGTAGTGCAATTCCAGGTGATCCATTAGTATATTGAATATTTTAATGGCATGGGTGGCAGGCAGACGATGTAGCTTGATAACGAAAACCTCAACAAGTCCATTGATAGCTGCAATTATGTCGCCAAACTCTGTTTCGTTCTTCACAATGATGTTGCCTCCCATTTCCGCTGACCAACCCTCGGTGGCAACTTGACGCGTCTGATCGAAGGGTCGATTGATGAGTGCCTCCAATATGTCCAACAGTTCCATGCAACGTTTCGTGTCACAGTGTGCGGCAAAGTTGCACAGTGCTCGTGCCACAGTCATGCGCACCCGCACACTTGGCTCCTGATGAATCTGTGCCAGCTGCGTGACCACAACACGATCAAGTATCTCTTCCTCATAACTGGAGCGATTCTGATTCATTATCTGCACCAGCGACTCGATTGTCTTGATGCGTACATTCACATTGGACATGCGATAATATCGACGCACAAACTGGGTCAAAAGCAGCAGCCATTCGGGCCTTGTGGCAGTCACGCGACGTGTACGATACTCAATCAATCCCAGCACAGATGCCTCTGAGCGACGATCGGCGACACGCTCGATCAGATCGTATATGCGATCCACATTGCCCAGAACCTGAGCACGCTCGTCTTGCAGCAACTTCTCTATGCAGTCGATGTTCTGGTGGAAGTTGATTTGCAGATGATACAAGCGATCTTTGTTTACGCCGGAACGCTCTGTAAATCAATTGATTCAATTAATTAGCATGACAAAAAATATAATTAGGAACTAAGTAATAAACACTCTGACATTCATATTCAATTCTGTCTGCCAAATTGGGTTGTTTTAGCTCTCAGAGGGTAAGTGCTAGACGTTTTTATTGAATTGTTGCGGGAAAAGAGAGCGTGGAAAATTTTAAGCTAACTTTATCTATTTAAGGTTTATAGAAGACCGTGTGCCAATTTTAGTTGATCTAGCTCTTATAGTCTCTGAGATTTAGGTACTCAAACAAACGGGCATGGCTTAAGCGACTTAGGAGCAGGAATACATATACTTATATATAAATATAAAGACATAAATTGCAACGAATACCATAAGCACTTGTAGTCTACGAGCAACGATTATAATGATCATCAATAAAACCACATTGTACACACCGTAATATTCTATGTTATCCACAATTGCTGACATAATATCACAGATCAGATCCCAGATGATCTCAGACAGTTTATGTTTGTTGATCACCATGCGTACGCTTAGTATGACTTCAAAGGTAACGATCACCTGTCGACTATCCAATGCCTGCAAAGATTTATGAGTAAATAACGTATATAAATATACTCTCATCAATCTAAACTTACGCCAAGGAAACCCGTCAATACATTAGTTGCATAAATCATCGGCGAAACCTGAAAGATGATGTTCGAACCAAAGATGTTCATGTTTAGATGAAAGACGGCGCCACGCAGCAATTGTGCATCCTCGTATTGGCCACGATCGTTGAGTATATTACACATAATCTTCATTGAATGATAACCAAGCTGTGTGCCCAGCAGATTTTTCATTATCTGTAAGAAAGAAACAAGTAAATAGCTTTATTTGAGCAAAAGTATATTATTAGATATCAAATCAAGTTAACATTTTTTAGGGAATCATTTGGCCGGCTTAGAAATTTCGTTCAATATTTCAAGGACCATGAAGAAGCAGATTGTAAAGGAGTTCATTACGGTAAAGAAGGTGCGACGTCTGCCGCCAAAGGAAAAGCCAGCTCCGCCGCCAATACCACGACGTGTGCTCATCGTAGGTCGCTGTACGCTGGACATGATTACGGTTTGTGATGAGCATCCCACGCCAGGTAAATTGCAACGCACCGAAGAGGGCGCTTGGCGTCTTGGCGGTCACGCTGCAAATACATGTTGCGTGCTACGGCGTCTGGGCACAGATTGCGAGTTCCTCGGGCAATTAAGCAGTATCAGTGCCTTTGAGAGTCTCTCGTCAAACTTTAATGCCTTGGGCGTGGACATCTCCAGTTGTCCTCGAATGCCGCAAGAGCCGCCACATCAGAGCATCGTTGTTGTACGCGGACAAGGCACACGCACCACAGTCGAGTACTCAAATCGTAAACACGAGCTGACATATCAACAGTTTATGGGTGCCGTCGATTATTGTAAGTATTCCTGGATCCACTTCGAGGCGCGCAATCTGAGGGAAACGTTGCGAATGATGCAAGCTGTGCGGGATTACAATGCCCGCAATGAGGAAGCTAACATTGTTATCTCTTTTGATTTGGTCAATTTACGACCACTTAGTCTGCTGCTCGCTAGCCTAGCGGACTATGTGTTCGTGCAGAAGCAGGTGTTGACCACATACGCCTATATGAATGTTCGTGAAACAGTTTGGGCAGTGCGAGATCGTCTACAGGTGGCACACAAACGCTGGCTGGCAAATCAACCCAAGAAAACTCCAAGTCCCAACGAAGATGCGACGCCGTTGGATGTAAACAATTGCACGCCTCAAGTGCGAAAAAATCCCATCATCATTTATGAAAACTATGCAGAGGGCGCCAGTTGCTTGTTGTCCGACGGCACCTACTTCAAAGTAGGTGGTCATCAGCCCCAGGAGATTGTCGACACCATTGGCGAACACGACACCTTCGTGGGCGGTTTTATCTATGCGCTGCAACAGATTAAACTCTCGCTGCGCGATTCTATGGAATATGCAACGCGTGCAACTTGCCACAAAATATCACAGTTTGGTTTCGATTGTTTGCGCTGCATGCCCAAGGATCTGATTAGCTGCTACTATGCTTGATGGAATGTATTAGAATGAGAAATTATTTTTTATAGATATGTAATTAAACATATCTTGTACTTCTAACAAAATCCAATTGATAAATAAACTTGCTATAAACTGTTTAAATTGTGAATCGCTGTCTTCTAATTGCTGTGATTATATGTTCTATGGAATTGAAGATACCTTTTCTTGCCTATTATTTACACTTACTTAACTTTATTGTACCCATATTCAATGGGTGCAAAGTATTCTCTGACATACCTTAAACGATGCTTGGCAATACCGCGCATGATTCACCGTACGACAGAGAGTTACGATGCAATGATGCAGTGTCTCGCTGGGGAAGATGGTGTAACCAATGACCAGCTCCAAAATGGTCAAACACTGCAGACCAGTGTCGTCGTCGGCAACAGTGCAACTTAATTCGCAGGCATTCCTAAAACAACGCCATTGAAGTCTTAACAAACAAACGAATTACAATCACACTCACTGTACAATTCCGACCAGAATGTCTTTGTCCAGGTGGGCAGCATTAAATTTAATCAGATTGACCAGCATGTCTAGATAAGGACAGAGCAAAGAGGCATCTGTTATGGCTGGTATCCAAAGCAGCATAAATTTGCCAATCTGTGTAGAAGAACATCAACATTATTCATTAACTTTAGTATCTATAGAACTGTCGTACCTTCTCCTCAAAGTTGGTAATATCTTTGCCGTTCTCTGTGAGCGTGTCAAGTAGTTCCAGGAGATGAGGCAAATCCTCATGTGCCTCATGATTCTGTATAACCAGAAAGAACTTCTCACGCATCAGCGTTAAGTTTTTATATTGTGTGTGAATGAGCCGCTTATAGAAGCTCAATGCAATTTGTCGTGTTTCTGCCGGTTTATTCGGCACAATGAGATCGTTGGTTAGATGCCACAGCTTTGTTATAGCAGTCTAAATGTAATTTAAAATATAATAGTTTTTATTAGTTGAGGGTCCTGACACTGCAATTTCTAGTTTCTTTGCCTCTTCGCCTCTTCTTACCTCATCCAAGTTAGTGTTGTGCAAATGCAGTTCGCCCAACTCTTTTAGCATTTTGCAACGTTGCGCTATGGGCTGTTCCGGCTTCAATTCATTTTCAAATTCCGGCCTTAATGTGCGCTCAACTGCAGCTCCTGAAGAGTGTTTAATAATATTATTAAAGGCATTTGGTGCGAATGAATTGTTCAATTGAAATATTAACCTGCAGATTTTGTAGACTTAAGGAACATTTTAAACTTTGATTTATCCTTGGAGCTCATCATTAGTCGTTTTAGTCGTTGTATTTACGTTATTGGCGGCAATAATATTTGTTTTATACTAAAAATAACCTTTTCTTTAAATTAACTAACAAATAATTGAAAATAAGCACAGAACAGTGCTGGAGATTAAACCAGGGAGCACTCACAGTAGGGCTGCGAAACTATCGAGGGCGCTATCGATGTATCGAATATATTCTTATATTTTACACTATCGCTGTCGACTTCACACTATCGGCAGAGACCCGCAATTTACACCGCAAAAACATACCATATATGAAGTTACTTTACTGACCCTCACAAAATTAATTAAAAATTTCAATTTATAATTTTGAATTTTTAAGGAATTTATCACCTTCCCTTAACCTAATTTATAATTGGAATTGTGCATTTAATAATTAATCTTATTGCAGAAAGTAAACAATTGTTCAAACGTAATTAATATTGCGCGCCAAAGATTTAAAAGTGTAGTAATTAGTACTATCGATAGGTTCGCAGCTCGACATACACAAAGTAGAGGTATTACCTACTAAATATGAACAGTTGACAAACTATTATAAAGGTAACAAAACAAACTGCACTTGCAATAATAACGATTAGTTTTACTAAAATATATCAATTTAATAATAATATTAAAAAATATACCTTTTTCCAATAATCAAATTGTTGTAATTGCCAATTATGTGCTGCTACACATATATTTTAACACATATAATAATTGCAAAATAGACATGTTTAAAGACAAATAACTTTTTCTTTAAACTTAATTATTATGTGAACAAAATTAAAATGTGGAATACATTTCATGTTTAAAAAATAGAACTAGATGAACCACAGCCAGGGGTGGATACAGTTCATTCACCCAGCTTAGTGAACGTTGATCGAACTATTTAAAATCATTCGATAAAAATCTTTCGTAGCGTCTCCCAAAAAGTTGTACTGTATGTATTAAAAAGAAAGAAAGAAAATTTAAAGCGCCATATACTTTTGCGTATTAAAAGCACCTCCAAAATAAAGAACTGTACATTGTTGTCGTCTATTAATTGCATAACGTCAATTGTGGTTAATTTTCGCACACACACAGAAAAGCAGACGCCGTACATGTGTTCTTAATTGCAATAAAAGAAAGAAAACAACAGTTACTTGTCACTTTTGACGCATCACACAGGACTAAACACAGGTAATTTTAAACTATATACATATAAATTTAAATGTACACATACTATGTACACGCAGGTAATTTGTCTAACTAATAAATGGTAACAATATTTGCACATAAGATTAATGCGATTATATTAACGCGTAGTCGTCGCTCGAACTATGTGTGTACGTATGGATGTGTGTATGCTAAGCAAGTCTGTATGTATGTAGAATCGTGTGTACACACACACACACATATGTCTGTTTGACAAAATGCAGCTTTATAAGGCCAAGCACTTTATACCCTATACTTTGAACAGGGTATAAAAAGTACGAAGGGTTTTGAGAAAACAAAAAAGTGCGTAAAACGCTGAAGAAAGTCTGGCGGACCACATAAGTATATATATTCTTGATAAGTATGAATAGACATGTTGATATAATTATCGTTCGTCTGTCCGTCCGTGTGAAAGAAAGAGCTAGAAGCGCTAAATTTGGCATGTAAACTCATCGCGATGCCACGCCCACAAATCGAAAAAAGCCAATTACAAGAGAATTGCATTGACCTGTACTGCCACAGGGTATATTAAAGTCTGGTATTTGACTGTCTGTTTTTCTTTTTAACTGCTGCTGCTATCGCCATGTTTCCAATTGGCACATATAATTGTATGTGTTTACTGTCTTTTCAATTAGAATAATACTTGTTTACCATAGGTCAGCCATGAGTTCTACTGAGGAAAACAGTCCGGCGACCACGCCACAGGAGAATGAACCATCTGGCGAACAAACCAATCCCAGAGATTTGGAGAAGATTGAAGAGGAGAAGCTCAAGTCGAAATTTCCATCTGGCATGCGTGTGCCTGGCGGTCATTCGGCATTTCTCCAGAAACGATTGCAAAAGGGAGTAAGTTGTCAATCAACCATTTAGCTGAAAATGTTTTTTAATTCTTCTATTTCTTTGCTAGCAAAAATTCTTTGATTCAGGCGATTATCAAATGGCTAAACAAAAGGGCGGTGGCGTCAAGCAGGTGTTTGCCAATAAGGTTACCACTGGCGATGCCATTCCAACTCCAGAAACGGTGCCTGTTCGCAAAACATCTATTATTCAGCCATGCAACAAGTTCTCAACGGCGAGTTAAACTATCAAAATGTATTTACAATTGGCGATCGACGCCTTTCCAAATGCTCTTTACCTAATATAGTCTATTGCTAGGTCGGCTGATCTGTGTGCACTATGCCGTTGCGCTGGCGCTCATTTTGCCGAATTGTTAACAATGTCATACACGTTTTTTTTTTTCCTTTAACTTTTTCATTTATTCCCAATTTAACAGCTGTTTAACATACATAAATATATATATATATATTCCCCAAATATAAATCTGCGCAGATATATACACCTAGCTTATGCAGTCAATCTCAAGAACGTCTCTCAAGAATGTATCATAGCACACACACTTGAATCAGCACATCACTATGCAAAAAGTTCTATTTAACCCTGATTGTATGTAGTAGTAAGTTATTGAAATTGTAATAAATTTAAGCTGAAACCAGTTCTAATAATAACATTTTTAAAATTTGCCTTTTATAGCAGTGTTCTGATTTAAATTTGTAAATGTGAAATGAAATCAACATGAATAAAAATTAAAGAATACTGTCTATACATTCACTTTGATTTTTAATTCAATTTCTATTTTTGCTTTTTACATCACCGATAGTTCCGTTTTTGTCCTGGATATGGAGGGTCTCGGCTGAGTAATAAAACGAGAATATACACCTATATGTAAACATATATGTTTGTTTTATTTTTTATTGTTATTTATTTTCTTATCAATTTTCAGAAACAATGTGTTTATATGCAAAAGTGTGAATAGCATATACAAATAAAGTACAATTATTTTTGCTCAGGAAAAACATAGCAAACATCTTTATCGGAAAGCTACATTGATTATTGATTTATTTTCTATTTTTTTTAAATTAGGGAAATAGGGAAACATATTTTTCTGAAAGCAACGTTTTACTATACATTTTTATAAATTAGGGAAATAGGCACACCTTTCTTACTGATTTTTTTTTTAATTAGGGAAACAAGCGATTTTAATTATATACTATTATTTGTGTTAAATATAGAATTCAAATTTTGCGCCAAATCAGATTCGATTTGTTCAGAGCTAGTTCAATTGAACGGGTGCATTGAAATGAACTATTGAAATGGTTCAGTGAGTTAGTTGCGAATCAAACTCTTCAGCCTTTTTTATTCCGTTTGTTTTATCGTTTTAATATTAGCAAAATTGCAATTAGTTGAGTACTCACAACACTTTGAATGGAGGCATCGGCCATTTGGAACCGCAGTGTCTTCGACTTAATCAGTAAACTAGCGGAATTACTGCTACATGATGAGCGCGCCCAATCCGAACACACAGGTGCGAATGCGTATACTTTTGTACCTACGCCAGCTGCGGTTTCCAAGAGACGCACACAGATCTATGAAGCCCTCCTGCACATCCGTGTGTATAAAATCTGCCCAAGATTGGATAGGTTTCCGCGTTGCAAGAAACTGTTGGAAGAACAGCTCAATTATTTCGATGCCAAGCTGGTCAACGATATTACATATTGCTTGGTAAAAGTCTCCAAGTCTCCAATTGTTCACCGACAACTATTCCAATACCTTCGGACACATGGGATTGATAGAAGTTGCAGTTTATCGGTGATATTGTCACCGAAACCATTTCGCCTGGAACCGTGTCCCCGCAGAAGGAACCTGGAGAATGAAATCTTCGCTCCGCCCACGATGTTGAAGTCCATTGAGGATATGCGTTTCCAGGTGCAACATGTCCTCTTTTCCCGCAAGACCAAAATTGTCCTGAGTGATATCGGCAAGATGAAAGAGTCCATTGAGCATCCCATGCAGGCAAACTTGATGTCCTCGGCTTTGAAGAGCTCAATGGCGCGTATGAGGGAATACACGGGAAGTATCCAGCCTATGAAAACTAATTTCCCATTGCCGCCAATGCGAAAAGAAGTGCTGAAAAAACCGGATACCATGAAGTACGCTCAAAAGATTCCCGATAAATATTTCCTCTCAGATCGGAGCATGAGTAACGAACTCAAATGGCATCAAGATCGTACAATTGAGTTGAGTTTCATCGAACTGCCCGATTTGATAGATCATTTGAAAAAGGTTTCAGGTGAGAGATAATGCATTATATATATGTGCTTGATCTACAACCAACTAACCTCTATCTTGTTCAGCTGGACTGCAATCTGAAACGTTTTTGGAGACAGCCGATGGACACTTTGAGCTACGACCCAATGCAACAATAAAGACCGTGCTGCCAGAGGTTCTGGCGGACTATGCACAACCTTTTCTTGAATCCGGTTTTGCTTATAAGCGTCTAATCGCCTGCACCAAGTGGCATTCCACTTCTAACTACGTTGAACGTCCCATGAATCGAGTAAGAAAAGAGTTAAAGTTATTAATCGACTAATAATACAATCAACTCTCTTCTGTTGCAGACAATGCGTAAGGCAATTATTGCATTCCTTGCCAATAGCCGATTGTTCTTACTTTCGCAGCCAGCCACGAATTTATCACAGCTGCTGCACAGTAATGGTCCCACCATGGAGCTGCTGCTTCAACTGGATCAGATGTTTCAGACCAATAGCAGGCGTAAGTCTGAGAAAAGCAAGAAAAGATGAAGAATAATCTCTTATTTATTTGTATACGCTTGCAGAGGGTATTATAACTTAGTCACAAAGTGTGTAACGCATTAGAGCAGACGGGGCATATCCCATAAAGTATATATAAATTGTTGACTAGCATCAGGAACAGGGTCTATATCGATATGTTCGTCGTCTGTATAACTGTCCATCTGTTTCTACGCCAATTTTTGTGTTTTACAACCTAACTATATTTGGTTCAAATCAAACTACTAAATCGTATAGCTGACATAGAAATGAACGATACAAAGTCAACTTTTAGTATTAAAACTTTGCTGCTGCTTAAGAAATCTCAAGCATACTCACAGAAGTGTTCAGGACTCTGCAAGGTTGTGAAATCTACCAAAGATAATCTTTATTTCTTTTTTACACTCGCTGCAGTGAACATCGCACATGGGAGGAACGGCGCCTTCCTGTTGAGTGTTATTTGGTCAGCGATTGATGCCTGCGTCAACATTCAGTACCTGCAATTTCTAATGTATCTGTTGAGATCGCTGTGTGAAACATACTGCGGTCAATTGAAGCGTTGGCTTTACCACGGCGTGCTCGACGGGCCCTTCAATGAGATTTTTGTGGGCACTTTGCCAATAGTGGATGAGAAATCCAAGGCATATTTCGACAGGGCACACTTTGTGCAGGATAATATGGTACCTGGTTTTCTGGCTGGCTGTGAGTCGGCCATAATACAGTGTGGCAAGTACAGTCGTCTGCTCAAGAGTTACAATGCTCAGGTGAGTAAGACATGAAATAATGTGGCATATTAATACTATCAATTCCTTTACAGCACATGCTATTCAATTCGAATTATCCAGACTTGGTTGTCTGCCTGTCACAAGATCAATTGACGGAAATGCAGCAGAAGTTGGAGCTGCACTATAAACAGTTGTTGCAGCACATCAGTCCATTTGAGATGCAAAGTGTAATCGAGGCACGTTCAGCGAGCAGTCGGCGTTTTGGAAACCGCATGTGGAGTTGCACTCAAGAACGTATTGCTGATTGGAAGGAAAGTCAGCGTGAGTTGCTCATAAAAGCGAATGAAGGGAAAAAACGTCGCTACGAGGAGCTGAATAATCAGCGAAAGGAACAGGAAGAGATACAACTAGAGTATCGACGCAAGGAAATTGCCACTCAGCTGGCATTTCAGCAAAAGTGTGATCAACAGGAAGAAGAATGTCTGCGTCGTCACAAACAGAACCTTGAGGAACAAATTGCCACATTACAGAAGGTCGTACAACCGCAGAATGTAACTGTGGAAGTTATTAGTCCAGACGATAGCACAAACAGTTCTCGCAGCTTTGTCTCTTGCTGTGAAGAGCTAGAACCAGAAGAGGCAGCAATCACAGAAGAAAGACTAACGGAGGAGCCAGAATCTTTAATGAATCTCAAGCAATCTGATCAACAGAATTCTAATGTTATAGAACTAGTCACAGTAGAAACACCGTCGGAGCAGAATTCAAATGATACAGTCATGGAAATGGAACGTAATCGTAACCGAAATATGTGCTCGGATCAGTTTCAGGAATGTCAGACAGAAGTGGCAATAAAGCAGACGACAACAAGCATTGTATTGACGGAGATGGAGTGTAATCGATTGCGTGTGCTCAATTGTACGGATATGCAGCCTCAACTGCCTCCAGATGTAAATATGAATCTCGAGGATTTAAGCGACATGCAGCGCAATCGCCAACGAATGCAAAATCACCAGCAATTCGGTTCGGCAAAGAGATGGAATTTACACGGCAAGTCCGAGAAGCCGCAGTCGGAAACAGAAGGAGCATCGGTTAAGAATATTAGATTAAGTGTTGGCCTGCAATTGCCCTTGGAACCTCATAAGTTATTTGTGGACACTGCAACGCCCATGTCAACCACATCGGATGTGGAAGTTGAGATCTTCATTCCCAAAGAAGCTGTTGATGCGGCTAACAATAATATTAACTGTGTTAACAATCACGAGAACACAGAAGTGAAACCATTCATTAAGACACCCAAAAAGTTGCCTAAAAGTCCTAAAAGTAAAGCTTTCAAGATGATAGTACCTGAATTTGGTATGTTTCAGTTGCAAAAGACAGAATCAGCTGCCACATGCCAGAGGTCACTGCCAAACGATCACAACTCATATCTGATCAAGCGATATGTGCAACAGTCGATAATGGTGCCACTGAAAACGCACTTGTCCCTTTTGCGGAATGAAGTGCTGCGTATATTCGATGATCTCGACGTTTATGAGCATTTTTGCCAGCTGCGAAACTATTTCTTTCTATTGGATGGTGAGTTTGGCACAATGCTTATTGGCGGCATTATGGAACGTATTGAATCTGGCATGGATCCACGAGGTTTATGCCAGAAGGGAGCACTCGATGCCATTCTGAATAATGCACTCGGTCACAGAGCGACTGATGGTTCGGGAGCGGCGGCCTTGTTTGCTGAGAATCTCAAACTAAATTGCGCAAACATTCCGGAATCTTTGGATCTGATGAACATCAATGTCCTGTCCATCTTTACGCTACATTGCAAGGTGGATTGGCCACTGAATTTGGTCATCAGCGTGGAGACTATGGCAAAGTATACACAGATATTTTCGCATTTGTTAAAGCTTCGTCATGTCAGCTTTATGCTTGAGCGCGCCTTTCAACGCCTCCAGGAATATGGGAAAATCCATGGCGCGGCACTTCAAGTGGCGCCTCAGTATCGTCATCTGCAGATAATTCGTCATAAGTTGTCGCATTTTGTGATCACCCTACAAAATCATCTGGACACAAATGCACTTCAGGGTACATGGCAGACCTTTAATGACAAATTGCGCACTGTCAACTCCGTCGAGGAACTTTACCAGCGACATGTGGAATACGTAAAACATATCGCATTTATATCTCTGCTAAATCGCCGAAGCATAAAGTTTCGGGAGACTATTGACAGTATACTTGTGATTGTGCTACGATTTTGCGAGTATGTAAAATATATATATTTCACTAGAATAAGACTTATAGTTATTGTTTATTCTTTTATTTTCAGGGTTCTGCAATCGAAACCATTTGTTCGGGACCAAAATCAAGAATTTATTCATCCGCGATACAAACGATTGGTTTTTGAGGAGTCCGAGTTTCAAAAGTTCTTGCACTATGTCATCTATCTGGGCAACAAGGTCGATGCTTCCGGATACCAAGAAAAAATTGTTGAACTAATACGTATTATAAATTTTAATAGCTACTATGATGTAACAAATTCTCAAAATTAAACTATGTAAATGTTTTGAATTTTATGCTTGAATGCGTACACATCATTTTAAATGTGCTTTTAAAAAATATTGCCATTTAAGCTATTTTATTGCTAGACTTAATTTAATTAGATTAGATAAATGTTATAATTTAATTAATGTTAGTGCAATGCTCTAGACATTCGCCACAAAGAGTGAATTAAATAAAATGAATATAATAAAATTAATAATTCTAACAAAAAGTCTTGCAAAATTTGAAGTCGATAGCTTTAAATTTATAGAATTTATCATAAAACAATCAATAATATTTGCCAATTTTAATTAGCGCCAACTTCTGCCTGTTATGCAAAACATAAATGCGCCACCTATAGTTTTGTTTTCAAAGTAGCTACATATTGAGAACCGTCCCTGACTATTCAGCCCTAGTGCCGGTTGTAACGGAACTCGCACGAACGAATGAACGATAACAAAACGAACCAACAATTAATCTACAATCGGAAAGTAGTTCATTCGTTCACCTTGGTGACTAGCTCAATCGAATATATTGTGAACGATATTAGTCACTTGCATTTTATTTATAGTTTAGATATTTAAAGAATATTTAAGAAATTTATAGTTTAAACTAGCCGCCGTAAATAGAATCATCGAGCAAAAATGCAGGTGAGTTATAAACACGTGGATTTCGCTTACAATTGGTATGTTTTGTTTATTTAAATGGAACACGCCAATACGAAAACGAAACTTCCATATTTGGTCATAAGTCAGCTCCAAAATTTGGGTGCAGCTGTTTTTCAATGAAAAGTCAAGCAAGTGAAATTTTTTTTAGGACCCCAACGAAGATACTGAGTGGAATGATGTGCTGCGCTCAAAAGGAATCATCGGGCCAAAGGAAAAAGAGGCGGAAATCACAGAAGATCAGATTCAGTCGCTAATGGACGATGCCATCAAAAGACGAACAGATTTGCCGCAGCAAGATAAGAAAATTGATGATATGTCGCTGGATGAACTGGACGAACTCGAAGACTCCGAGGATGAGGCAGTGCTCGAGGAATATCGGCGAAGGCGCATTGCTGAAATACGCGCCACAGCCGAGAAGGCGAGATTCGGTAGTGTGAGGGAAATATCGGGACAGGAGTACGTCAACGAGGTGACCAAAGCTGGCGAAGGCATTTGGGCGGTGTTGCATCTCTACGCCAATGGCGTGCCACTCTGCGCACTTATACACCACCACATGCAACAGCTGGCGGTGCGGTTTCCTCAGACCAAATTCATGCGCTCCATTGCGACAACTTGCATACCAAACTTTCCCGAAAAGAACCTGCCAACTATATTCATATACTATGAGGGAGCGCTGCGTAAGCAGTTCATTGGTCCTATAGAGTTGCGTGGCGAGAAGCTGACACTCGATGAGCTGGAGTTTATGCTGGGTCAGGTCGGGGCTGTGCCCACAGAAATTAAGGAGGATCCCAGACCTCAAATCAGGGATAAAATGCTTGCCGATCTAGAAGATAAGAGTGCAGACTTCTTTTAAGTCTGTGGCGTGACGACTTCACCAATACTTACTTACATCATCGTCTGCGGCACATACATGTATTCATCCCATTTCTTATTTTAATGTCATGTTGTAGTACAATTTTGCCGATATGTGTATTTGTTAACAGAATATAAACAGTTTACTTTTTCTACCAGAATTCATTTATGTGGCTTTCCACTGTTTGTCAACGTTTTTGTTAAGCTCTTTGGTTTCCCACGGAATATATTCGGATCAATGATATTGTACGGATGCTCACATGCGGGATTAATAATGCGTCCACGTCGTAGTTCGTGCTTTTCCAGCAAATGTGGAGCTAGCAGCAAAAACAATTGCTCTGTCCACGAAGGCAAACCGAAGCTGGAGAAGCACAGCTCCCAATAGGGAAGACCCAAATGTGCAATTGCCATGCGCAAATATTCACTGAACGTCTCGGCCAGAAATTGCCAGCTCAGAGTGTTCAGCTCCAATAAATAAAATCTCGGATTGTTCGAGTTGGTTGATTCGTAAAACATGCAAACCTACAGCTTGAGATAATAAAGCGAATGATTCATAGTTAGCTGGAATTTCGGACTCACCTTGGCCACTTCATTGATGTTATTTATTTCAAATATCTTTGTCTTGGGCATTATGATCGGTGGTGCATTATCGCCCCTATCTTTGGGAACAGACGAGATGGAGGTGCTTGCGGCTCCAGCACTAGACGACGATGTGGAATGACTGACCGAGTGTGTGTTCTCGATATTCTCACGTAAGAGCGTCACCTGCAGCAGGTGGGGAAAGTGTATATAACCCACTCGTCGAATGTCGCTAGCTGGCATGGTTTAATGAATGAACGATTGAGTTGAATGCCTATTATTTAACTGATTATAATCTGACGCTACTTACGCGAATATTGATAGCTCCAGTTGAGCACAAATCCGTCGGTGGATAAGTAGAACTTCTTCATATCCTCCGGCAGGTAGACACAGTGTCGTTGTTCCCAATTGACCACCTGACAGAGATTAAGCGGCTGACGGCGTTCCAAATTAACATTGCAGACGCGTGGTACGTTCGCTATTATTATTATTAATTAATTAATAAGGTAATTTCCTCTCTAAAATTGGCATTACTCACATAGAGTTTTAATCAGGCCTAACGTCAAATTTTCATAGAAAGCATCTTCTGGAGAAAGTTTTTTATTCATGATTATAATTAATTTGTTGTCAATTGTTCTAAAAAGTGAATTAATGTTAAACGGTAACTTGATAAAAATAAACAATGCCTCCCTGGCATTGGTTGTTCTGGTAACGGAGTCAATAAATTCGTAAACTACCTTTCCTGGTACTCGCGACAGACTATAATAGCAATTGGGAATAACAATATCAATGTTATGCATGATTATAGTATATATAAATAAAATACTTAACATAAACTCTCCACTGTCCCTTCAAACAATGATGCTACATCAAAATTTTCTAAATTTCGGGCAATTCAAGTTTCTATCAAAAACTTACTTAATTTTCACATTTATCCCATGATATCTTTTGGAACACTTCGAACTATCATAGCTTTTTAAAATCTTAACAGATTTCGATGTAATTTATATCAATATTTGTTCATTACATTAATGCTGTATCTAAATTTGATTAATTATCGTCATTTCTTAACTTTATTAACTGCTTTCATTTACCAATGTCGTTTAATGTATTTTTCTTGGGACCAGTGTCAGTAAACGTTTCAGTACAGTGACGTTTTACATCTTTCGTCACAACTTAGTGTGCAACCTCTTCTCTGTTTGCAAAACACAAATACGCCACCTATGGTTTTATCTTAAAACTAGATTTATATTGACAATCGTCCCTGACTAAAAGTGCTAAAAGAGACTCAAAGGAACGAATGAACGAAACAACAAACCATCCATCAGGGATGTAGTTCGTTTGTTCAAACACACTTACTCTGAACGGTGCGTTACAAGCTTCCTACGACGTAGAAACACAACGCATTCTTCAACTTATAACGCAGAAGTACAACGCAGGTATAAGACTTGTCCGCAAATAAAACACGACAGACACTATCACTGTGTATCACAGCTAAGCCTAAGATCTTTTCTATTGCCGAGCCATGGCGCCAACGCTTCCATCCGTAGGGGAAACGCACGGAGACAGCGCAGAACATTCCCCGCCAAGAGTTTCATCTCTGCAGTTTAAGGAAGGCCGCCTCGTAGCATGGGTGACCATTGAGAACAGGAGTTTAGAAGCCATGATCGATACCGGAGCGACCTACAGCTTCGTGAACGAAGCAACTGCGCGCGATTTGAGCACAAACCAGAACAAACGAACAGCAAGAATAACTTTGGCAGACGGTTCCCGCAGGGAGGTAACACAGGCGCTGATGGTGTGCATCCAGCTGGGGCAGCGTCAAGTGACGATTCCGTTGCTAGTTCTACGTAATAATACTAACGATGTCGTCCTGGGCATGGATTTCCTTTGTAGCATTGAAGTAAGGATAGAGTGTGGCCAAGCACAACTTCAGTTGAAGCCAGACGCTCAGCGCTTTACTGTTGCCACCACCATACCATTATCATCACAAGAACAGGCTTTGGAGATTGGTTGTCAAATATCTGGATTACCTGGCATAAGTGAAGTTCCAACATTAGGAACGAGAAGCACGACTACGGATAACGTCCAACTAGTTTCAGATGATTTTCCCACCGACGATGGTCTGCCGGGGGCAACAACCGCAGTGGTTGCGCACAACCCGGATTCATGGATGGCTAGCAGCAGCGTAGAGGAAAACATGACATCACAATTCCAACAGCAGCCTGGATTAGCTGACACTGCCATGATAACGGCACCAGCGGAGTGGCGAGTACATACATCCGATCGACTGTTACCTTTAGAAATCATTGCGCAGCTAAAAAACCAAATAGCTTATCCCAAAAAGCGAAATGTGCGTTTTCGAAAACTTATCGGAACACTAGCCTATAGCATACGTATTAACCGGAGTGAGCATGTCACAGTCAGCCTAAAAGGGGTACAGAAGCCTCGCCCAAACCAGCAGTAAATTCTCTGTTTGGCCAAACTGGGGACTAAAAAAACGTCCTACATCATTTATCTTTACATATATACATTAAGTCAATTTTATTTGTAATCAAATTGATAAGAATAAACTTACTAAAATGAAAATAATAAATAGTAGTAATCTTTGTATACATATATACATAATATTAAATTTATTTGCAATAAAATTGAACAAGAACAACAGTCTACTAGAATGTAAAGTAAAAGTTTAAATATATATAATAATTAAAAACAGTATTACTATTAAATTGGTGCTATGGAGAAGAATACAGCATAGACTTGGGTCTTCTATTCTCATCTGTCAGAATGATTGTTGGGTGTATTGCTCTCGGCCTCCTCCTCGTGTCAGGAAACCTCCCACACAGTAGACTCCACCGAACGACGTGGACGTGCAGCGACCTCCACATGAGCGTCCAGACCGTCACTCAGGCGACTGAATCGACGTGCCCAACTACCGCGTGGATTTGCTTGACTGCCGGCTAACGAGTTGCGATTGCTGGCATCTCGGAATAGACTCAGTATGTCACCCTGATTATCACCCTGGGCTCGCTTAATGCCATGATGGTATTTGGCCTCTTTGGCCAGCAGCTGCTCGCGCTGCATTTGTGTCTTTACCTCGGACGGTACGTCGGGTATGATGAACTGCATAATGCCCGTTAGAACGAATACAACATGTTCAAAGACCACAACGAAGGCGAGACGTGCGGCGAAAACATGCCAGTAATGTGGACTAAGTCCATATGGTTCATAGTCTTTTGGGCCATTGCTGAAAAGGAAAATAGTCTAAATTTACAGCAATCAAAATAAATACAAAATAGAAACACTCTTCACAGAGTCAACTATTAAATATTAATTATTCTCTGATTTATATAATGATTTTAATAAATTAAAATAATGATAACTTTAATTTTTTATTTCTAATTAAAAAATTTAACTGCTTACCGATAGCCTCGATATTGACAGGTATCCGGATCACGTTCACTGACTGATGCACCCCATTCTTCCTTGTAGTCGGATGTATTAAATATGGACAGTGAGTGCTCGATATAACCAGCCAGCGTATTTGTTTCGGAGTAGACGAACTTGTAGACCACGCGAGGAATAAAATCACTTGTGTACGCGATCACAAATGCATTCGATACGACGGCCGTGTATGTGATAATGCGCAATATGCCGTACCAGGCCCCGATATCCTCTACCCGTTCTGCCAACGGTCGCCTAGCTTGAGTGACCATCTTGTAGGCATCCAAACGTATTTCGGCCACATTGTTAAGTAGTGCAAAAAGCGGAGCCAGCGGAAATGCGGCCACAAACAGTGTGACAAAGCCATATTGAAGTACTGCAATATAAGTTATTTTTAGAATTTTTACAGTACTAATTCGTTCTTTACTTACTCATTTCCAGATATTCGTCGAAGAGCGCTAAGCGGCCTGGATCCTGCATATGATAGTCCTGTTCCCATGCCATGTGCAGATGAGATTCGTCTTTTGTGGCCTGAAATAAATGTAATTTAACATTACTTTTTGCTAAAACCTAGTAATGTATTATTAAATACCTGTTTGTGCTTTCGCTGACGCCACCAGTTCCAGAACTTGGGAAACAAATACTCCATGAAGTTGTTCCAGCACTGCTTACCCACCATTATGATGGCCTGAAGCAATTAAATGCAATTTTCGATTTGAATTAAATATGATAATAATAGAGATAAATTAAATATATAATATAAATTTAAGCATTTACTATTTATGAATTTTAACAATAAGCTATAGATAATACTCATTAAATTGGCTTGGTTTGAATGAATGCAGTTGTCCGTTATGTCTGAAGATTCCTGCTTGCTTTACAAGTAAAAGCAGCTTATCCTCACACACACCGACTCTGCAAGCAGTTCACTCTATGCAATATCTTCCCACTGCTTTCTCCTTTTTTCTGTGATCATTGTACCATGAAAACAAGCAGTTTGAAATATTTAACACTGCTTTCTTCTGTCTGTTGAGTATTAACACCTAACTAATATTTATACATATTTTAAGAATATGTATAATTAAAGAATAACTCACCAATTGTATACATAGCTCAGACAAGCAGCCCGCTGGATCACAAATATCATTTTTGAGTCGAAAGAACTCACTGCGTCGGGCTTGATCGTCGCCAGGATAGTCGAAAAAGCGGCCCTTAAAGAAGGCTATGTAGATGAGGGAAGAGTAGAAGTTCATAAACTCAAAAAAGAATATTTTAAACGTATATGAGTCTTCGTATTCGGTATGGGTGCGTGGGTTCTCCAAATTCGTTAACTTAATTGCCATGCGGTGGTAGATCTACAATACATATAAGAATACATATTAAATAATGTTTTAATCTCTGATGGTTTACCTACTCGTGTGAGTATCATGATGACCACCAAATTGATTAAAGCAGCTGTTACAGTGGTAAATAGCTTGGCATGTTCCTTTACAAAAAACCCTCCACCGCCATAGATAACTGAGACTAAGGTTATGCGATAAATTATGGTGCCCAGCACGGCGGAGAGCACAACAGAGATCTGCAAAGAAGTACATAATAATATTAATAAATCAACAGATGGCTGTTAGTTTTATTTAATCACCATAAAGAGCACTGCACTGCCTGTTATCACAAATCGAATGGCACGATTCCAAGTGGACATGTAGGGTTCTTTTTCCCTTGTCACAGGATTCATACGAAATGTGGTTGCATTGGTTTCAAACTCAGGTCGATTCTCCTCATCCATATCCACATTGTGTAGATCCCATTCCCAAACCAAAACCGATTGCTTACGTTTCCAGAGCTCCAGAAATGTCGTAGCTAAAAATGAACTTATTTATAACGATTTATTACTAAGTATAGGGTGATCTATTGACTTACCCCAAAAGGACATAAATATAGCGAAAAATACTGTTGAGGGATTGTCAAATAGATATGTCAGTCGAGAAAAGAGACATGATTCCGACAGTCTTTGGTAGCTGCATGCCCTATCGCAGAGTGGACAAAGGGTGATGTTGCCTGTGCCGAACTCATTGCAAATCTCCTTGCTTGGCGTATTATCCTCCGACTCCAATGTGGCTAGTCCATAGATAAAACAAAGAGTTCCAACTACGGCTGGATAGACTAACATCTCGGTGTAGAAGCCCAACCAACAGAAATACAGAGCTATCTTATCGCCAAAGTATTTCCGTACCAAACACAGAGGTTGCTTTTTATACCACTGTGAAGGGTGTGCCCAGGTCTGGTAAAGAACACGGCGATCCAGAGAGATGCCACTCGAGTGTGGGCGATCGTAGCGACCTTCGTGCAGAGGGAAACATCCCAGATAGGTGCCATCATTCAGCAATCTTCTAATGCCACTCCGATCACTTTCGTCGTAAGGTGTTCGGATGAGCACCTGCATCACCATCAGAGATCGCTGGGCACTTGTGTACGCTGTGGCGCGATCTTTGACAATGAATCTAAATAGGAGAATTTATGTATAACTAGCTTAATAATTAATTGATGATGCAAATTTACTGTTCCTCTGGATTGCCATTGGCTGTGGCTGCTTTGAAAGTTGTTTCGCCTTCAAGTAGATTATGATCAAGTTGTATTTTTTTGGTCAAACGTTGCCAGACCTCCTTCCAGTAGTGCACATTACGCATGACCACGTTTTCGTCATCCTACAGCATAGGTTACTTTACAATTACACTCATTATTTTATTATGTTTATTTCGACTTACCCAAGATGGCTTAACCGATATGGTTATGAAGCGTTTGATGGGAAACTTTAGATTCATAACTTCAGCCAGACGCGTTTCCAGACGCCAAGGCAGATGGACTTTCAAGAAGAATGTCTTTTCATTAAACGATTGTGATTTGTCCTCCAGCTCGACTTCGAGTCCTTCCTTAACAAGATTGTCCATAAAACTGCGCCTAATATCGCGCCTACGTGCTTCCGCTTCGGTCATAACACCCAAATCCTCCTCCTCCCAGGCCAGCACCATGTCTACCTTTCGTCGTCCATCTCGGAACAACAGTGATTCCGGATCGAGTCCCTCCCTATCCTGCTTGCTTATTCGTCTCTCTTCACTGCCTCCATCGCCTGTTAGACTATTACTTTTGCTGGCTTTTCGACTGCTCATGTAACTGCCCGAAATACTACTCTCCCCCGTGGAGGTTTTCCGTTCTGTTGGCATCAATTGCCGATAGCCGAATTGATCATTTAATACGTTTGAGTGTGAGGATTCCGTAATCTCATAGGATTCCTCTTCGGCAATTGACTTGCGTCCCACTAAAACCGGACTGAGGTTTAAGCCAAGTGTTCGCCTCATTGCGGTTCCAGGAATGTCCTCCTCATGATTTCCAACGATTTTCGGACCAAAAGCCTGGGTGGGACTTGGTTCAGCTGATTCCGTTTCCAGATGTGTAGGTAGTGGCACTGCAATCGTGTTGGTCTTCTGGTAAAAGGAACCATTGCTACCTCGCATCGTTGAGGAATTTAACCATTTTTCCGTATATGCCGCAGAGGAGTTTCCACATTTTGATATTGATTTCACTTGGGCTTTTGGCGAGACTGGCATACTTCCGGAAATTGGAGTACTATCCGGTTGTCTCTCTTCCTCCAGAAAGCTATAGATGTTATCGACAGTAATGCTGGTAGCCATTGGACGAACGTGTAAATCTATTTCATTCAGAAGGCTTTCCTGCCGGGTCAACGTCGATGCTTTTGACAGAAATGCGGATGTAGAGCCTGGAGGACTTACACCATAACCAACTAATCGACCAGCCACTATTCCACTGTCTTGGCTAAGTCTTCTGGGTCGCAATTTGGGCTGGCTACTGCGAATCATGCGTTCACTTTTAGCCGGACTCGAGACGACTTCTCGCCGAGATGTGTCCGTCGAATTTTGACGTGAATTACGTAGTATGGGTACCGAGAGGAATCCTATTAATGGAAATATCTTTAGATCTCTCATGGAATTATCCTAACTTTGATTTTACTCACTGGGAAACTGAAATACCGTTTGTTCAATTGACCTCTCCCTCTCAGCAGCTGCACTTCCGATAAGATCCTCACGAGAACTGGCATCCGTTATGGGCGATGTACTATCGTCATCAACACTATCGATTCGTATTTGAAATATATTTGATTTGCCAGTCGGCAACTCATCATGACTGTTCATTTTACGTAAACTTCCTTGGCAATGACGTCGACGGAACAGACTACAAAAACGATAATTGTACAGTACGTGTTAAGTAATGCCATATGAATGAATCCAATTTTTGGCCTGAATTACTTTACAATTTGACCTACAATTTAGCGCGCGAGGTAGAAAACACCTGTCATCGTACCCATAATTAAAAATGTATTTCCATTTCCATTTGTCCTTTCCGATGCATACGATTATTCCTCCAATAGGGCGATAACTCATACACGCATCTATAGCGTGTGTCTATTTACTTTAAATAAACTCTCAAAAGTTAACTATTTAGGGCCGAATATCATTAGGAAGTACTGCAATTATAACTACAACTTCTATGTATAATATTTCTTACGTATATTAAAGTTTTCCCAGAATAGATTTATCTTTCATCTTGCTATCTCTGTTCCTAACAGGTGGACTATCTCGAACACACTGAATTTAGTTGTCACAAACTACTATACACAAACTGCGTTTATTTCATATTACGACTAATTCCCTCATGTTCAACGACATGAAAACAACAAATAATAACACAATATATTAAAGGAATTACCTTTACTATATGTAAATACAATTATTAATGCATTGGTAATTTAAAGTTGTTTTTATACTCTGTAAATCATTCACAATGAGTAAAAGTAGTAGTATGGCATTTGAGACAGTGTAGGTAACAAGCAGAGAAAGTTATCATAAGTTGATTCAGTTAAGCTCGTCAGTTTGTCAGTATACCATATGCAAATCAAGAATTACAAGCAGAGTTTGAAGTATAGAGCAATGAAGATTGTTATATACACACTTTAACACGCTATCTATTTAAGCTAAATATTTTATTAAAATCGCTTAGTAAACATAAAAGTTATTCAAGAAATTAGTAGCTGCAATGCCATGCTGGCGCCAGCTAGCGCTCTTAGGATATATTCTGTTTAAGGATATCTTATAGCTGTCAACAGGGTATATCGTAGTGATCTACCCTGACTACTTGCAACTCTTTAAGTACTTAAGATTGATTGTGTTAAATTTAGATAGATGATAAAGGGCATCTGCTAGTCGAAAACTAAAGGGCTCTTCATAGTTAATAATATAGTTAGTATATTTATATATTGTACAAACACGAGATATGTATTTATAGAGTTATACGAATGTACGTATCTATCGTCATGGCTTTGAATTATTTTGCCTCACACATACTAAATAAGTGTAAATGTCGAACTTCACATCGTAGTATTTTTGATGGAAGGTCTCATATGACCTCATATGTCCATATGATAAAGTTCATTAGTTCAGGGGACATGTAATTGGATCGATAAATGTAAATAAATAAACTTGTTGCTTAACTTCTTTGACACACTCGGCCGTGCTGTGTTGAACGTCAATAGTCAAGGATGAAGAATGAGTGTGTAATTGTTGTGTTTCAATAAACATAATTATAGAAGAATGGGGGGAGTCTTGATAATCCAATTCTTTAATATTTCATAAAGGGAAACCCCTTTTCCCATAAATTAAACAAAATACTCAAGTAAACAAATTGTGTGTGGGGGGGGGGGTGCTCTTTTTATGACCCAATTATATTATTTATTGTGGAACAAGTATTATAAATAAATAACATATTTATAATGGATGCAATTGTACCTGTCTGGGAGTTGCTAAATGCTTCAGTTGGTGGTTTGTGGTTGGTTTGTCAGTTGTGCAAAGTCCCATGCCATAGAAGCAATCACAGCAATTGAAGGTTTATTGATTCCACATTGTCATTTTTCAAGTTCTGTATTAATAATCGATTATTGATTTCAAACGCGTTATTCAAATTACTGTGTTTTTTTTTATTTATTTATTAATTTTGAATTCGATTTCAATTCGAAATCTTTATTTTGTTGCTTTTAAAATGTGATTTTTTTTATCGATTTTAAATGCTTTTAGTCATTGTCTCTTTTTATTTTTTTGTTGTATTAACGTTAACATTTTTGATTCACTCTCGGTCGCGTGTCCGTTATGAGTTATTAACACACATTTACTACTGTCTAATGGACATCAGAAGGTTTCGACCGATTTGTTGAAGCACTCGCACACGAATGACCAATAGCAAGGACCTGCAATGGTCACAGGACTGCCAAAGCTACTGGACAGCTTGTCACTGTCCTCTAGTCTATTTTGAATTGTGACGACCCCCACAGGTCTCTGACTGCTGACGCAAATGCCTTTGCCTTCGCCTTTGCCATTGCCTTTGCCATTGCCTTTGCCTTTGGCTCGTGTAGGACAGTTGTGAGTGTTCCATAGATAATCTAAGTATTTTTATTATTTTCCATGTGTTGCTCTCTCTCACAGTGTTCAAAAATTGAGTGTAACGCACAAACATTATTTCTGTGCGGGTGAAAATGTCTGGCCCCAATGAGTTTGACATTTAATTGACGGCAACTCAAATTGAAGTTGATGCCTATTTGACGGCAGTTAACTGGTTCAACTGTCTAAATCAATTTGGCAATTTCAGCATATTTAAAATATCTATTTTTTTCTAAAGTAGGAAATTTCCTAATGATCTGAATATTCTGTCAAGGTCTATACCTCTCTGATAATCATTAAGGATTCAACCTAGATGTTGTATAAATTGAGTAAGACTTGAATGGATGAGGGTAGCTCAGATATAAGAAGTGCAATTCACTCAGGGAATCATCGGTTAACAATCGGAACATTTGCCCACCAAGTTTTTCATCATTACAACAACAGTTTAATAGTTTTACTATTTTATCCTCCACCAAACAGAATAAACCATAGATATATATTTATTAAGACCAGCACCACATAGTATGTACTATATAAGACTTATGACTAATCGTTGTGAGATTACTATGTTTACTAGATCAAGGATCATTCATCGATCTTTGGCTTTGCCATTTCATTGGAATTGCTATTGCACTGTTGTAGAACATCCAGTTGGCAAGTATTTGTTGCCTTGCTAAAGTAGAATCCCTGCTCACATTCTGCCTCGATCTTCTGACCGTGAACACAGACAAAGTAACCGCGACAATTGTGAATATCACGGGCTAGTTGACCATGTTTTCCATTGCAGACTCCAACACGTTCGCCATTCTCCATCAGACAGGTGCCATCATTCTGGCGACAAATACCGAGAAGACTGTCATAGCTCTCGCCATTGCGACAACGCTGGGAAATGGGTTCATCTTCGTCACAGCTGATGTAGCGACGACAATCTCCAGGCTCGGCAATGGAGGATCCTTCGCCGATGACATCACATAGATTGACAAAATCCGTGGGACTATCGTTACATTTTTCTATTGTCTGTGGTTCCTTTTCAACAGTTTCCTGTTCAGAGGACAACAGAGATACTAGATCTATTTTCGCTTCCGACTGTAAGTCCTTTTCCTCTTCAGTGGTCACTTCAAAGGGTTGACATTGCAGCAGCGTTGAATTGAAGAAGTAGCCATTATAGCAACGATCACAACGAAGCTTGTTGGATATGCATAGATAAAAGTTGTTACAATTTGCCGTATCCGGAATTATAAATCCATGTTTCCCTTCGCACAACAAGGGATTTGGTGGCAAATCTCGAATACTCGTATCGTTTCCGTTTCCATTCTCATCCCGGCTTACATATGGACAGAATCCATCATCTGGCAGGCAGAGAAGCTGCTCGGCATCAAAGTAGGCTCCCAAGGCACATCGCTGGGTCAAGGCAATTCCGCCAGCACAGATGTAATACCTAGTGCAGTCCAGATAGTCGGGAACATAGCTGCCATCCTGAAGACTATTACAGCTGTAGACGGCGCTATTGGTAAGGTTATCATCGAGTTGACCATGTTGACACTCCACTTCCGACTCCAATTCTGGCGTGCAGACTCCCAAAGTCGCATTGAAGCGCTTCTTGTCTTCACACTTAACTGAAATGGCCAAACCTCTTACACAGACATAGTAGAGATTGCAGTAGAGCTTGTGGGGCAGATGTGCACCATGTGAAACTCCCGTGCAGAGACCTAGACTCGTCTCAGAGTCCGACATGGTTTGCTGCTTACACTGACCCAGATCCAGGCGGCATTGCAAGAGGGAGCTATCAAAGTATTGACCCTTAGGACAGTAGAGTAACTGCGTCGCATTCTGACTGGAGTTGGAGCAGTTGTAGTAAGCACGACAGTTGTGAAGATGCGGAACAAGAGATCCTGGCATTCTGTTCGCACAGATAGATTCTATTTGCTGACAGCTGCCATCGTTGGGACGACAGTAGCCCAGACTTGCATCAAAGAAGCTGCCCGAAGCGCAGTTCTGGGGCAGAGCTGGTTGTTCCTGCAGACAAAGATAGAAGCGTGTACAATCATCCGGATGCGGAACACTCTGTCCATCCGGCTGTCCCAGGCAACTGATCGATGAGTGATCTTTGAGCAGAGCCTGACACTTGTCCAGAGACTGACACTTGCTCAGCTCCCTAACAAAGCTGTGACCACGCAGGCAACTGGCCAAATGCCATTCATCTGCCTCGCAATAGTAAAATAGCTGCGTACAATTGGAATCGGTTGAGGGCAGGGAACGAAATTCGCCGGGATTACAGGCGCGTCGCAAGCCGTTGCCATGACAGCTGCCATTGTTAAGAATACAGCCCAATTGTGGCTCAAACTGTTCCAAGGCGTCGCAGCTGCTGTTAACCCATTTCCCCCCCACACATAGATCGTAGGACCGACAGCTGCTGGCGATGCCACGTCTCTGTCCCTCCACACAGCTGGTATTCCCCTCCAGGCGACACTGATTGGCATCGTTGGGCAGACAGTAGTTGTGCTGACGACTGAAGTACATGCCAAGTGGACATTGCTGTATCCACCAGGCATTCTCCGTGCACATCAGAAAAGTCGAGCAACTTCGTGGCGATGGACGTACTGCAAGGTGACGACAGACAGTTGAGATCTCGGTGCGATTAATCCACGAACAGATGTCATCACCCTCATATGACGGCATGGGCAGACAGGTGTTAACCTTGGCAGCATAATAATGACGTTTGGGACAGGTCCGCAAGCGCCATCTGCCGGCATTGCAGCGAAAGTATTGCATGCAATTACTCTTCCCATTTCTGCTCGGAATTGTTTCCGATTCGCTGCGAAGATTACACTGAGGCAAACCTGGGACTCGGGCATAATTACAGACCATATCGTCACGGGGCTCCAGGCAACGCTGCTGTTCCGGATTGTAATAACGCTCCTCGGAGCAAGTGCGTCGACGCCAGTGTCCATCCACACAGATCTCATACTGGGAACAGTTCGCTGGCAAAGAGCGCTTCTCATTCACTTCACAGACGAACTGCAATAAGGGAAAATGTTGAAGACATTTATTGAAAGGGAATACATTCTATCTATATGATCTCGATTCTAGTTCATCCATAATATACCCCTTATACCTCTTATAAATATATATAATAGCTATAAGTTAACTGGAAATATGCAGTCAAAGTCTGCAATCAAAAGACAGACTGGGAATACGTATACACTGTACCCAGACAGAAGCTAACAGAAGTTAGCTTGAAAACAAATTCTTAAAGCCTGCAATTTTGCTAGAAGATTTATTGATAAAGGATAGGTTAAGACTACACCTTTGGCTAGAAGCCAGAGTAGTTAATCACACCCAATCGAGATCGAAATAAAAGTTCGCACATGTGAGTAAATAAACATATGTATATTTGGATTAGATTGTTATATAAAATTGGAGCAAGCGGAATTTCTCATAATAGTATCTCATAATAACTACAGACAAATAACAAGCATAAGTATATAAGATTAGATAAGTACATAGTGACGACTAATAACGTCTATATATATGTATGTATGTATGTAGATATGTGTATAGGTGAGTAGGTCAACTAGGGTACAGGTCATTAGAGGCAGGCTTAGGGTCGCATTTAGTAAGATTATACTAGTTTCTGAAAGAATTTCTTAAGCAGTGATATGGATCTTACTTTTTCCTCTGGTTCAACGGATCTCTTTTGTATGACATGCTCGTTAACCATGCACACGCCGAGTTCAGAATCGAAGAGCATTCCATCAGCGCATTTGTGGTAGGTGACAACCTCTTCCTTTCCATCGCAGGAGCAGAAACCTTCAGAGGTATTCTTTGCTGCGAATGGCTGATATTGGATACGATTTCTGCATTCCCGAGGATCACAGGAAGCAACCGCGGCAGTTACTTCATCCACACAAACAGCCAGATTGACATCGAAGACATGTCCACTGGTACAATGGTAATAGGTGGGTTTAATATCACAGGCGCAGAAACCCTTTGTTGTATTCATCGCAGCGAATGCCTCATACTTAATACGTGATCGACATTGCAGAGGATCACAGGCATCGACAACACAGGATCCAAGGTTCTCAATGAACATATGTCCATCGGGACAGGTCTTCAAGGTGGCAGTTCCATCCGATTCGCAGAAACAGAATTCATTGGTTGTGCCTGCGGCAGCGAAAGTTGAGAACTCCGTCAAGTTCTGGCACTTTGTGGTATCGCAAGACAATTGTTTCGTGATTGTGCTCGAGGTTTTGGCCAGACATGCATAATATTGGGTATTGTATTCCTTGCCGGTTGGACATGATTCATAGGTGGCAACACCCTCGAGACACAAACAGAAGCCAGTAGTTGTGTTCAAGGCGGCAAAGTTGGTATTATCCGGAAGACTTGCACATATACCTGCTTTACAGACACACTCTGAAACCTGTTAGAGAAGAATTCCAATTTAAATTACTACTTTCATTTGATTATTGAAATTTTACTTACCTCTTGCCTTACGCAAACTTCCTGCTTGGGATCAAAAACTTTGCCATTCTGACAGTTATCATAGAGTGCCGTTCCGTTCTTGCAATAACAGAAGCTTGACTTATCCTCCTCATTAGTGGTGGGGAAAGGTTGATACTCAAGATAACAACTGCATTTGTCGGAGTTACAATAACAGCTAGTTTCTCCATTCTATAATAAATTGTTGATAAATTTTATATAAGTATAAAAACGATGAGCATTCTACTTTACCACTGCATCCAGGCATATCATATCGGTAACGCTGTATTCTTTGCCGGGAGGACAAAGTGAATAAATAGGTAGACCTCCCTTACAGTAACAGAAGCCGTCTGTACCATTCATTGCCGGATATGGTTGGTATTCCGGGAGTTCATCACATTCTGTGGCATTACAGACAACGGGACCCTGAAATCAATTAACAACAATCACAATCAATGGTAACTTTGCTCTCTTTTTCTCATTGATTATAGTCTTACCGGTGGTGTCAGACAGATCAATAGGTTGTCATTAAACTCTGTACCAGGTGGACATTGGGAATACAAGGGACAATCATCCTTGCAGTAGCAGAAACCACTCTTGTCATCGCCGGCTGGGAAAGCTTCATATTCTATGCCATTAACACAAGCTGCTGCATTGCACTGATTGCATTCGCAATTGGGAACCTCCTGCGAGTAGAAATAAATATAAATTAATGCAATTATATATATATATATATGTATAAAGGGGTTTCTTTATATTTACATAGTGCTCCAGGCAAACGCCCCAGGTTGTATCATAGGTCTTGTTCACTGGACAATCGTTATAAGCTGGCACTTCATTCATGCATAAACAGAATCCAGCATCTGTATCAAGGGCCGGGAAGGTTACATCATTTGGCTTGTTAACACAGTAGTTGCGACAGCATCGGGGCTAGAATTAGTAAAATATTATTTAGAAGAATAATAACAGTAGTAAAGATTATAAAAACAATTAAATAATATCATAGTTCGATATAAAGACCAAGCTAAACATATAACGATTATAATCTGCAATATTACTTCAATATACAAGTGTTTATTGCAACTATGCGAATTTAATTGGAAAATCAAGAGATTTATACCTATAAAGTTGCATTTAAAAACTTATTATCGCAGATGAATGGAGTGACAAGTGAAATATCCTAGATGTACAACTGTTTCTTAAAACTATTCGAATTATATTCATAATACCTTTGATTGTAAACATTTCATGCAGTTTTGCAGCTAAAAAGTCACATTTCTATAGGATAATGGAGTGAAAAGCAAATGAATTAATTAAAGGGCATTTCACCCTCTTCTAGATCTGAAGATATTACCTTAATGAAATTTTAGTCTAATCAATATGTGATCGATCCATAATACGAATAATTATTCGAATCGCATTCATCCTTTTTAAACATATCAATCAATTTGTGCAAACTGGTGTCAGTCAAAATGTATCAATTGTGTGTCATTAGGAAAGACTTAAAAAGTATTAAATTTAATAAGGCAATACTAAATGCAAATATCTTTGCATAGAGATTGATTGAAATAGAACAATCGCTTCATAAGAAATAGATAAACAGATTGTCGTCAATAGCAATTGCAATAAGCCTTACCTTCAATAGTTATACAAATTTGTAAACAATTTAAACAGTGACTAGCAATCAACTTACATCTGGTATTGGGATTTCAACGCAAAGGAGAAGATTGCTATCGAAGGTGTAGCCAATGGGACAAGCTACAGGAACTTGTTGTCCAACACGGCACAAACAGAAGCTATTGGGATCATCTAAGTTGGGGGAAACTGTATACTCAGGTTCGTTCTCGCAGGCTCGAGGATCACAAGGTCCCGTCTGTGAATGTAAGATATAAACTGTAATCAAATGGAAGTAATTAAATATTTTGGTAAACTGTTGATCTTACGAAAGTGCAAACATTGTCACAAGTGTCAAATGTAAAGCCCGTGGGACAGTACTCCACATAGGCACCGTCGCTTTTGCACAAACAGAAAGTGGTATTGTCGTTATTATCGGCAGGATATACTGCATAAAGATTGTCTTTCGTGCACTTGGATTGATCGCATGCTGGCTGAAATAGTTAATTAATTACAATTAGAAATTTTGAGTAATTATCATTATTATTAACATGACATACACTGGGAACGGGCAGGCAAGCCAGGTAGGTTGGGTCCAATGCCGTATTGGCTGGACACGATCGAATCGTTGCCGTTTTGCCCATGCATAGGTAGAACTTGGTGTCATCTCCCTGGATGGGAATGATGGTTCCATCGGAAGCGGTGGCACAAAGTGTTGCATTGCATGAAGTCTTGGTCGAGCATTTCTGAGTTGCTGCATCGAATCCCTGACCTGCAGGACAATCGACAACCTTAGGCACATTGTCAGTGCACTGGAAGTACTTTGTGCAGATGGGATGTGGCACATTTCCAGTGCCACAAGTGCAGGGATTTATACACTGTCCGGTCACATCGATAACACAGGATTGGCCCGAGAACCATTCGCCAGCTGGACAGGTATGCGATATGGCGAGGCCATTATTGCAGGTCAAGTACGAAGTGCAATCGGTGGGATCAACTATTGTGTAACCGTTGGGTTTATTGGCACAGATCCAACAGCTGGCATCTTTATCCGGCACACAGATACCCTCGTTGCTGCAAAATACATTACCCGGTCCGCAGCTACCCTCGACCAGTTCTCCATTCAGACAGATAAGATACTTGTCACAATCCGTCGGATGGGAGACAATGCTGCCCCCGGCAATGTCGCCGGCACATGTGCAGTTGGTGTCCGTTTCCTGTTCAACACTGCGCTTGCTACGCAATCCCGGCAATATTATTCTGTTCTCCGGACATGTATTATCCGCATCCAGTATGCAAATACCAAAGTCGACATTAAAGTAGGAACCAGCTGGACAGGATTCCTGTTTCCAGCTGCCGCTGATGCAGACAAAGTAGCTATAACAGTTCGTTGCCTTGCGGATGGCATCACTCTCTGTGCACAGGGCTGTGAGATCTGTAGGCTCAGTCGGATTTTTTTCAGCTGGAATCACAGAGGATTCAATGGAACATTGCGGGCATTCGTTGTCGGTATCCGTAACACAAGCGGCGCAATCAAGTTTGAAGTATTCTCCAATGTTGCAGGTCTTCGACTCCCAAATGCCATTTTCGCAGACATAATATTGATTACAATTCTCAAGATCGCCGGCAATATCGCCAGGCAAACAGTCGGGCATAGAACTTTCCGGACATACGTTTTCAGTGTCCTTTTGGCAAACCTTTTTATCCTTGTCAAAGTAATTGCCCATATGGCAATCTTCTGGCACCAGAATACCATTATCGCAAATGGAGTAAAGTCGACAGTTTTCCTCGTTGGGTATCAGTTGTCCATTGGCCACATTATTGGCACAATCGCAGCCCGTTGAAGGTGACTCTGTTGTAGTTGTAGTCGTAGTGTCCTTGTCAGGACATGGACCGGGTTTGCATATAGGACCGGTTATATCGAAGTAGCTGCCCTCCGGGCACTCCTGAAGCGTTGCTTTTTCATTGTAGCACATATAGAAATTGCTGCAATTGTCGGGATCAATGACGGCCGAACCGGCTGGTTTGCCATTGCAGTAGTTTGCCCAGCAAATGGAATTATCCTCATCCTTAACACACTTTGCCTGCTCGACATTGAAGTATTGTCCGATTTGGCAACTTTGTAGGGTGGCCTGCTGCTGCTTGCAACTGTAGTAATCGATACAGGACGTTGGACTTGCCAAAAGTTTGCCATCTTCCTGATCGATGCACAGATTCTGCCAGCATTCGGATTGTGTGTCGGGTATGCAATATGAAAGGGCCGCATTGAAATAACTGCCGCTGTCACACAACTGGGGATATGCCGTCTGTTTATCGCAGAAGTAGAATTCGCGGCAGTTGTCCACCATCGGCACCGAGGCGCCACTCACCTCATCGGCACAGATATTGCCGACCTGCAGGTCGTAAGGGTTAGCTTGAGTGTTACATATAGTATGACCAATATCCTGTGAAACTTACCTCCGTCAGGGGTGCTGCCAGTGACAGTTTGCACAGGCCACGTCCTGCTGTCGAGCATTTGCCAGTCTTGGGATTATATTCCTTTCCCGCCGGGCAGGTGAAAGCCTTTACGACATTTTTATTGGAGCACCGATAATAGCTGGCACAATCGGAAGGATTGGGCCAATGTGGTGACAAACCACGTAACTTGCGATATATGCATTCAGGATCGGCGGCTCCGGCTAAGGATGCCACTGCGGTGATTATGACCACAGCAAGCAGAGTAACTGCAAAGAAGGAAACAGTTGTAATGCCCATAGAAAATTGTAAAAATCCTTCGATTACTGACCTTTCATTTCTGTGTTCTCTAATATTCCACGGCTATTGCTATAGTTGTACTCCGCAATGTTACCAAAATTTTCTACCCTTTATATACATTTACTTTTAAAACGATCCCAACTTACATTCATTTTGTTTATCAGCATCGATCGATCTGTGTGTAGTTATCTTGTCTTGTTTATCTTATACATGGGCCCATCAAGTTTTTTTAATTGAGTTGTGCGCTTTTGCATCAATTCCGGGAACACAAAAATCTGGCAAAGAAGACTGTCGAGAACCAACCACACCCTTTATGTCGAATTTGCACTAATTATGAATGACGACTCGATCGTATGCGAGTACGCGATTCAATTTCAAGTGCATCAATGAATGATAAGATTGTTACATACCGTTGCTTAATAAAACGTATAGATTCAAGAGCAAATGCACATAATACCTTTATTTATACTGATTGATTATGTTGACCAAATAATAGACACCTAAGGGTAATGCATTCGTATTGTAGTTATCGAAAGCTTTATTTTATACAGTAGATTCCATAAATGATATCTTTTTTACTTTGATTGCTAATTTTAGGTCTTATAATTTTTTTCACAATTTTATTAAATTTCCAGGCTATTGTACATAAACCACTTTGAAAATCTTAAAATGTAATGGTAAATGAATTCAATTTTGCTGAAATCTCCCACTATATAGAAAATTGACAGTCGCAAGTTTGAAATTCCAACCCCAATGAGTAAAATATTTTATGAAATTCTGCAATTCTTTTATTTTCCATTTGCTTCATCTGATTATACAAATTTTCGCTTTCACCCCGTTTATCGAAACCTCTATAATGGCTGGAAAATGTATTTAACTTTAGGCCTTTAGGCGCAAGTAGTCTCACAACTGTTAACCTTAGAGTCCCAGAACAAATTGGATGGACATGTTTTTATATAGCCCATTGAACCGTCGCAACTTATAAACTTATGACAATCGTAGGGATGTGGCAGATACTCAACACCAGGATGATTCTTGCACATAATGTCAGGACTTATAGAAGCTTCAGTTGATGTGGGTATTGATACGGTTGTTTCGGTCGTTGGGTTGCTGGGACTCGGGGGAGAGTCAGTTGGACTAGGGGGTGAATCAGTAGGACTTGGGGGAGAATCTGTAGGGTTTGGAGGTGAATCAGTTGGGTGTGGGGGAGAATCAGTTGGGCTCGGCGGAGAATCAGTTGGATTTGGTGGAGAATCAGTTGGATGTGGGGGAGAATCAGTTGGATTTGGGGGAGAATCAGTTGGATTTGGGGGAGAATCAGTTGGATTTGTGGGAGAATCTGTAGGGTTTGGCGGAGAATCAGTTGGATTTGGTGGAGAATCAGTTGGATTTGGAGGTGAATCAGTAGGATTTGGGGGTGAATCAGTTGGATTTGGGGGAGAGTCAGTTGGATTTGGAGGAGAATCAGTTGGATTTGGAGGAGAATCAGTGGGGTTTGGGGGAGAATCAGTTGGATTTGGGGGAGAATCTGTAGGGTTCGGGGGAGAATCGGTTGGGTTCGACGAATCAGTTGGATTTGGGGGAGAATCAGTTGGATTTGGTGGTGAATCAGTTGGGTTCGGAGGCGAATCCGTTGGTTTCGGAGTCAAATCCGTTGGTTTCGGAGTTAAATCCGTTGGACTCGGCGGTAAATCCGTTGGACTCGGCGGTAAATCCGTTGGGTTCGGGGAAGAATCCGTTGGGTTCGGGGGAGAATCAGTTGGACTCGGAGGAGAATCCGTTGGTGTTGGAGGCGAATCCGTTGGACTTGGTGGAGAAATAGTTGGATTTGTGGGAGAATCGGTTGGTCCCGTGGGTAAACTAGTTGATATCGTTGGTAATTTGGTCGGTAATGTTTCAGGATTATCCGGTTTCTCCGTTGTTGTTGTAGGGGGCACAATTGTTGGGCTTGGTACAACGCATCGTCCAGCGTTGAGGGCTGAGACCAGCAGTAGCAATTCCAAACATATTAAGATACTGGATACCACTGAAATATATATTGATAAATCTTTACATTGTATTTGCCATATTGCAGACCTTTTTTTTCTTATAAAACCCACCTTTCATTCTGGTTATTTGATCGCCAATTTATCGGTACTAATGCAATTGATAGCTCTCTCTTTATATTTATACTATTGGAAGATGCATCGGTGCTTTATCAATATCTAATTAGTATATCACATGCCATCACATATTATCTTATCTAAAGACAAGATTTGCATAAAGATACATCTTTCAATCAAACAATGCACTAGACGGCAGTAAACAATAATCATCTGTTTTCGCTTGTTCAAACTAATTATAATATAATTGAATCGAGTTATGAATGGAAAACCAATAACTTTCATTGCTAAAAGTACTTGAAGATTCTTACAAATTGTGTAACTCATTCACAGCAAAATCGCGTATCTCATAATGTAAATAATTCCTTGATTAGGGTGACGAATTGAGTAGATAGAAAAATATCTGATCATCTGTCTGTTTACCTGTAAACTAGTCTTTAACTTTAAAAGATTTTAAGTATATCTGATCAGAAACTCATACGAGTCGGGTTCCAATATCATGTAAAAACCTTTTTTGAGTAAGATTGGTTGAAATATGAGATGTTATACTCATGTTATAGATTCTAACTAAATGTGTACGAAATTTAGCGACTATATGAATGATAGGTTGGGTATTTCGTTTATTTTAAATACAAGTTAAGCTTTAATAAAACTGAACAATATCAAACAGTTTGGCACATATGAGCTACATGAATATTATATATTATATTGTTTGCATATACGTTTTGTATGATTGATGAACCACAATAATATTGCGCTCAGCCTGAAAGTATGCAACAAACAGCAATAGATATTTTATTTCTAGGAAAGTTCTTTAATTTTGGAGTAGTACATCTTTATACACTTTAAGTAGTTGGAAGGCAAAATTTTCACAATGTAAAGTTATAAACAAAAATGTCATGGTTATAGTATATGTATAACTATGAAATGAAACTTCTTCTTGGGTATCTCGCAATCGTGCAGAGTTTTACACTCCTAAAGATCTTCGTAAAGTTATATACATATTTTGTCGCACGTGAGCAATTTGGAGTTCCAATATAAATATTCCGGACAGGTCTTAACAAATGGAAGATAATCACACTGGATAAATCGACTGCAGTTACCCGGATATGGAATAAACATTCCCAGTTGATTTGCACATAGCTGGACAAGATTAGGATTATGAAGATCAGGAGATGGGTTAACAATTGATGTCGAGCAGTTGGAATAATTTATATTATCACATCGTTGTAGTTCATCACTCCAGTACGTATTGGTTGGACAGTTAAGAGCACGACTTTCATAGTAGAGATTACAGTTGCCAGGATAGCTAGAGTAAGTAGTGTCACTTAAGATGTCTAAGGATGTGGTGAGAGTATTCAAGATAGATATTGAGATGCACGTAATTATCCATATCTTGAATATCACTGTTAAATTGAAGTATAGTTAAGTTATATTAAAATATATTATCAACTTAACTCACTTGTGACTGAAGAAGTAAAATTGTAGCAAATGTTAAGCTGTGGAAAGGTTTTATACATTTTCAAAGGGCCCACTTCAATCGGAGTTATCAATATGTAATATTATTATTTATAGAATATGTGTTGATTTATGGGTCTTTATCTAAATATGATATCTTTGTCAGTTCTTGGAATAAGCCAATTGACTTGTTAAGTGGATAAGCTTCCCTTTAAATATGTATTTAAATTGCACTTGATAATGTGATTTCTATTTACACATTTAAGTTATGATACTGATAAAAAATTGTATAAAAAGCCGTTGTAAATAAAAATTGAGTACTTTCTCAGATTTAGATTGATCGAAGCAAAAGTAAGTGAACGAACGTGCGAAATAGCGAAACAAAAATAATTGCTCTTCTTTTACACAGTGCTGAAGTTTTCCTGGTTGATTTGCTTGCTTTTAGTTACTATAGTATCTGCCAACTATGGTGATGTGATTCAAGGATTGGTAAGTAGAAGATAATGATAAAGATACAGCAGTTTCTCATAACTTTCACACAGCGCGTAGAAGCCGAAGCACCTATTAAATTGACTCAATGTCCACCCTATGATGATCCTAATTATATAGTCATGATATCCTATCTTAACGACTGTCGCAAGTATTATACCTGTCTGAATGGTCTAGCCTACGCTCATCAGTGTCCCGATAACTATTACTGGAGTCAGTTAACCTATCGCTGTGATTTAAAGCAGTACTCGAATTGCCAGGAAGCCATTGATCCTCCAGGTCCAATACAAACAACTGTTCAGTACAGCGCCTATCCGGGAGATTGCAGTCGGTATTACGAAAAACGAATTTTAAGCTGTCCGGATAGTTATCATTGGAATGATCGGAGACAGAGCTGTGATCTGCCACAATTTGCGGGATGTTTATCACCAACCACTTCATATATTATTCCACCTTTGAGCACCAACACTCCACCAATTGTTCCAACTGCAGCTACTCCGCCAACTATAATTCAGTCTTCTGTTGCGACAGTGCGACCTGGCTATAGACTACCATTAGATCCGGAATATCTATGCAAAAATTCTGCTCAGATGAAGTATCTGCCATATCCGGAAGATTGCCACAAGTTTATTTACTGTGGTCCAACAGCAAGTGTGCTCTTTTGTCCCATCGGCTTGTATTGGAATCACAAAGGACAATTTTGTGATTTATCTAATGCGGGTTGCCAGTAAGTTCAATCAATAAAGAATTGCAAAGAAGAGTTTAATATGTCATTTCATTTATTTATGTATTGTCAAACTATAATCAGTTGAAACAACAAAGTACATTTAAATTATAAATGAAATACAATTAACAAATTAACCATTTGCATTTAAAGTTAGAAATGTATATTTAATTTTATATATATTTATATTTATATGTAAATATTCTGGGGGTATTTAAAATAATTCAAATTGGTCCAACACTCGTTGCAAGGATTGGGGAAAACCCAGAAAAAACCCAAGCAAACCAAAAGAAAATATGTGAATATAAAGGTTTTAAAAACAAGCAAAGAACACTCGAAGCTGATCTTACTATCCAGGCTATTATAATCAACAGACAAGATACTTATAGATTCATACAATGTCCAGTAAGTGTGAAAAAAGAATAAAGTTATGATTTATCTAGAAGGTACATTAAAAGGAAAGATGGATTAAGAGAAGTACACTAGATTGAACCTAACGACTTCAATTATAAACGCTTGTATATGTTAAAGATCCACGGTTCTATAGCTCTGTCCGCAACTTTACAGTTTGCAATCCAAGGAGCCATACAACGTTCGAGCTGAGCACTAAACTCTTGACCCTCGACACAATCGTAGATTACAGGGTTAGGTGTTTCACACCTAATGAACTTGGTACAGTCGTAGGGATATGGCACTAGTTTACCCACAGCAACACCCTCACAAGGATCAGTTGCAGATGTCGTTGTAGTTGTCGTTGATGTTGATGTTGTTGTTGATGTTGTAGTTGAAGTTGTCGTAGACTTGACTGTAGTTTTCGTGGTATCCATATCTCCACTATCGATTGTTGTGGTTGTTGGGTAATTTTCAAGACATGCATCAGGAGATGCACTTGCGCTACATTTGCCAATTGATGGATCATAGTACTCTTCACTATTGCAAACACCCATCATGTAGACTTTATCATCGATGCATTGTATGTACCATCGACAGTTTTCTGCAAATGGAAAGGTACCGCCATTGCTATTCTCGCAGATAGAGGGTGTTATATACCCTGGAGTTGTATATTCCGGTGGCAACACTGAGGTCTCTGTCGCTGGGCAGTCACTTTGAGACCAATCGACGCACACCTGAAGTTTCTCACTGAAGAAATACCCGGGTGTACAATAAAATGCAATCGGTATTGGTTCAACACACACAATATATTTACTACAGTTATCGGGATATGCCACATACTCCCCACTGTTAAGGCCACCACAAATATCTGGACTAATTGGTAACTCTGTTGTGCTTGTTGTGGATTGAGTGGTCGCCAAAGTTGTTGGTGTTTCCGTAGGTCGTACAGTTGTTTGGGTCTCCATACATGCCGTGGGTGAAACATTAGGTCCACAGTTGCCGGTTGAGGGATCATACCAAGCATTGTAAATGCAGTTAGCTATAGCCGATTTCCCATTACCCATGCATACTATATACTTCTTACAGTCTGTCACCAATGGATAAGACACTCCTAAGTCTTGATCCAAACAAAGCTCGTCTGGATGTGGTGAAGAGCGGGAAGTTGTGCTGGTTATTTGAGATTCAAGGCAAGCGGTAGACGAAATATCTGGACCGCAATTACCGGTCTTAGGGTCGTACCAAGCACTTACAGGACATTTGGCTATAACAGACTGATCATTACCCAAGCAGAGTATATACTGATGACAGTCTGTTAGTAAAGGAAAGGAAATTCCTTCCCCTTGTCCAACACATGGATTCTCCTCTCGGTTAGTTCTTTCCGGGGTGTCAATCAGTTTATTTAAAGTGTCTTCTGCACTTGATATTCTTGCGTACTCGGATGTATTGCAATCAACCGATTCGGGTGTATCACAAATTTGTAGAATCTCATTGAACAGCTTATCAGCTGAGCAGTACTTCAGTTCTGCTTCTGCATTGCGACATGATATAAAGGCACTACAGTCATGTCTATATTCGTAATTACCACTCGATAAACATTTATAGTCGATTACCATTTTGGTGTTCCCATCTGCAGACCTTAGATAACCATATATGAGGAAGGCTGACATCACAAAATGAAATTTCAATGCATAATCTAGAAACAAAGAATAGAAATATGAGTTGAATAACAGTAATAGTTTCACATAAATATAAACACATTTAGATATTATGAAGATGTCATGCCGATTATCTACAAATATCTCTACCTTAACTATTGAAGAAGTTATAGAATAAATCTGCAATAAAATTGTATAACTTTTCTTACTAAATTATCAAATCAATTACATTAGATGCCTCTTCTAGGCGCTTGCATTTTATATTTTCAATATTTTAATATAATAGTACATAAGTTGTTTAAGTTAATTTTCCATTGTCGTTTTCAAATAATGCCGCGTGTGGAGTCCAGATAAGGTCTCCTCGATTAGGACTGAACACATCCAGTATTCTCTGGCAAATCGCAGATACCCTTTTGTCCATTAAAGTATCTGTCACCGCAGCTAACCTTCAGGGCCTGTCCGTGACGGCAGATATAATAGTCGTTGCAGCGTTTCGGAGAGGCCAACAGGAAACCGTCAGGTTTGCCCACACACACGATCTGAATCTGGACATCAGTGGTTGTTGTTGTCATGACTTTGGTCATCTGAATCGCTTCTGGGAGTGGTCTAAAGTTAGGGCGAGCGCGAGTTGGTTGACGATTACTATGCGACGAGCTGGCAACATTAGATCCTGACTCGCAAGGTGGCTTCGTGGTAACCTCGCAAGGAGGTTCTGTTGTCACGCAAACGGTTGTTATTGGGATGCAAGTTGTGACTGGGGGGATTGTGATACAAGGTGTGGTTGGGGGGATTGTGATACAAGGTGTGGTTGGGGGGGCTGTATAACACGTTGTTGTTGTAGTTGTAGTCGTGGTTGTTGTAGTGGTTGTTGTAGTAGTTGTTGTAGTAGTTGTTGTAGTGGTTGTGGTCGTAGTTGTTGTGGTTGTTGTTGTCGTAGTTGTTGTGCTGGTTGTTGATGTGCTACACGTTGTTGTGGTACACGGTGTTGTTGTAGTTGTTGTAGTGGTTGTTGTAGTGGTTGTTGTAGTGGTTGTTGTAGTGGTTGTTGTAGTGGTTGTTGTAGTAGTTGTTGTAGTAGTTGTTGTAGTGGTTGTTGTAGTGGTTGTGGTCGTAGTTGTTGTGGTTGTTGTTGTCGTAGTGGTTGTGCTGCTAGTTGTTGTGCTACACGTTGTTGTGGTACACGGTGTTGTGGTACACGGTGTTGTTGTAGTGGTTGTTGTAGTGGTTGTTGTAGTGGTTGTTGTAGTTGTTGTTGTCGTAGTGGTTGTTGTTGTAGTGGTTGTTGTAGTTGTTGTTGTCGTAGTGGTTGTTGTTGTAGTGGTTGTTGTAGTTGTTGTTGTAGTAGTGGTTGTTGTTGTAGTGGTTGTTGTTGTCGTAGTGGTTGTGCTGGTAGTTGTTGTGCTACACGTTGTTGTGGTACACGGTGTTGTTGTAGTAGTTGTTGTAGTGGTTGTTGTAGTGGTTGTTGTAGTAGTTGTTGTCGTAGTTGTTGTTGTAGTGGTTGTTGTAGTAGTTGTTGTAGTGGTTGTTGTAGTGGTTGTTGTAGTGGTTGTTGTAGTGGTTGTTGTAGTGGTTGTTGTAGTGGTTGTTGTAGTGGTTGTTGTAGTGGTTGTTGTAGTGGTTGTTGTAGTGGTTGTTGTAGTGGTTGTTGTAGTGGTTGTTGTAGTGGTTGTTGTAGTAGTTGTTGTAGTAGTTGTTGTAGTGGTTGTTGTAGTGGTTGTGGTCGTAGTTGTTGTGGTTGTTGTTGTCGTAGTGGTTGTGCTGCTAGTTGTTGTGCTACACGTTGTTGTGGTACACGGTGTTGTGGTACACGGTGTTGTTGTAGTTGTTGTTGTAGTGGTTGTTGTAGTAGTTGTTGTAGTGGTTGTTGTAGTGGTTGTTGTAGTAGTTGTTGTAGTGGTTGTTGTAGTGGTTGTTGTAGTGGTTGTTGTAGTGGTTGTTGTAGTGGTTGTTGTAGTTGTAGTTGTTGTAGTAGTTGTTGTAGTAGTTGTTGTAGTGGTTGTTGTAGTGGTTGTTGTAGTGGTTGTTGTCGTAGTGGTTGTAGTGGTTGTTGTTGTTGTCGTAGTGGTTGTGCTGGTAGTTGTGCTACACGTTGTTGTGGTACACGGTGTTGTTGTAGTAGTGGTGGTAGTAGTGGTTGTTGTAGTTGTTGTTGTAGTGGTTGTTGTTGTAGTGGTTGTTGTAGTGGTTGTTGTAGTTGTTGTTGTCGTAGTTGTTGTCGTAGTGGTTGTTGTTGTAGTGGTTGTTGTAGTGGTTGTTGTAGTTGTTGTTGTCGTAGTGGTTGTCGTTGTTGTTGTGGTGGTTGTTGTAGTAGTTGTTGTAGTGGTTGTTGTTGTTGTCGTTGTTGTTGTTGTAGTGGTTGTTGTTGTCGTGGTTGTTGTAGTTGTTGTCGTTGTGGTTGTGCTGGTAGTTGTTGTGCTACAAGTTGTTGTGGTACACGGTGTTGTTGTAGTTGTTGTAGTAGTTGTTGTAGTGGTTGTTGTAGTAGTTGTTGTAGTGGTTGTTGTAGTGGTTGTTGTAGTAGTTGTTGTAGTGGTTGTTGTAGTGGTTGTTGTAGTGGTTGTTGTAGTGGTTGTTGTAGTGGTTGTTGTAGTGGTTGTTGTAGTGGTTGTTGTAGTGGTTGTTGTAGTTGTAGTTGTCGTAGTGGTTGTTGTTGTAGTGGTTGTTGTTGTTGTTGTCGTGGTTGTTGTAGTGGTTGTTGTAGTGGTTGTTGTAGTAGTGGTTGTGCTGGTAGTTGTTGTGCTACAAGTTGTTGTGGTACACGGTGTTGTTGTAGTGGTTGTTGTAGTAGTTGTTGTAGTGGTTGTTGTAGTGGTTGTAGTAGTGGTTGTTGTAGTTGTTGTCGTAGTGGTTGTTGTTGTAGTTGTTGTCGTAGTGGTTGTTGTTGTAGTTGTAGTAGTGGTTGTTGTAGTTGTAGTTGTGGTTGTGGTAGTGGTGGTTGTAGTGGTTGTTGTGGTTGTGGTAGTGGTGGTTGTAGTGGTTGTTGTGGTTGTTGTGGTTGTGGTAGTGGTGGTTGTAGTGGTTGTTGTGGTTGTCGTTGTGGTTGTTGTCGTGGTTGTGGTTGTCGTTGTGGTAGATGTCGTAGTTGTGCTGCATGGGGTTGTTGTTGTTGTACTGCAAGGAGTTACAGCAGACGGTGTAGTTACTTTTGGTGTGGCGGGTGTAACATTGCCGCCACATGGTGGACGGGTTGTAGTACATGGTGGGGGCGTTGTTTGGCCGCAAGGAGTATCCGCAGATCTACCTGATACCGGCTTAAAGTCTACGGGATCGGTTTCAGTGCAGCCCGGATTGTATGTAACGCAACTTCTTGTCTTGAAGTCATAGTATTCAGGGCAAGTGTATTCCGTGGGCTCTCCGTTTTGACACTCGAAGTATTTGGAACAGCTGCCAGGCACCAAAGATCGAATGCCATTGGCATTTCCCCGACAAAATACCTGCTGATATTGCCGATTTTCCAAACTAGCACCAAGAATGCTATTGGCAGATACTGCCAAAAGCAGAATGGTAAAAACTGTAAAATACCAAAGGGGTTAAATTAACTCATCCCGTATTTTGTTGCAGTTCCGGCAGTTTACCATATACGTTTCGCATCGCTGTTGTTGGTTTGCTGAATTTTAAAATGTATATTTTAAAGTTTCAAGCTGTTACACTGCAATGAGTGAAGAACCAACTCTCTGTTGTGCTATATATACTGTGCCAAAATCTATCGACATGCTAAAAATAATATTCGCCGAATGGCTGTCTCATTAGCAAAGTAGCCTACAGCTTCCATCCTTATCAAATTGATATCGAGATCCTTATCATACTTTCCATTTATACAACCGCAGCATGTGTGCTTGCCTGCATTTCAAATACCCTGTGAACAAACACTTAAATGGTTTTTTTGCTCTCTTAATCTCTTATCATCAGCTATACATCCATGGAAGATGACGATTTACATAATATATAACTTTTATTATTTATCGATTTTTTTTTTATCTTGTTGAATTATTAAAATTAAATCTGTATTTATCAAGGTATCTCTTAGTTGATAACACTCACACTAAGTATTGTTTTCTATTTATTGCTTAGCATTTAATTATATTTAGGCAATACATCAATACGTTTCAAAGCTTCCGGAAATACTACATGTCTAACAGCATGTCATTCAATAAGTCAAAATAGAATGATTGATCGAAAGTATTTTTGCGGTAAATGGAAGAACACGTGCTAAGAACATGGAAGAAAATATACTTAGAATATATGTGATTATACTAAGGACCTCAGGATCACAATCTTACATCCCTAAATAAATGATATTTGGTAATGGATACAAATAACATGGTGATAAGATGTGAAACAAAGATAATTCATAAAATAATTTTAAAACTATTTCAATTGCAGTATAGAAAGTAAATGAAGGGAAGATGATCATAGAATAGTTTTGAACTTATTATTATTTAAGTATTTATTGCATATTTAGTTACCAGTCATTTTTTTAGATGCTTAGCACTTTAATAATCTGTTTTTATGTGTATTTATTAATAGTCTAATTGTATTATTCACTACAAAATTCTTTATTTAATTTTCACTTTTTATTTGCTCTCACTCTCTGTGTTTTATGTTCATTCCTCGATGACTTAAAAGAAACTAAAGTGACTAATGGATCAAATTCTAGTAAAACGCTTAGTTAAGTAATATTTTGTCAACTTCCAAGTCACTTCTGTTGATAATAAACATTAACGGATACATAATCGATAAGATATTGCCTCAATTTCGTTTAACCGCGTATTGTTAATTAAAGATTATTTGTGCACCATGTATAAAAACATGGATAGTTGTCTCCAGAATAGTTCTGAGAACAAGTTAATAATGATTCGAAATTTGGGTTATTTTTTTTTTTAATCAAATATCGACAAATTCTTTTAATCTTTACATAATTTCTGGAACATAAAGGATAATATTTCAATAAATTGTTTTTAAATTTAGAATATATAATTCGTACTTCAATAGGATATTAGATGATAGTATACATGATTATGTTGCCTATCGTTTAAGTAAGTCCGTGATTTTTATATTTAAATATTCCCCTCATTCTCTTTCCCAAATGCACAAACCTAAACTTATTAGGACCTTTAAAGTGGATAATGTTGTAGATCAGATTATTTTTAAAGGAGAGAAACCATTGCATACTTTCGGCTAGTTTGATATACTCTAATTTTAATTGCATACTTTTATGAGTATTTGATATCGATTGACATTGCAGATAAGGTTTTTGTTTATTATACCCTGTATCTATTTAAAATTGCTTAATCGGGTATTATAAAATATTTATAAAATGTGATTATCAGGCAGAAAGATATATTTATGAAGAACATTTATGTATGTATAACTGTAAAATTAAAATTTGCAAGTTTGGTGTGTAGGTTTCTTGATTCCATGCTCAAATGCTCGTGTCCTCTTACTCGATTATAATAATATTTAAAGAAATTCCTAAATATTAAAAACAATTATATTATAAATAATATAGTAGATATATTTGTTTTGCGTGAAGGTAAGTCATTCACCATCTTGATATGAAAAACTTCCGATACACTCGTTTTCATCAATAGAGGTTTTTATCAGTTCGCAATAAAATCAAAATCAGGTAACAAGTACACAAGTACCAGTCACACTTAGAATTGCCGTTGATTTTTATCAAAGATTGTACATTTTACATATTGGCACTTCATGCAAATTTTCCACATGAATTCAGTCTATAAAATACAAGTGTGGCTACCGCAGAGATACAGTTTATACAGCAACATGATCGGAACAAGAGGCATGAAGTCTCTTCTGGCTATTTGGATAATTCTGATCTTAAATAAAACATCATTTGCACAGTTTAAGGTAAATTAAAAGCACATTGATTCAAGTAATGATTAGTAATAAGTCTCTTCCTATAAAGAATGGTTTCATGTTTCCTACATCTATCTGTGAGGGGAAAAATGGTGCACTGTTTCCCATGTTCGGATCGTGTCAAGGATATTATATTTGTAACGATGGTATAGCTGTTGTTGGATCCTGTGAAGGCAAGAGTCGATTTAACTCCAAGACTCTACAATGCGATTATGCGGATAACGTTAAGTGCGCGTATGAAATGTTTGAAGATGGCGATGAAGATGACGTGTATGACGAGGATGACACAGAAAGTGATTTAACGGACTCGGAGAGTGATGAGTTGGAGGAACCAACAACAACTAGACGCCCACCACCCAAGAAACAGAAGCCGATAGTTCCGATAGTTCCGGTAGTAAAGCCAAACAAAGATTTACAGAATACAAATTCGATTGATAGAATATGTTTGGGTAAAAAGAATGGCATAACTCTGGTGAAAGAAGGATCATGTACTGAGTACTATGTGTGTAAATCAAAACTTCCCCAGCTGCGCAATTGTCCGGGTCAACAACACTTTAGCCCTCATCGTCACATTTGCATGAAGGCAGCTGATGCCAAGTGTACATTTAACAAGGAAAGTAACCAGGAGAAACCCCAACAAGATAGTCCGGCAATAACCGCCGGTCTTTGTTCTGACATGAAGCAGGATGATTTGGTTCCTCATCGCGAGGATTGTAGCAAATTTTTACTCTGCAGTAACATGATGTTCTTGGTCATGGATTGTCCCGCAGGATTGCATTTCAATGCCGAATCGAAGCGTTGCGACTATCCGGTTGTCGCTCAGTGTGAAATGAAAAAAGTGGAAACGAAAATTAAGAAAAGCAATAAGAAAGGCTTAAGTAAAAGAAAGCAAACAAAAAATAATAATTTGTAATGTTGTAATTATATCCACAATATAAACTTAAGAGCATTCGATGTATTGAACCTTTTTTTTTAACTATAAACTGGAAATAAGTTTGAAGTAAGTATCATGATCAATAAATTGCTACTGCTGAATTTCTAACATAGAGCGTGATAAACGATCAAAAGAAATTTAAACTAGTACCTTAGGCTCAGATAAAAATAAATTTACACTCGTAATGTGCAATTTTCAAACATATAACATTTTTATTAAACGTTGTCAACTATGGTCAACTATCTAAACAACCTATAATTGTTTTGAAATACCCTCTATAAATGCTTCTAATATCCTCTATATCGACTTCTATATCTTACTGTTCAGATATTTGTAGATCGCATAGAGTTGTTATACATTTTTCACCCGCAAAGTTGCATTATGATTATAAGATTATCATATCCTTGAACTGTGATACACATAAACATTTCAAAGATTTTCCACTTATTTCGTATTCGTAAGAGTGAATATTTTTCAAGTTCTATCCCATTCAACCTCAACGAACGGTATACCCTTATATTGATTTAAGAGTGCTTAAAGTTCAGTAATACATTTTTCATACCTTAAATTGAAACGAAAAAATCTTTCAAATGCAGCTTTATATAGTTTTATTTCTTAAACTGAACACTTAACATTTGCTGGCCAATCGCAAACCATGTTGATCTCATTGAATACCAGGCCGGCGGAACATTTGAGGTTCACCTCGCATTCGCATTGGCAAACCACATAAGAAGCGCTGCAAACATTCTTGGCAGCAGCCATCATGGTTCCATCGCGTTGGTTAACACAACGACCCTTGCTCGCACAGTAGGTTCCCGAGGGACCCGCTGTGGGACCACTGGGTGGGGCAGTGCCATCATCGCACTTAACGTTTTCGGGATAATCGCACTCCTTGGTGACGTTATTGAACTGGAGATTGTTGGGACATCTCTGCTGGAACTTATTGCCATAGAGACATTGAATGAAGGCAGAACAGTTTTTATCAACGGGTCCCAACCAATTGTTGGGCTTATCGCAGCACTCTGGATCGCAGACTTTAGGAATGCATTCGCCCATTTCATCGACAACACAAGTACCCGTTTTCTTGTCGAAGTAACTGTTAGCGACACACTGTCGTTTGACCATGACATTGTTTATGCACTCGAAATATCCAGCACAATTTGCGGGATTGGGTTCCTTTTCTCCCTCCACACAAGTTGGTGGAGCTGGGGTTCCTTTGCATTCTCCATTATCGACTTGACACGTCTTATTTAAAACGTGCCAGTATTGTCCCTTGAGACAATCCTGGGCTTCGTATTCCCCATTGGTACACTTTAAGAATCCGGCGCAGTTATCGGGATTTGCCTCGACCTCTCCTTCGTTGCAAGCTGGTGGAGCTGGGGTTCCTTTGCATTCTCCAGTGTCGTCTTTACATTTCTTCTCATTAACGTGCCAGTATTCTCCCTTAGGACAATCCTGGGCTTCGTATTTCCCATTGCAACAAAGTAAGAATCCGGCGCAGTTATCGGGATTTGCCTCGACCTCTCCTTCGTTGCAAGCTGGTGGAGCTGGGGTTCCTTTGCATTCTCCAGTGTCGTCTTTACATTTCTTCTCATTAACGTGCCAGTATTCTCCTTTAGGACAATCCTGGGCTTCGTATTTCCCATTGCAACAAAGTAAGAATCCGGCGCAGTTATCGGGATTTGCCTCGACCTCTCCTTCGTTGCAAGCTGGTGGAGCTGGGGTTCCTTTGCATTCTCCAGTGTCGTCTTTACATTTCTTCTCATTAACGTGCCAGTATTCTCCTTTAGGACAATCCTGGGCTTCGTATTTCCCATTGCAACAAAGTAAGAATCCGGCGCAGTTATCGGGATTTGCCTCGACCTCTCCTTCGTTGCAAGCTGGTGGAGCTGGGGTTCCTTTGCATTCTCCAGTGTCGTCTTTACATTTCTTCTCATTAACGTGCCAGTATTCTCCCTTAGGACAATCCTGGGCTTCGAATTTCCCATTGCAACAAAGTAAGAATCCGGCGCAGTTATCGGGATTTGCCTCGACCTCTCCTTCGTTGCAAGCTGGAGGGGCTGGGGTTCCTTTGCATTCTCCATTATCGTCTTGACACGTCCTATTTAAAACGTTCCAGTATTGTTCCTTGGGACAATCCTGGGCTTCGAATTTCCCATTGCAACAAAGTAAGAATCCGGCGCAGTTATAGGGATCTGGCTTGACATCTCCTTCGTTGCAAGCTGGAGGAGCTGGGGTTCCGTTGCATTCTCCATTATCCACTCGGCACTCCTTATACCTAGCGTTCCAGTATTTGCCGCTCGGACAGGACACGGTCTCGTACTTGCCGTTGACACACACGAGATAGTTGGTACAATTGTTGGCATCTGCTTTCAATTCTCCTTCGATGCAAGTGGTGCCATTGCAATTGCATTGACCATTGTTTGGCAAGCACTTGCCTTTATCATCGTTAAAGTACTTTCCGCTGGCGCAGGACATAGGCTTGTATTGACCCGTACAACAAACGAAAAACTTCGTACAATCATTGTTATCGGGTTTGGTATCTCCCGGTTCACAGGCATCATCAGCCGTGACACGTGATGAAAGTGAAATGGCAACCAATAGGAAAAATGCTATAAAGGCATATAAATTAATAATAAAACTGTATTAATTGTTATAAAGCCTGAAGAATATATTGTAGCATCTTACCCAGGTTAAACTTTTGATTGTGAATCATTTTTTCGGTCCACATGTTTGAACGACGTATTCCTTTTCTGGAAGAATCGCCTACTGAACCCATCTACTTGATGATCAGCTTTTATATATTTGCAGGCAATTAATATAATTAAATGTTTCTGTATTTTTGGGTCGGATGCAATTCAGAATGATAAAGAGGACTCACTACTGATAAATATCTAAAATATGCAAGTTGAACATGCCAATGATTTATTTTTATCGATTCTCACAAATAGAAAGTTTAAATCTGATAAAGAAAAAAAGGAAATATATATATATTTTTGTGTTGGTAACTTCCCCTAAAGTTGTGCACCCATTGATATCTCTAAGGTCATTGCTAACAGTAACAAACCAGTTGAAGTTGAAAAGTCGGAAGATAAAATGTAATCAAATAACATGAAAGTGCTCTGGTCGAGTGTGATTGATAAGAAAATGACCGAGTACCAGGTTAAGAAGTATCCTAATAAAATAAAAATAGAGCTTTCTATCTGTAATTATGTCAGATATTTTGGTTCAATATAAGAGCACAGCTTGATCTGCACTTTGAGTAAAACCTTTTAAAGTCTCGTTTATAGAGTAAATCTTGTAAAGTAGTACAACAAAGTACAACTTTCAAAAACGAAGCCTTTAATGAGGCTTTCATATAAAGCTTTCTTTGTTTCTTGAAACTGGAATGAAGAGTTATTAAGTGGTGGCTGCACTTATATAATTGTATAATACTCTTATAACATTATTTTCCAATAAACTGCAGACAAATCTAGAAAATTCCTTAAAGAAGAACAGATACACAAATATGTTTTTCCTTTAATGATTCAATGTTTATTTCTCTGGTTTACATTTTTTATTCAAGCGCGCAATACTAAGAAGGGCATATACAGTCGGTATCGATAACACATGCCTTGAGTGTGGTATCAAAATAAGATCCAGTGACACACTTTTGACTAACCAATTGTCCCTTAATGCACTGATAGTAGGCAGCACAATCCTGTGGATCAACTTCCAGTTCATTTTCTGTACAGGTGCCAGTACCACCGGGACAGCATTCTCCCTTATTCGGTGCACACTTTTCTGTTACGGAATTCCAATAGTTTCCAGCCCCGCAAGTATTCGAAATAAATTCTCCATTACAACAGATAAGGTAGCTGGTACAATCGCTGGGATCTTCCTTAGTCTCACCATCAGTGCAGCAGTCTGAACTCAGGGTTTCAGTGAACTGCCAACACAGAAGGCACACAAGGAGCACTACATAACCAAAAATAACAAACAATTAGAGTTAAGAATAATTGGCTTTCATTTGAGGACTCTCTAGCATTACCATTTTGATATTTCTTTAACAACGGAAGAGACATATTGAACTGTAATTTCCTGCGTACACGGACGTTTACTAAATGTATTGCTCTTATTTTTCACCTTTTATATTTTAGTTCAATCATGGTAATGAAAATTTGTATCTGATGTTGGCCCTGATAATATATCATTACATTGAGATGTTATCGCAAATATAGCAATATTTTTAAATGCTCGAAAGCCATTTACATTTCAATTGTCATAATAGTTCAATTTAAAAGTTGTCAGTGATGCTGAGCAACTAGCAAAGTACACTAAAAATAAATAGTGTTTCCAACGTACCTAAAAACCAAGTATAGACATTATTTGAGTTCTTCAAATTGAATATAAATAAGTTTCATAATTAAACCTAAGAATTAACTTTCTTCTTTTACTATTTACACTTATTTAAAGTACTGTATTATATTTAAAGAATTTATGTACAGAAAGAAGTAGTGTGTATAATGTTGTATATGCCGAACCTGTGCGCTTTAAGGAATAAAGAGAAAAGAATTACCGTTATTGTCGTCTTGGTTTCTTTGCATCGCTGAGAGTCGGTGAGAGAGCGAACTGCTTGGTCTCCCCTTGAGTGAGACGCGTGCCTCGTGTTGCTGCAGTAGTTCTTTTTACTGGTTCCTTTTGTAGACGAACGGATGAGAGGATGAGAGAAAGAGAGTCGTTTGTGTCGCGGCGTTGCCAGCCAAGAATAAGATAAAATGGACGAACAGTCTTTTTGAGTGGCCTGAGCAAACGCACGCACATCGCAAATCAAGAGTATGACGAGAATCCAAAAACTGAAGAATGGCACCAACTTAGCGAACGCTGCTCGCTGCGCGAAGCGAGAATAACACGGAGAATTCCGGCTCAATGCTCAGTTTGGATTTACATCATTACTTCAATTATCTGCAGAAGCAGTACATAAAGACTTCGCCCATTAGAACTCTTATTATACAGGAAAAAAGCTAGTACTAATTTGATAAACTTGTTATATTTATTTATATGATATTTTGCTCTTAAAGGGAACACTTAACATTGCTGTCATAGTTGCAAGTTTTCAATGTCTGATCCCAATATAGACCGTTTTTGCATTGCATTTCGATCTCGCACTCGCACCGACAGACCGAGTAGCCACTGCAGCTGGTCAATGAGGGCAGGTAAGTCCCTTCGAGTTCGCCCAGGCAACGACCATGGCTCTCACAGGATATACCAGAGGGTCCTGCATTCGGACCCGATGGTGGCGTGTAGGGCCATGGGCATTTATAATTCTGTGGATAGTCACAGATTTCATTTACGGGGTCATAGACCAAATTGTTCGGACAATCCTGTTCAATGGCGCAATTAAAGTTGCACTTGTAGAATTTATTGCATACACCCTCCATGGGGAACAGTGTTCCCTCAGCCTCATTTTTGCATATGTCGCTGGGATTGCTGCATACAACTTCCGGTACATAGCCCTCTGGATAATCACACTCTTTGGAGGTGGCATTGTAAACCAAATCATTGGGACAGATTACATTGGCAGAAGCGGACGATGTGTCCCAATCACAAACCTGTGCCGTCACATTAAACTTTGTCTTCGGGTCGCACGGCATCGCGACGGGACATTGACACTGGCAAATAAAGAAACCATTCGTGTCGGGATTGGGAAACTTCATGCCATCACGTTTGCCAGCGCAAACGCCTTGATCGCTACATGCGACTCCCGATGGTCCAGTAATCTCACCAGCTGCATCCTGCTCTCCCGATGGTATGCATCCAACAATCCAGAAATAGTCACATTCTTTTGTTTCAAAATTAAATTGTAGGTTGCTCGGACAGCTTTGTTCATTGCAACATCCATTACTGCATTGAATAAAATGTGAGCAGGCTCCGGGAATGGGAACATAAGCACCATTCTTTTGATTGACACAGGCAGTTCGCTTGTCAGAGCAATAGGATGGTACTATTGGACTATTGGTACTACTCTCTGCTGGTGGAGCCTGACTGCTGCTACCCACTACTGGGGGAGTCGGACTGGTGCTATCCGATGGATTTGTATCCTGGGTACTACTCTCTGCTGGTGGAGCCTGACTGCTGCTACTCACTACCGGGGGAGTCGAACTGGTGCTATCCGATGGATTTGTATCCTGGGTACTGTTCTCCATTGGTGGCGTCTGACTGCTGCTAGCATTTGGATCCGTATCGAAGGTACTATCAGTGCTGGTATCGGCTGGTGGCGTCACAGTTGCAATATTTGAATCGGTGGTGGTTTCCTCTTCCTCATCGCTGGGGTCGGTGGTTTCATCCTCTGGAGCGCAAGGTGTTGGAGTCTCAGTCGGTTCACTCGAATTGCACTCATCGGCACAACAGGTGCAAGCGCAAGCCTCATCGTTGTCGGTAGTAGCGTATAGTGAGAGTCCGCTACAGTCAGCCCTCCATTGAAAGTCACATTCACCCAGTTCCTGATTGAAATGCAGGCCACGTGGGCAGCTACGAATTTCGGCCACTTCTCGTTCAAGACAGAGCACAAAACGTTTACAATCCAGAGGTAAAGGCAGACGAGTACCATCCGTTTCAAAGGCACATATATCCGACCATTGACTGAGTTTACTCTGAACACCCAGTATGAATAGTAAACCTACGAAGGCTAATTATATTGAGTAGAAAAAGGAATGGTATTTAGTATGGATATGTTAAATATACTACTCACAATTCACACTCACCGATACCCTTTAGGTTATACATTTTCTCCTTTAAACGTTGGCCAAGTTCTTACCCAACTGAACTTCGATCCAAGCAACTCCAGAGCATTTATTGAAATGGAAAAATTGGCATAGGCATATACATATATACATTTGTAAATGAAATCAGTAGTCAATCTTTTGATAATACCAATAATAACCATATTTATCTCTTGATTATTTCCCTCGCATTGTTATCGAAGCTGCTAGTGTGAGTAATTACGCTCTTGTTTCGGATTCGGCGTTTCCTTATCGACAAACAAACGATTGTTTTCAATTTCTTCCGCACTTTAGTATATGTTGTTCTTCTTGCTGATAAAGCATCACTTGAATTGCAGTATTGATATCAACTCGTCAATGAAAGAAAACATTTCCAAATTGTCAACTATTTTCACTGCAACACAATAATTGTCACAAATGCGCAAGTATCTTAAATAAGTATCTATATTTATATTTATAAAGATATTGCCTCTTTTGGGTTAAATCTGATTAGAAAAAGAATTTGGAATACCTAAAAATCTACATACCTATTACCTTTATTATAAATTGTAATAAATTACATATTAAAGTTACTTATACCCAAGGCCTCTACCAAAAGTATGCTACAAAATATATTTTTCTTTTCAAATGCATTAAAATCTAAGGCATTACTCAATTTTCATAATTTTAAAGCATACTTTTTCTCACTTGAAGGGGTTGTTGAAGTGGAAGAAATTAACAACAGTATGTACTCATTAATTTAGCAAACGAGTATTGTTTTATTCATATTTTGAATCTATTAATTGCTAATAATCAACAACAATTTGCTCTCAAGAAATATAAAAACGTAAAGTAAGCTTTAATGCCTAAAATCTATATTACAATTGTTGCTAATATTTCTTTTGAATATATTATTTATAAGTGCTTTAATTAGTATTGATAAAGGGTAGACCTGAACATTTTCCACCCTGTATTGTTTGTTTTCTGAAATTGGTAAATTGCCAATAGGTTAATTATGCTATAGATCAGGAGAAACTGATTAGATGTAGTACAAAACATAGAAACAATGACTCTTCAGACGTTTCCCACTCTTGGGGATGGTATTTTCCGAAATTCCGCCTTAATGCTCATTTACGTCAATCATTCCAGCTCTAATCGTTTTCAGCTGCACGTAGATTTCCTATCAGTCAGTCTGACAGCACAAAGAACTGTAAATCTATAGAGATTGTACAAGTTCGTGATATCAAAGCGGCAATCGAATAATAACAGTAAGTTAGTATGTGACGCTTCCACAATTAAAGGGGCAAAAGATGCCTACACATTGTGCCAGATCAGATGACAGAAAGCAAAGACAAGAAATTGTCAAACTATATATAGAAAATGGAGATACTATAGTATATGTAAGTACATTTGCGAGTACTGTTATGTCCAAAGAAGTGCAGAGTCGACTGCGGTGAGTGGCTTCCTGCTTTTGAGCTAGTTAGATGGGATCCGCTTGAAATTTAAACCAAAACAATTCTAATTATTTAATAGGAAAAAAAAACACATGCCGAGGTACGGTTGAATTAAATTACAAAAATAAAAAAATAACAACAAAACTTAAACGATATAAAGAAGAGCAACAAATGTGCAATGCCAAAGCTTTTGGACTTGGGCTAGACAGTTGAGAGATTGATCCATGGAAGGCTTATGGGTATACATTACATGGTTACTATGTTTTTTACTATCTCTGACTATGTGTGTGTGTGTGTGTGAGGGTATCCATGAGGGTCGGTGTCCATGTGTGGTAGAAAAGCGCAATGCAAGGGAAAAGCAAACAGCGACCGAAATACGAGTTGATCGACAATCTCTCACATACGACGACGAGTACAAGACATGCACACGGTCCATTGTAAAAATCTTCTCAGGTGTAACAGGTTTCACAGATTTAAGCAGAGGTTCTCCATGTGCCCCACACAGTCGATTGTGACACTCGCCTCGTTATCAGTCGTGATCGTGATCGCGATCGCGTTGATCGCCTTGATAAAAGTGCTTGAAATAGTATTTCCATATATAACAGTGCACCATCCAGTTCAAATTGAAGAACTGAGATCGATTGGTGCATAGATATTACCAAAAATTTAATTTATTACAATTCTAGCACCATTCGAAATCAGTGCTTTTTATTGGAACCGATCAGCGGCGCATCAAGACTTTAATCTTATGTTTTTTTTCTGATTCAATGTGATTTACAAAATTGTTAAATTAAGTATTGTGCAAGTATTCGACCCCAGTGACAACCGCGATCAATGTGGAAGCCCTTCATGTGCAACAAAAGGTTTCGCATTCTGGTTTGTCTAGTGTCGTCGTGGGTTAACAATTCAATTGAATACAATTTAATACTAATTACTGTGGCTAAATTTATTATATTAAATGGAGAAAATAACAGACGAACTATGATTTATAGGTAGAGAGTGTGAGGGAGAAATAAACGAATCATTATAAATAAAATGATAAACTAAATATAGATATAAAAAATAGACAGATGAAAAAGTTAAATAAAATAGACAGAACGAATTTACTTAACTAATAATATAAACTATAACTTAGGTAGAAACGAATTTGCAATAATATTTATTCAACGATTTTTGACAGTGTTTTTCATTTGAGCAATTTATAATTTAAAAGAATTATAAATTTAAAATCCTTACAAATATTAGCAGCATTCATTCCGTTAACAATTTTTAAATTGTTTACAAAAACAATAATTTATATATTGAATTACAAAGAGAATTAGATACGTGGACAGTTGAAAAGAGCTGGAAGTTTGTTTGTAAGAATATAAGTTTTAAAAGTAAGTTTAAATAAATATATCAAAATTATTATGGAATACTTGAACAAATTAATAAACTATGTATGATTCATAAAGAGGCTTTTAATAACATTTTATTATTAATGTTTATGACTAAAGTTACACATTTCTATAGTTTCGTTAATTTATGAAATTTAATAATTTCATAGGAAATGGAAACCCCCAAAATGAATCAGGAAAATAAAAACGCATAGGTCAATAGTTGTTTCTAAGGTTGATATTTACTTTCGTGGACTAGAAATGTCAAACATACTGATAGCATTCAAAATTTAGATTTAGTTTTTGATATATTTACAGCTGTTGTTATGAGTGTAGCCAATTTAAAAATAATTACCGCGCACTTATCAATTACTTTGAGTTATAAATTTAAACAAAACCTTACTAATAAATTAAAGCAACATGTTTAATTCAAGGCGCATACTCTAAAATATTTCAGATACCAGTTGTATCAAAAACAATTCAACACGATCGGCAACCAAGGCAATAAATTGCCAAAAAAAATAAATCTTAATCTTAGCTGTTTATTTGCACAATTGTCGCAACACAAAAAAAATGCATAAGTGCGAAATGCGAAATGAGCTTTGGTAAAAGGCAATAATGCTGTGTTAATTTCAGAGGGAATCGTGCCTCTAGTTCTGGTTGAACTGATAGCAATACAATAATACAATGTGACATTCCAAATCTTATCTAAAGTGTAGTAATTGCTTTCTTAATATATGCCCATGACATTTTGGAAGTTCCAGCACACCAAAAAATTTGGATGTGTGACGAGTGCCACCTGAAGAATATTGATGTTCCGCAGCCGTATAAATGCCATATTCTCAATTTGCCGGCAGTTAGTTTGGTTTTCTTTAACCGACAAGGCGTTTAGACAAAGTACTTACCATGCAAGGTCTCTCTGAATTCAAAATTGTTCTGCAAGTGAATATATTATTAAATAAGAATGTTTTCATTTTGCAGCAATACTATTGCTGATGGCATTTGCTGCCTTCCTGCTGCAGCTCAGCAGCCAAACGGAGTATCTGAGCAGCGGGGAGGACATTTGCCGTCTATTTCCGGATGGCACAAAGTTACGCAAGCCTGGCTACTGCAATCGATATATTGAGTGTCAGGATTCTAAGAGCACCAATGAAAAAACCTGTGATGGACAGTTTTTTAATCTGGCTAAGGGAGCTTGCTATAGATCACTTGATTCCGCGGACACATACTGCAAAGATCCGTGCACGTCCAAGACTAACGGCTACGTTGGTGACACTTTCAATTGCGCTAATTGGTATTTTTGCAATAAAACTTCGGTTTTAAGTAGTGGCATATGTGGGAACGGCATGTACTTTGACCAGAACAAACAGATGTGCGTCTATCCCAAGGATACCATATGCAATGCCAAATTTGAGCTGTGCCAAATTGTGCCAGCTGGAGTCCCGATTAAGGATGAGCATAACTGTGATAAGTATATTACCTGTAAGTCATATAAAGCAGTTTCGAATCCTTGCGACGCGGGACTTTACTATGATAAGGTAACTGGCAAATGCATCAAGAAGACCCTGGTTACGTGCCACAAGGTCCCGCATCCCGAAGAAGTGTGTGGCAACAAGAAGCTGGCGAAACGTAACGTCTTTGTGGCCGATGGAGCAACCTGTCGTGGTTATTTCTTCTGCCGTGATCTTGGCTCTGGCGTTCCTGATCCCACACCGGTCTATCATCAATGTCCAGTTGATTATTTCTTTAACGAGGAACGCGCAGCTTGTGAGGTAAGAGCCGATCGAAAGTGCGCAGAAGATCGTTGCGATGGACGCACTAGTGGCTTCGAGGTGGCTGAGACCCTTGGCTGCCAACATTATATCAAATGTGTGAATGGCATAGAGGAAGGAGATCCTATTAAATGCGAGGATAACATGTATTTTGATGCAGCAGCTCAGAAGTGCACAGCAGAGGAAAAGAGCTATGGTTGCTGCAGTAAATAAAACTGGATCTAATCCAAAAAGTATATGTTGAAATGTATAAACAAATAGACTACTTTTATTTTTTATTCACGAATTAAACTTAAATGGTGAATTCACCAAGGCATTGAATGTAGCTGGCAACAATTCACTCAAACTCAGCTAATTTCCTTGATCATGAATACACAGTTTCTTAATTTTGTAGCCATCCTTGATTCGTTACAAATTGAATTCAAATTTGAACTGCACTGTTGAAAGTTCAAAGAAGCAGTTCAAGTTAACAGAGCTAAGCAGTTTAAGTTAGCAGAGCAAAGCAGTTTACAGTCTATGCAAGTGGTTAACTTGCGTTAACGTAGCAAGCAGCTAACGCTGTTGGCTCGTTATTTTTCAAATTTCCATTTAATTTTATTAATCTGTTGACAATTACAAATATGGTTTCTTTATTCAATATAATAAAGTAATGTTATGTGTATGAATTATCTACATATTTAATTAATTTAATTTAAACAATTTCAACAAATATTTAGATATTTGAATGCAATCAAAGTTTTGTTTCAGTAACACCGACAATTTCTTTTGGATTGTTTGAGATTTCTGATTATATTTTCCAAAGTACTTATATTCTGCAGAGTTCTACATTGATTACGCTATTTCGTTAGCCTCGCCTTGAAAATATTAATGGCCCAACCCGTCTGGATGTCATTGCAATCATTTGGAGTGCAACGTAGAACTGTTAGCTGCCAGACAAAAGATGCTCCAACCCCCAAATAGACTGAAGAGCGGTTCAGCTCCCATGTCGGAGAGTAAATGAATCTGCACAAACTCCATTTTGCAGGTCTGCAGGTCTGCAAGTCTGCACAAATTTCCCTTTTTTCTATGTACAGACTTTCGCTGTGGTTTTCATTTTAGACTTCGATGTGACATGAAAGCCAACCTAGAGACAAATGCAAAAAAAAAGTCGGATAAACGGGGGAGTGTGTTAGTAAGACTAATTGACTTTGCTGATGCACTTCGAAAAATGAATAATTTACACGCTGGACATTTTTACAATGATTACATGTATTTTTATTTAGCAAATAGCAAACACTGACCAAAAGAGACTTGATCATATTGCTTGAGTTTTTAATAAGTGTCGAAGACAACAAATTATGATCCTGTATACATTCAGTTGATATAAATCAGATTTTGTTGTACCAAATACATAATGTAGTATTAATGTGTTGAATAGTTCTATATCTTTATTTTACTGTCTTATACTGTTCATTATTACTTTTATATATATATTTATAGTTTATATCATAATACATATTCCCAAACCTCGCAGGTTTTGTTCTTACATTTTTCTAGAGCTCATAAAATATTTCTTCGCAATTAATTTTGCATACTTTTGCTCATCATCGACATGGATTTCTGTTGTCTGTTGTCTGGGTTAATATCTGATGCATGCCTTTGTTGTTGGGGCACTCAGACAACACCCCATGGGTTGTGCGCTCTTTCTGCTGAGGGTTGTCCTTGTCGCCGATGTGGTTTATGGCTCGTTTCTAATGTCAAACTGTCAGAGCACTGTTATTGGATTCTGTCTGGAGTCTGTGTGCTATTTCGATAGGACTCATGTTAGGAGGTACATCAACATTTATCAAATATTTCTCTTTTTTTTATATTTTTATTGACTATCATTGTTTTTTGGTCGCGAATGTCGGAAAGTTCCAGAACGGTATCCACCCTCTGTTTTTTTTTTGGCTGTGATCTAAGTTCGCTCCCTTGTTGATTTCACTGCCACTGCGTCACGTTCGCTACATGCCGCATGCCTTTTGCCGCTTGCCACTTGCCACAGTTGCCCCGCCGACTGCAAACTGCTGTCTGCCATTTTGGCTTTTCCTGTAGGAAGCTTGCATATTTTACGTGCTCCACGTAGTTGTTGTTGTTGCTGCTGCTGCTGTTGTCTGTCTGTGTGTGCTGCTGCCCCAACTCTTTGCATTTATCGATTGAAATGTGTCTCAGGCTGTGAAATACAGGTCATTGATCTGCTCGTGCCACGATGCGACGAAATCCTTCTCGTGCTGTCTGTGCACTCGAATTTGCGAATGGAACGAGGACCTTCGGGAAGAGACTCGAGGAGATTGTGTCAGCCAAAATGGAGTGCAGCGACAGTGGTTGAAACAGTGCGAAGTTGGAGTTACATTTAGCATGATGAAATTGTACAAGAATATAAGATAAACATATATATATACATTAAAATTAAGCAGTCTCTTCTTATTCCCCTGCTACTTCAATTGCACCAATATTTCAGAGTGAGAGTCAGCCCCAAAATGCTGTCGCTATGCTTCCTTGTGGGACACAAAAGAAGTAGGAAAACAACGTACCGGAAAACGGCGACGATAACGAAATCGTTTTTCAAGCTTTGGGGTAGTGGGGCACTTTTATGCTGTTGGGCAAACTGTACCAAAAGTGTGCATAGAATTTCACCAAGACAACGGAGCAACGGGGCAACGGGGAAACGGGGCAACCGGCCAACCACTAGACCAGGCCAGGCCAGAACAGACCCAGACTGTGGTAGAAAGAGAAACCAACTGCGACTTATGGCCCAGGATACGAGTATGTTTGCCAAAGTTTTAGCTGACGGCTTGTTTTAGAGGGTTGCAATTCAGGCGGAAAATGAAAATTAAAATATAACTGAAAGGAGAGGCAAAAAAAAAAAACACAAAAAAAAAACAAAAAAACAAAATACAAATGAGCAGTTGAGGAAGAAGAAAACTGCAACGATGAGGCGTCTGTTATATTGTGCGGTTCAATGACCAAATGTCGCCGATGCTATCACGGCATTTGATATGAATGGTCCCCACACCTTTCCCACATGGCCACATCGCTAATGTAACCAACGATGATGATGATTCTTCTTCTGGTCAATGCAAGGTCGATGAACGCATTTGCGTTTGTCGTTGTCAGTTGCAGTTGCAGTTTCAGTTGCGGCTGATAAATCTGCAACCAATAGTCAATGTGTCAATGGTTGGAGAAAACCACGTAATTTTATTTGCAGGTAGATAGATTCAATAAACCAACGAAATTTAATGAAATAAAATCAAATCCATTGTAACGTTTTGCATTAAACAATTAATTGATTTAAAGGCTCTGTCGCTTGGCTTTAATTCAATGTGTTCATTAACAAGGGTATTAAAATGATAAAATAAAGGAATTAAGCTGTGGTATTATTACAAAAGGAGGCATTTGGAAGTGTGAGTTGCTACGCAATTTGATATGATAAAAACTGCAGCTCAACTTTGCCTTACTTTCTTTATATATCCTAAAAATTTGCAAACTATGGGATCATAAGTGCAGACTTGCAAAATTTGATAACGTAAGCCGGGAAAGCAGTGCATATTCGTTGCACAAGGCACACTGCTTATGCGAGCAGCTGCAAGCAGTGCAACTGTTTGTTAACTATGTTATTCAGCGATGACAACTGCTCGTCACAAAAATATTAACAATTTACCAGCAAAATTGAAAAAAAGGAATAAAAAATTTTTAAAAAAAATTACAGAAAAACTGTATAATAGTTTATTCTTAAATATGTTGATTTTAAATGCATACTATTACTCTAAAACAATTTATATAAGGCTTCGTTATTGATAATATCATCCTGCGTTCGTTGGTATATGAGGCATTTATGTCTATAACTCTTAAATATGTTGAAATTGGCTAGAGATTATTTTTATATTGCGTGCATGTTTTATGCCCAAATGTGCACGTATTTTATTATTTTCAGAATACCGTGAATACCTGTATACTTTTTATAATTAACTAAATTTGGCGTAACTTGAAGAGAATTTTAGTTTTAAATAATATGCAATAAATGCACATTGACCATAATTGCAGCAGTTTTCTGTGTAAAAGTACTATGTGCAATAATGCATAACATTTTGGCTCCATTCCTATTAACATATATGTTTATGTTATGATAACAATATGTTTATATTATGGAAATTAGTAGAACAAAAATTCTAAATCCAACCAGAAGCAGGAGAGATTTTAGAACTGAGCATGTTTAATACTTCTCCGGCTTACATAGTTTTAAAAGGACAGATCTATACCGAAATTAACTGAATTGGCAACACAGATTTAATTTGAACGGATACAAAACATCCCTAAGTCTAAATAAATTATTATTACATTCTTAAATTATATTATTTACTTTCTAAATATAGTAATAAATTAAATTTAAATATACAAAAATATATGTTGTTAATAGCGACAACTCTACAAATTCATAAATTGTATCAATTTTATTACATAAGTCATTTCAATGATATATCAACCTGTGCTACCTTCAATTGAATGTGTTGCATTCATAAGTTCGCGGTCATTGCAGTTGGCAGTTGCAACAACACTCAAAGTGCTTTCAACGCATGCGCCGTCGGGAGAGTTTTCTTCGCTGGGCAGACATAGGATATTGGCCTTTTTAGAGTTTACTCGCTAATGCTATAATCGTTGTTGGAATCGTTGCTGTACACGACGTACTTAGTTCCCAAAAGAGGAGACGACATCGTCATCGTTTTGGCATCGTCATTGCCGCACTCTCACATTAATCTCATGGGCGCCGCTTCTGGCATTGACACGGTCTGTGGCATTGGCCATGGCATTCAACATGCGACTCGTGTGTTCCGCGTGTCCATGAGGACTTTCACAAGGACTCTCAGAAAACACACAGAACGCAACATTGCCTTACTCAATTTGTAAATATATTCGATATTCAGCTGCAATACGAACAAACAAATTCCAGACTAATTTATTTACATATATTTATTCTAATTTACATACAAATAAAATAGTGCAATTCTTTACTCAAAATAACAATCCCACTGCAAGCATTGGGATATAATTTATTTAAATGATTTAAATTGTCTAATAAAAGTGTCCAATAGCAAAAGGTGTATCGATCTTAAAAGAAACTCCCTGCTGGCTAGACATTCTGACATCTAAAGTATGTTGCTTTAAAGTCATGTCGACACTCTCGTGTGGAAAAAATTCCTTATTGACCAACCGACCTTCAGGCCCATAATTTTTTTTATAATACCGGAAGATGTCGGTTGACATTCACTGCCCAATATACCATTGAGTTTCTTCTCGGGCTTTAGATCATTTATTTTCTTGACTGCTGCTGGACTACTTGACTTGTTTACAATCTCACGTATCTTAGGCTTAATTATGTGATTTTTAGTGGCTCGTGACTTTTTCACCAGCGATTTGGGCTTCTTTACAGTGCGCTTAGGTTTCTAAATTTCAATTGAATACATAGTATTTAATTGTATAAATGCCTATACATAAGTATCTATTGCACTTACCACAATAAACGTAGCGGATTGGTTTGTCTTCCATGGAAGTGCACTAACTCCTCTGCCAAACTCTAGGTTCTGACGAAAAGCATATTCCGAAGTTCCCGAACGTACTAATATGCCTAGATGAGTTAAGTTACTCAGAGATTTCTTAACTAAAATCTCCAAATTCACCGGCTTCTTAAGGTATCGCATCTGGGAATAAACCATTTGTATAATTCCATCGACAAGTACAAAAACTGTATCTGAACGTTTGTCTTGCTGTGCAGAAATTGCCAGCATTACGTGGCGATTAATTGTTTTGGGTACACGGAAATTATCCATAGATATATATTTAAAGGAATTTGTCTTTGAAATTTAACTAAAAACTTATGATATTTATGTATATTATTGGACCCTACTACTATTTAGAAAGGGTTGATAAATGTGAAAATTATTACAAAAGTTAAAAGCACACAAAAATACTATATATAAGTCTATTTGGATTTTAATAATTATTAATGAAACGAGAACTTTACCCCCGATAACTAGATTTTTTATTAGGTATTATACTTTTTTGCGAAAGTATGTCAAATGACAGATTGAGGCATCTCCCTCCTATGGAGGATAGAAAACCCTGCAGATTCTTAGCAAAAAGTCTAGCCAGATTTCAAGCTATCTTAGAATTTTTCAAACTAGATCAATAAGATTGAAATGTCATTTTTATTAATGTTTGATTATTAATTGTTTTGTTAATAAGAATACACTTATTTTTAATTAATTTCATTTAACCTTTAATCCACGTTTGACTTTTTTGCTGCAAGAGCAACTTAGAATAATCTATACTCAATATTCCTTGACGATCAGCGAAACATAAGTTCAAAAGTTATTTGAGAAACTATTGGTGACAGCACATACAGTGACTCACAGCATATTTCGTGCAGAGATGTAGTATTAAGATAATAAGATATTCGCTAAACTATTGCAGAGATCACAAAAATGTATATGTATTCTTATTCAATAATCTATCGATATTTATTAAGACTCTTCAGTGTTTGATTCTACAGAGTGGGGCAAATGTAATCACTCTATTGCAAAACGCAATAACTTTTGCATGGGGCCAAATGTAAATTCGGTTTTGACATTTGTGAAGTAAACAAAGGCAGAATACAAAATGGACAAGCCATGAATCGGATTACTTCGTAAGAGCGCTTAAAAATTGTTTCCTTTTTTGGAGCAACATTTGCAAAAGTTATATCGTTTTCCAATAGGTTGATTATTTTTGCCCCACACTGTACTATATTTTTATAGCCTGTGGGGATATATTCAGTTTGTTAAAAGTATGTAAAACGTCTAAGGAAGTCTAGCAGACCACAGCATGTATATATATTCTTGATCAGCATCAACAGCCGAGTCGATATAGTCAGGTCCGTCTGTCTGTCGGTCTGTCGGTCCGTCTGTCTGTCGGTCCGTCTGTTTGTCGGTCCGTCTGTCTGTCGGTCTGTCGGTCCGTCTGTCTGCCGGTCTCTCCGAATAAACGTAAGGATCTCAGAGATGGTAAGAGCTAGAAGCTTGAACTTGATCTCCCAGCATTGGTAATATTTGCAGGTAATTCCAGATTATCTATTTTTTTAGGATGTCACACCCCCTTCGCCCACAAATCAAGAAAAAGCACATAACAAAAGCAGTTTTGTAGCTAGAGACTTGAAACACTTGAAATTTGGCACACATGATAAGTATCTTGGGGTTGATGTGTCTAGAAAATTTCATCACGAATTACATCGGTATTGCATTAAGTGGGTCCCTGTAGAGTCACAGGGTGTCTTACGGTTGGGGTCCCGACTGTTCGACTGTTGTTCTATGTCTACTAATGCTTCCATTATGATTTTTTGTTGCATTTTCTTCTCTTATACTTTGAGACACACTATTAACTAAATTTATATTTATCTTTAATGTATTTGGCCATATTATAAATTTTGTTTTGAGATGAGATACAAAAATTAGTCTTCGTCAACGATTGGTCATATCTGTATGGGCATTTTTGAATTAGACACAGGGTAGAACATAGTCGAACACTCTCTGTTAAAGAACACGTTTATATTGTACAAGTATTATACATTAGCCGCATTATTAATTCATTCTTTTGCTTTTATTTAATATGAAAATTTTGTATAAGTTTCGTAAGACTTTTATTAGTCCCCACATTGGCTATGGTAATTAGCATTTTATGCTGTCAGCAGATTCACTAAATGATAAAAAATGCATCACAATTAAAATGAAAATCAACGAAAAGCGAAAACTTTTCACACACACAGACCAACACATTTACATGAATAGAACAATAACAGACTAACCTATTGTAAAGTGGGCAGTGTATAGCCATACATACATAGTATGTATCTACATATATGTACATTTGTATGCATGCACATTTTAGGTACAGGCAGCATTTTCCAAAATGGCGTCTCAGCAGGAACAGCAGCAGCTCCTGCTACTCCCCCCTTCCCCCACCCCCTTAAACACCCATTGAAGCATGCATCAAAATATACACACATGTATATACATATGTATGTATGTATTTGTGTTTGTGTACAGACGGAGTATCAACGGCTTTGTCTGCTGCACAACTCCAACAACAGTGCAGAAAAGCAGAAAAATGAAAAACAGCAAAACAGAAAATAAAGAAACAATAACAACGACAGAGTCCACAGTCGGTGGCATTGTGAGTGCAGAGCGGAGCAGGTCAATGATACCAAAAGTTAACCCACACCAACAACCGTCTGCGTCGCACTTGAGCAATTTTCACAAAAAAAAAGGAAAGAAAAAACCAGTTCGGACTCCGCGCAGTGACGGGGCCGCTCCCTTTGGGCGAAAAAAAAAACGCCACCCACACCCACAGCCCACAGCCCACAACTCACAACCCACATAATATTGCTGCAGTCAACGCCAGCGGCAGCGCCAGTGTCAAGTTTACGCCACTTCCACACACACTCACACACAGATACTCCACAACCTGGTCATGAACTCCATTTTCAATGGCAGCCATAGCAGTCTCCCTCTCGCCGCTCCCTCACTCTGCTCCCGTACCCCAACGTGCCCTCATTACCCCCAGCTCAAAAGCTCTTTTATCTTTTGTATGTTTAATTTGTGCAGTGAGAGAAATGCAAGTACTGATAGAGAGAGAGAGAGAGAGAGACAGAGAGAGAAAGAGTAAAAAGCGAATGCGGCAACTGTCTACCTAGCAATCATTACCTACCCGCCATCCCGCCTCCAACACTCTTCCGTTTCCCTCACACTAAAAGCTCCAACCGCACTGGCAAGCGACGCCTTATGCATCATTTATTGCCAACGATTCTCGTATCTGTATCTCTTTATACATTGCGCTGCTTTTTCCTGTGCAGCAGCAGCAACAGCAACAACAACAAGAACAACAACAACAACATACCACGCCACAACTTGAACAACGCGGTGAAGGTCATTGCTACCAAAATTGTGTCTCCCTTTTGTCCTACTCTACTCTCGACGCGACTCGACTCGACTCGACTCGCATTCGACTCGCATTCTCATTCTCATTCGCAATGCTACAGCACAGAGCAACTATATATATACACTTGTGTATACATATATATATATATAAATGTTTGCATATTTATATATATATATGCATGTATTTGTCGTCACACAGACTGCTTGCATGCACACAGTGTCTGTGTGTGTGTTGGAGCATCGACTATGCGACTCGCTGTGGCATACACCACATCCGCATCCACAACATTGCAACTTTGTGCTGTGACTGAGTTATTGCAGAGCATGGGTTAATCAGAGTTGCCAGATTGGGCTGCATTGTTTAGAAATGCTTTAAAGATGCCACTTTTGATTATTTTTAAGCTTTTTTACGGTTTTTACAATGAATGCATGGGTATGTATAGTTTTTAGTAGCATTTGTAACTGTGCGGAATGTGCATCAGCGTTGCCAGATTGCATGGTTTGTACAGATAAAGTTAGAGAAAGCCACGCTTGATCGTGTAGAAGCTTTTAGACAATTTTTAACACTAGTTTGATAGATTCCTTTACCTTATTATAGCATTGCAACTGTGTAATGTGCTTATAGCGTTGCCAGATGGGGTAGTTTTTATAGAGATAACTTAATAATGTTACTTTTATTCATGTAGAAGCTTTTACACAATCCTTATCCTTATTAAATGGGTTCCTGTAACTTATTTTAGCATTGCAACTATGAATTGTGCTTATAGCGTTGCCAGATGGGTTAGTTTTTAAAGAGTTAACTTAATAATGTCACTTTTATTTATAAAGAAGCTTTACACAATCCTTACACTTATTTAATCGATTTCAGTAACTTATTGTAGCTATGCAACTGTGAAACATGCTTTCGGCGTTGCCAGATTGCGTAGTTTGCATAGAGATACATTAATAGTGTCACTGTTAATAATGTAGAATCTATAAGACAAACTCTGGCTAAATTAAATAAATGTTTATAGTTTATTGCAACGTTTCAATGTTGAAATATATATGCAGCGTTGCCAGATGGCTGCTGTTTTTTACATTAAAGGTTTGTATATTAATGCAATGGTTAAATTATAAGCTGTTAGGATATATACTTGCATAACTGGATAAATTGAGAGACAATAGCTTATTGCAACATGGAGCTGCGATTGCAGCGTTGCCATAATGCTGTAATTGATGAAGTAGAAGGTGAGCCTAAAAGAGTTTATATAAAACTTTAGTTTATAACCTATAACCTTATTACCTTCAGCGCTGCCAGATTGCTGAAATTTTTAAATAAATAGATTTAGTAATAGCTTAATTTACCAATTGATAAGCTACATCTTGAGATATTAAGAGCACGAATTATATTTGTAATAGTTCCCGATGGATTTTCTATTCCTTGACAAGTGTGGTAACACTGGCAACCCCAATAGAATACCTAGCAGAGAGTCTGGCAAAAAAACTCGTTCAGTGTTCGACCCGTTCCGCTCCCGTGCCAAAAGCAAACTGTGTCTGTGTCACTCAACCCACTAAACTTGCACACAATGCGATGACGAAGTCGAACTGTGGCACGTTCGTGTTGCTAGCTAGCAATCGTTCTCCATGTTCTCCATGTGGCATGCGGCATGCGGCATGTGGGTGTGTGTGTGTCTGTGTGTCTCTTGTTTAGTTGCATGCAACATTTTCTGCTGCGACTCTGCACTGTCGAGTGGTGTTGCCTCTACTTCTGCTGTCCCTGTTCTGTTCCCTGTTCCCTGTTCCCTGTTCCATGTAGTATTTTGTTTTATTTTTCCTCTTCTGCTATTTCTTCTTCTTTCTTTTTTTTTTTTGGCTTGCCCCGTTCTCGTGGCAGCTCGATGTGTTTGTTGTTGACGTTGTTGTTACGTTGGGTTCAATGTCTGGTGGTTGACCTACCCGTACCAGAGATTTTTCACAGGACGCATTTGCTGTTCGTTGATGTTGATTCATGTTGTTGCAACTGCCGACAGATCTATGTATGTATGTAGCTGCAACCTGAAACTGCCACCTACATCTCACATCTCACATCTCCCTCGACATCGTCATTGTCATCTGTGTGACAAGTGAAAACTACAACAAGTCTACATCTGCAGCAAAGTAAAAGTTGTGCAACTAAGATAGTTATGGGATATGGGGAGGGAAATGGGGGAAATTGCTGCAGCTTATGTTGTGGTAACTGAAATTACACAATGGCAGAAGATGCCACAACAGCGATTAAGCATTTTCCTTTTCCATTATGATTTTCCATCAGATCTGCGGCCTTTGATTGTTGCACACAACACACACACACACAACAGTCTTCTTCGCTCTGACCAAGTCGTGAAGTCACGGCTTCAACAAGTTCTTCTATTCGATTAGAACGCATGTAATCCAACTGGTTTTCCACTTGTAATTTCACTCGCTCAGCAAGTTTCCACATTGCCTCACCTGGTGCAAGAAAAGCCCAACGAAACCGCACTCCAAACTATTAGAAGATTCAAGGCTAAGGCTGCAGTGTCTAAGGCTAAGGTCATTGCCATGCGCCGTCGCATACGATAAGTATTCTGTCAGAACTACGTTGTAAAATTGATTTCAAATGGTATATACGACTAGATGTTAGTATAAACATTATATAAGATGAGTTAGTAAGAAGATATTTCAACTAGCAGTATAATAAAAACTTAGAAGTACATGAAACTTGTTCGTTTTATGTAACAATTAATAAAAGTCGCTTTCAAAGTTCTTACAGCGTATTTGACAGTCAACTATGTCACTCTTCTATATATAGAGTAAAATAAGTTAATGCATATTGTGTCTGAATGAGCAAATCATGTCAATTTTATAGATATTATAGTTAATATTAGACTTATAGCGTTTCTGGACTATTAAGTCATTTTTATAGACATATATCTGGTACATTAACTAACCAAATATTTTGTGTGTTTAAACAAAACTTGTCCATTTCATACTCTAGTTAATATTTACACTTACAGGGTATTTTGTAGACGAATATGCACCTTTTATATTTATTTTCTATATATTATATTAATTATATAAATATTTAGTAAGCTAAACTTGTCACTTTTATATTCTCGTTAATATAACTTAATTTCTTTACATATGTAAAGTGCCATAATAAATGGATTATCTCTTGAGTAAAACTTATCAGTTTTATGTATTAAAAATAAACAATTTTAATACACAAAACACTTCTAGAGTATTTTATAGTCAACTCTGCTCAACTCCACACTTATATCTGTGCAAGTAATTTGAATACAGCAGCAGTTTAGAAAACTTGTTTTTTTTTTCTTTTGCAATTCTGTCTCAAAGACAAAAGCCAATTACATTTTCAGGCATTAGAGAAAGTTCTAGGTGCATGTTGTAATGTTCGTTCTTGGGAGAAAGTACTTCGACATTATACATACTAGTAGAAGAAAGTACCGAATTTGTTTGTAACTTTAGTTGTGATGGCAATTGCAACTACTTACTATGGGTAAGTTGGTAAGGTGACTCACAGTTCTCAGAATTTGCAACCCTCGATGGGAGTCACAGTCGGGCTTCGCTGGTTGCTATTTCCCAGACTGTTGTTGCAATTCCTGTTTAACTCCCCCTTCAACCCGTGTCCAAACAACAGTTATCGGGACACGAATGACAAATTACCCTGCAGAGCTGCAGAACATGAAAATGCTACAGCATGTGTGTGTCAGTCACAGATACGAGTAGAAAAGGTATTAGGGAAAACATAAACAAATCGACAGAAGTTTGCGTAAGTACAAAGGGAAAAGTTGAGTTTATCGAATGTGGACACGAAAGACAAGAATAGTTTCCCATTTCTGTTAGCAAAGAACTCTTTAGCATCTCTTCGAGTTGGGAAGAACCTTCTACACAATAGGATCTCCTATGGTTGAAGTTAAATACATAAATATATATATATCAACTGGTCAATAGCGATCTATGAATATTCTAAATAATTTGCATAGCTAATGGATATCCAGAATTTTAAAAAAATTAAAGTAAAATCCTTTTAGAATACATTCAGACATACATTCATAGAACAATAGTCAATAAAGTATCTTAAAAGCTATTTTCAAAATAGAAATGACAATAAATAGCCAGAAAAAGCTTCTCATTTAATACCCAAATCCAAATGCACGCATTTGTAAATACCTGTCATGGCAAATCAGACAGAAATGTCGATTTTGTCTAGCAACATGAACTTTGAACCTGTATTTAACCTGCCCTAATCGTCGTCATCATCGTCCGCACCATTGACATCAGGTGTTGCAATGGACACAAAAGATTACTCATACAATCCCAAATGCGTATGATTCACAACGTGTCTCAACCCACCCACCTACCCAATTTACCCAAATGTATGTACATAAAGCAAAGCCCAACTCCCAAATCCCCATAGAATATTCTAGTATGCATGTTCCCATTCTGATGGACAACCGTTTTTGCAAAGCCAACGTCACGGACTCCCTACAGTCCCTAATGAGTCACTGACCGGGCACTGCTCCGTTTTATACTTCTATGTGTTTTTTTTTTTTGTTCTTTTTGGGGGCACATACTACATACAGAAAATACATACATAAATCTAAGCGGCGTCGTGTTCTCTCTTTCTGTATTCGGAGGTGTTAGGTGAGTGACTTGTAGCATACATTTGGGCTGAGGTGAATAAGCGCCAAAAATCGGATCACTGCACGCACATTGACCTAATAATTGACTTTAATTTGATACGCTTTTGGGGGTTAATACCACAAATTCCCATGTCTGTTGTACTGTAAAAAAAATATACAAATGTTAGGTTAAAATGAAGGTTAATCATCCCAATAATGTGCTAGGGTATAAGAAGTTGATCTGCCGCCATTAGGAGATTCATAACTTCTACATATTGAATCAAAGCTGAATAGACAGAAAGCGAGGGAGTTGCTTGCATTCTGAAGTGAAGAAACCCTAATTATTTTATAGAGAAGAATCAGCTATGTAATTATTTGGCTTACATTGAAATTTGCTGTCTCTTTCTTATTTAGAATAAGAAAATAAACAGATAGTTATACATATATGATATATTCATTTTTAAAAGGAATCATGCAACTCTGTAACTACATTGAAAATGAGAAAGTCTATTTTCGGCAAAGAGCTTATACAAGAACTAAACTGATCATTAAATCACATTTATATGTTTAAAAGGTTCAAAAAATTATAATTTTCTATCAACAGCGTTAACGCTGCCACTAATCAGCATTCTATGATATTTGGGTACCCTAAATAGTACAGAAAGCCTATAATTTACTGAGTTGATTTCGATTCGATATGAATAGACAGGCAATTAATTTGATTATTTATATCTAGGCTCAGAAATCTATGCTCTAAAGGGAAAAAGCAGCGCTGTCGCTACTTATAATACATTGATACTTAAAACGTCCAACTTAGAGTTTCATAAAAGCATCTTAAAATTAATCGTCCACCTCTCTGGACATGCGTAGACCATTTTGACTCAATGAACTATTTTCTAGCAGAGCTGCAGCAATTTATGTTTTATTTATATTTGATACCACTAATTATTGTAAATTTTGTTCGAGGGGAATTGTTTTTATTAGGACTTAGAAGGAGTTTTCCATAAAATAAAGGAAGTAACGCGGCCAGAACTCTGTCTATGTATACTTTCATAAATTTAATTTTGTACTTTCAGTCTGAATGTAAGATTATATACAAAATCATTTCAAGTGTTAATTAAAAATCATATTTTCTAGCTTATTTAAGATTTGTTAAATTAATTAATTAATGTAATAAATAGATTTAATAAAATATATAAAAAAAAATATACAAAATAAATTAAATATATATAATAAATAAAATAAATGAAATAATTTAAATAAATATAATAAAAATACATATAATAAGAAAATAAAAAAAATGTATAAATTAAAGAAATTTAATAAATAAAATGTATAAATAAATAAAATTAAATAAATAAAATAATGAAAATTAAATAAAAAAATAAGTAAGACAAATAAATAAATATGATAAATATTTCAGTAAGCAAATTCAAACACTTGTCAAGCATTCCGAACCGCTAAATACAAGTTATATATTAGTCTAGCTAAATTAAATTAAGTATACGTAAATAGTAAAATATAATAATGTTTTGAGAATCTGAAGAATGTCTTAAGCTAACACAATAATTACGATAAATATAAACAATTGAGTTAAATAAAGTAAATGTCAAGGCAAAGTAGTTAAATATTTGTTTGCCGCGTTAAGGATGACAATAAAGAGACGTACGCCGATGGCCAAACCACAGCTAGACAATTGCAATGACAACCCTGAAATTAATCCTGTCTGCCCAGCAGCCAGAGACTGCCACCACCACCCATGGCCATGACCATGCCCCTGACCAAGCACAAAACGCCCACTCAATGCCACTTGCAGCAGTTGCAAAGTTGCAGAAACCGGCAGCCGGCAGTCGGCAGTCGGCAGTTAGCAGTTGGCAGTCGGCAATCGGCAGCGCCCGCAGAACGCGGACCTTGGCAATGATGAGAGTAACAGCAGCGGGGGAGGACAACGGCAACGGGAATAGGAGTAGGTGCACGAGCAGAAGCAGGAGCAGACACAAAAGAGGAGCTGAGCCAAGTCCCTACTGCATTTGGGGCTGATTCTGCAATGCTTTTGCTGTATGCAATGTTTTTGCGCTGTGTGCATACGGAAATGCGCATGCTTGCGTGTCCTTGCCCTTGGTAGTCCACTGTAAGGGTCTCCCCATACAGATATAGTAGTATACTAGTAGTATGTAAGTGCCCCTGAAAAGTGTTAACCTTCGTGCAGCCCGAACGAAGGACGTTGCAATGTGCAAATGTGCAACATACAAAGCAATGAACATGCGCGTTGCATTCAAATCTCTCTCTTTCAACCAAAAAGAGAGTTGCAGGATCTGAGCTGCAAGTTACGCCCCCAAAAAGACCCTAACATACAAATAGTAGTATTATAATAATAATAATAACAATAATACCAAAAAAAAGGGTGTCGTCTGGCAGCCCCTGCCACAATTTTAGACTGGAATTTCAAAGGCTCTGTCATTGCCATAGACCATGATATTTAGCTGAAGGTAAAAGTCGAAAAAAAGAAACAACCTTACAAATCTGAGCATTCAATGCAATAGTCTCTAACCTTATACGATATCTAGAGGTTGGCAGTCAAGGAAATCAAGCTTACCAAACAATACAGTTATTATGGTAACTAGCAGGAGAAAAGACATCGCTCGGGGGTTGCAACTCCAGACAGACAATCCATAACGACAACGATTGTCCCCACCCACTGTAGATTTTATTTTATTTTATTTCTTTTTTTTTGCAATTATATTCGTACATTTGTAATTTCTATTCTACGACAACTCCCGGAATTCTGTGCCAAACTTTGCAACCCCCAGAAAAAAAAGCACAGCCATAAAGAAAAATGACAAAAAACTACAGAGTTCTAGACGCAATTGAGACCAACACAGCAACTAAGAATATAATAAATTATTTATATTGCCCGACGGATAGATATCCTATATTGAAATTCTTCTGAAAGAAGTACTGTAAATATTAAATATTAGTATTATGTTAATACATTAATTTACCCTATTTACCATAGTCATATTAATACTTTCATTTGGTTAAGGGGTATTATAACAGCGCTAATCTGCAGCCCAACACTTCCGTCCCTGTCACCCGCCTCCCCTTCGTCATCATCGTCTTCTTGTTCATTGCACCCCCAACGTATTGTACATTGACTTCTCTGGGCTACGTTTTGTTTCCTGCATTCGCCGACAGCGACGACAGCGTCGCTACAACGCTTTGCTTACTCTTGCTCTCACGCTCTCATTCTGGGCGCTGGCCTCTCTCTCTCTCTCTCTCTCTCTGTGTCTATCACTCTTTTGCTGAGCGACATTCCCATACCACGACCTACCTTACCCACACCCACAGTGTGCGCTTTCAGCTATCTGTTTGGGCTTTGGCCATTCTTCCGTGCACAACTCCAGTCTGATGGTGTCTGCTGTCGCTGCTGACGTCGCCGTCGCAGTCGCTGTCGCAGTCAACGTTGCTGCACCAATTCGCAGTTCGTTTTCATATTGAAAGTAGAATTTTTCACTTTTGCAAATTTCTGTCTCGTTTCAGTCGCGTTAACGACGTCATGTCGCACGTTTGTTCTCCACTTGGTTTTCTGCTCAGATCTGTCAGACTTATGTCAACTCCAGATGCGCTACAAATCTTATTTGTGTCGCCTTCTAAAGTCTGACGGTATATATATACTATATATTAATATTCAATTAACTTTCATGTGACTTTTCTAATTAAATATCGGTCGAATGTGTGATCTCAGTGAATATAAATCTGTGGAGTGTATCCATGAATATGAATTATTAATGGAGTTGTACATTACGAAGTGATAAAGATCATTGTGAATTAGGGAAACATTTGTAAAGTGTGCTACAAACATTGGATAATAAAAGAAAATTAACACAAATGGGATTATATAGCTAAAAGTTATAGAACTCTTCTCAAGAATCAAAGAACTTGCATTTTAATTAATTTATTTAAAATATAATACCAAAACACAAATGGGACTACATAAATACAAAGCTCTAAAACTCTTCTCCAAGATCAAATATGTAATTCACATCTTTGTTTACGATTTCTTCCTATATTATCACTCCGCAATTTGACCTTTCACTCTCAGAATCACATCACACACTCTTCAATTAATCTGTCGAGCGCCTCCCACCCGCCTCCCACGAAATGACACTAGAAACTTATAATAGAAAACATTCATTCTTAAATGCATACATATGTTTGTCAAAATGTAGCTCATCTCATTAGGTTGTCTGTCCAAAATGTCTGACTCATTCCAACCCATTCCACAATGAAACAACACCCACTTTTGCAAAACTTTAAACTCCAGACATTGCAACCCTCATTAAGCCCCAAACCCCTAGTGTCTGGCCAAAACGGGGCTGCAACTCCAATTACCCACACAGCCATCACCCCCCACCAAATCACCCCGTAACCCCATCACCCAATCTCAAAATACTCCGCTGCAATCCCTTAACTTCTGGCACTTTACAGTGCGCTGTTCACTCAACTGTAGCGCCGCTGTAGACGAACTGTTAAACGCCAGTGACACAGAGCAAATGCGATAGCTCTGTCTGTTAACCTTGCCTTGGTATTGGTGAACTTGACTAAACACGCGCTAGCGTTACTCTTTCATTTGCTCTCGTTCTCTTGCGGTGACGTACGCTCTCTCTCTCTCATTTTTGCGTTTCTATTTCAAGTTCTTTTTCACACTTACACACACAGAAATGTGCGAGCGACGCGTCGCCAGCAATGAGCATTCAGTGTTAAGGTCAATATATTTGTTGTGCTTTATTTCCACATGGTTGCGACTTGACTGCATCTATGAGATTGCATTTTGTTTGCTGATTATTTCGCTATTGAATTTTGTTACACACATACATACGCACATATTTTGCCGTTACGCTATTTTGTTTGGGGTCAAACTATGACTCTGGCGATCTGTCGTTTACGGAAGCTTTTCACGCCGCCCTTGAATTTTTATTTTTATTTATATTTTATACTACGAATTGACTCATAAGTTATGCATCATTCATGGCATTTGAAACGTGACTAGAAAGCTATAAAAATAATGCCAAATGTTTTTTTAATTGAGAAAGTAAACAAAGAACCAGAAATGCGTGCGCAATAATTATTTATTAATGTATTATTTTTAAAACTTGTTATCCCTATTAAAGAACTTTGCTTCATTCAACTTCCCGTCATAAATTCGAACCTACCTCAATGCGTAACTCTGTCTGTCCGTCCGTTTTGGTTAGTGACGCCTCCTACGCACAAATACCCAAAAATAACGTTATTCGTTGTTGGGCGGAAATTGCCGCCCACTCAAACTCCACTTGCCTGTGCTGCAAAAGTTGCTGGAGAACTACCCTGTACATATTTTTTTTAAACAACCCCCTTTGTAAACTCCAGCAATATTTTGGACCCAGCTCATTCTACAATTTGTTAACCCCAAAAACGAAACTTGGTTGAATTTTACAAGTTTTGTGCGTGTTTGTCGTTCGCCTGCTCATTCGCGTTTATTTTGGTTTATTTATGTTTTGCTTTTTGTATTCTTTGCAGCTTTCGTTTCCTCATACATAGTACGTTTCTCAAGCTCTCACGCTCGCGCTCTCGTTGTCGCTCTTAGCTGGCGCTCTCGGACGGGCCCACTTCGCAGCACACGACGCCAGCGAACGGTTTTCACTTTCATTGTGCAGCTTATTCGCCTACTCACTCTCTCACATGCATACTTTTGCTCTCTCTCAGCAGGTTTTCGGTTATGGTTCTCGGTTCTCGGTTCTCGGTTCTGTGATATTCTGTTCTGCTCTACCAGCTTTTTTGCGATTTTCAGTTTCAGTCAGAGAAAGTACGGCGCACGCAGCGGTTGCAAAAATTGAAGCGCGTCCTTTAAACAGAAAAAAGAAATACAAATTAAAAAATCAAAAACAAAACATACAGAATAATCGCCAACGCTTTCAAATTGATAATTATGTCAATTGCTAATTAATAAAGCTGGCAAAATGTGCAAGAATTGCAGTTCAACGACGGACATTCCAAAAATTGCAATAGTGTTTTTGTGGAATATTATTGAGCCATAAACCGTAATCCGTGTCCCGTTCCTCGTACTTCGTTCCTCGTTCTCCGTGTCCGCGTCGCGCTGTGTCCTTGTCCTTGTGCAGCGCGCCCATCAGCCGAACAGCTGTTGGTTGGTATTCTAGTTCTCGTCCTCATCAACGTCCTCTCCTACTACGTCCTCGTCCTTCAACGTTCTCGGATCACCTTGCTCTTGAACGCTGCGAGGCCCTCAATGTCAATCCCAGTGTCAGTGCCAGTGCCATCGTTGTCATCATATTGAGTTTTCACAAATATTTCTTCATATTTCTGAGATACATCTACATATACATACATATGTACATACATATGTGTGTAATAACCACTTGCCCCAATCCCTTTGACAGCGTCTCAAACATTCCCAGCTGTTGCTGGGAAAGAAATGCACAAAAGCAAATGAAAATGGAAAATCACCGAGAATGCTGTACGAAATATCTATTGAAATTCAGTTAAATTATTTCGCAATGTGTTTTAACAAGTTATTTCTATTAAACAAATGCATAAATTATTCGGCAGGTGCAAAGTACAAGTGTCTAAAAGAAGTGTAAATAAACTACAAATAAAAGTGACATAATCATAAACGGGAATAACAAGAATCTAAATGCTAAACAACATTTACTTTCTTCAAAAAGAAATTGTGTCAGTCAGACGAAGGCCTTCAACAAAGCAAAGCTCACAAGAATCCCCTTCAAAATAAATACATAAATAATCACAACTACAATATATATGTATATATATATATTTTTATAAAGGTGTTTTACCTGTACACGATTGTACAATAAAAGTTCGATATATAAAAAGTCAAAAAATAATAATGCTCAGGTGAAAATTTAAACAAATAAAAAATAAATAAAGCAACAGTTGTGTTGTATTTTGTGTGCAAATAAAAATAAAATATAAATTTAATAAATATTTATATATATATATTTTTGGAGAAAATCAAACATATAAACGTATTAAACTAAAATGTTAATTAAACTACTACAATATTTAATGTTATTAAACATTCGTCTATAATCGTATTAAATAACTAAAATCTAATTTCAACAATTTATATACTATAGCAATACTTTTGCAAAGTATTTAACATCAACAACAAATCAACATACATCAATTTATCAATTATACTCAACAATGCATTAAATATTAAAGTATACATATATATATATTTTTTTGCATACTATTATTATTCAACAATTTAAAACAATCAACAATCATCAATCAAGCAAAGAATCAATCAGGTGTTTATTTAATTTAAAAAGAATGTAAGTATAAATTGTTAATTGTAGTATTTTATTTTACTTTTAAATTATATTTAATAAATGTAAATAATAATTTGCAACCTAGACATTTTGAATTAAATATTTAAATTAAAAAATTATCGTGGTTTAAGGGTTGTAAAATATAGATTTACTCTGTGTGCAGAGTTTCAATTATCAGTTTGTTCTATTACAATGTTTTAACTTCAAGGAAGTTTAATTTTTATGCATTAACAAAAGACGTATCGATTTTTATTTGACATAGATACTTAAAATTGCGTTTGAAGTTAATAGATATTTATTTCAAATCTTGACAATCATATTTTTCAAGCGAGAGTTTAAATTAATCGATTAATTTTTCGATAGATCTTTGATATAGGTTTTCAAGCTAATCCTAGTTTAATTTAAGAATATTTTCACCACAGGGCTTTATACATTTTTGAATACTATAGATGAGGTGTAAATTAATTTGTAGCATTGATTTTTATACCCTGGGGTATATTAAGTTTGTTAAAAGTACGTAACGGGCAGAAGGAAGCATGGCCGACCCCATAAAGTATATATATTCTTGATCAGCATCAATAGCCGAGTCGATATAGCCATGTCCGTCGGTCCGTCGGTCTGTCGGTCCGTCCGTATGAACGAAAGGATCTCAGAGATGGTAAAAGCTCAAAAACCTCATAACAAAAGCAGTTTTGTAGCTAGTGACTTGAGATTTGGCGCACATGATGAGTATCTTGGGGTTGATGTGTCCAGAAAATTTTATAACGATGCCACGCCCCCTTCACCCACAAAATTTTAACGAATTACAGGAGAATTTCATCTGGAGTGAATTTGAGCGGGTTCCTGTAGACCCACAGGGTATATTACGGTCGGATTACCGACTGTTCCACTTGTTTAACTAGATTTTAAAGCCGATCAGATGATGCTAGAGTTTTCTACCATATTTCTAATTCTAGGATAATATTTTAATAAATTTGAGCTTGTTACTTACAGCAATTGTAACATATCTAATAGTCAATCAGCACAATATGTTTTATATATTTATATATAGATTTAATCTTCTAATAGTTGCACATTTTATGTATTTTATTTTGTATACTTTTCAGATACTTAAAATACCTATAACATACTCAGAAAAAAAAGAAATACGCTGCTGTGGAGTTGGAAAGATCGAACAAGAAGTATTATTAGTATTTAACTTTTGAGCTCTCCTAACCCAAAATATCCTCATAAACGGAAAAGCCTCATTAACTTTAGATCAACGTACATACATATATATATATATATATATATACTATATATATATATATAGCTCTGGGCAGGTTTAAGGGCAACGCTAGCAAAGTAAGCAACAAAATCTAGGATACTCTACGAATATATAGAAATATATATTTTATATTTGAAAATAACTTTGCAACTTGAAGGCTGAAAACATTTTGATAAAACAAACAAACAAACAAACAATTACTGGATAAATTTGCAACAAGTGTAAAGAAGAAGAGACTGATTTTTACAAGAAGTAGAAGAAGAAGAAGCGAGAGCTAATACTTAAAGGAGAAAAGAGAGAGAGAGAGAGAAAGATATAGAGGCGGAATAGAGGCAAAGCAAGTGATTCAGGATTAAATCCAATAAGCGATACAACAACATTTATATACATATATATATATACATAAAGACACCGCACGCACATACATATATATATATATTTATATATATTTACTTTTTCGACACTTACTTGCAACATGTTGAAGAAACTTAAGTGCATGGAGGCGGCAGCAGCGGCTGCAGCGGCAGCTGCCAGTGCAACAGCAACAGCGACAGCGACAACGTCGCCTGCCACAAAGGCCATTAAAACAGAGCCCATAGATTTTGAGATGTTGCATCTAGAGGAGCAGACAGAGCCCAGCAGCAGCAGCAACAGCAGCAATGGAGGGGAGGGAAAGGCAGCAATTGCCGCGGGGACGCAACAACAACAACAACGCTACACACACGTGCAGGTGCAGACGGTGCCACCACGCCAGCCCACAGGACTTACTACGCCGGGTGGCACGCAGAAGGTGATACTGACGCCACGTGTGGAGTATGTGCAACAGCGTGCGGCAAGTACGAAGCACATGTATGCACAGAATATGGCCAATAACTGCGAGAGTTCAGCTGCGCCACAAATAATCATAACGCGCACGTTGCAATCAACACAGTTGCAATCGCAATCGCAATCGCAGTCGCATCTCTCAAGGCGTCACTCGGCCAGTCCCTCCTCCTCCTCCTCCTCCTCGTCCACCTCGTCCACCGTCTCCACCTCCCCCTCAACGCATTATACACATCAGCAGCAACAGCAGCAACGTCTTGGACACTCACCGCCGCCATTGCATCATCAGCAGGAACATCAGGAGCAACATCAACAGCAGCAGCAGCAGCGATCAGCACCGCAGCAACATGTGCGTGTCATACGCGATGGTCGTCTCTATGAGGAAACTCTCGGTTGCGCCTCCGGCGTGCGTCGTCTTTCCGTATCGCCGCCGCCGTTGCATCATCATTCGCGATCTGCGCCCGTTTCCCCCGTAATAACGCGGCGCGCCTATGTGGATGTGCAATATCAGCAACAGCAGCAGCAACAGCAGCAGCAACAACAACAGCAGCGACAGACACCACCGCTGGCACCACCGCCAACGCCTCCACCACCGCCACCGCCGTTGCCACCACCTGGCAAACAGCAGCAATATATTGCTGCTACGCCACCCACAGCAGCTGCTCGCAAGTTTGTGGTTAGCACAAGCACGCGTCATGTCAATGTTATTGCTGCCAACCACTTTCAGCAGCAGCAACAACAGCAGCAGCAGCAGCAACAACATTCATCACAGCAACATCATGTTGTTACCAATGTTAGCTCCAGCAGCGCTGCCTCTGCCACCTCCTCCTCCTCTTCCGCTTCCTGCCCCAGCACATCCTCAGCGCACATCTTTCGTGCGCCCATCGTCTCTAGCAGCAGCAGCAGCAACAGCAACAGCAGCAACGGTAATGCTTGTCAGCAACAGTTGCCGTCACACCATTTGCACAATCACAACAATAACAATGGCAATTCGGCCATGCGTCCGCCTCCACCACCGCCGCCACCAAAGGTCAAGCATGCCAACAACATGGGCAACAGCAGCAACAGCAGTAATAACAACGGCAGCAACAACAATCACAGCGGCAGCAGCAGCAGCAACAGCAATGGCAGCAATGGAGAAGAGCCTTCCAGCTCAATTCCTGATCTAGGTAAGTGTTCTAAAGAATTTTTACTAAGTTATAGATAAATAAAGTTAAGCAAATAACTTTATGTACATAAAATGCTTTGATTTAACATTAAACTAAAGCAAATCGTTAATTTGTTATGGATAATTTGGATATTAACCCGTCTAAATTACGATAAAACATAGATTGTTACTTTCCCGATGTTCTTGCAGTGTAACTACTGCCCTATTACCCACCTACCTACCTACCTTTTACAGTTACTAACTGTAAATACACACACATGTATACTAGTTGCTGTAACCCGTTGACCGTGGACACAACTTGTCACACTATAAAGACAACACACGCAATTGCTCGATTACAAGTCGACTGGTTCTAGTGCACTTTACAACAATCCGAAGTAAATAAATGATTTATTTACATACATACATATATTGTTAAGCACATAGTATATCAATGAAATACATACATACATATGTACTACATACAAAACATACATTCATCAATACTACAATATATTTATATGTGTAAATAGAAAAAAACAAAACGCGAAATTGAACGGCAGTTTATGGTGCTGCTAAACAGTTATTTAACTTGAACAAGCCATATCAAATGACAACCATAAAATATATATGTTGACCTTGCCATAACGACTATTGAATACCCTAACCTTATAATTTAGTGAAAAGTTGAAACAAAATCATAGAATTCGAATTTCGAACGTTTGTTTCTTTGGAAATCATATATTATATAATGATTAAACTTATGAATATGTCAAATATACTTAGACCTGAGATACAGCTTTGATTTTATTAAAATAACATTAACTTTCTTTATATATTAAGAATCAATTGTTTCTCTTTCTCATTCATTATTTAATTATGAGATTTTATTATATTGATTAAGCGATCTACACAGATGTTCTTCACACAAGAACTCAGTTTCCGACCTCTGATAAAAATATGGTAAAGTCAATTTCATTTAATAAGTTTATTCTAAGATATCTGCAAAATCAGAAAACCAATTTATACAAAAACCCACCTTTCAGCAGTTTATTCCACTATCAAAATTAATCAAATATTCAGCTGATCTAACATACTTATAAAACCTACAACAAGTTTCATATACATACCTTCAAAACTGACCCTGATAATGGGTGTATATATCTGTAATCAGTGCAAAATCACCTGTCTCAATGTGTTAAATATTAAGTAACTAATTTTTAATATTCACTGATCAGATTATAATCAGAGTTAACAACGGTTGTTTTGCAGTCACAAAGGTCAGTTCAGTTTCTCAGATAAGTAATCCCAAATAAAAATGACTAATGAAACTAATCTAATTGCAATGCTTACACTATAGTACATATATAGATATTTTTTGTCACTGGGAAATTAAACGGAAGTGATTAACACTCACTTACTTATATTATTTTAATTTAAGTTAAGATACTCTGGTTCCTGACAAACAGAGGCGAAAGTATTACATAATATATAAAACTGCGAATTAACTGAGCTTAGAGCTTAATTCAAATTGTTTATACAAATATAAGATCAATTTTTGTTTTGTTATATATGTGAATTTATATAAATATATATACATATATATATATATATATGCAAATATTTATAATGATATTAGCGCTATTCGGAACGTGGCTGAGCTGCGCCTCGAATTTTATTTATATTAAATTGAAATTGCTATCAGGGGTCGCCCTGCGTTCCCCTGATCACGCCGGTCCATACTCGATTTTTGTTGAAATTTGTATGCCCTGTAAATTAAGCTAAAAAAAAAAGGAATTTATAAATTTCTGGAAATGCTAGAAGTTATTTTATTATTTTGATATGAATATTTATTAAACCTACTTATAATTTATAAATAGTTATTTAGAAATAAATGAGCTTGAAAATTGCTTCTCATGTAAATCTATTGTCCTGGCTACAAAAATAGACGTCACTGTCTTGGGGGAAGCGGTATCAATCGTTTCGACATCACTGTAGCCCTTAAAAAAATAATCTGCCGCTCTTCTTCTATCTTTCATATTTATTTATGGCCCTATTTATTTGATTACAGGTCATCGCGTAGTCGTCGCTTTGTTTTGCACCTACATACGTGTATTTATTTATTTTTATTTTGTCTTGACGGTTGGGTGTTATTGTCAAGGCTGCGTGGTTTTTTTTTTGTTTGTGTGTTAATTTTGTATATACGATAATTCTTTTGCGTGTCTGTTTTTGTTGTTGTTGTTTCGACTGACGCTTTTACCTTGAACTTCAACTGAAATAAACTTGCGCTCAGCTTTCAATTCTCAATTCACAGAACACCCGAAAATCAACTTAAAGATACCCTGTAGTCGAATATACATATAGCTAATTAGATGATATATTTTATAGATATCTGATGACAGCTTTAGCGTTTAACTTAAATTAAATTGTATATATTTTAATTAAACTATGATTATCTATTCAATATATCAAGTATACGTATTAGCATTTAATGATTCAAGGGTGTTAATAGCTCAATCAACAGTTGAACAGTTGTGCGTAAAGCAACTCGAATTGTTTAATAAATAGAATATTAAATATATATACAAAATATACAATTCATGCTTACTCTGCAATACTTGCTTAAACTACGTATACGCACAGTTGTACATCGTTCATATATACAAAATGTTTACTTGCTCGTTTGTCTTCTTGTTCTGATTTGTTTTTAAATATTCTTTTTGTTTTGCGACAATAAATTTGCATTGTTAATTTGCCATGAAGTATCCGTTCTGTCTGCGTTGTCTGAATACGATGAACCATTATTTGAAGTTATTTTAAACTATGCTAAATGAAATCGCTATAAATAAGTTCTCACAAATAATTTTCAATTAATTATTTTTCACTATCAATAGTTGACATTATTCTTATTGAATTAAATTGAGATATTTGAAATGAAAAGACTTGTCAAGCTGTGATTTATACATATGCTTATTGATGCTTATACTCAAAAACCTGTTCCCCCAATTCCCAGTCCAGCGAGAGATATAGAATGAGAGAGAGAGATAGAGAGAGCGAGAGAGACAGAGAATGAGAGCAAAAGAGATCCAGTTAAAAGTGACAGTACTCGTAGTAGACGATTGGAGTCTCTAATGATTTCATTCTGTTGGTTTTGACTTTAAATAAATGTCTCGAATATGCTCAGTTATAGGAAACGAATACAAACGAGTATATAAATACTATATAAATTTCTATATAAATGGACAGTCGGGCAACAGATTTTTATATATTTTTTTATTACTATTTTGTTTTTTATTGTATTGTCGCCTGACTAATAATATATAAACAAGTCTGCTCCGTTGTCTGTGGCTGGTTGCGCTTATTAAAAGTTAAGTAAATAAAAGTCAAGGCCAACTGGGGAGCAGATCGTGTTCTGATAGATTTATGTGGCTTTAAATGGGTCGCTCGTGTGAAAGTGGAAGCTGCCAATAATATTGTGAATCTGTTACCTGTCCTTTACCTGTCCAATCGAAGCAGAAACACAATCTTAAAATCAATCTCTAATGGCTTTTAAAAGGCATGTTGATAGTTTAGACATTCCTCTATCTGCAGTTCCTCTTATATATGTCTGTGTGTGTGTGTGTGTGTGCACATTTATCATGTATATATATTTTATTTTTATTTACTTGAGCGTAGTTTGAATTCTGTATAATAAGCATATGAGTATTATAGGAATTTATAATTTCATTGTTGATATTCGCACGAATGGCAACAAATTGTCAACACAATTCCATTCGAAGAAGAGCTTAATTCGTATTTCATAACAAATAAGGTAGGACATTATAGCCACGACTGCAAGATATCCTATAAATGCAGTTGTTTATATCTAATAATCTTTATAAATGTAGTAGCATTAAATGTATGTATACATTGTTTATTTCAATTTATCTTACAACACTTAAAGCACTACCCTTCAGAAGACATTCTATTAATACAGGGTATACCTGTAATATATATTATACAAAATTATGAATGAATTGCTGTCATAGATATATGTATGCCAAAGACATCCTACTTTTTAAAGCTTCACAATTGATACAAACTTAATTGAAGAACATTATTATAAGGCTGTTTAAAGTGACAAAAGTAATTTGTCAATTTTATGCAATTATTTATACTGCTTTGAATTTAAATTAACAATTATCCGTATCCTTTGACTTAATTGATACAAAGAGTCATTCAAACAATTCTATGTATATTTAGCGTTAAAAAATAGTTCATAATTTGTAGCTGCTAATTTTTTACCCAGTTGCTAATAACTTAAAATATTCTACTTTTTTGACGTAGTTTCTTATAAGTAATTTTTTACCTGATCAGCCGAGAATGTTTAATGTTATTTAATGCAATTATGTTACGCATTTAAAGTGTATCTTTCTTTGCCAAAATTGGTATATCAATTCAGTCTATCAATTTCATACAATAGCATATTTTCGGTGTGAGAATATTTTAACTTTTGGGCTTCTCAATTTTGAGCCAGGCGTTAAATATAGAAAATATATGATATTAATTTGTATACCCTTGCAGAGGGTATTATAATTTTGTCCCCAAAATGTGTAACGCATGGAAGGAGGCATGACCGACTCTATAAAGTATATATATTCTTGATTAGCATCAACAGGCGAGTCGATATAACCAAGTCCGTCTATCTGTCTGTTTCTATGCAAACTAGTCTTTCAGTTATAGAGTTATCTGGATGAAACTTGGTACAGGTTTGTCTTTTTGCTTCAGGCAGTTGATATGTCGGAGCTGGCCGGTTTGGATCACTACATCATATAGCTGCCATAGGAACTATCGGTCAAAAATCATACTTTAGTATGACAAACTATTTTGTTTTTCGACTTACCTCAACCAAACTCACAGATTATGCATTTGACCATGTGTTATACATCCAAATCAAATTTGGCTTAAATCGGATCACTATATCGTATAGCTGCCATAGGAACTATCGGTCAAAAATCATACTTTAGTATGATGAACTATTTTGTTCTTCGACATACCTCAATCAAACTCACGGATAATGCATCTGGTATTGTTTTTTACATCCTGACCAAATTTGGTTTAAATCGGATTACTATATCGTATAGCTGCCATAGGAACTATCGGTCAAAAAGCATACTTTAATATGACTAACTATTTTGTTTTCGAGTATACCTCAACTAAACTCACAGATTATGCATTTGGACATGTGGTATACATCCTCACCAAATTTGGTTTAAATCGGATCACTATATCGTATAGCTGTCATAGGAACTATCGGTCAAAAATCATACTTTAGTATGACAAACTATTTGGTTTTTCAACATACCTAAATCAAACTCACAGACTATGCATTTGGTTATATCTTATACAGCCTGAATTAATTTAATTTAAATCGCATCACTATATCGAATAGCTGCCATAGGAACTATCGGTTGAAAGGTGCATCAGGCTTCTGCAAGGGTATGAAAGCTTTGACGAAGCCTGGCTCAAATCACCCCAATGTCGCTCCCGCCCCGACTCACCGGCTTGTTTACATTCAGCTTAAACAATCGAACGATAAACCATAAAGTGTTAAACAACATGTTATCAATAATTCAGCAGTCAAAGGGTTACAATTATTCAAATAGCTGATTGGTGGGTATAATATCGTAATTGCACTTATTTGCACTAAGTTTCAATTAACTTGCAATTGAGTCATTGGCAACAATTTGACTTATTTCAGTTTTGTTTTATACTAGCTTGCCCTTGCCCTCAGCATCAGGTGCAAAAAACAAAGTATGTAAGTTGCCCTTGCCCGGCAATTACATAAAGATTGTGTAATCGAATTAAAAACAACGTACTTAATAATAATAATAATAATAGTAATAGGCAAAGGCGTAATTTGTTTCGAACATTTGCATGGCATTTGCCAAATAGTGAAAATAAATTGATAATGGATCCCATTATAAGTATATATGTATGTATATAGTACGGATTGGGAATATTACTTAGTAATTACACAATGCACAGAGGCCTTGAGGTTATGCAAGCTAAATGATCGTATTTGTTATACTAGTATTATTCGAATAATACATTTAGTTGAAATGTGATTAATTATAAAGATAAATCAATATTAATTTATTGCTAAATATCAAATAGATTAGACTGTAAATAAAAAAAAACAAATTTATATTTATTAATGCAATTATACTAACTATGTTAGTAAAGCAATTAACAAAAGATTGTCACACATACATACATACATTTACACTTTACTTTCAAGAGTTTACTCAGCTATTTAGCCTTAAAACAAAAAAACAGTTAGCTAAATGCTAAAAGCTGCTACAATCTAGCGGTTAAACAGCCAGAGAACTAAACCTGTTTGGGAAGGCAAGAAATTATATAATGTGCAATGTATAAAATGCGAATTACAAGTGGGAGCGCAATAACAAAAGCAAACACAATTATAATAAAAGAAACAAATACAATACAACAAATACAACAAAAACAAAACGAAGCACAAGGTCATCTGGCGTCTGACGCGGCAACGCGGCATTAGAAGCGGAAGAGAAATAGCAACAATAATACGAGTAATGAAATAAAAGCAAAAGGCGGCAACAAAAACACAAAATGTGACACACTGAAAAGCAACAAATGTTTTGCGGCTGCTGCTGCGGCTGCTGCTGCTGTTGTTGTTGTGGGTGCGACAGAGATAGCGCGAGAACAAACGTTAGAAGACAAGTGCAGACGTAACGTAAAAATCAACACACTTCCTGCATTGTTGAGAGTGAATGCTAACACTATATACATATATATACATATATACTTCTGTATGCTGTGACAATTAGCAAAAATCGAATTTTATTACAGTTACATGATGCGTTCAGATTGTGTGACGTGATGAAATCGAGTTCTACATATGTAGTATCCGCCAAATCAGAAATCAGAATCCCTCTCGTTGTCTCCCTTGCACTAGTGTATGAAGAGTACGTTTTCAATTACCGAGGTTGAATAACGGACCTTGCCTCTAGGCCAACCAAGCAATAATTACGTTGCGAGGTCTTTTGTAATCCCAGACGTTGTTTAATTTATATGATTTTTGTTGTACATTTTTTGCTATTCTCTATATTGATTATCATTTGAATAACGGTATAATTACGATTATATATAGAATTCAATTCTATTTTAGATACATTTTTTTCTTTACATTTCTTTTGTCAGCATCGCTTCAAGGTCAACGCTGAGTCATTGGAGAAAAGTTTAAAATTTCATTCATTTTAACCCCCGCGCTTTGAAATATCGTATTGAGTCATCGCAAATTGAAGCTCAACTTTTCCGATAGCCTCTAAATAGTCACGCAGCTTTCTATATGAACGGTAAACGATATGAATTTGAGCAGATACAGATAACTGGGAAGGTTTATTAGTTAAATAGAGCAATGTGTAATGTTGCAGTTGAAAGGAGAAGTCAAGAATTGTCATTGATTACCAGCTGGAAGTATTAGATTTCAGATCTCTCAGTAACCAACATTATTTTAGCATAATATAACAGTTATAACAACTATCAGTTACCTTTTTTTTAATTAATTACTTTATTAACTTTATAGATATTTTAATAAAAACTCATCTAATGCAATTTATTATACATCTTATTAATATCAAAATTAATAGACTTTACTATATAGCTATTATCATTAGTATAGTTTAAAACAGTAGTTATTGCAGTGTTTTTAATTAATCAAAAATTAAACATAATATAACTATAAATAAAATTGTTATTGACACAATTTTCGCGGAATATTTGTATTATTATTAACAATTGAAATCTATTCCTTCTCGATGTTTATGCATCTGTAGCGTAAAATGTTATGCATATATATGTAGATTTTCTCCCTTTCTATAAACTCACTCACTGCACTTCTTCCATTATCATTGATAGTCTTTACACCCCAGGTTCGCTGCTTCAAATAACACATATAGGTCATGAACAGGAAACGTCTTAATTACTACACTGAATAAGTGGAGCTTCAAAGTCAAATTGCATGTTTAAAAAAAAACACCACACAGACTGAGACACAATACATATCTACAACTGAATGTAGTATATATTAGGTATGCATGTATGTGCATATGTATCTGCATCATGTATAAAACTTGAATCGAGTCAAATAATTAAACCGGCCAGCGGAGCAGAACGAGCAGCGAGGAAAAAAAGGGCGAATTTTATATGGAATACGAGCAAAGAAAGAGAAAAGAATTCAAAATCAAAGCACATAAAAGGTCTGTTGATCAAATAAAAAAAAATATAACTAAATAAATATAATGTAAAGCTTGTCGAAGAATTTATACTCTTTGCAAGGTTGTAAAATTAAATAGGGGTGGTGGGTGAATTTAATATAATTTTGGCAAGATCTGTGTAGAAAGGAATTTTAAAAAGAACAGAAAGGGGGAGGGCAATTTGGGACTTTGAGACTTTGACTTTGAGAAGTATATAATGTGTATTAATTATTAAAAATCTAATTTTTAGACTAAAACTGAAATATAAAGAGGGTTACAATAAAGTAGTAGGACTTAGAAAATAAAGTATCTAAAGAATATATGTACTTTACTCTATCAATTTATAGAACAACGATAATCTGACTTGTTCAAGTTACAAAGATATCAAAGCAAAGATGGAGAGAAATAGGAATTCTAAGCGATTAATATACCTAAACTTTAGATGCTAAAGAATACTACTATTTAATTATTGAATCGACAGAAATATTAATTAAATAGACTTCAGACAAGGAAAGTCAGATAGAGGAATGTATCTACTACATAGTTTCTGTTAAAGAACATAAGAACATAAATAATTGTATTATATTAAATCAGTTTACAGAATGTAAATATCCTTTGCAAGAGTATAAAGAGATAAAAAAATAAGAATATTGAAGTGAAATCTGCGCAGACGACGATGACGACGACGACGACGATGAACTGCTGTTGGGAAGACCTTGAACTTTGGAAAAGCAGCAGCAGCAGCAGAAGAAGCAGCAGAGTTGGGAAGGGGAAAAAGAGGAAGATAGCATGCAGAAGCAATGAGCATAAAATCATGCCGAAGAAACGTTAAATCAAGTGAGGCCCCGTCTCCAGCTGAAGAGTTGAAGAAGCGCCCAATCACAATATAGGGCAGGCAGCACAAACAGGGTATGGGGTGCGAGAGAAGAAGAGAATGTCTGCTTATTAGCTGGATCAGCAGCACAAAAGAACTGGTTGCAAGCAACAGAGCGAGAGAGAGAGAGAGAGAGAGAACGTTAGTGCAGCAAGTTGTGGCAACCAAGTGCCATTGACCCAGAAGCAAAAGTCGTTGGCATTTTGTGTGTGTTGACTAAGCAAAACATGGCTGGGATCGATCCTCTGCAG